>JAWNNQ010000210.1:0-1200000 GCA_035044765.1 Leucophenga montana
TATTGTTATAAGCTTTATTTTAGCATTTCCGCTTCGTAATTAATGCGCTCTAACCAAACACACACAAAAAAAAAAAAATCAATATTATTTTCCACTTTTCACTTACAGAAAATCTTTTCTTTTTTTTCGAAAATTTTCTTTCAGCTGCGCACAAAAAACTTCCTTTTGTTTACGCGTTAATTGTTTAATCTTTTTTGTTTTTTTTTTTGTTTTTATTACTATTTATTTATATGCAAGAACAAATGAGAGACTATAAATTAATATAACCGGCGCCAGTCGCGACTACTTTTTCTTTTTTTACTGCTCAAGTGTTTGCTTTTGTCTTTTTTTTTTTTTTGCGTTCCGAGCTATTTACTTTCGCTGTATAGAAAAAATAATTAACAAATTTTACTATATAAATCTTTTTTTTTTATCTTTATCGGTTAAAAACTTTTAATGCGTCTCTTGCTCTTGCGCTCGCTCTTGATTTATTTAAAAAAAAATCTATTTTGAAGTTGTTCTGCTGCTTCTTATGCTGCTTCTTCTTTACTGTTGTTGCGTTGCTGTTGTTTGTTTTTGTTGTTTTTATTGTTTTTATTTTTGCTTTGTACATATTCAAAATTGTTATTGCAACCGAATTGGAAAGCTTTAGATTTTTAGTTGCGACGAAAATTGTATTTTTATTTGTATTAATTAACAATTTTCAAACACAAAAAAAAACTAAACATTTCACTTCTTTTACATTGTTTATTTCGTTATTATTGTTGTTGTTGTTATTTAGTTTTGTATTTTTTTATTTTTATTGATTTATTTTAATAAATTTATTTATTTTTTTTTTAACAATTTGCATTTGTTTACAAAGAAGAAACAAACAAACAAACAAACAAACAAAATCAAGTAAAACTATGCACTATAAAAATGTTTTGTTTTCTTTATTTTTAAAAAATTTTTAAAGCGAAAAATAAGAAAATACGCGCCACACAAAACACATGTTCTCAGCCCGGCGAGTAAACGGCAACTGTTTCTGTATCTGTATTTTTCGTTGATTTATTTAATGATTTTATTTTATTTTGATTGCACTTGCGCTGTCTCTGTTAAATTTAACAGAATTGCGCTCTTTCAATGCAAAAAAAAAAGATACATACTTTTGTTTCTATTACTTTGCATGGCTTCAAATCTGTTATTTAATAATATTATTATTTGTACTTCAATTATTGCGATGAGCAGATTTCGCTGGCAGTTGAGTAAATTATGTATATAGCCAAGAATATAGTAAAGAAAATTAAGAGGTTTTCTGCTCCTGGTTGCGATCGTAAATACATTTATCTCCTATGTAGTCCAAAACTAAAACAAAATAAAATTCTTAAAATAAAGTAAAACTTGCCGCATGGATTATCTTTTTTTATGCCATTCACACACATGGTGTGAAATGATATTATCAGTTTGTCCGAAAGTTTGTAATGCATCGAAGAGCACATAAACTAAACTAGAACTATATTCTTGATCACCTCAACGAAACGAGTCGATTTAGCTATGTCCGTCTTGATGTCGTTAAGCATTTTTTAGGGACCAATATTTAAGATATCCACATATATATTGGCAGCTAGACTTCTTTTTATTGCAGTTAAATAGAGTAGCCATAATGACATGTCACATCAATTTTTTGAATTAGCCGCCATACAAACCAACCGCACACTTGTTACCTTCAAAATTGGCATTGTGGCTTCTGATGAAAGAACTCTTTACCTCACTTTTTCGCGAAAACGTTTTTCGTGCAGTCTATATCTACTTCAAATTTAACATGACAGCTTCTTATGAACGAACGTTTCACATAAATATAAAAGTTATAAAATATAAGAGTAGCCCCCATAAAAACTAACCGCTCAATTTTGGAATTTTGTATGCCAACCTTACTAATTGCAGTCAATATAAACTTAAAATTTAATATATGTAGTTGCTTTGCATGCGTGAACGCTTCACATATAGAAAAATAGTTGTGATTGCCGCTTTTTAGGGGAATCACAGCCCCCATACATACCCACCTCCCACTTTTGGGAATAGTAGATGTGTATGAAGCGTTGTAGTAGATGTGTAAGATGCCGCCATATAGAATTTCAAGTTGATATTGACGTTTTCCATACAAATGCAAAAAAAGTGAACTATGGGTTTATGTGGGACTAACTCAAAAAGTGGGCGGGACACGCTCCTTTGTATATGTATATGAAGCGGTTGTCCATTAAAATCCACAAAATCAAATTTCAAGCTAGCATTGATCTAAATGAAGGATTTTTTCATAAAACAACACAAAATTGCACGGTGGGTTTGTATGGGGGCTACCTCAAAAAGTGTGCGGGCCACGCCCAATTGTCTATGTATGTTAAGCCGCTGTCTCTTAAAAGGCACCATATCGCATTTCAACCTAATATTGACTTTAATAAAAAAGTTTGTCTTACAAAAAGTCAAAAGTCGGCAGTAGGTTTGTATGGGAGCTACCCCAAATAGTGGGCGGGCCACGCCCGTTAGTCTATGTATGTTAAGCGGCTGACCATAAAAAGGCACTACATTGCATTTCAACCTAATCTAGACTTTAATAAAGAAGTATCTCATACAAAAACACAAAAAGTGGGCAGTCGGTTTGTATGGGAGCTACCCCAAATAGTGGGCGTGGCAGGTCAATCTTGATACTCTAATAAACTACAATAAATAGAAGTATATGTGCAAAATTTCAACTGGATAGCATAAAAATTGGTCCCCAAAAAATGCGCAACAACATACAGACGGACATGGCTAGATCGATTCGTCTCGTCGAGCTGATCAAGAATATATATATATACTTTATGGGGTCTACGATGGCTCCTTTAACGCGTCACAAACTTTCAGACAAACTGATAATACCATTTCACACTATGTGTGAACGGATGATCCATCGATTCGTTGTTTTGAGTGCTCAAAAACTCTTTTATCTGAAGCGATGTACATTGGCGTGATAATGTGTGATTCGTTCAACGATAGGCCATTTGCTTCGAAGAGCTTCGTTCGCGAAGAACTTTTGTTGGATTGCGATCGGTTTGAAACACACATACAGTCGAATGCTATTTTGTTTCGAGGTCATTTGTATATATCCATAATTCGTCATCATTTTTATGCACCCATCGATACGAGCCATTTTTTGGGGGATTGTCAAATTATGTAGTATCCAACGCGAACAAATCTTCTTGATGTCCAAATGTTCATGTAATATCCACTGTAGGCTGGTCCCACTAATGACCAATGATGCCTCAATCCCACGGTATGTCAAATGACGAGCAATTCACGTACAGCGTCGACTTTTTCTGGCACAACAACCGTCTTTGAACCACCTTCACGAAATACAGACAACTTAGAGTTGATTCATGCGAACCGCTTGAAATGTAGTTATCTGATAAATGGAGAACTGTTATCATTTCTGAAAACTATGTCAGATATCGCAGTATAAACGTATTAAACAAAACATATTTATTTGAGAAATAAATGCAAAATATAGTAATGTATGCTATAAGTTTTCATTTATATATGTAAAATCATTCCAATGGCTTTGCGGGTAGCACTTTGCCTGCACACTCGCCGAATCCAATACGCAGCCCATTGCGTTCGCAGTGGCCGCGAATGATTACCTCATCGCCATCTTGTAAAAATTTACGCGTTGCGCCATCGGCCAGTTGTAGTGTCTTTGTGCCGCGCCAGCTCAGCTCCAATAGTGAACCATAAGAGTCATCGGTCTCGCCACTAATTGTACCCGATGCCATCAAATCGCCCGCACGTACATTACAGCCGGTAACCGTGTGATGTGCAATCTGTTGCAGTACAGTCCAGTAGAGATTTTTATAGTTTGATTTGCAGATCAAGGATTCGCTGCTGTTTTCAGCTGAAATTTAATGGAAAAATACGGTAGATATAAGTAATTGTAGGTAGGTATTTTAAAGGTTTTGGAATTAAAGAAACGCTCTAAACGGAAAGCTCTAAACTCACTAAGTTCAAGATAGTGGGTCCTAAAGATCTTGAAGCATCTTACTTGGTTTAGCTAATTTCAACCATTTTTTTATGTGAACTATCTACGTTTGTCTGTCCATCTGGTCGTTTTATTTCTTTGGTTCTATATTGGAAACAGATGGAGCACAGATATTGTCGCGACACTCTCACAATAATGTCTTGCTCCCATTCAAACCCAACACCTAATTTCCTATTTTTCGTTGGAAAAACTTTTTTATTTCTTAAGATTTCCTCTCTCTCTCTCTCTCTCTCTCTCTCTCTCTCTCTCTCTCTCTCTCTCTCTCTCTCTATAGATGTTTTTTACTTCATTCACTATAAAATACTAAACTTAATGCCACAACGGACCCCTTCTGCATATAGTATCCAGATAGCCATTCCGGGACAGGAAACTATTTCACTATCCAGCATATTTGCTCTAAATTTGGTATGAAAAATACTAGTAAAAATTTTCAGTTAGATCTTTTAAAGAATATTAAACCTTCGGCTCCACCAAAGTTAACGTTTTCGCTCGTTAATTCTATTTTACTTACGTTTCAGTGATACTTCCAGCGTTATATCGAAATTAAATGGACGCGTATGCTTCAAATACGGCAATACATCCGGTTCCTGTGGATAATTATCGACCAAGAATGGCTCCAGTGCAGCAATGGGCACCACCCATGGTGAAATCGTAGTACCAAGATTCTTTGCTGTAAACGGACCCAACGGTACATATTCCCACTTCTGTATATCGCGTGCACTCCAATCGTTCATCAACGTAAAACCGAAAACATTCTTCCATGCATTCTCCGCAGAGATGCGTTCGCCGAGCTCATTGCCTGGACCACCAATGAAGAAAGCCATCTCCAGCTCAAAATCCAACAGCTTACATGCACCAAATACCGGTGGTTGTCCATCAACTGGTAAAGTTTGACCCAGTGGACGACGTATAGGCGTGCCGGAGACAACAACGGAACTAGCGCGTCCATGATAGCCCACCGGCAAGTGACGCCAATTTGGCATCAGTGCATTATCTTTACCTCTAAACATAATGCCAACATTTGTAGCATGATGTATGGATGAATAGAAATCCGTATAGTCACCAATGTGCGCGGGTAAATGTAATTCAATATCGCTTTGTGCTATGATGACGCTCGTCGATAATGCAGCGTTTTGCGCTAATTCAGAGTCCTTGGCAAGCAACGCTTGGGTACGTGTACGCACTACTTGCCATGCTTGATGTCCCAGATTCATGAGCGAATTCAAAGCATCAGCAGAGAGTGCATCCTGTGAATGATAAGTTTGGTTTTGATATAATAAAACAGTTATTTTTTGGTTGTTGTCTGCACTTACTTGTACTTCGACCGGATACAATTGCGCTACGGCGGATAAATCCAAGATGTGCTCACCAATGGCAACGCAGATTCTTTTGCGTGGCTGTAATGAGTGGAGATAATTTAGCATTTTTCTTTTTCTTTTTGTAAGTACTAAAAGTATCTTTTTATCTTAAAATGTATCTACAGTAGCTTATCAACAGCGCTAGTTGGCTTAAACAAGATACAAAGATACAAAACAGGTGTGTGCACTGAAATATCTCAAAGAACTAGTTTGCCGCTTTGATTATGCAAATTTTATGCAAAATAATAAATATTTTTAATATTTTTGTTTTTAATTAAACGCAGCTTTAGAGTTCCAGAACACGTTTAACTAGCGCAAAGGAAAATCACATGGCGCGTGTCATACTTCTGGAACTTTTATAAGAAACTTTTTCAAATCATTGCGATACTTTTCACAGAAATACACTTCTCCATAAGTGAAAATTTTACACTAGCTACTTTTATACATGCAACTTACATTTGCTTTCGTTGAGAATACCGCATATGGCAGATTTTCCAATGGAAAGTCGCTGCCCTCGGGCACTGGCACAAAACTCTTCGTCATTCTGCGGAAATTTGGAAAACTTTCTTCTACAAAACTTGATGGAAAGTGCTCTGAAAAGTTGAAGACTTTATTTAATTGTTGTTTTAGACTAAAATGAAAAACAACAAAAACCAGAGTTATCAAAAGCGGTGACAGAACTGTACGCGAAGCCAGTTCTAGTTGGAATGAAGCTTTTCGTGTAGAGTAGAGCGCAGAGTTATTTAAAATAAAAGGTGAAAAAGTTGAATTTCAAATCAAGAGCGTAATGATCGAGAGACTGATGTGAAGAGCGATCAGTACGCAGCACAGCACTCTTTAATTTAACATACGTATGTATGTATGTATGTATGTATGTATGTATGTATGTATGTATGTATATAAAGAGAAATATTTAAGAGCATTTTTAAATCAAACAAGAAAACCTCTTCACTTCACGTGGTAAAAATAAATCTTTTAATATCAATTTTGTGAAGATAGATTTGAATTATTAATTTGTATTGTTGGGATTGCATGTAATAAGTAATTGAGCATTCGTCAAGTTGCGTTGTACTGTCGGATTTTCGAGAAGATGTTTTCAATTAAAGTCCAATACTGAGTTCGATGAACATTTTTGCTACCGAAGTTATTAATCAATACTGTTATATCAAACAAACAAAAAACAGTGTTCCCAATCAACACATGAAATACTAAAAACAGAGATTTGGTAGGTATCTGTTTCTATGGTTTTTTTCTGACGAAAATGCCAAAGGTCACACTCTTTGTCACCTAATTTTGAGTATATGAAGTTTTTTCGGTAGCAACGTTTTTGTTATCTGAGTACTCTATGAAAAACAGTTCCTGCCCAAAATTTTTGATTGTTATTTGAGAGCGTTTTTTCGGTATCGAAAATTTTCATCAATGTTAGTATTGAGCTTAGGTAGCTCAGAAATGAATTCGATGTGCTAGAAAAGAAACTGTACATATTATTTACAATCAGCGAATAAAACCGACAGGTATTTCGGTTTTGGTTCCGGCTTTGATACGTACCGAAACGTGTGTTTCGGTATAAGATTTTGTACCGGTTGCAATTTTTTTCCATATTCCCTGTCGGTATGCTTCTTGTATTTTTGTTCCAGTATACTTGTACCGGTCAATACACAAATTCTTGAAATAATAAAAACGAAACGACGTTGTGTCAATTTAATAACATATCATTTAAATTTTTGGAAATAAACTATTCTTTATTCAGAGTAATTAAATACAAAAATTATTTTTATATTCTTCATACAAAGTATGTAAATAGTATTATAATTTTGTCATTCCATAAAGTATATATATTCTTGATCAGCTCGACGAGACGAATCTAACTAAACATGTCCGATACACTATTTATCTGTACCCTGTCTGTGTGAATGAAAACTAGTCCCACAGTTTTTAAGGTATCGATCTGTAATCGGGTATGGATACTTCCTATGTTCCTAGGCTGAACATATGTCACAACTAGCATGCCACGCCCACTTTTATGTGTAGTCACAATACAAACACACCACTCATTTTTCGAATTTTGTTTGAAAAAAACTGCGAGAGTAGCTTTTGACAATTCGAATAGTTCAGGATAATTTATGGAATTTGCTGGTATGGAATTTGCTGGTGGCATGGTATCAGCTGTTTTTTGTTTTGCTTTGAACGTTGTGCATAAGTACACTATGCCAAAGTTAAAATTTTTTCTTTGAAAAAATAAAAGTAAGAACCTTATGTTTTTATTGTAGTTGTCCAACTACACCTTTTCGCACTCTATTTAGGGTTTAGGAACTGTAGATACACCAACATTATGTACAACAGATACAACAAGACAGCTTTGTTATATCTTTAGACATTTTGGCTTCGTATGCCATTCAATACGAGAAGATATGATGACTTTATACAATAGGTTGCTATTTATATTTCTGGGCTAACAATGGAAAAAAAAACAAATATTTGTAGTTGAAAATGGTTTTATAGTTTTTCAAAATATTATCCGTCCTGATCAATAGACTCTTGCATGCACGTGAATCAATTTACGAAACACTTTTTCCACTCCGAATGAGGTAGCTCCAAAACATGCGTTTTGAACGCATCAAACTCCGCTTCTGGCGTAGAAGATCGATGCCCACGTAGTTTTTCTTTTAATATACAGGAATAAAAAGCAATCATTGGGTGCCAAATCAGAGCTGTACAGCGGATGACCCATCAATTCCATATTTTAAATGCTCAAAAACTCACTGGTGTGATACGATGTTTGAGAGCTCGTATTGTCGTGACGTGCAGTATGATTCTTCTTCGGCTGTTCATTTTCTTATTTCTTCGAAGACTTGTGTGCAAGCAAATGGTTGTATACCATATAGAATTGACTGTCTTACGTTGCTCTAACGCCACTGTAGCCACATGACCATTTATGCCGAAGAAACTGGCAACCATTTGTTTCGATCAACTTTTATTGAATTTGGCTCCTCTTGGAACACGCAAATAGTCGATTGTTGTTTTATTTTAGACTCATACAATCCATGATTCGTCGGCTATGTAGATGTTATATAGTACAGCGTTTTATGCATTTTTTCAACGTTTCCTTGCACCAATCGGGATCCAATGTGAGCAGTTCTTCTTCACGACCAATTGATCATGCAAAATCTTATTGATGTTTATCATATTAATGCACAAGAACACCTCCATCTCACGATTAGTCACATGACGGTCTTGCTTTATCAACAGTGAGCAACAGCATCGATGATCTCTGGCACAACAACCGATTTTAGACGACCTTCACGAAATTCGTCTTGGAGAGAGTGTCGAATATGACTGAACTTGTTGTACTTAAAGATGTTGCTTAATCGCCGTAAAAAGATTTTAGTTCATCGTAGCACTCTTGCCTTGATAGTTCATGTCGAAAATTATGAAAAATTATCGCACGAAAATGTTCACCTTTTAATTGTAACTAATTTACACTAAACAACACAAACATTGCTTGTACTTCACAACGTTCTGAGTACGTTTATGCTAAAAAATGTTAAATTTTCCAATGGAAATGTCAGCTGGTATCTAACAACACTTAGTGTTGCCGAGCGTCCGTAGAGCCTGCAGAGTATGTCGAATTACATTTTACAATATAATTAGTAATTATATAATAACTACTTTCAAGTCAAGTAATTAGCAAAAACTATGTTCGGGAGCAGCTCATAAGCACATTTATTTGTGTTTTTTATAGCCAATCCTTTCTAGAAAATTACATCTTAACAACACTCGTTCATCAATTCGTTACGGTTTCCTCCAATATTGTTTAAGTCCCAAAGATTCATCAATCCTGGGAAGGAAATATATGTTCCAATGGATTTTTGGAATCGGAATATGGAATGGAATATATACAAAACAGATGACTACCTGGAATACTATCTTCCGGACACTATTCTCAAGATTTTTGTAATTAACACTTTTTATGTTACGGGAGTTAATTGATTGGGAGTATCACCGATTTTTTCTTGTAGCAGTACTAGCCAATCTTCTCCAGAAAATGAAGTATGGAATTAGACCCAAATATTTGTAATGAAGATATGTCACTTGATCAATCCTGTGAAAAATAATCTGAGATACACATGTTCCCATGAGTTTTTGGAATGGGCGCTGCAATCAGCAATGGTTGGCACTTGAATAAATAAAAATCTATTCAGTACTTCAAATTCCATGTTCACACCTCAATTGCCAAGATATTTATAAGGAGCCCGTATCCTGTTGCGGGAGAATAATGATTCCGACTATCTCCAACACTCTCGAATGGTTTCTTGTACCATTTTGAGCCAATGCTCTCCAGAAGTTGGCATTATAAAGCAGAACTCTGACACCATGTGTTTTCTTTAAACGTTTTCATAGTATACAAGCGTAATAGCCAGATGTGGCACCAAATCGATATCTAGAAACATTTTATGCAGAGGATTTACTTAAAATGGTACAAGAAACCAATCGAGAGTGTGGAAGTTAGTCAGAATCATTGGGCTCGCACAGCAGGATATGGGCTCCTTACAACAATCTTGGGAATTGAGGCGGTAACATGGATTTGACGCCACCTCATATGGAAATAGAACATAGAATGAAAGAAACGCTAACAAGACTGTCAGCCGATGGGAACAAAGCTACCTCGAAGATCGTTAGAAACGTCTCCATACATGGACGAAGGGTGCATTCCTAATTACCATGTCTAGAGACGAAATGACATAGAGGTATACCTATATTTGATCGGAGTTTTATCATAAAATGGTCCGACAAAAAATCGTGGACGTCAAAATTGTGGAAATCGATGACGGAGATGGTATAGGCCTAGGAGTAGTAGGCCCTAGGACTCACTTCTGGGAGTAATTGGGAAAACACACCAGTATCTTCCAAACAGCGATGCGCGCTATAATTAGATGTGCACAATACAACCTAGACAGAGGCTATCACAACTTTGATATCGCTATTCTACAAATGGTCTATTGGAAAAACTAGGCGAACATAACAGTGTAACACTGCTGTGGGTGCCTGGTAATAACAATATTCCAGGGAATGAACAGGCGGACAAACTTGCAAGACAAGGAGCGGCAACGCTATTGCTAGGACCTGAGTCGTAATGTGGCATCGGAGTACATACCTTATCGGAAGTAATCCGCAATGAGAAGGATATAGGAAAAGAACAACGCTGGGCTACAAGCCAAGGACTAAGACAAGCAAAGTTACTTCTAGGGAGCTACAACCCGAACAGATCGAAAACTATGCTCCTACTATGTAGGAACCAATTAAGAATGCTAACAGGACTGCTAACAGGCGACTGTAGACTAAAAAAAACATTTATATGTTTTGGGTATACATAACTCACACGAATGCAAATTCTGTGACCACGAAGAGGACACCCCTCTTCACTATATATATATATATATATATATATATATATATATATATATATATATATATATATACTTTTAGGCTTAAAAAGCTATGATTTGCTGAATGAATGTTTCTCTGGAATACCAAGAATGACGGCGGTTGGAATTAGGTTTAAAGGATTCATAAGAGATGGCGTAACTAGCACTAAAGCGCATAGAGTAAACCTTTTACTATATTCATGTGAAAGCCTACTTCATAAGCTTTAATTTTCAGTATGTGTCATTCCACTGAAGTGTAAACAATATAATTTTTTTTGCTCTGTGAACATGTCGACTTTAGTTGCAACAAAACACAATTTGCGGCAAGGTTTGTTTTTTGTGCTTTCATTTGAAGAAAAAAGCAACTGAAGCCCATCGTACGCTTTATGAGGCTTACGGGGACTATGCTCAATCCATTTCAACTTGTGAGTACTGGTTTCGAAGGTTTAAAAGTGGTGATTTTGATACGGAGAACAAAGAACGTCCGAGCCAGCCCAAAAAGTTTGAAGATGAAGAATTGGAAGCATTACTCGACGAAGATACATGTCAAACCCTTCACGAATTGTCAGAATCATATTGGGAGTTGACTTGTCAACACAGTTGGCAAACGTCTCAAAGCCATGGAAATGATTCAAAAGCAAGGAAATTGGCTGCCGTACGAATTGAAGCCAAGAGACGTCGAATAGGAGATTTTTCACATGCGAACAGCTGCTTCAACGCCTGTTACTGGCGATGAAAAGTGGATCCATTACGACAGCCCAAAGCGAAAAAAATTTGTGGGGAACACCCGGCCGTGCATCAACATCGACGGCCAAGCCGTATATTCATGGTGCCAAGCTCATGCTCTGTATTTGGTGCGATCAGAAGTGTGTTGTGTACTATGAGCTGTTGCAACCTAACCAAACCATCACTGGTGAACGTTACCAACAACAACAATTGATGAAATTGAGCCGAGCATTGTAGCAAAAATAGCCGGAATATGCCAAAAGACACGACAAGCTGGTTTCACAACATGGATGACAACATGCTCGGCCACATTGTCATGCCACTCTGTCAAGGCAACGTTGGAGGCGTTGAATTGGTATGTGGTAACGAACCCTAAACCCGCCTTCTAGCACAGACATAGCTCCTTCTGACTACCACTTGTTCAGATCAATGACTCACGCACTGGCTGAGCAGCGGTTTACTTCTTACGAGGTTACCAACAAATGGATTGATTCGTGGATTGCCTCAAAAGACAAGCCGTTCTTCCGACGCCGGAAACCAAATGCTACCAAAAAGTTGGGAAAATGTTATAGCTAACAATGGACAATATACTTTGAATAATATGCATTGTAGCAATTTTTTTTTTAAGTAAACGCTCAAAAGTCGAAAAAAAATATCATTTAAAATTAATTCCAATAGCTCAATACATTAAAATAAAGACCATACATGTTGTTTAATTTACAATATATTGACTTGTTATTTATTGATTAATTTTTTTTTATTTATGGTATATATCATTTTCACCATATACTTATACATATACATATATATATATATATATATATATATATATATATATATATATATATATATATATATATATATATATATATATATATATATATATATATATATAGATATATATATATATATATATATATATATATATATATATATATATATATATATATATATATATAGAGAGAGAGAGAGAGAGAGAGAGAGATATGCTGGAATAATAATTACATAAAATGCAATTTCGTTAATGTTTCAGTTTTTGGTTGTTGTTGTTACTGGTTTTTATGTATTTTTGTTTAACCAATTTCTGCATAGATGATATATTTTATTGAAGGTATAACTTATTAACAACACATTAAAATATTTTGCTATTCGATTATTTGCTTTTTTGTTTAAATAATTGTATGGCGCAATGTTGAATGTGTAGTTTTCTTGTTTTACACAAACTTTTCACAAACTTTTCACCCCACTAGATTAGATGCTTCAAACGTTCTCTTGTTTTTTTCTTCAGCATACAATATTTAATACAGACATTAAAATTTATATATTTAGGCATAACAGTTCCGATATATATATATATATATATATATATATATATATATATATATATATATATATATATATATATATATATATATATATATATCTCTCTCTCTCTCTCTCTCTCTCTCTCTCTCTCTCTCTCTCTCTCTCTCTCTCTCTCTCTCTCTCTCTCTCTCTCTCTCTCTCTCTCTCTCTCTCTCTCTCTCTCTCTATATATATATATATATATATATATATATATATATATATATATATATATATATATATATATCTCTCTCTCTCTCTCTCTCTATATATATATATATATATATATATATATATATATATATATATATATATATATATATATATATATATATATATATATATATATATATATATATATATATATATATATGTTTACATATACATACATTTATATAATAGTAATAATAATAGTTTTGGACATACAATTTGCTTTGGAGTAACTAAGCGCAGTTTAAAGTTAAATTAAAGTTAAACAAATTAAAGTTAAATGAATTAAAAAATTGCATTAAAATATAACAATTCATTTAAAATGTAACATAATTTTGCTAATAACGTTAATAGAATATATATTTTTTTTATTATAACAAGCACAGGTCGCATTTTATAGGTACACAAATTACTGTAGATACTTTTTGAACTTTATATATATATATGTATTTTTGTTACGCTATTAAAAAGTAACTAAAACGAAATGCAACTAAAATAATAAAATAATAATAATAATAATAATAATAATAATAATTATAATTGTAATTCAGCTGATATGTACTGATAAACTTTTAAGTTATTAATTGAACATTTGTGTGAACATTTCAACTTTATCAAACTCATTGCATATATGTATGTAGTATCTATTAATTGTATCTGTGTCTTATATAGTAACTGTAGCTTTTGACTGCTTTGCTGTATAAGCATACTACTACAAAAACATTTTATCAATCTTTTTCTTTGTCAATTTGTTAGCAATGCAAGCACAAAATGTATCTAAAGTTATTTCTGTGTGTGTGTGTGTATGTATCTATGTAGTATATTTTTTTTGTAACTGTCGCTGTTTACTAGTATGTACTACTGTGCATTTGTTTACTGGGCGGGTGGTGTCATATGATGGTGGCTGCTTTGTTTATTGTTGTAAATAGATTCATATTTAAACAGCTTGAGCGCAACTAGATTTTTATAAGTAATTAATTTAATTAATTTTATATGTATATATATATATATATATATAAACTTTCAACAGTCAAGAGTATATAGTGTAATCTTTGGTTATTTTTTACACACAAATATTTTATTTTGTTTAAAATCAAAAAACAAACTTCTCTTGCTTAACAATTTTATATATGATAATATGTTTATATATGTATATAAGTATGTATATTCAAGTTAATACTTTGATTTGTGCACATTTAACAAGTCAGATTAAAACTTAATTGACACTTATGCATAAGAATTAATAAACAAAAAATAAAGTAAAACGTATTAAATTGAATAAAAAGTAACTTTAACAATTAAAGATTTGCAATTAGTAACATTTAGATACAATTTTATTTTTCTGTATATTGTTTTTATTTGTTTATATGTTTATTTGTTTATTTGTTTATTTGATTTTTTTTTTTGTTTATGATATGCTTTTACCTTAAAGATAGTTCTTGGTTGTTTATAATTTCATCGCATCTTTCATATTTTCTTTGAGTTTAGAGTTTAGACATATTCAAGTTAGTTGTTAATAATTTGTTGTCTTATTGTAAATAGTACATTGACTAGGTTACACTTTCACTAGTTAATTGAACTAAATTTTGCAGGCGCATAGCTGCAGCTTAAACCGTTTACAAATCATCACCCAAACGATGTATCTCCTCAAGCATAAAGTCGACATCCTGCTCGGTTACAGCAGCCGATGAGATAATCGAACGGAAGAAATTTGGTCGTCGATCATCGGGCTGATAGCCAACCATCAGTGTGCCCTTTTGCATCATGCGACCCTTGATAATGGGGCAGAGCTATTTGTATGACAAAAAAAAAAGATAATTAAGTTGAAATAGATAACTCAACTCATGCAATTATTTATTAACTATTTAAAATTGCTACAATGCTACTCACGCCTGCCAAATCCTGTTCCTTTTTCTTGTCGTGCGGCACACCACGCAAACGTTTTGGCACATACCAGAATGAAACATTTACGCATTCCGGTTCCAATATCAAATGGAAGCGATCAGATTGCTCGCGTATACGCTTGAGCTGATACTGTACCAGTTCCATAAGTCGATCCTGTTGTTTTTCAAAGCCCTCGGTGCCCTTGGAACGCCATTGTAGCCACAACTTGAAGATATCATTGTGTCGTCCACATTGTATAACCTTATCGCCAGTATCGTATGAGATATCATATTGTTTGTCGGTCATGAAAAGATATTCGGCGGACATCTGATTGCAGCTGATGAGTAGACCCTGAAAAATCAAAAAAAAAAAAAAAAAAAAAATTATAATAAACATTTTCATTAATCCAAAAGTTTTGTGTCTCGATAGATTTTGCTGTTCAATGAATTTCGTTTTCAGTTGCAGCTGCCGCCGTGCCACGACCGCTGAGCAATAAGTTAAGGCAAAATTTTAATTAAAATTCCAGAGACTTCTCCGTTTTGTGTGACGCGCAAGTAGACTGCGCCAAAAGGCGCAACTGTGTCCAATCCAAACATATTGTTCAGCGTACAAACCTTGCGCTTTTCTTTTGCTCCGTTTGCTTTATTGAAGTTTTTGCCGAGCACAGAAGGGTGACTTTTTATACACATTGGTGCATGCAAAGCACAAGCTGACGTTCCGATTTAGGGTTGTCGAGTTTGTAAAATTTTCTATTTATTTAACGAAATATTTATAAGTGGGCGATTAGTGTCCTGCTACGTTCTAGGCACCTTAATCTAATCAAACGATTTGGCTCAAACGATTATTTACAGCTATAGAAGTTACATAGGTTATATACAGTGTTTAGGAGAGAGGTCAGTTTTGTAGGGTTTGACTGTTAACTATAGTTCTGCTTTGGAAATATTTAAGCCAAGACCCGGTCCAGCAGGTCTTGAAGTTGGTGGCGGCTGAGTCTTCTTCTCGTTCTGGTACGGGGGATAGCAGTTCTTAGGGCTGCGATACCTAGTCGCCTAGCTAGACTGTTTGGATGAGATTCCAGCCTCTCATTGTATTTTTTGGCAACTTATTGAATTCAAGCTCCAATTTTAGGCACTTTGAGATCGCGTTCTATATCCCTGGTTCTCATGTACCAAGGAGCCCTAGTGAAGTTCCTCAACGTTTTTGCTTGGAGAACCCGCAGTTTCCCGCAGTAATTCCATACACCTGGATGCCATAGAAGAGGCCAGGAGCTAATATACATTTTGAAATTATTGTTGCAGCGACGTGACATAAGGTTCTGTCTCTTACAGAGTTCGAGAGCTCGACGTTCATACAGAAGGATATGCTTATATTGAATCAACTGTTGATACTGATGAAGGTTATGTATATGTTATATGGTCTGCTACGCCTTTTAACCTATGAATACAGGGTAAAGAAACTATTAAATGAGCGTCAGGTTTGTATTGGGGTTTCTCTACTTCACATACTTTGTTAAAAATGGAAGTGAGTTGAAATATTTAAATTGAGAGAGTCTCTTGTACTCTCCGAGATCTTGGCTTTCAATCAGATGGGCGCACTGGGGACGTTTGAAAGCAAGGCTGATCAAGCAATTATATGTAGACCAATCCCTTTTAACTGTTTTATACTTGTGCAAAAACTTAATATTCTATTTTACACTGCAGCCTTGATGCTACCCCTTATACTAGGGTTGCCAAAGTTCCCAGTTTGATTTGGGTTCTATCTCTTAGATAGAACCCAAGATTTCCTAGATTTCGGAGTTCATGCAAAAGGACGTGAATATAATATCCTGTTTCGGGAATTCTATCCTTTTACCTTATGGCTAAAGGTTGTACAAAATCTGGGATTAGAAGGGAAAAATCTTTATTATCTGGAACTTTATTAGAATTTGGTCACCCATTAAGTCGGTCTGTCCTTATTTTCGTCCGACTGAGTGTAAATTCTGCTACTTTTCTATCAGTTTTAAGAAGATCATTGTAAAAAATTCGTAATTTTTTTACAATCAATATTAATTTTAATTTCGGCATTGATGCATCTTGTGGACAGACGGTTTACTTTAATGAAATGGATCAGCCAGACTAAAAAGCACTCCCAGCACTGTCCCAACGGTATTTTTGTTGAACTATAATAGCTAGGAATGCTATGTGAAGTCTAGTCGATGCTTTTGTTTTGAGTACAGTTGGTTTTGAATGCATTTTTTTTCTATACTTTGAGCGCATTGACAACCCTTAGATGACATTTGCTTTGCGACAATAGGAAGTTTGACTTTCATTTTACTTCCATACATGAGAAACAATGTACGGATGTACAATGTAAAATGTTTGACAATACAGCTTGGAATGCTTTGGATAAATGTTTTGTTGTATTGGAGCAACTCCAAAGAATGTCAGTAAAAATGTGGGCGGTTTGGACTGAGAGTCGCCTACTCCAAGTGAAAATAGCTTTCAAATGCGCATAAAATGTCTTGTCTAGCATTTGAACGCATGACTTACCAATTAAAGCTTTAAATTCTTTTAAAAATTTAAAATTTTTCTATAAAACATATTTTATGTATTCTGTAAAACATTTCTACTTACATCTTCCTTGAAGTGTATGGTGGAGCATTGCAGAAGTGCACCCATCAATTTATGCGGATTCCAGGTAACCGAATCAGCGCTGCAAAAATATATATAAAATAAAATATAGAACGAAATTAAATGACATTCAATTACAAATTACAAACAATTAACACTAATCCGCAGCGGTCGACTGGAAGGAAAGGAGGTTTGAATGTTTAGAATGAGGGTTGACTCGCATGGCAAGTAGCAGCAGCCAAGTGCCATAAATTGTGGCAATTTTAACCCGCAACACTTTAATTGAATTCAAACGAGAATATTGTGAAGCAAAGGAAGTATTCTACAAAAGGGGGCGGGTGATGTTGACGACAAGCGCGCTCGAGGGTTGAATGTTGCTGCTAAACATCCCTCGGGGAGCTATTTTCAGAACCAGTGTACGGTGTCTATAAGCATTATGAGAGTGTGCTGCGGAGTGGGTACTTCACATTGAGTGGCGGCATGTGGCAAACGATGATGTGAAGATGCTATCTAAACGGTGTGCCGTCTTAGATTTGAAGGAAGTAACGAAGATAGGAAGACGGAAGGAACAAAGTCAAAGAAGATAGCAGAGTCCAAGATAGCAGACTCAGTGACATCGAACTGATTTTGATAGTTTGGTAGGTTTGAGCAGCGTGGGATAATTGCGATTTTAGGATAAGCTACGAATAAGTAGAATAATATTAAGAACAATTTTTTATAGACTTTAATATACAGAATATAAAGAGAACTTTTGGAATATGGCATTTTCTGGTAGCGGTGCCTATGTGTGATCGAATGGTCGTGTGGTCGAACTTCAAGACATTTGGTTCACGGGAAGCAGAGTTATTACTTTCAAAATGTCGGTGGAATTCCAACTCACAACACAACTCACGAAAAGGTTAAAGTCGTACGATGTGAAATCTAGCGAATCTGGAAGTGGTTAATGCTTGGAATTTAATATAGATTCAAAAAGTCAGTGATAATTGTAGAATGATGGGATGAAAAAGTTCTATTCACTTTGGAATGCACACGGAAAATCTCGTGCTCACATCTTCCGTACATTTAAATTATCGGTCAAAATGTGATGAATTGAATTTTGAAACACATTCAACTCCATTTCCGTGAAGATTTCGGTATATTTTTGATGAATTCAAGCAATTTTTCAATGTTACTTTCAGTAACCACAGCTTTCGAAGGACCTTGCTGTTTGTCGTTCTGTACACCCTCCCGATCTTCTTTAAACTGCTTAAACAACTTATACACTATGGTACGGGATAAATAATTATCAACATAAAGTTGGTTCACATCAAAAACACACTGCCACTTTGAGCGCGATATCTTCGCTTCCAGTTAATTAAATGTCATGAAGTTTAGCTTAAAAACAATGAGACACATGAAACTTTGGACTGCACTAGGTCATATATTGGTGTGTTTTTTTGTTTGCGAATAGACAACACCGAATCACTCTATGACTATCGGACCTCTTTCAACTAGCGCCTTTAGGGTAGTTGTGGTTGTGGGTATTGTATGATAAAATGGAGTACCATGTCTGATAACCTTATTAGTAGCTCGATCTTTCAGTGTACGACCCGTTGATCAAAGTGGGAGTATGCCATTTTAACCGAGGAGTCCACCTTCTCCTTTACCAATATTAATCAGTACTGTCTATCTAGTACTGACATTGTAAAATCTACCTTCTGCAAAAATAGCAGAAGGTAGGTTACACTAATTATTACAACTACCAAAATCGTAAGCTTTATATATGCTTGGCAAGATTTGAACACTCGAAAGTGATCAGTACTAGTATGCCTCCATGAATTTCTTAATTCTACTTGTATTGTTCGTTCGATTTAAAAAAAAAAACCTGAGGATACTTAAAACTAAAGTTAATCAATGGCACCGGATACCTATTTAGAAAGACTGTTTAAAAATATGTTCAAAGTCCTTCGACTGCAGCGCTCTGCATTTTCAGTAAGGGACTAAGCAGCTCCAAGCTGGTAAAGAAGTGCTTGACTTGGTGAGAGGCGATATCGTAACCAATGAAGTTCTACTGAGGTGCAATTATTGCTAGTTGAAAAATTTAACTTTAAAGTTTGTGGAAGTCCGCGGCAACCGAGCAAAAGCAATATCCGACTATTTGGTCAGTGAAGTTTACGCACTTTGAAGTAACCAAGGATAACATCTTTAAACATATTGGCGTTTAATTTAGATGATTCCGAGTCTATTACCTCCAACTGACATCAAATCGCTGTACGAAATTGCAAGCCTGTAACCTGTCAAAGCTCATTTGGCCTGAGAACACATAGCTTGCTGAGGAAAACCCGTCTTAACACGAGAATCGAACGAACTCTTCTCAAGGAGAAGCCCATCGAGAAAACATGACATTGTAATCGAACATAACCTAAGCCAGCATAAAACTCAAGGAGAAGCCCATCGAGAAACTGAGCAAATTGAAAGAAAAATTTATCGCAGATACTTTGCATCATTTAATTAAATTTGGTAAACTTCAAACCCATAAACCAGATTTTTCTTTTTCAAAAGCAATTACAAATATTTATTGCCATTACTATCGTGGAGAAAACAGGAGAGACTTAACCTCAAATATGATGACAAACTTAATTTTCGTACTTTTTGATAATGTTAACTCAAAAAAATAATTTTATTGATCAACTATGAGTTCGGATTCACTTCAAAAGTGTATTTTTGGGATTAAATTTTGACTGTTTGTTAAACTTTATGCCAGACTTGTATTATTTTTGAAAGGATAAATAATAAAACTGGGAATCCTAAATCTATGGAAATTTTAAGCATCTTTTTTTTCAAAAAAAAAAATATCTAAAATGAAATGTTGTGGAAAGAATAAAGCGATACTTCATACTCTTGTATCTTAGGCATGAAGAACTAAAGTGACTTCTTTTTACAATGTATTAACTATATATACCGCATAAAAAAACTATGTTAAAACAATTAAACTTCCTCTTTCCCGAAGCTAGAAAAAACTCCATTAAGCGAATTTCCAATTCACTGCGATTAAAAGCTGTCCCACTCAAAAACTTCATTTGAAACGCCTAAAAACGCCCATTAGTCAAATGATTATACGATAAATTCCGCAACATGTCATGTTCACTCGATTAATGATTAATTTATACAATGCGAAGCATCAACGACATCAATTAAAGTCTATAAAAACTAAGCAAAAGAAAAGCCACTCAGCCATGCATGCAAAACCGCACTTCTCCAGAAGCACAACACAATAAGGACGACAGCGATGTCGGAAGTAGCATTAGTAGCAGATTTTGTTGCATAACATTAGGCGCTCTCATTCATTATACTCCTTCCTGTAAGTAAGTAATTGAATGAAGTTGAAGTAAAATGTCGACGGCAGCATTGTACACTTGATGGATATGCTAATCAATTTGAAAGTGGGCTTTCTTTTAGGCCAAAGTTGGATTAGGCAAGATTTGTGTGTGCTTTTAAAGTGGAATGTGGAATGTGGAATGGGGAGGTCTTCTGCTGCACAACTTGCCCACTGACCGCAAACTGTCAATATATGCAGTTGGAATATGCACAGCTGCCTCAAAGCATTTCAACTAAGCCATTGCAAGATAAATGTTTTCAATAAATGCACTTTACAGCCGTACAGTATAAAATAGAAGTTGAGAGCTAAACCATGCGCCCCGAAATGTCATGTAAATTGTTTCGCTCTAGAGCGCATTTTAACTTTAAAATTAAAAATTCCTAAGAGTGTACAACCTGCATACATACAATGCGCAGGCAAAAAAGGACAAAGAGACAGACGGACAGACGACCTTTAGTCAATCATTCATGCCTGCATCGCAGAGTTCGCTGATGCTGAATAGGGTGTTTGTATTTTTTGTTTGCCACGCGTAATTGTTGTGTAAGTAATGCCCTCATTTTGCACAGCAGCCACCACCAACATGCCATTCTATAGAGTATACCGACAGATATATATCGCATATATAGAGAAGTTTGGGTAGATACTTTGTTCATTTTTGTTTGTTTGCCTTTGGCTTTCGGCAAATGCACTTCGTCTTCGACAATGCTTAATCCTTCTAAGCTCTGCTTTTACAAGTGAAACACCTGATGAGGCACTAAATGACAAATTGAGATTTTTCCCACACATGTTGAAGCAATACGAAGGGTTCGGAATGTGCGGGCCATTTGGGAGCATTTAGCTGCAAGTTTAAAGAACAACAGATTTCCATTTGTCTTACATATTTCAAACAGAGTGATACTGCAGTAAATAAAAAATAAATATAAAACAATTGAGGGATTGTGGAAACTTTATGACGAATGACAGACTGTTAAGCTTATGGAACTTTTAAAGCACTCACTTTTAAAGAAACAATATGCACTGTAAATGATTGATGCTACTATAAATACGTGGTGTTTAAACAGAAATTTTGAATTTAATTCGTTAACGCTTTAAAATTCATATAGAAACAGAGTTTCTGCAGATTGGAGCAACATCAAAAACTTCTAAGTTTTCTAACATAGACTTGAAGCTTATGGTATAGAATTTTTTGCAACCCTCAGCAGATCGTTCGTTCTAATGAGTGTGACACGCCTACTATAAGATCCATCCACAATTCATTTACATATTATTGCAGGAAGGAACGGTGCTTAAAGATGCTTAACGTAAATATGTCCAAGATGCAATATTTCCATTACACCAAATTATCCAAGATATTGTCCGGAAAGTAATTTCAGGGTAAAGTTTTATTAGTAAAATCACTACAAATTATTAAAAGTTTTCAAAGTATTGTTCTTCTGCGTCGATACATCTCCGCACTAGATTTCCTTGCATCAAAGGCATCACGGTAGTCCTTTTCTGGAATATTTCTTGAAACCTTGGTGCAAGCCTCTTTCAATCCACCATCCCGCAAAATTTGAACTTTAATGGAAGTTTTCAAGCACAGAAGCAAAAAGAAGTCTGGGGAGCCACTTTAGGACTGTAGGGATTCTGGGAAACCATTGGGACACCTGCATAGGATAAGTAGCTGGTCACAACAAAGGATGTGTGCGCTGTCGCACATCCGGACACGTTGATCGCAACGTTACAGTCCCTCGAGATCTTCCACGTACAACTTTTCGGTCACGGATGTACATTGTGTTGAACAAGCACCCTAATATCGACAAACAAAATGAGCATAGTCTTGAGTTTTGTTCCTGCTGGCCTTCTTGGTGCGAGAGGACGTAGACGTGTATCCCTATGCACTTTGCCTCTTTATCTCGGGGTCGTACTGGTAGCTCAAAACTCGTCTCCAGTCATCACGTTATCTGAAAAGTGGAGGTCTTCCTCACACAGGTACAAAAGCACCTGGCACGATTCAACTTAGCTCGATGTTCGGATGTCCGGATCTCCAAATTATTCTTCACAATTTCGTGAATGATAGTTTTTGGAATATGAAATGTATCTGCCACTAAACAAACACTTACACGGCGATCAGACGTCAAAAGATCTCTTACACAAATCACAATTTCGTCGGTACTGGTAGTGGATGACCGTTCAGCTTGACGTTCATCGCTCACCTCTTCACTGACTTCAAAAAAGGGCTTATACCAGCCGTTGAATTGTGGATTTGAAAGGCAATCATTGCCAAAGGCCGTATTCATTGTTGGCACAGTTTCCGCTACGATCTTGTCGAGTTTAAAGCCACACTTTTACAGTGGGACTGAAACTACTTTAACGAAAAATGTTGTCCAAAGTCTCCCGGAGGTGACTATTTTTGCATGCGCTCGTTTACTTACATTCCTCTCCACTGATTCCCATCCGGACAAACCCTGTAATTTATATCACTGCCGGCCATTCGATCTATTATTTCTGGTATGGCAGCATGTTTCCCAATAAGCCATTGGTCGGTCATAGTTGCTGTTAGTCTCATGATATAAATACTTGTATTCTGACTTTAATGCAGTTTTGAAGATTTTGCCATCTGTTTGTGCTTCTATCCAAGAAATATTTACGAATAAAAGCACATTGTGGCCAGTTTGTCAGCGTGTTCATTCCTTGATATGCCGCATGTGACCCGAGAACCGTGCTAAGCACAGTCTGATAAGCTGTCAATATTGTTCTTCACATTTTTACCATGATCGACCAACTTTCATATTACGACGTGATTTTTCAATGCCTTGATTGATGCCTAGCTGTTTGAAGAATTATTAAATGGTATTAATGGAATGGTAATACAGCTTGATCAAACGCGTAGAATACACTGCAAAAAACGACGAAGTGGACGTCTTAATTCAACTTCAGTATATGCCAGGACCTACTCCACATTCCATCTTTGAACGGCTGATTTCAAGTATTCGATCTACCAGCGTAATCTCAAAGGATCTTTAACCGATTAACAAGATAGCAACGATGACTACGATGATTCTTTAGTCATTTGGGATCAATAACAAAATGCTCGATTTCTTTAGGCGAAGAGCGCATAAAGACCTACGTCAGGATGTAGAGCTTCATGGGAAGCGTGCTTAGAAATGACTTATTTGTTCAGTGATCTTAATACAAGCTGGTTCATGGTACATTTATTAATATTGTAGTTATTTTGAGTACAAATAATCACAACAGAGTATTCATATGAAAATAGCCATCGTTGCTAACTTGAGTCGGTCTTAAATGTTAAACTTCCAGTTGATACTTTGATTGATCAGAGAGAGAGAGAGAGAGAGAGCTAGCTTCTGATAACCTAACTAAAGTTTTCCAATTTGTATCTATTGTTGAAAAGCATAAGTGGATAGACCGTGCACATTTTTTAACCAGATTTCTTATTCAAACCCTTTAATTTTTACTAGTATCTCTCATTGGTGGGAATTCAAACATTTACGCTGAATAAATTTTTCAATTTCAAATTTTCCAAATGTTCCAAATCATTCCACGCATTCCAAAAGCTATGAAATGCGCGCCAAATATAAAATCTCAATTACAATGAATCGTGATTTGAATTTTCTTAATCTAAAGGAACAGTATCGGCAAATTGGAGCTATAGTGTGATCTGTGATATAAAACTAAATACATATTTATGCATATACGCATCAAATCGCTCAAATTCACTCCACACACACACACACACAAAAACTCATTTCCTTAAAAAAAAAAAATATATTTCTTTATGCCTTGATTTATGAGGCAGTAAATTATTCCGGACAACAGCTTGTTGCAGCATACATATTAGAAAACATAGCTTACGGCAATAGAACGTCATAAAATAGCTGAGCAAGGCATGGGACAATGAAAACCAAAGTGTCCTTTGAAGCCAAGCCAAGCCAAGCCCAAGCACACATGTGTACAAGTATATAACTTATTAAGGAATAAGAAAATACACTACTAAGCAAAACTTACCGCTCTACGCCAGTAAATCGGGGATGACGATGTTTACGCGACAATAGCAGACCACCGCCCCAAGCAGCCTGTAAAGACAAAGCATTTCAAACCATTTCACTTGAAATCTGACTTCTCCGCACTACTTACATCCACATGCATCCAGCAGTTGTACTTCTGACAGATATCTGCAATCTCGTTGAGGTTATCGAATGCACCGAGCACCGTGGTACCCGCCGTGGCATTAACAAAGAACGGCACATGACCCTTGGCCTTGCGCTCCAATATCAAACGCTCCAATTCGGAGATAATCATTTTGCCATTCTCATCCGATGGCACCATAATGCAATTGTCCGTACCAAGTCCACAGACAGCAGCGCACGATTTCACCGAATAATGACACTGATCCGAGGTGTACATGACCAACTGACCGGGCAGCCCAGAAGCACCATGCTCCTTGTAGTTGGGGAACATTTTGTGACGTGCCGCAAGGAACGCATACAGATTCGAAATCGAACCACCCGGAGCGAGTATGGAATCACCGCTTTGCCAGCCAATAATCTCACGCATCTTGGTGAGCACAACGGTCTCCATGAGTATGAAGACTGGCGCAATCTCGTATGTGAACATGTTGGTATTGGCAGTTGCGGTCAACCACTCGCCGGCCATTGAGATTATATCCAGACCGCATGATAGCTGATTGAAGAAGTGCGGATGACCTAAAAAAATAGGAGAGAAGCGAAAAAATATTCCAGCATTAAACTATAGCTGCAAATTTAATACAAATCTTGAATTAATTTTGCTTATATTAAAGTGTAGCACAAATAAATGACGGAAGTCTAGCGGATATTGTGGCCAAGTTCAATACTTCCGCTATTTTCATGGTCTAGCAGTTAAATAGGGTTTACGTTCTGTCAAAAGAACTTCATCGCTATGCCTGTCTATCAAATTCAGCTGCAAATAGAGCACACGAAACAGTGGGACAAACGCTTTTAGTAAATAAGGAGTCTGTCAACTGTTGGCGGGCGGCTTCTGTTTAAGCTGACAGCAGATGTGCTTGGCAGCTGTGTTTCCGTTGCTGGCTACAAAAAACACTTTACCATTTTGTTTTTCTTTTTGTTACTCCGACCAGCCCCAAATGTGCGCAAAGATGCGTCAGTAATTCGTTCACTGAAACAATAAACGCGCTTCTGAATGCCAGAAAAATACGGATCAGCGACGTTCAATGCAGCGTCCGTCACTGGCGTTTTCAAGGACTACGAAGCCAGCTGTGTACAAGGAATATACTATTGTTACTTCTGCAAATTGTTAGTCCTGTGCAATCGATATATGCGGTTAAAGCTTAAAATGATGCTTTTGTTTATTTTCAATGCATTCATTTCATATTTACTTTGTGGCCTAAATTTAGTAGAGGAACGAAAACTATTGTTATGATAACAAAACAAGCAATATTCATTTTATAATAAAAAGAAAATGACTCCAAAATCACCCATTTGTCACGCACTTATGCAAATTTTGAGATTATGAAGATATTCTCATGGATCCTGTTGTCAGAACCTTACCAAAATTTTTATGTTTCCACCAATATATTTCAACTCTCCGCGAGAGTCTTCTTCTGAATAGCCCCTGTTTCTACTTTTAGATATTTGATCACCATATCTTTGGTCAAACGATCGCTGTCAAACGACCGCAATGGGTAACGCCCATTGCGTACACCAGTGTAGTGGTCGCACCTAGTCGGAGCATAGGGCGCTAAAAACTATTTATAATGCTTCCGGTCTTGTGCAATGTGCATTCCACATTGCACTACTTTCAGCACGGACGGATCTCACCTTTATCATTCGAGGGCGTTCTCGACGCAAGGTAAATTGTGGGTTCCACTGTAACGCCATCTTTGCTATATTCTTGTCATCCTTGCGAAGGGTGTGACCTATCCAAGTCCCCTTTCTTCTTTTACTCTCTTTTACATCTGTTACCTCCCACGTTTGCGCACCATATAAAAGGATTGGCCTTATGCTGGTATTAATCACGCGGGGACTTGCTTTAGTGAGAACTCACGTGATCGCCAGATTTTTGAAAACCTGTGGAAAGTTGTTTGGGCTTTACTGATTCGAGCTGCTACATTTGAAGTTGCTCCTCCATCTTTGAAGATAATCGTCGACATCCTCAAGGAGAATATTTTGGCTGTCAAACGAAACTGGGAGAGGAGTGTTGTTGGATGTTGGGTGTTTTAATTTAATTTTTTTTTTATATATTTATGTTCAGGCCAATCTCTTTCGAGTTTTCGTTGAGTCGGACGAGCTTGAATCTGGCTCTAGTTGGGCTTGTGAAACATATATCAACCGCGTAGTCCAGGTCCCATAGTGTTTAGCCTAGACACCATTGAATAACCTCCGGAGCTTCGTTTTTTTGTCTTTGTTCTACAACCATCCATTCTGCTCTTGTTGTAGAGGGACGTTACGAGTTGGGGAAATTCGATGAAGAATAACAAAGGCAAGTACTATTGAATGGTGTTAAGTAAACTAATGTCTCTCCAATTCGTACAGAGGCTTAGGTCGTCCTTTTAGGTCGTCATTATTTTGGTCTAACACCCTCATTCCAAAAGCTTGAAGGAGGGGGCCTAGTGCTCTTGCAAATACTCTCGCTCCATACTTGAGTAACTCTGTTAAAATAACCATAGAAAATGTTGATATAATGCAAGAATAACACTGAACGAGTTTCTAAATGGAAACACCTGGCTCGAATACAGAGTTTCAAAATCTTCCTTATATTTTTGGCAATAGCTCTTCTACTGTTCTACGCTTCCGTTTTTACTACAGTGGTTGTTTCATCTAAATTCTTAAGAACTTTTAATGAATGGATCAAACACTGTAGTTAATTGGATAAAATTCGCCTTTCTTGCGATGCGATAAAGTCAGGAAATGCTTATGAAGAGTAATGAAGTTCCGGTTCTAACGAAGTTAACGTTTTCTCTTGTTTTTGTTGGAGTTCAGTTTTTTGTTGATTTAATAATTTCTTATTGTTTTCATTGAAAAATATAAAATGGGCAACAAATACGTGAAGCTTAGTCTCTAGCCTGCAAACCCATCATTTGACCTTATTGGTGAAACTGTTTTTTGTCGAGCGAAGACACATATTCGCACTTAGCATTTACATTCGGTTAGAAAAGTTTAAAACAAAGATTTAAGTTTTAAGCTCTAAAATCCACAAAAAAATAAGTACTCATCTCTCACTAATTCCACTTGCCAAGCTACACAATAAATTGCTCATTTATTGCAGCTAATTGCGATCTACTTATTCGACCAAAATATCGAAAATCACAAAATGCTTTCAGTGCGCAAACAAAAACAGCAGGAAACACCAAACTCCACATCAAGCCAGCAAGCAAACAAACACAACAATAATCCCTGTCAGGGAGCACTGCCAACCCTTGCAACTTAGTCTAGCGCCTGTCAGTTCACATCTCGAGTGCCATAAGTCGTGTGATTAAAAACCCATCGCCCAAAGGCCAAAAGAGAAAAAACTTTTCTTCAACTGATTCAATAGGAATTGATTCGGCAAACATTTCAATTTGCTGCAACAGCGCCAGCTGGGACGACAGGAAAACTTCAACTCCCGTTATGTATCTATGCGCTCGCTCACTAACTATTGCTAGCTCTTTCACACACAGTTGCGCAGTCAGGCGTATGCATCAAAAAGGATCAAGCGTGCAGCGAGTCAGAAAATAACAACGGATTTTGATTAAAGCTCCCTTTATAGAGTCGTCAGTCAGACGGACAGACGAACAGACGGAGGACGGATACATTGAGGGTGGCCTGTTGTTCCTTAATGCTGTTGCTGTTACTCCTGCTACTCAAAGTCCTTTGCCTTGGCATATTATGTTGCCAATATGAAGTGCGCGGCTTATGCAAGATTATGTCTCATAAATGGAATTCTTATCATGCCAGTTGCAAAAAAAGTTTCGTTGCTGCAAATATGCGGTCATAAATTTTCAGCTAAGTAGTTGGATTTTCTTATATAAAAATAATGACATAGTTCACCTTTAGTATACCCACATGGCAAAAGCTAGCAAGCCATAAAGTTTCAAAGTAGTTCCTCCATACTGTGCTAAACCTATCAATCACATCGCCGACACAAAACGCATACACAATAGCTAGCTAAATGAAGTTTTGCCTCATTTCTAGTGCTCTATCAATAAATTAGTTCCAAACTTGCCACAATTGTGTGTTTTAATTTAATTTTTAAACAAACAAACCAAAATTGAATTCATTAAAAAAAGTTTGACACCGAAAAAGTCTAATTTCCTATAATAGAAAGCGATGCAGCGAGTGAGTGAGTGAGCTGCTTCCGCTACAAGGCGCACACTTCCGGTGCGGTGACGCGTGACTGTCCGGGCAAGCTGTATGGAATGTGTTGCACACTTCTTGTATAAATACGCTTATTATCGATACTCTGGCAACAATTGCAGTCACGTGCCGGCACAGATATAAAAACATATACTAGCATCTAAGTTTGTGGGCGGAGCACACTTCATACTTAATTCAATTCAATGAAAATCAGCAACACATTCAAAATCTCAAAACGTGCAAATGACTTTTAGGCCTAAAATAAAAAATAGGAAACCCTTTCATTTATGATTGATGGCTGCCTTGAACGTCGTTCTCGTTCTCGTTCTCGTTCTCGTTGTCATTCTTTTCTGTTTTTATTATTTTGTAAAAATCGGCTTTAAAAATCAACTTTGTTGAACCCTTCGTAAGCTGGTTCGATAGCATCGCTCTTATAGCGTCGCATCAACATAACGCAGCTCGTGTCTGTGTTTGAAAGGTGTAAACAAGTTTTATTTATTTTATATTTTATATTTTGTGTTTGGTTTTAATTTTATTTATTTTTTTTTTTTGCTGATTCAATGGGCCATAAAATGGCAACCCACCCATTTTTGTATTGGGTTCACATCGCACTAATGTGGTTATCTGCGCCGTTGCACACTTTGTATAGATCTCATGTCGCATATCCTTTGTCAATCTATATTGGACGACTGCTGTGCTGTTGTTATCCTTTAACTCTAATGCGACCACAACGCGCTGAGACACGATTTTGAGTGTCATCAGCAGCCGTGCGCCTTGGAGGATGGTGTGTTGGAACATATGCTCTGCATAATTCAATGCAAATTTATGCAAAGACAAATTTGATTTTTACTCTCGACCTGATGTGATTAAGGCACTTTAGAAAAGCAACTGCGTCGGCATTGAAGCCTGTGTAAACATTATTCAAGTTGATAAGCTTTGTAATTTTCGTGTTGAGCTGTGAAAATATGTCTCACGCTGTATTAAAAGAAAAATCGGAATTGTTTTTAACTTGAAAATGAATAAACTCTTCAAAGACTTTCAAAGATGCACTTATGCCGTATTTTCACCGTGTTTCATTTTGCATCCACAAAAGCGGTTTACACTGAAAATTTTGCACCATCGTGCATCCGCAGGAACCGCTGATTAATTTTCTTATACTACATACAGAAAATAAACTTCTTGTAAACGTTGAGCGGAAATTGAAACAAGACTAACTCATAAATAGAAAGTATGGAACTAAATTTTACTAAAATAAACCAATAAATTAAACCGGTATACGTATATAGATTTGTATGAAGCGATGTAGTAGATGTGTAAGATGCCGCCATATCGAATTTGGAAAGAGTTACCCCCGATGAAAGTTCAAACTGTGCGCTTTGGAAACTTACGAGGAGGTTCAAGAGGCGAGTTGCACCGAAGTTTCCAGTTAGAAATCCTGAGCAAGATCCCCTCAGGACAGAGCCGAAGCGTTTACCAAAAATTTAGAGGAAAGATTCCAGCCGTTCGAGACAGCGTCGCCAAGAAGAATACAGCTAGTGGCTGAGTCTCTGGGAGCTCCCCTACAGATGACCCTTCCTGTAGCCCCTATCACCTTTATCGAAGTGGAAAAGGAGATCAAAGCACTACGCAATAACAAGGTACCAGGCGAGGACCAGTTTGACAATCGCTCAATTAAGCTGCTCCCTCACTGAGCTTTGCTATTCCTTGTGCTGATTTTCAACTCCGCTCTTCGACTCGGGCACTTTCCAGGCGCCTGGAAGAGGGCTAACATCATCCTGCTGCACAAAAGTGGGAACATAGCAGATGAACTGGATTCGTATCGTCCGATAAGCCTTCTGCCAGCATTTGGCAAAATACTGGAAAGGTACATCCTGAGAAGGATTCTCGAAACCAGGTCGGTCAAAAAGGCAATCCCAAAGTTCCAGTTTGGCTTCAGACTCAGGCATGGCACGCCCAAGCAACTACACCGCGTTGTAAACTTTGCGCTTGAGGAATTCCACGGAAAGCAATATGTTGTTGGAGCCTATTTGGACATTCAGCAAGCGTTTGACAGAGTGTGGCATGCAGGACTCCTGCATAAACTCAACCCACTGCTCTACCTAATTGTGAAAAGTTTCCTTCACGAGCGGTCCTTTAAAGTTATTCAGGACGGCCTGTCCTCTCAAGCAAAGAGAGTGAGAGCTGGTGTACCTCAAGGTAGCGTGTTGGGGCCAACTCTCTACAGACTGTATACGCACGACATGCCCTCAGCTGTCAACACGCCGATCTCGGACTCCAACAATTTGCTCGTTGCCACCTTTGCAGATGACAAATGATGGCATTGTCTACACAGCCACAGATCTTCTTCAGCTATATTTAAAAAAATTTGAGAACTGGGCCTACAGATTGAATATCTCAATAAACCCTGATAAGTGTGTATCAGTCACATACACTCTTAGAAATGACACCTCTCCTGGAGTATTCCTACATGATGAGCTATTAATCCATAAGGATGCTCATAAGTATCTTGGCGTCACTTTGGATAAGCGGCTTTCAGCGTCATATAACTGAGGTAGTTGGGAACCTCAAGGCAAAGGCAAACAGCATGGCTTGGCTCCTTAATGCCAAAAATAAACTATCGCTCAGTAATAACAGCAAGATCTATAAAGTTATTCTGGCACCCATCTGGAGATATGGTAACCAGGTATACGGCATAGCAGCAAAATGCAACCTCAATAAAATCAGAGTAGTGCAGTCGCAAATCTTGCGTAGAATGTCTGGTGCGGCATGGTGCATACGCAATAGAGATATTGAGAGAGAACTCCAGGTACCAATGATCGGAGATGTCATCAATCGCCAAGCTGCTATATACCTGGACAAGCTCGCAAATCATCCGAACCAACTGGCGCAAAGACTCCTAAGAAGGAGACATATTCGCAGAGTAAGGGTGAGAAGGAGACTCCAGAGAGTTCAGAGACTATGTGTGAATACCCACATTTCCACGAAAAAATTAGGCTAAAGAGTTGGAAGGGGCCGAATCGACGCGATTCGAGAGCAGCTATAAAATACAAGCATATATGCGAAAATTTGGTGTCGCGAGAGATACGAATTTTCTAATGCATTCTTACACACATTCCTGGTTTGTCGCCAGCCTCCTGTGTGAGTTTCGCCTCTTTCCGAATTCCACTCTACAATGTTATTACACTCTTGACACGTAATGTGAATAGTACGAAGTTTGTAACACATTAAAAGAAGCTTCGGAGACCTCATAAACTATAAATTTTCTTGATCAGCTCAACTTGACAAATCGTCCCCTATATGATTCAAAACAAGTCGCTCAGTTTTTAAGATCTCAATATAAAATCGGGTATGGACACTTATTATATTCCTAGGCTTAGTATATATTACAACTAGCAATTTTAGGGGAAACCCCCTATGGATTTTGTATGACAAACTTTTTCATTACACTCTATATTAACTTGAAACTCGATATTATGGTCTATAATGGACGAAAGCTTGATAAAGTACATTTCTAATATTAGTATCTAGGCCCTTGTGTCTAGACCCCGGAATCTGCCTTTTATGTAGTCTATAGCGATTTCAACAAGTTTATGCTTCGTTAACTCAGTTTGGAAGGAGTACAGCTTCATTAGCATTTCTGAAACGATAACGAAATGGTTGCGAATGGATGATGTAAGTTGTCTCACATCGTCACTTAGGCCCGGGGCGATACCATATAATATCATTTTCTCTTTTACTGGATCCCTCCTGGCATGAACGAGTTCGCATATAATCTCCATTGTACATATTTCTGTAAGCTTGTTTTAGATGTGTCTGCCAAGCAGGTTGAGTCTCTTTCTACTGTAAGCCGTACAGTGACATACATAGTTGATGATCAACTGTTGGTTCTTCTTATTCGGCATTGCCACAACATCTACAGAAAACATAAGAGCTAACTCGTAGTTCTGTAGTATGTCTTTCGATAATGGAGATGTTCGCCTATAATTATGGTTCGACCACGTAAGTTTCAAACTAGAGTAATCGGCAGCGGCCAGAATACCCGCTTTGCAGTTACTCTCAATATCCTCATGTATAGGTACCAAGTTAAGATAAAGTCCATAGTGTTGCGTCTGCTCGTTAAGAGTTCTGCGACACTCGACAGTTATTTTGGTATAACTTTTTGGTATGAGACCAGCGCTTTGCAAATTGCTTGACTTTCACAGAAAATGTACTTCTTTTCACCAGTTCCGGGAAGAAGATACCTGAATATGTTGTTGGCATTCTCTTTATAGTGTAGATGATTATTCAATTGTGGCCAAGTAGAGAGTGAGATAATGTCGTCGTAAGAGTTAAGAACCATTTTTCTGTTCGCATAGCATAATAATGGCTACTAAGATCATCACCACATCCAATGAAAGTAGAGTTAGAGATTTAGTTTTGTTTTATTTAACTTGTAATGTGTAAAATTTGTAGCTGAATATTTTAAGCTAACAAAACTTTATTTAAATTTAAAAAAAAAAGAATCTATCCATTATGTATTACTCTATTCAAAATTTATTCACTCACCGGTCTTCACTTGGTATTTTAACGTTGTGGCGCAATCTTCAATTAGCTGCTGCAATGGCAACGCACGATCCGGTAAATCGAGATCAAGTAAACGCTTCATATCCTCCGGATGATGAAAGGTCAAGACCTTTTCATTGCGATCATTTGTCGCCTTGACAAAGTCCAACAACACTTCAATGACTTTCAGCAAAAATTCGCGTGTCTCAGCACCGCCAGACGATGTGGTGGGAAATAGATCTGTAAGGAGAGAATCAAAAAATAAATTGCAATATTAAACAAATGTTCAAGATAAATGCGAAACCATTAAATAACTACAATCTAAGCATACGTATCACTTATCAGTAACATAAAAAATATAGCAGCTTATTTAATGACAGGAAGCAGTAGATACATTCAACATTCTATTTTTTTATCAATATGGGCTTGAGATGATATATGGTTATTATATGATTATTACCCCCACAATAACAAGAGCAAACAAAAGATTTTCAAGCTAAGTTCGAGTAGAGGCATTGGAGCACATTGAAATCAGCAGCTGCGCTCATAAAAAGGACGACTGAGATTTAATTTTAAAGTTTATTGTTATGCGTTGTCCTGTGGAAGGTGGCTTTGTGCTGCTTGAACTACGCCTGATTGAAAATTACCCAAACAGTCTGTGTGTGTCTTTATGTGCGCAGAATATGCTTTCTTTATGTTAAATTTATATAGCGCCATAAAACACAGCTCTGCCCGAGGGTAGCGCACAAGGTCATTCTGTTCGCTACCAACCCATCTTATCAACCCACCCTCATTCGCAGCACATTTGGTTTTAATTTCCACGTTTTTCGTTTGCTGCAACAAATAATTACAAATTTTGGCTTTTGCAAAACTTCTTGTGGTTGAGAGTTTAAAAAAAAACATTTTGTATGTATGCCTGTGTATTTTTTGGCACGCTCTTAACGTTTTGGTAACATTTGATTCGTTTCGATTGCAGGTGTGACATATGATAACATATATTACCCCCTTATGTTACTCCCGTAGTCAATACGAATCTAATGATACCTGATATGTCAAAATCCATCAAGCCGTTTAGGCTACAGAACGTGCCAGGGAAATACGCATATACAAAAAGTCGCCTCTTCATCTTTATTATCGGAAGGGATCCGCAATCAAGACAAATCGAACGACACCTTGGTAGAAAAAAGACACTATTTTTCATTTTAGGCTTCTTTATTTTATATGCAGTGTTAAATTTTAAAATAATAGAAAGCATGGAGTCTGAGCGGAGAAAAGATAGTGTAGGTATTGTATTATAGTATTACACATTTACGACCGAGGCGAAACTCTTAAAGCAAACATTTAAGAGAACTTAAAGTTTAAGAAAATTTAGAATAACGTTGTGACCAGTTTCAGGAAGTTGTATTAAATACATTCGAATTGAGATCATTTGCTTAGAAACTTAAAACATAAATACTAAAACTAAAATTTTTGGATATTTTGTCTCTGGAAATTCTCCCATGTAAAATTTCAGGTTTTATAATAGGTGTAAAACACCATTTTCAACAACAATGAGTCAGTTCAAGCACTATAGGCTCAATAGTGTTGACTTGGTTTGATTTGCTTGGTTTGAAAGAGGTGCATCCAACGTTTAGACCGTTAGATTGAGACCATATTACAGATAATATTAATTTACTGATTATGATCCTCCCAAATTTCATCAGCTGCTCCAGCATCGAATTGGTTGTTTTACTGCATTGTTTTAGTAAATACCAAATTCAATCTTCTCCAGACATGCCCTACATACACTTGATGCTGCTTTGCTAATTCTCTACTTGAATATGCTTCTGCAGTGGCACATGACCTTTGAGTATACATATCACACTACCCAGTTCTTTTTTGTAGCATTTCAGAAGTTTATTTGTACTTTAATGGATGGCCTCATATTTTGTTATGTTGGCCACGTTCGTATTGTGCCTAAAAATTATGTATAAAAAACCGTAGGTGTGTTCTTTAGGAATCGCTGCACGCTAGTGCATCCTCCCTTTCATTGCTCGTGCTCTACCGCTAGAGATGGGCAAGGTTGTTACTTTTAAGTAGTCAGTTATTGAAAAAGTTAAAGTAGTAAAAAGAAGTCTGTTTAGATGATGAGAGCTTAAATGAAATTTTATGTTAGTTAATAATCCCAGTTATCTTCTCAATAAGGATGTTCTTGTGATTGAAGAGAAAACAAAGGTTTATCGGAATATATGTTCAAATGAGAAAATATCTTTGCACTTTCAATTTGCTTCCAATGAATTCAACTTATGAACTTGAGCATTTTAAATATTTACTATTGATATTGAAGTGTCTCAACAGCCTAGATTCAAAAAGGCACTCGACAGAGTTTGGCATGCTAGTTGCTCAACAAGTTAGAGTTGTGGCTGCCCACACCGTATTACCTACTGATACGATCATACCTAGCAGACAGAAACTTCTATGTAAGATATGATGAGGAAGAGTTACATCCAAGAGACAACTGAGTGGGATTCACACAAGGCAGGTGTTGGGCACAATTCTCAGCACCATGTTGACAGCGGATATGCCAGTCATCCCCGAAAAAACTGTCGCCAAATACGCAGATGACACGACTTTTTCTGTCGGCAGTCTCAAGCAATACTTGCGATGCTTCAAGCATTTTTCAGTACCAACTTTACGCACTTGGTATATGACAATCCCATCAGGCGTTTCCGTCAAATATCTTGGATAACATTAATTAGTGGCAAATGTCCTGGCTTCTGGGTCGTTAATCGAAAACTAAAGTTCCTTTTCACAAGGCCATATTAAAACCAGTCTATACTTATGTTAATCAGCGCAGGGAAGTAGCAAGTGAATCGAATATTCATTAAACTCTGCAAAGGCTTCAGAGCAAAGTGCTGACGATGATCTCCAACGCACATAACTTCATTTACAGCAGCACCATTCACGGCGAGCTTGAAATGCTCTGCATCAAGCAACCAAATTACCAAACCACCTGATTACTTGGCAAGAGCTTATCAACCAGAAGATGCAAGCGTCAAAACCATTACAAGTAGTATTTTGAGCAATCTGCATTATTAAGTATAGTTATTGAAAGCCGAGACGAAAGGCAGACAGACGGACAAAAAGTAGATACGTGCCGAAATTGAACTTAAACACATATGAGATATATTGGGCATTAGTTGACAGTAATAAGGACAAGTTTCTATGCCGTTTTATTACTGTGTATGAAACCTGAATCCATCACAATGCATCAGAGGCCAAGCAGTAGTTGAAACAGTGAGTTTCTCTGGTCGGATCGGCGTGGCAACTTTCTGCTTTCTGTCTCTCTGTCTGTCTGTCTGTCTGTCTGTCTGTCTGTCTGTCTGTCTGCCTTTCATGTCCGCGCTCAATGGCAGTCAGACATAAACTTAATGATGCATATTGCTCAAAATTGGACTATAGTCCAGTCTTAGGTGGTACACGCAGAAAAAATTCTTGTTTAAAAACTGCAAGCGTCAACCGATGTCAAGTCGGGTACTGCTGGAACTTCTCACATAATTCTCACATAGTAGGTAATACCATTGAACCTTTTTATGACCGAATTTATTCTAAATAATTGTTTTAACAATCTCAACACTATTTATAAATTTTAATGGTTAATAAATATTTAAAAATCCTTTAGTTACGCTTGAGTTTGCCAGTAAAAGTCACAAAATTAAGCCTCGCAAGCCTTAAAATGAAATTTCGTTACGCTCACAAAGTGCAACGTTCCGTATGATTGCTATTACAAACCCATGAAAATTTTGAAGTGAAAGCGTTGAAAATTTTTTTATTTATTTAAATGTAGCAACAGCACAAATTCTTTCGAACTAGCACCGCTTCACTCTTCAGTTTTGTTCAATTTAACTGACAAATTGTTGCAATTTGGAAATTCTCAAAGAAATTCCTGAACTTCAACGCCGAATGCGGAATGCCGAATGCCGAATGCCGAATGTCGCATTTAATGTCTGGAGCATCATCCAGTTTGGCTTTGCTGTGTGCGTGCGCTTCGGATTTTGACGCTTAATGTCAGAAGCAAATGTGGCCAGGACGAAAAAATATACGGTAAGGCTGACAAAAAAAAAAAAAAAATAAATAAAAAAACATCCCCTTTCACACACAAATCGAATTAAATGCAGCCTGTTTCTTGTTTCTGCTTCTGCATGGTGCAGTCCTTGTAAATAAGCCAAATTCCACAGACATGTAAGCGAACGTAATATCCTGTGACTAAACGGTTTATGTATTTTTACTTCTCATGTTATTTCAATTTCAGACACGCGTTCCAACAAAAAGAAGAGAGCTGATGCACGCGACTGGTGGTGACTTCTGGACTATTTGGACGGCTGTTACAGCTTCATCTCACCCTTGCTCTCAGTTTATCTGCTTGGCTGAGTGCTTCAGGAAAATCTGTTACAACGCTTACAAGTTTTACGCTTCGTCGACAGCAAACAGAGCAATTTATCAAAATGCGCGAGTATCTGTCTTGGACAGCAGCAGCAGCAGCAGCAGCAGCAGCAAAAAGTATCTCAAGTGCTCTTGAAACATATTTTGCAGTTGTGTTTTCCTAGTTTTTGCTTTTGTACTTCATATACAGTATATATGTATATATATATATCTGTTCTTAAGCATTGTATCTGTTTCTGTATTTGTTTGCAATTGTCCTTGTGCTTTTATTTGTAACACGTTTTGTTTGTGTCAGTTTAACACTCATTTATTATTTGCATTGCTATTTGTTCATATTAAGTGGGTTTGTGTATCTAAAAAGGTTGAGGTAGTCTGTTTGATATGTTTCGCTTAATAGTAGCTTAATTAATAGATTCGTAATATTAAAATTGAGTTTAATTTTTCATTACTTACCATGTGCCGTCAGTTTACCCGTCCTTTCGGACAGTTGATACCCATTTGGATTGAGCGACATTTTCTCCTCTGTAAGTACACATAAAAATAAAAACAGAATCTAATTAGTAATGAAATGTCGATTGGCGTTATGAAGGTGTCTTGTCAAAGCCATTGTCCGACATAAATTATATACAGAACTATTGATATAAAAATTATAATATAGCATCTAAAGAAGTTAATGTATGTAGTTTTATATAGATAGGTAACTTTTTTGATTAGAAAACATTTATTTTGTGCTCAATTTTCTTCGACTTCTACTAATCGGATTAAGCTGAAGTTTGACATATATGTATCGATTCGTGATCAAAACAATATGATGGTTAAGTCTAAACGGCGCTTAAATGTTAATCCAATATGAAAGACTTGAAATGAGAATAGGACTTTAAACAAAATAGATTTTTTTATGGGAATTAAACCTTTGAATGGCTCTGAAATGGTACTTTTCGCAAATGTCTTGCTTTTGGGTGCAAAGGTCTTCATACCAAGTTGTAAATGATAGACCATATATTGAAGGACTACTTTAAGATAGCAGACATACAGACGGACATGATAAAAAACGACGAACTCAATAGATCTTGGCGATATTTAGTGTAAGTCAACTGATTAAACTTTAACAAACTAGAAAATACGATAACCTTCTTCAATACCCTTCACACGAACTTTCAAATTGTGTAGCAGGTATAAATAAAGAAAAAGAATGCTCAAAACTTAAAAACACCAAAGTAGGCGTTGGGATTGTACGAAAGTTACTGCTAAAAGTGGGCTGGACGCGCCCTATTCATACGTATCCATCTATAAGAAACCACTATATACTCGTAAAATTTCAAGTTGTTATTAACATAAGTTTTTCATACAAAAAGATAAACGTGCGTCTGTAATTTCCAAAGAGACAACTTTAAATTGTATGTTGCATATAAGTATGGATACTTTATTTGTTTAGAAGGTAATTAATGCAACCAAAAAAAAAAAAAATTATTTGTAAAATCTAAAAACTTAAAATTGTGTAATGTGTTTTTATGAGACTGTCGCTAAAAGTGGACAGGACATCAATTTGATATATAACTGAAACGACTATATCAAAATGTTAAGCTGATAATAATAATAGTTAAGTTTTTATACGAAAACCTAAAGGTTGGCAGAGTTTTTCTTTGGGGGCCACCCATAAAAGTGTGTTCGTAGCATGTTATAGATACTCTATGGACATATCTAGATCGTATCTTCTCAACGAGATGATCTTCTCTAATGCGTTCCAATCAAAAGGCAGTGGAACTAGGAATATTAGTTCGCCTCTTTTAGCTGATCAAGAATATTTATACGTTCTATGGTCATCTATGCGCTCTATAATACATACTATTTACTTACACTATCTGTGAAGAGTATCTATTTATTGATAGCAATTAAGAACGGAAAAGCAATTTACCATACTCTTCTGTACTAAAAATTTTTGAATGTAATTCATGGATTTTGGGTAAAAAAAAAAAAAAAAAAAAAATTCAATCAAATAAAGGGGCAGCTGAATGCACATCGATTTTTTTTTTAAATTATGGCGAATTTTTTCCAAAATAAGGGCACGAAGTTTTCAAAGTGGAGGTAGTGGGAGTTTTTACGTTTTACTTATCTGCAATACTCTTACAATACTCCAAAACTAATACACTGGGCTGCCGCACTCCTCGTGCACTTCATATCAACCTTCATATCATTTATGGTAATAAAAGTTCTAAACTTTAAACTTTAATGTTTGGAGTTAGACCCACTTTTTTGGGATTTGAGAACATTGTGCGGCAAAGCGCAAAAATAAAAAAGCGTTAACTTCGATGGAACCGAAGTTTTAATACTCTTCAGACTTGTCATCTTTGCTCAGAACTAAGATATTTTACTTCAGAGTTTATAGAAATGCAACTCAAGTGGTATTATTAGTGGTGACCTACATATTCATATTAGCATTATTAATGGTATCTGCAGACAGAAGAACATAGCAATAACGACTCGATCAAGAACTTGTATACTTTCTTTCAGTCACTAAAGTCGACGTTTGGGTATTTCTATTCAAAATTAATGTAAAATGGAGCGTTCTAGTTTTCTGGAAAAGTTAATAATACATTAAATGGGGTCCTAAAAAGTAAGAATTTTATGGTACGAGGCATATCCAGAAATTAAGTGTAGTGAGGCTCTCACGGCCGGAGAGATTTTATTTTCTTCATGTTGGCAGCACGGCAACAGTATAGCCTGACTTCTCCCCTTTAAAACGAGACTAGTTCGAGGTCCGTAAGTTGAGAACTGTCGAGGTGACAAACACGTTTCGTGAACAATGTCAATCCAGTCTCCCGCCAAGTGCGACATACGCGGCGTCATCCGTTATCTAGTTTGGAAGGTAAAACCTCCGTACGTCGTACGTCTGTGCATGATGATCAGAGGAGCGGAAGACCTTCAATTGTGACTGACGAATTGTGGAAAAAATCGAAAATGCGCTCCTTGACGATCGCAGATTGACTATCCAGATATCTCTAGATAATCTACAGATATCTACTATACGAAACAAACACAGAAAACCCTCGGATATCGGAAACTGTCTGCGAGGTGGGTCCCAAAACGTTGGCGAGAAACTACTACGAGGATGGCATCAAAAAATTGATACCCCGCTTCACCACCTGCATAGAGAGGAATGGTGACTAGTATATCGAAATATAGCTTACATTATGTACTAAAGTATCACGTAATTTTTTTGTTTAAATCGCATTTTTTAGATATTTGGCTGAATTCCGGTGTAGAAGCTTATTTTGGTCCGAAGCAGATAGAGTATCCAAATCAATATTACACACTAAATGTTAGAGGTAGCTAGCCTCCACACAACTTTTAGGTTTTTGTATGAAAAACTTATTTATTAACTTGAAATTTGATATGAAGTTATCTTAAGAAATGATGCTACACATATATGTATATCAATCAGCGTGCCATAACAACTTCTAAAGAAAGCCTTTGCCCACTTTTGAGTTTTGTATGTAAAACATTTATTATAGTGGTTACCAATTTGCATTCTTTGGAACGTATGCTTCACATACATACTATATACCAAAATGTGTACTCCAGCTACGTTTAGGAATAGCCAATGTCAACTGGAATTGGGTTGTGGTAGTTTCTTATAGATAGAAGTTTGGCAACTATATATTAATGAGCATGTATCACATATTTGTAGAGGTAGCCCCCATAAAGACCCAGCATTTAGTTTAGTTTTTTTAGGTTTTATAGAACAATTATCTTTTCTTTCTTTTCTCTATAGGTATATAGAAATTTCGTGTGAATGGTATTAAAGCTTCGGTTCCACCGAAGTTAATGTTTTTTCTAGCTTGGTATTAAAATAAACTCCTGAAATCCAAGTATTGGTGTCAATGCGCAACATATCGGAAATTACGTAAGATTAATTGATGTTGAAAGGGCATAAATATTTACATTGTTATGTAGCACAGCCATGCATTTACATAGTACATATTTACATTACATACATACGTATTATACACATATACATTGTATATAATAAATACACATATACGAGTATGTAGTAGGTACATATATACCTACATATATTCTTATCAAAGCTGATAGCAATAAAAAAAAAATGCATTTTTCATACAAGTATCATATAAAAATTTTCGAAAAGAACATAAAATATAGTAAGCCTTGCGACAAGGACAACTGAAGGGCAAATGTGATGTGAAAAGTGGAAAATGTACAATATGACAATGTATCTGATGCTCTATATATTATATATATACATATATACTGATGCTATGTATAACGAAATATTATATACAGGATACATGCTTTTGCATTTGCGCAGTTGCTAAAATAAAACAGCGCTCAAAAAGCAACGACGACGACATTGTTAAATTAATTTGCTGTGCGCGCTAAACTATAGCTGTGAATGTGTGTGTGTGTGTGTGTGTGTGTATCTACAGGATACAGACAACAGGAAGTAGGAGGCGCCATCTTTTAAGCGAAAACCTTGAGTCTTTTTGAAATTATGTAATCACAGAAAACAAATGGCGACTTATTTTGGCAAATAATAAGAATATTTAGAAAAAATAGCGCCATAATATTTCTATGCACTGTACAAAAAGAATTCTTTTTTTTTTTTTGTTTGTAACAGGCTATATTGGGTTTGTTGAGCTGTCGAAATGTATGTAACATAGCGAAGGAAGCATTGGAAGACCCATAAGGTATATATATATATATATATATATATATATATATATATATATATATATATATATATATATATATATATATATATATATATATAATATATATATATATATATATATATATATATATATTACTGATCAGTGCGAAAAGTCAAAACGATATAGCCATGTCCCATCCGTATGTCTGTCTGAAAGAAAAGTTCTTCGTCTAGAGCAGAAACTCACGGTATATATTAAAATTTAGAAGCACTTTTGTACACAGATCAAGTTTATAACAAACTTTGATTACCACGCCCACAATACGGTATATAACCCTAAAAATGAACAACTTTTCAAGCCAAACCAGCTGACACAAATTTATTACTACAAAAGTCGATTATGTTGTGGTGTACAGCGTGTAATATATAGTCGAGCACCTCGACTATAGCTCTTGCATGTTTTTGTCTCTTGCGTAGTGCAAATGTATCTTACCGATTATCCTGCGGATATCGTCGATGTATTGCCTTAGGAAATTCACTTTGGCTGATTTTTATTAAACAATTGTAATGAGAACGAATGAATTAAACTTTTGTTATATTTTTTGATAAAATTATTGTATTTAAATGATTACGATTCAAAGTGCAATTGTGTTTTTTCTGTTAGATTTGTTTGGCTGCTGTATTTTATTGTATTTTTAGCACTTTATAAAGATTGTAGGTACATATTTAGATAGATTTATGATGATATTATGAATGACTACTGGAATTGACTTTTAACTACAGACTTACAAAGTACTTTTGTGCGTTCGTTTAATTGTTTAACTGTTTGTTTTTTGATGCAATTAATGCAATTTTCTTTTTTTTTTTTTTTGCGCGGCACAAATTTCTTTAACACTTTCGTTTAGATATGCTAGAAACACGGCCTGAATGGACGGTAAACTTTACTGTTTAGCGTATCTTTTTTGTTGGAAAAAAACTCGGTTTTGGCTGGCGACTGCTGTGCAGCTTTACTGTCTGACGATCTGCGAAGCTATGCCAACAAGCTGGTTTGCCAGTTGCCTACAGAGCTCGCAAAATGGCCAAAACGTTGCAAGAATATATTTGTAGATACATATGTATCTATGAAATACACACGCACACAGATATATGTACATATATTTATACATTAAACTAGTATATACAAGTATGTGTGCGCAAGAACTATGTTTGCGTGGGTTTGGTTGCATAACCTTCACAAGGAAGTAAAGGAATTTTTGGCCTCCAAACATTTGCTGCTACTGCTGCTACTGCTGCTGCTGCTTGTTTGTGTACCGCGAACTGTGACGTCATACTTTTGTGGAATTTTGGCAACCATATTTTATATGGGCGTTACTTGCATAAGCTACGCCCATTTTGTGGATACCAAAAACTTGGGGGTTGATTCATTGGCGCTACTTGAGCGCGTGGGAATTGCGCTTATGTAAATTTACTTTTTCCTAGTGTTCGCTTGATTTTTTTCTTTTTATCGTTTTCAATTAAAAGTATCTGTGAAAAAAAAAGCAGTCATTTGCAAATAGTTATAACATTTAATGGCCGGAAAAAAAGAGTGTAGCTAATTAGTTTCTGTAAGACAGGAAGACACTTAATGACAGCAGCAGCAGCGAAAATAATTTCATTTAATTTAAATACTAAAATACAAAAAAAGTATCTTTTAGTATATACAATGTATATATTTAGCAACCACTTTTCTATAAACCAAGTAAATACATATATACCACAGTAGAAAAATAACACACTTTTGCACAAAAACCATTTATATTTTTAGTATTTAGGTCAGCATTACAACGCCATAAGTTTTTGATTTTCTTTGCCACACGGAAGGACAATTTGTATCATTCAATATGTACCACATTCTACATACATAAGGCTAACATTCTCTTGGCATTTGGCTGTTAGCGTTCTTGATGGTCTTACATTATTTTCACATTGAAAACTATGCCAGCGGCTTTCATTTTTTCTCTCCATTTTTCATATATTTTTAGGCCATTTTTTTCTTAAAGTTGTTGCCACTCAATGTGTTATATAATGCCATTTTGGTGAGTTGGGAAAGTCTGCCAGGCATTGAGCATAAGTATTTCAATAAAATTTTGCCTTCACAGATTGCTAGATTGTTGCAGGCATAGATTTGAGTGAGGCAAAGGCAAATGCAAAAGGAAAAACGAAAAAAGATACGTAAACTTGCCACAACCAGATTGAAGACAAAAGTTTGTAATTTACATAGCACATTGGTTTACGTACATGAAACGAATTGTGTGAACATCGCCATTTACATACAAAAACAGTAGAGAACAAAGGTGTCCAAAACACTGCAAGCGTTTTGAAGTGTTTTAAAGTATTCAAGGTATAGAAAGTATCTCTATTGCGAGGGCGTAATTTTGGCGATACTTTAGAAGATTGTAGGAAAAAAGTTTGGAGATTTCCAAAAACGAAAAACGCGTACATTGATTGATTGGAATTCACTTGAAACTTAATACCTTAACTTGCCTTAGTTGGCTCTACAGCCGCCTATCGGTCAAGACCGCACATAGGAAAGTGCACCATTCGATGTAGCTAGCAATTCTGAGCTTCATCAGGTCATCATAGACCTTATCTTGCCGTCTTAAGCTCGGACGTCCTCTCTCTGACGCCACCCACAAATTAAGTTCAGGTTTCCGTCGTAAACCTTTAGTGCTGGAGCTTCCAGCCCAGTGCAGCCGCTGGAATTTAATGCGCTGGACTATGTCAACCTCATCAAACAGCTCATAAAGCTCGTGGTTGAATATTCACGTCGGGTTCTAAACTCAACGTCAACTCTAAAGGGAACAAAAGTCCTACGAAAAATCTTTCTCTCGAACACTCCTATGGACGCTGTATCCGTCGGGGTCCATGCTTCTACGCCATACAACAAGACCGGTATTATCAGTGTCTTATAGATTTTTATCTTCATACTTCGAGAGAGAGAGAGAGAGAGAGAGAGAGAGAGAGAGCTCTACTTCTAATTTGCTTGCTGAGCCCAAAGTAGCAGCGATTAGCAAGCGTGATTCTTCATCTCATCTCTCGGCTGACTTTGTTGTCGCTGGTAATTTCCGTTCCCAGATAGACGAAGTTTTCTACAACATTGAAGTTGAAATTCTCCATACTCATAAACCGTCCAAGACGCACTGATGGTCTGTGAGTAAACGCCAAGTAATTCGTCTTCTCCTGCGATTCTGTACATGGTACAACTTTTGATTTAAAACAGTGAACACACTAAAACTGATATATTTTTTGTATGGTGTAGTGTTTAAGCGTTTCGCCATTAACTGAATTATCTGCTGAACTCGGACAATAATGCAGCTGATTTGCACGCGTTCCTTAAAATTCAGAATCTTTGTCACATTTTCTATATAATATGGACATTAATATAAGTCAATACTAGTTCATATAAGATGTAGTTAATTACCACTAACTAAAATACTATCGTATTTAAAATATAAATATGTAATTCAATACTAAGTTTCAATACTATAGGCGAATTACTTTCTTATCCCCTATGCGACTCCCATTCTTTTCCACTATGAGACTCACATTCTGGTCTCACTTTTTCCTAAAGGAAGATAAGGATGCGATAGAGAAGCATACTAGAAGATTCGCATCTATCTAACATATATCTTTTGTAACAAAAAATGTTTTCCCGGGAAGTTTCAGATGGAAGAGCCCACACCAACGCATATGAAATTGTTATTGCTTTCTTGTTCGGTATGCGCAGAAAGATAAAAAAAGACAAGCAAATTGTTTGTGTAAAAAAATGTTTGTGCAGTACATATGGTTAATAAAAAGAGCGGCGTGTGTGTGACAATGGTCAGCCTATATTGACGAGCATTACAAAAAACAAATGTTCACGAGAGTATACGTCACCTCTGGTATAAAATGATCGAAGACTTGAGCAATAACATTATAAATAGAGCTTAGATACTCGTAAGTGTACGAGTATGTGAACAATTTGTGACAAAAAAACAATAAAATGAAGGACTTTATCGATGGGTTCACACACATAGCTGTTGAAAGAGTACTCTCAGAAAATCTGGGCACTAAATCATACCCTCTGGCAGATCATTATAGCGTTTTTCAAGTAGAAATAGTTTCAAAAGAGTAAACAAGTAAATAAGAGTAATCATGCGCGATGTTATAGTTATATATAGAATAGATACACCACAGACATGAGACCGACGAACATTAATAGATGGATTCGTCTCTCCAGGAGTTTTATGGGAATTATAGGCATCCGGCGGATGATTACGTTCTAACTTATAGCTACCTATCTATCAAAATGAAGGCTCCAATTAAATTGCTTAATTTTAATACGCGAAATCATGCATTTCTTATTCTCGCAAGACACTTTCCATTCGGATGTTTGGGATGTTCATAAAGTAGCATTTCTGCTTATTGTACCTGTCGCAGTTAGTTTTAGACAAGCATTTCGTATGATCTTACTATGGATTTGCCTATTCATATTGATGGAGTTGTCAAAAGTTTTTATCTTTTTAAGACGTTTCTGGCAAGCGGATCTCAAAGCAGTTTTCTGAAGACTCTTGCTATCGAGCAAATCTTATCGCATATGCTAAGGAAGATACTATCGAATCTTCGTTAGAAACGCTTTATTTATTATTATTTAAAAGTGCTGCTATGACCACAGAGTGAACAAGTGCACTGCAGATGATGAAATATTACTTCGATGCTCTCATACTAGACCGTTTGAGGTCAATTTCAGCACCCACTTGCTTTCTGCCCGTCTGTCTGCCTTTCATATTCACGTTCTATAGTTGTCACACAAAAACGTAGTAATGTAGATTGCTTTACTTTCGCTAGCAAATGTGCGAAAAACTACAAAAAAGTGATATCTCAGTCAGAAACTTTTAGAAAGAGTTTAGTAAATCTGATTCCTATGTCTTACTCCACTCAATTTTTATTTAATAAGACCAAATTGCGATAGACCACATGATTGAGTAGCGTTTTTTTTTTTCGTCTAAGGATTCCAAAATATAGCTCAACTCTTGGACAAGCTTGAAGATGTGACTTTTTCTTATGACCCAGAGGTGTGATGAAGTAAAGTATGCTGACATGTCTTATGTATGACAATAATATATCCATGAGAAAATGGTGTTGTATTAACTCAGCGTACTAACAACTCGGGAACTTGTACAGATTTTTAAATAAGTACCCATTAAAGGCATCTAGACATTCACACTGGACGCTGCTTTAGGTAAAATTATACATCGAAAAACACAAATATACCGTTATCTAGATGAATGGCCCAAATGAAAACTAAACTTTTTTTTGTGTTCAGCGCACTTAAATTACACCAAAAAAAAGAAAAAAATGAATAGAAAGTTACTATCATTTTAAAATTGAAATTTATAATGTAGTCTTATCGAAATAAACCTATTTATTAAACACAGTTCAAATACTCCCATAGATGTTCACACACTTGCACTAAATATGTCTTTACGAAAGCCCTACGTATCAATGACATCTCCATGTTGAAGTTGATGAGCTTATCTCGTGACATGCAGGCGTTTGATTTTCAAGAAAAGTAAAGCCACAGAATTTTCGCAGAATTGCGTTTTAACTTTAACCTCAAAATATGCATAATTTGCATTCTACATATCTATTTAAAATGGAGCATAATAAGTGCATTGATTACATTTATTGTCAGTCTATTATGATATCACAGAGCAAACACATATATGTATAAATAACTTAACATGTACATGTACACCAAAAGCTCGGCTAATGTGTATACATCGCTATCAAATTTCAACACAGCTGCCAGGCACTTCAGTTCAAAACGCTACCAATAATAATTAGCCAACTTATCTCTAATTGAAATCAATAAGAGCGCCTATTGACAGTCAAAGTGATAGCCACCCGCACACCTTGTAGCTATAATGAAGCGTGCAGACTGGTTTACTATTCAATGTATCTGAATCTGTAACTATGTATAAATGTATCTGTATAATGATTTCTATGTACGAGTATTGTATATTTGTATGGAAGGCTTCATAGAAAAAAAAAAGTAAAGGTGTACTTTTGCACGAGTGACCATAAGAAGATAGCATTGGCATTCGTCAATAATTTTGTTGTATTTTTTTTTTTTTTTTTTTGTTATTCAAGTGTTTTACTGTCACTGATAAAATGCGACTGATTTTTTTGCTTAAACAATGCGTGTAATAAAATAAATTGAGTACCGATTTTGTTAGTTATTCATTAGCTTTGCATCGGTGATGTGTTGTGTATATCGTTAAAGGCTCGTGCGCGAAACATTTCTGGTTTAATGAACCGTAAATTACCTCTGTATATGCAATAAACTTACATTTATATTGAAGTGTGTGCTCTAAAATATTGTTGCAGTATAATTAAATTATATGTAAGAGTGTTAATTAAGAGTTAAAAACCGGCCAAGTGCGAGTCGAACTCGCGCACGAAGGGTTGCGTACCATTATCTATAAAAATATATATTTAAGTGGGGCTCCCATACAACAGATATGATTTTTTTATTACGGAACGACTTGCACTTGTCCGGTTTTTTATTTTAACTTTATTCACATTTCTCAAATTCAGCGTTTCATTTTTCGTCATTTGACTCAGATAGGTTTTAGTATAGCATAAGAAAGGTGCATGTATGCAATAAACATGGGTTTTGAGCATCGCATAATATTTGTTATTACTTCAAGCCTAAAAGTAGACACTAAATACAGAAGGCTCCTATAAATTTCCATGCAGCATTGCATTTATCACTCACGCACATACAGACCTTGATTGGTATGTGCGAGAGAGAGAGAGAGAGAGAAAGAGAGAGAGAGAGCGAAATATCCGCTAAAAGTTCACGTTTGTTGTATTAGAGCCGCCTTAAATATTTATTTTATGCTGTTTCTTAGTATTTGTTGTTATAGTGGCAACAGAAATACATCATCTGTGAAAACTTCAACTGTCTAACTAGCACGGTTCATGAGATACAGCCTGATGACATGCGGACAGACAGACGGACGGACGGACGGGCGGATGGACGGACGGACGGCGGAGTCTTAGTAATAGGATTCCGTTTTACCCTTTGGTACGCAACAATAATAAAGATTTTCGCCCAATTTTAGTATTAAATATTTATTGAACTGACTGTATAAGCCAGTCGTCTGAGATAATGAATAGACTTCTGTGTCGCAAAAGAAACAGGACTTTTTAAAAATAGCTATTTCTGGTGGCACCACCAATTAATCTTCCTCATAATCCTCCCTCAATGTACTCATAGCGGTATTGTTTCATCGGCAAATGAAGTTTTCCAAATAGATAAAAGTCACACGGAGCCAAATCTGGCGAGTACGGTGAATGGTTAAAACGCCATTTTTGTTGAGAAAATCGGTGATAAGTGTCAACCGATGAGACGGCGCATTATAGCATTTTTGGTCGTCAGTCAATTTGTGCGGAACAAACTGTGAACACACCTTCCGTAGACCCAATTTCACCGTCAAAATGCAATGAATCGAATCTTTGGGAATATTTAATTCCATTACCATATAATGCAACGAAGAATTCGGCTCATTTTGAATGAATTCACGCACTTTTTCAATGTTCTTTTCGATCACCACTGATTTAGGTCGTCCCGACTCTACATCGTCACAGAGGTCTTCACGACCTTCATGAAAACGTTTAAACCACCCGTGATTATTGCTACGGGATAGACAATTGTCACCATAAACTTGTTTCATCATTTGGAACGTTTCGGTGAATGTTTTACCAAGTTTAAAACAGAACTTAATATTTGTTCTTTGTTCGATATTCATTTTTCGACCGACGGACAAAAGATACTGTCACTTTTAGCGCGATAACTTCGTTTGTAGTGGCCCGATTGTACATACCAATAGGTGGCTCCACCAGAAACAGCTATTTTTAAAAGGACGCTTTTTTCTTACGACAGATCTTGTATCACTCGAAAACAGCAGTTCAGTACATCATCATGTCACCATAAAATTGTTTCACCTATTAATATGTTTTGTTTAATGACTTATAAAGTTTATGTAGAAGATTTATTGTTCGCTTTTCATTAAATCTATTTCGAAATGCTTATCTCTAGTTAAATAAAGTTAGTACAGAATTGGTACCCATAAAATGCAGCAGTTCCTGAAAGACCTCCATCATCGGCCTCACTAAGGACCATATTGGTCTATGTGTGACACCTTTCTATTGGTACTCATATCCACGTTCATCTACAGTAGGAGAAATCACGATGATTTTTACCGGTACTGGAGCTTATAAGACTCCACATCGAAAAGCGACAGGTCTTTGTAAAAAAGTTTAAACATGAAGTAAACAGTGTTCCAAAGCAATGAATTGCGAAATTTATAACGTCACTAAATCCTAATGTACCATACTTATTTTGCTTGTGGTACACCTTTTTCTATTGTTGTAAAACATATTTCTCACAAAAATGACTTTCCTGAAAAAAACATCTATTTTAAATAATTTTTGTTTGATTTGATTAATTTGTTAGATTGATTCAAGCACATACGATATGTAATGCATGTTCCAAAGTGAACTGTACTTTTTAAATTGGGCATTTTCGGTTCTCGCCACCCAAATGTGATATAATGCGCTGAAAAGATACATACTTTCCTAATTTCCAGTCAATAATTTCATAGCATTTGGTCCACTAGAATCGAAGTAATTGCCGTCGGCCGGAATGTTCTTTCACAAAACGCTTTCTTCATTGACAAATGCATTTTTCAACAAATTCAAAACTCACACAGTGCCAAATCAGGAAACTACTACGTAGAATGGTAAATAGTTAAAATGTGATTGTTAATAAAAAACAATCAATACCAAGTGTATCAACACCAGCTTCCTTTCGGTAGCCCCAAATGTTCCGTCAATATGTGATGACAATGTTTTGGAAATGCTCACTTACATTTCCATGAGTTAATGAACTCATACACAGTTTTAATGAAATCTGCGGTGATAATAGATCATGTTGTTCATCATTTAGTACTTATATCCAAAGGACCGTTTTTAAACCCCGTATACCTCTCATGAAATCTGCCACGGGATAAACAATCATAAACTTGGTACATCAATTTATATTGGCATCTTGTTCGATGCACATTTTTATACCGATAACGCAAACATACTGTCACTTCAAATGCAATAACTTTAATTCCAGTGGACCAAGTGTCATATCCAAAGCACTCAGTTATATAGAAGTGGCATCACTAGAACTTTGGAACTCACCTTGCATATGTAGTACTTTATGGGCGTTAGTAAGTTTGAATTTACAATGTTGTCTTTAGTTCTTATGGAAAGTCTGGCGGGCAGAATAATAGCGTACAGGTTTAAAGAGTTGTAATGACAAAAAAAGAAGCTATTTGTACATTCAAATTTTGTAACTAAAACTGTCGAACTTCTACTGCTTAGATTGAGCTGAAATTGTACATTTATCTGCGGAACGTATGACAATTATTTTGTTACTATTGAAAACGGCGCAGCCATTATGGTGGTTTAAACAAAAAATAAATAAATGAATGAAATGCTTTCATAAGCAAGTACACAGAAAAAAAATTACATTCCAAATTGAAATTTAGTTTGGCCGAATGTGTTCTTAAAGTTTTTAGTACGATTCGTACTCAATTTTACTTAAATCAGGCAATTTAACTTAAAAAAAAAACGGCGTTGATTTAAAAATCAAGCGCAAAATAAATACAATTTTTTGAAATAAGAATGTAATTCATATTTTAAGAACAAACCTATACTTAAATCAAGTATAAGAGTCTTTGGTTTTGGTCTTTTTGACATGCAGTTACTTTCCTATATCAATATCTGAGAGCACAAAAATGTGAGAGCATACTCTCTCAGCTGCTTTGAACTACGAAAATTCGGCTTTGTCATGGTGGACTATTATACGGTGCCGCAAATATTTTTATCTTTCGGGAGACAGTCAATGAAAAAAGTCATTGCTTGTGATTCAGCAAGTCTATTTGTTGGGTGCCTGTTAGCTGAAGTAGCTAAGATGGTGAAACTTTGCGCTCATTTTTTATGTCAGTGTATGTTTTGATAGTATTTTTTAAATCGGTACGGAGAACACTTGAACGAGAATTGCTTCTACAGATATGAAGGCCAATGTACTGACGTTTTTCGCTTCTTAAATTTATTTCTTATAGGCAGCTATGTATGTATAGTATGGGATATAGAAGCTCCCAAAGTTGAACCGGTTGAACCGAAGCTCTAATTCACCATTCACACGAAATTTTAAATAGTATTGTAAAACATAAATGTGGGTGTCTAAAGTTAGGCTACCCCAAAAAGTGGGTGGTATACGTGCATTTGTATGTATTTCAAGCTACTATTGATTTAAATGAAGAATTTTGTTTATAAAAAACACAAAATTGCACGGTGGGTTTGTATGGGGGCTACCTCAAAAAGTGGGCAGGACCTGCCCATTAGTCTATGCATGTTAAGCGGCTGTCTATAAAAAGGTACCATATTTTAATTCATTTGAACCCAATATTGACTTTAAGAAAGAAGTTTTTTTTTTAAAAAACAAAAATGTGAGCAGTATGTTTGTATGGGGGGCTACTCCAAAAAGTGGGCGGACCACGCCCGTTAATCTATGTATGTTAAGCGCCTGACCATAAAAGGCACCACATTGCGTTTCAATCTAATATTGACTTTAAAAAAGATGTTTTCATACTAAAAGTCAAAAAAAAAAGAAAAAAAAAGTAGGTTTGTAGGTTCCAAAAAGTAGGCGGGTCCTATCTATTAATGTATATGTCAAGCAGCCGTCTACAAAAAGTTACCATATCAATTATTAAGTTGATATTGACTACAATAAAAAAGTTTTTCATACAAAAGTCAAAAGTGAGCGGTGGGTTTGTATAGAAGCTACCCCAAAAAGTGGACGTGGCAGGTCAATCTTGGTACTCTATTAAATTGCAATAAAAATAACTGTATGTGCAAAATTTCAACTGGATGGCATAAAAATTGGTCCCTAAAAAATGCTCAACAACATACAGACAGACAGACAGACAGACAGACAGACGGACATACAGACGGACATGGCTAGATCGACTCGTCACGTCGAGCTGATCAAGAACATATATACTTTATGGGGTCGACGATGCCTCCTTTACGATGCGTTATAAGCTTTCAGACAAACTGATAATACCATTTCACACTAAGTGTGAATGGTATAAAAAGTATATTAAAACCATAAAAATAACACAAAGAAGTCTTTAAGCCCATTTTGTACTCAAGTCCATTCCATTTTCGACTTAAGTCTATCGAGTTTTTGCTTGAAGCAAAACTATTTTCGGCTTAAAATCAAGCTTACGTGATTGAAAAAAAATCATTCTTAAATCAAGCACTTCGTGTTTTATATTAGAAGTCCTACTCCGCCATTGGAACTATTTTTTAAATCGGTACGGAAAACAATTGAATGAGAACTGCTTCTACAGATATGTAGGCCAATATATTGACGTTTTCCGCTACTTAAGTTAATATCTTATAGGCACCTATGTATAGTACGGGATATAAAAGCTCCCAAAGACAGTTTAAAACATAAATAGCAAATAAAATTATTTTACATAAAACTTTAATTTTCATGAAAAAAAAAGGAACTAACTTATACAAATTCCTAATATGTATCTTGATCCTAGCATTCTCTACAATGGGAGCAAACCATTAAGAGTATTCAATGAACTAGCCGTATAACTTATTTTGTATGAATCGATGAAAATTCTTCGAAAAACATTTTTAACATCGAACAAACTAAACTTGGGTGTTAAGTTTTTTGAGGCTACCCCTAATAGTGGGCGCGACACGCCCTTAATAATTATGGGAAGCGTTCATTCATAAGAAGTCACAATATCAAGTGTCAGGCTAATTTTGCCTTTAATGAAAAAGTTGTTAATGTAACATCCCAAAAGAGGGTGGTTGGTTTGTAAGTGTGCTATCCTAACTTGTGGGGAACACATCCATTGATTGATATAAACCCCTAAATTTAAGTTTATATTGGCTGCAATATAAGAGTTTATTATACAAAAAGTCAAAAATGGGCGAATGGTTAGAATGGGGGGGGGGGGGCTACTCCAAAATTTAGGCGTGGCATATCAATATGAATACTTTATTCAGCTGTAATAAAGATAAAACTATGTAAGGGGTTTCAGCTAGATATTTATATAAATTGATACAAAACAGGGCACAACATCCAGACATACACACAGACAGACGGACGAACATGGCAAAATTGACTCAAGAATATACATAAATACTATATAGAGTCTGTATGGTATAAAAATCTTTATACATTTAACTTATGTACTATACGGCCAACAAAATGACGATTGGCATTTATAAACACCAACCTTGTTCAGCAGCCTACCACAACTTTTATAATAAAATTAAGCTATCCGTTTTAAGACATTATAATTACATAATAATTTACCTTGCTGCGGTTTTACGTAGCGCAGATAGGCTTTGTAACCCAAATACGCAAAAATATTTAATTAATTTTGCTTTGCAGTCCACCAACACAAAATAAAAAACTTGACGCGTACGATTGAAATCAATCAAAGCCGCAACAACAAAAAAACACGCTGCACAAAAAAGCGAAACAACAAAACTATAAAATGGGCGAGTTAATTAAAACGAAACACGCGACTCGATTTTGTCCTCTGACGTTGTATACAGATGTGCAGGATGCTCAGAAGCAACCACAACAAGAACAGAGCAGCAGTAACAACAGCAGCGGAGGAAGTATCGTCGCCTTTCGCTGGCAGCTGGCGTAGAACTGTGCGCCGTCGAGTTGGCGCTTAACTCTGGCAACAACACCAACTCCGTTCTAGTAATATGTATAACCTAGCACATTGCATGAGTTTGCGTCCATTAACATTTTTTTTTTTTTTTTGGTAGTCAAAAAAAAGTGCGCAAACAAAATGGCTGCCAACCAAATGAAACGGAAGCTTAGAAATGGCGTCAGCAGAGCGTACGGAAGCAGCTGTGTTTATTATTATATCTAACAAAAGAAAGGCATCAAAAACCCAAGCAAAAACGATACACCGAAGTTTTAATACGCTTCACACGAAATTTTTGAAGCATATAGCAGCTGTAGGTATATAGAAAAAAAAGTATCTTTAAATGAAATTAAGAGACATGTACTCTAGATGATTAGGCAGTCTTAGCTTCCTTTACTATACTTTATAAGATACAGGTAAATGTAGAGTGTGAGGGTTTATACATGGCATGTCATCTCAATATGGTCGTTTACAATGGTCTATGCATAGACGAGTTTTTTATTTTTAATCTTCATTGTTCTATTTTCTCTACACAAACAACCTCGATTTAAAAACATTTCTTAAGTTGTAGGTTCATCCGTCAAAACAATTCTGAAAATTCGGTTGTTTTGTAACTTCCCAGTTTCTACATCAATTATCTCCACATTGACACTGAAGAATTTTCCCTTAAATTTTGGAAATAACCAAAAAATCACAAGGTCCGAAGAATATGATGTTGGCGAGGTTCTTCGATGCCAGCGACCGTAATAAAGTTCTTATTTTTTTTTTATAGTGACGCAGTTCATCTTTTTTTGATATTTTCCAACGTGCCGTTTAATCCCCATTCTACAGCAATCATTTGTTGTGTCAATCAGGATCTTCGTCAACTTTAGCTTCTACCAGGGCCTCTCGTTGTACTTGTAGCTCGTCGTCTACCTAAAATTGTCCAGACAGAAATCTTCGCAACCATTTGGAATCAGTTTTAAGAAATGATGCTTTTGTTTCATATGGAGTTTGGCATACATTGTAAAGAACCGCAGAACAAATTTCTTGCTATATTGGTATTAAATTTTAAAGGGATTTATTCGATTTTTGCGCGTTTGTTTAAAAAAAATGCTACAATGTATATAATTCAATGAATTGTCCATCGTTAGCTACAACATTTTCCCATCTTTTTGGCAGCATATGGTTTCCGCGTCGGAAGAACGGCTCGTCTTTTGAGGCAATCCACGAATCGACCCATTTTTTTGTAACCTCATAAGAAGTAAAGCGTTGCTCAGCCAGGGCGTGGGTGTCATCGTTCTGAAACAACTGGTAGTCAGAAGGGGCTATGTCTGGGTTGTAAGGCGGGGGAGCGGGTAGCACATCCCAATTCAACACCTCCAACGTTTCCTTGACGGATCTTGCAACATGTGGCCGAGCGTTGTCATGTTGTAAAACCACCTTATCGTGTCTTTTGGCATATTCCGGCCGTTTTTGCTACAATGCTCGTCTCAATTGCATCAATTGTTGTTGGTAACGTTCACCAGTGATGGTTTGGTTAGATTGCAACAGCTCATAGTATACAACACCCTTCTGATCCCACCAAATACAGAGCATGAGCTTGGCACCATGAATATTCGTCTTGGCCGTCGATGTTGATGCATGGCCGGGTGGTCCCAATGATTTTTTTCGCTTTCGGCTGACGTAATGGATCCACTTTTCATCGCCAGTAACAGGCGTTGAAGCAGCTGTTCGCATGTGAAAAATCTCCTATTCGACGTCTCTTGGCTTCAATTCGTACGGCAGCCAATTTCCTTACTTTTGAATCATTCCCATGGCTTTGAGGCGTTTGCCAACTGTTGACAAGTTAACTCCCAATACGATTCTGACAATTCGTGAAGGGTTTGACACGTATCTTCGTCGAGTAATGCTTATAATTCTTTATCTTCAAACTTTTTGGGCTGGCTCGGACGTTCTTTGACCTCCAACATTTTTCAACATTTTTAAACCGACGAAACCAGTAATCACAAGTTGAAATCGATGGAGTATAGTCCCCGTAAGCCTCACAAAGCGTACGATGGTCTCAGCTGAGTTTTTCTTTAAATGAAAGCACAAAAGCAAAACTTCCCACAAATTGCGTTTTGTTGGAACAAAAGTCGACATGTTCACAGAGCAAAAAAAATGATATTGTTTACACTTCAGTGGAATGACACATACTGAAAATTGAAGCTTGTGAAGTAACCTTTCACATAAATATAGTCACAGGTTTAGTTACGCCATCTCTTATGTATCCTTTAAAATTAATTCCAACATTCATTAATGAATTGCATAATAATAATAATAAATATCAAACCGATGGACAAACTTAACTAACGGTTAACCCTGAAACGAGATATGTTAAGATATATAAGAATAACTCCAAATCTTACCATAAATGTGTCGTCTTCAGCAGGTGAATTTCTACAAGAAAAAAATAGTATTACATAGTATAATAGAAACAAAAAAAGTTGACTGTACTAGAACTTCTGGGTTAAGTTAGGTTGATTAGCCGGTGCCAAAAAAAACAATCCTCAGGCCAAAGAGTTTCGTTGTGGTACCACAAGTCTACGAGTATTATTTGAGAGATGCCGCTCCATCTACAGCCATTGAAATAATTTAATCAATTTCGGTAAGTTACTGATCTCAACTTTGCAGATTTCTGAAAGTGGTCCCCCCTCTTCGCTATTTTGGTAGTTACTGCAAAGGGTTGATTGACTTCTAGATTGATGACATGTCTGACTATGAGGCAGTGTCCGGTTAGGACAACTATTACAATCGAGATGTCGGTTCTGTTTAACCTCACAGATACCACATATGGCTAAACACGGCCAGAGTTCGGTTTTCTAACATCTGACGGTTTTATCTTTGATGAGCATCTTAACAGAGTCATCCCAACCGAGTTCTTACTGGACGGAATCTGAGCTTCTCTGCTTTGATTCCACGCTTTCACTGTGCCCTGGTACCCAAACGAGTTGTAAACTATAATGCAGAGCCATCTCGTAAATAGAACTGCTAGTGTCTAGAGCTATAAGCGACGCTTGATGTATGTTGTGGAAGATTCTTATACTAGTTTAGGATTCATGAGTTGCTTTCTTCAGCTTTTAGCGCCAAAACACTGAATTTTCTTTTCTACTACATCTATTTGGGGTAAAGGACTGCTATCTGAACGTGGTTTGAATAGGAGCTGTATAGGAGCTGTATGTTATAGGAATTTTGAACATAGTTTTTTATGGATGATATATGAGATAAGTGACCGATATAAGGTTATGTTGGATATATTATGTTGGTTTATTTACGAAACATCAGTAGTCAAAATGCAGTTCAACTATTAAGTAATAAAAATGCTTTCTAAGTATAAAACAACTAGAAAATGTATGGTTTGTGTATATGGAGGCTAAACTTCAAAGTAGGAAAATTATTTCAATATTTATACTCTGTCAGCTCACTGCAAAAGAAGTCACCATTCTTAGCCAAACTTAGTAAAAGTTTCAGTATAGACAGATGGACATGGTTAGATCCTCCAACTGATCAAGAATACAAAAACTTAATACAAACTTCAATGTGTTACAAATTTTCTGACAAAATGAAAATATCATACTGTATCATACTGTACTATATAAAGCGCATAGAAAGGTTTATCTTTTGCGCTCAAGGTGCACATAGGCAACCACCAACTGACACAAGCAAATGCAATTTAAGTTTAGTTTGTTTAGCACAAACAAAAAACTAAATGGACTGAGCATACAGAGCATGAAACCATTGGAAGATTAGCTAGCCAGCTAGTTTCTATGTATATTGCGGAAATAGATACAAGCGTTGCATAATGCGCGCTTTGAGCTTAATAATTCAAGCGCATGAAATTGCAAACGCGGCGCTGAAGTCGCCCTCAGTTGTATCTATTGAACAAAAATCGATGGTGTATATGCTGGGCATGGACACGGCATACAATTGACATGCAAAATAGTGCGATAATTGCATTTTAAGCGCAATTGCTTTGCTGTTGTAGTATTGTATTTTTTATATCTAGTTCGCACACAAATTCTGTTTTTTTTTTTTTGTTTTTTTTTTGTTCACCCATTTAAACATTTACATTACTCATACCACACTTTGTATATACTCGTACATACATAGGAACTATGGCGGCCATGACTATTTTGCTCTATGTAGTATGTACATATATAAAATCCTTCAACATATATAGTATATATATATATTATTTTTTTTTCGATATAGCCAACATGTTAACGACAGAATGCCTGCAGCGTTTGCTGCTATTGGCCGGCGTACTCTGCGCTACAGCGCAGGCTCGAATTTATGTGCCCAGCGTAAGCGGAGCTGTTGTGACGTCATCAAACGCAGCTGACGCCGCAGCTTTGGGGGTGGCAACCAACGCAAATGCTGCAACTGAGGCTGCGTCGCAACAAAATCCTTTGGTCCTTGAGTCAACGTCGTCTGTCGCCGTTCGTCAATCGTCGAGTGTAGTACAGAATTGGAGTTTGGTGTGCCAAGAGCTCTGCGGGTAAGCGTTTTATTTGCGGTTTGTGTTTTTATGTGCAACAAAAGTTTAGTTTATTTATTAATGAAAAAAAAAAAAACAAAAAAAAAGGGAATAAAAGTGTCCAAACAGTAGCCGAAATAATTTTCCAAATGCAATATTATTTTTTGGTTTTAATGAATATTAAAATTTTTTTTTTTTGATTTTGTTTGTATCTGGCACTACAGTTCTTCCAGCAATCGAAATAAAAGCTTTTATCTTAAAAGTAATCAAATTATAATAAAAAAATAATAATAATACAGGGTGTCACAATCGCCGCTAAATGTCCAAAATTCATGTACAAAGATTTTATGCATAATTATGCGTTTTTTTTTTAACTGCATAAACTGCTTGCAAATTATAACATACGTTTTGTGTATAAAAATGGCTAAAGTGTTTTAAGCCCAAAATATTCAGGCAATGTTTTAAAAAATATAGTTTGTGGCAAATACGTTGTGTTTAAGGCAGATAAAATAATATAGAGAACTGTTTTCCTCTTCGCCCACTTACATTCCGTCAAAAAAGTACCGGAAATTGATCATTTCAAAGAACCGTTTCAAAGCAAATATCAAAATTCTTCTTTTGTCACAAGTTGGCACAACTGTCTTCTATAGTAAAGCGAAGTTTGAGCGCCATCTGTCGATAACTTTGTTTACAGTGTTCGATTTTGTCAGTTCATCTCAATTCTGTTTTGCGATTTTAACAAAATTTTTCGAATTTTCTACAAAAACTCAATTGCGTATAGTTCGCTGAAAACATAGTAGAACGGCTCAATTCCGACTTCACATTCTTTATTCACATTGATGAAACATGGGTTTATGACTTTGACATGCAAACCAGTCAACAAGCTTCGGAGTATCATCTTCCAACTGAGCTGAAACCGTAAAAACCACGTCAAAGTCAAGCAAAATTCAAGGTAATGTTGTCTGTTTTCGTTGATTACCGCGGTTTTGTGCACGCGGAAATCTTAGCAGAAGATCAGACAGTAAATATAGAATATTATCTGAGTGTTATGCAGCACTTGAGGGAACAAATTCGTCGAAAACAGGCAAATTTGTTGAAGGAAAACTCTTGGATTTTGCAATACAACCACGCAACATGTCATAAGTTTATCATTGTGAACAAATTTCTGAACAAAAACTCCACAAATACCACAAATCGTACAACCATCGTTCTTTGTTCACTTTCCAAAACTGAAATTTGCAATTTGAAAAAGATAATATAAAAAAATAATATAAAAGATAATTCACAGCCAGAACTGAAGTTGATTCTGAAGAATGCGTTTAAAAAAGGTTGTGATGATTGGATTATACGTGGTCAGCAGTATATGGTTTCGAAAGGGATCTACTTTGAAGGCGTTATAATAAATTTAAATAAATAATAACCATTTTGTATGAATTTATATCTGTTATAATTGGGAAATGCCATTTCGCGTCATTTCACAAACGAGAATTTCCAAATAGCCATGCGTAATCGCGTGTTAATTTTATCGCACAAAATGTTCATTTAATTAATTTACTTGTCAAAAAAAAAAAAACAAATGTATAGTTGAAGTGTCACGATTAAATCTTGAAGTAATCTATAGAATTATAGTAGAATATTTCATAAAAATAATATGTACAGTCATCGTCTAAAATTAAACTGATGTTGATTTTCTATTTTCTATTTTTTTTTTTTTATAGTGCGGGCTTAGGCGGTGTGCCTTGTGGCGCTAATTGCAAAAGCGAAGTTGCCACTGCAGCCGCCGCCAAGAACGATGATCAGCGTGCATTATCACAGCAAAAGGCGGCTACGATTTTGCTACTAAATGCAAAAAAGTCGCCTTTTTGTAGTGACTTGTGTAGACTGCAATTGGGTAAGTTTCTTAGGTTATATAAAATTAATTATTTATTTAATTTAACAAGTCTGTAAACCGTCGGAAACAAGCATGAATCCTTTGTCCAACACAGAAAAACCGGCCGATTTAAGTTTTATAATTTATCATAAACAGAGACTTGAAGCAAACAGAATTTTTCTGATTACTCCGCTCGGCGTTGCTTCAATTAAACCCTATAGAGATGTGCGCGTGTCGTGCTTTTTATCGTGGCACATCGTGTAACGCGTGCGCACAATATATTCGTGCACCAAAGTTGAATTTGGTGCGTGTGCCGTTCATGTTCGTGCAGAGTGAAAAAAGCCTCGTGCGTGTATGGTGCGTGCAAGTCAAGAGTACTGTGACACGAAAAATAACAAATAATTATTTCTTGTCGCTCTGTCGCTCATATTAGTACTATAACATAAATATTGTCAATGGTTTTCAAGCTATTGTTTTATTCATATCAATGGAGTTGGTCGATTATGAGATACCCCGCACCTAGTCAAAGTTTCTTTACTATTTTTTATCCAAAAATCTATACTTATGCTATGAACTTTCGTGTTCGTGTTTATAGAGTATACATTATTTTTTTTATATTTTCGTATTGGAGCGTGCTTTATCGTGTCTGCGCGTGCGTGCATATAGCTGTTCGTCATCACTAATTTCGTGCTCGTGTTGGCTCCTCCATTTGCCATAATTTGATCGTGCCTGCACGTGCATGTTTGTAAATACCAATTTTGTGAGCGTGTTGCGCGGTGCGTGAAAAATCAGGGTCGCGCCCATCTGTAATACCCTTTATATTCTCGAACAGCATAAAAAGTGGAGCTGTTACAGATATGTCCGTCTGTATGAACGAATAACACTAAACTGACCTTATTCAGTGGGATACTTGAAGAGCAGTTGATATTTTAAGAACTCTCTGCTCCGGCAAAATTTGACTTCACTTCAATTTTGCAGCGCTAACAGTGGAAAAATATACAAAAGTAGTCCCAGAAGTATGCGTCCTGACTTTGGATTGCACCTGCAGTTTTTAAACAAGTTTCTTTTTCTTTTTCTTTTTCAATACACTACGCTCCAATTTTAAGCAATCTGCATCATTAAGTTTATACCTGATATATTGAACACATGGAACTGAGGTACTCTTTAAAGTTAACACATAGCTTTCCAAGACTTTTATAACCAGGAGCAACGCAGGTATCAAAATTAACAAATTAGCATTGTAAAGTTTGTATTGATGCAAAGCGCTGAAAAGCACCACTTGATGTTTTCGGGTCTGTCCAAGCGCTGAAAAAACAAATCTCCAAAAAACAAATCTCTCGTTGTATATAGATGCGCAGAACTGACTCGTGTTGTTCTACTTATCTCCTTGCACATCATTGGTTTTTTAATAGCATTCTGAAGTGCAAGTTGTGACTGATTAAATACACTATCTCCATAAAATTTTTGATTGAGTTATTGAACCTGTGTGCCACACAATGCAATGTGAACCTAGAGCTAAGGTGTATTTCGCCTGAATATAAGCTTGAACATCGTGAAATTCACCACTAATAGCTCTTGCACCATCGTAGCATTGATCAAAAATTGTGATCATCGACTTCCCGTACTAGTGGAATTGTCGGGAAGGCGTTTGTCTAACCACGAAACGTTTTACGAAAAACACTCAAACTAAATGTGAATCACAATCAAACACGCAATATTATTTTTCATTGAATCACACCCATTTTGTCTATTGTTATTGAACGCTTTCTATCGAATTTGTCAGCTATGGATCACTATTGCATTCTACGAAGCAATAAAAATCACACAATGAAGGTCACCCCTTAACATTAACTTCATTAATCCATCCCACATTTTGAAAAACTAATTGCAGAGTTTTTAATCCCTACTTGAAATTATCATTAACAAGTAGGGCCGCGCTATAGTTAAAGTATTGGAGTATACGAGTATGATAGCATGTTCCATGATAAGCGTACTGTCTAAGCAAATAATATTCTATTGTAAATACCTATACTTACCTCAGATAATATTTTATCTATTAAGCCTTAACAAAATAAATCAAATCTTTGGCTTATAGTTTTTTGAGACATTGTTTGTTGTATAAAAGCAAGGTGGTTGGTAGGTAGAGTCAAAACAACCTGTTTTAAGATTATGAGCTCAAAGAGACAATTCAGTCATGTTCGTCCGTAGTGTTGTCTGTCGAAAAGTCTTTATAACAGAGATAATAAAAAGCAGTGACACCAAATTTGTATTGTAGACTCTATAGGTGCCGGGTTTATAACATGTTTCTTCTTAAATTCATCTTCATCTTCGCGAAATAGTTTTACCAGAGCAGAGCATGATATATAACTGCACCCATTTTAATTGTTACTTAGCTATCATTTGTACTTTTCGAACATAAAAAGGGGAATAGTGGTCAATTTCGGTATACGCGAATATAACGAAATTCACAAAAATTTACAGGATGCGGCAGCATAATTTCTTTTTTCCAAACGCAATAAAACCCATTTTATGAATCAGATTTTGTTTTCTTTTTTTACTAGTTAGTACATGGTGCATTGCTGCTCTTCTCCCTGCCCCACTTCTCCACTTCGCACTTCTTCATGACCACCACGGGTAATAAAATTGTTCATACAAAAATACTAAAATCGCGATTAATAAATAGGGGGGAAAAATAGTTATCGACCTATTCTCATATGTATATATTGTAAACATAAATGTTAGTATGTATTAGTCATATATTGTATTAGGGCTAAGCATGAATATTGTATTAGGGTTAATATAACCGTTAAGATGCTAACCGATCGAGAATGATCAGAACGGGTATTCTAGGTATTCTAAGTTGGCTAATGAAGAAAGAACTGTCTCTCTAAAATCAACCTGCACACATGACCATTTAAGGGAAACACATGAACGCTAGACGATTTTGTAGCTATCAGCTTTTTGTCGTCTACTCAGATCAGCAGACGTGGTTAAAATGTTGCTGTGCTGAGTTTGTTTTAAATTATTTAAATAAATTAAACAAATGCGTTAATTTAATCTTCATAAATATATAAGCTATATTATACAATAATATATATAATAGTTTCATTAAAATCCATTTAGTAGTTTTTGCGTGATGGAGTAACAAACATTCACACATGCACACATCTACACATCCATATAAACTTTCGCGTTTATAATATTATAGTAGGATAAAAAAAATTGCACGGGGTTAAATCAGCGGAGCGGGCTGATCACTCCAAATTGCCGCTTATTCGAGAAGCGCCTCATATGCGTGCCTCCTAGAATTGAAGTCGCGTTCGATAAGTTCCTGCACAGTCGTCAACTTGTGTGGTTAGTTATGAAGGCCTTCATGAAGAATATGCTACACAGAACGTTCGATGAGTCCAAGAGCAGAGGCATGTTTGCGCTGTTCTTACTGTTCTCACTGCCTCAATGTTCTCAGGTAATCTGAGGGACCGATGAACTCAAGCTTTTCGTCTTGTCACACTAGCGGTTTGTCTGAACTTAGTGAACTATGTAACAATTGATTTCCGGTCCGGGAAAGAACCCAATGGGGCTATATTGAAGTGATTTCGCTGTGTTCGATCACAGAACATCCGTTCGCTCCTCACGGTTCCAACGCACGATACCGACTGACATGGAACAAAATAAAACTTTATAACCACGCCTGTTGATTTGTATAACTCCCAGCTGGCAGCGTTTCTACAGCTGCCGCACCCTGTGAAACATTTTTAAGGTTTTAGATTTCTAAATGTAAGCAATTATGAGATCACTCCTCATATATTTTCCAGTAATTTCTTACATTTAGAAATCTAAAACCTTAAAAATGTTTCACAGGGTGCGGCAGCTGTAGAAACGCTGCGAGCTGGGAGTTATACAAATCAACAGGCGTGGTTATAAAGTTTTATTTCGTTCCATGTCAGTCGGTACTGTTCAGTTACTGTTGAGACTATAATTTAGTCTGGTTCTTGCTTATACCAGATTCTACATAAACCAAAAAAAGGTAAAAGTTTACACTTTAAGGTTATGTCATCACAAAGAAGAAAAAAAAACAAAACGCTGTTACCGTACTGCAGCAGATTATTAGCCAAGATTTAATATGTTTATTAATATTTTCACTACATTTTTACATTCGCGTAGCATCACCTTTAGAATAATGCACCGCATAGAGCTGAAATCTAGAGGGTGATAGTAAGGAAGGATATACAATTTTGGTTGGCATAGATCAACGATTTCAAGTATGCCCATAGAAAGTAGTTCAGCGTTCTCAGATTATACAATCCTACGGGACAGGCAATGGATTCGTTTCTGGAGATTAAATTATCGTCAAGCTTTATCCTCAATAAATGAATGGTTGCTTTCAAACTATTGAAACCAAAGGCCTGCCTTACCGTGTACACATACTTTTAAAAACAAAAAATCAATCAACTTAGCTCTACAACGGACTATTGTTGTACTTTCTTAAGTACTTTTGAACTTTGAATTTTTAGAAAAAGCTTGCCTCACAAATAAACGTTTTTAAAAATGCAATTTGTTTTCTTACAGGTGGTGACTTCTGCGCTTGCGCTGCACAGCTGCATGCCGTTACAGTGCTAACTCACCAGCAGCAGGATCAGCTCTGTCAGAGCTATTGCAGGCATGCACAACAAACGCTAAACGGTTGCAGTCTTTGCGATTTCAAGCAGATTGAAGCCATTATGGAAATGGAGCAAGTGAAGCGAGCCAGTGCATTGGATGCTGCACAAGGTACCAAGAATACAGTGACGTTCATGTACGCTGCTGATGTTGTTGGCATCAAACCAGCAAGCGAAGATGATGCGCCACTAGACTGGAACGAATTGTGTAAGAGTCTGTGCAAAACTGGCGATGGCGGGTCATTGTGCAATTGTGATTTGTCGCCGTTCTTCTCCTGATAGCGCGGGATTAGATATCGAGAACTGCTGTTTGGAAGTAGTGAGTGAGTGAGTGAGTGGGTGAGTGAGGAAGTGTGTGAGTAAGGAAGTGTGTGTGTGAAGTAAGCAAAGTGTGTGCGTTGAAGAGAAGGGCTTCTTGCTACACTACGACAACAAAAGTTTGGCGCGACAGTATCACCATTTTTTATTGATTTCTTATTGGAACATTCGTTTTTTTTTTTATTAAAAAAAAAAAGAAAAATAACATTTCAATTTACTTTAATGCAAAAATTTGTTTAAAAAAAAAAAAACTTTAGACAATTTAATTGCTTTAAGATTAAATTGTTTTTAAAGTACTAAATAAATAAAGATTGTTTATTATTAAAAACTTAGTTAAATTGTTTCAAAAACAAATTAATTTCTTTAAGGCAAAAATAAAACAAGATCGCTGCAGCAATGCAACGTGCAAAAACTAAAAAAAAAAAAAATGAAAATGAAAATGAAAATGAAAATAACACAAAAAAAGTTTGAAATCAAAAAACCAAAAAAAAAAAAAAAAAACACATACTCTAAAAATCCCTATGCGAATCAATTAATTTGTAATTAATTTCAATTAAAACGCAGTAAATAAAAGTAAAAAAAGAAGCAGCTAAAAAAACATGCATGAGAGCTAACTAATGTGAATGCAAGCGCGTATATACTACTATATAGCATACTATATGTATGTAGGTAAAACTATATAAGAGCAAAAGTTCTATATATGAAGTATAAAAATACAGCAACCAAAAGAAAAAAGAAAAAAAAAACAAAAACACAAAATTATATATACACAGCACATAGCACACAACATACAAACACAACTTAAATAAAAAACACTAACTATATAAAAAAAAAAAGTATTTTTGTTTTTTTTTGTTACAAAAAAAAAAAAAAAACATTTCTGTTAAAACTATTTTTTGAAAAATCTTCAATTGAGAGATACTAAAGTCAAAAAACACAACAAAATCACAAAGGGCTTCCAGTGCTGACCGTTATTTGAATAAAATTACATTTAATCTATAATGTACAATGCGGCAGCACATAACCTTAAAAATGCGATTTGTTGCGTATGAAAGTATAAAAACTTAAAAAACAAAAAATCAACTTACAACCAAAAATATGCAAAATAAACAACATATCGTAAAACTAACACTTCAGTGCATATGCTATACACTAAACTATTTAATACTATTTGGTTTTTAATTAATGGAATCAGCATATCAATTTTACAACAACAACAACAAAAAAATTAAACAAAAAAAATGGTTTACTATTTTAAAACAAGCATTAAAAAGATAAATTGAAATACATACATCAACACTTTGACTTAATATCAAAACAAACAAAAAACAACAACAACAACAACAACTGAAGAAGCAACAAATGAAAAGAAATGCTAAGTATGAAAAAACAAAAAAACATAATTAAAGAACAGTTTCAATTATTATAAACAATTATAAACGTTAAACAAGAGTTTAGTATGTTGGTTAATATCCAACTTTCAAATATATCTATATATATATATCTATATATATATATTATAATTAAAAACAAAAATAAATGGTAATAATTATTTCCCCATCAATAAAACAAATATTTATACTATATATAAATAAATGGTCTATAAATAATTTGTAGAAAACCAAAAATTGTTAAGCTCAATTAAAAATATATAATATATACTATATACTATAATAATAATAATAATAATAATAAAAACAAAGCTATGGAAGACATTAATTAAATAAGTGTATTTAAAAAACAAACAAAATAATAACAACAACAACAACAAACAAATGCAAATATAATGCAAATGTTTTGGAAGACATTTTTAGTTAAATAATACTTGTATTGTATATGGTAAACTCTACATGACCTTACTGAAAAGCACAACAACAACAATTTCAGCAAACAATAACAACAACAACAACAAGCAGCATTTTGGAAGACATATAATGCATAATAAGATATACAATAGTAGTATATTTAAAAACATATTAAAACATATTGTACTATTTAAATATTTAGCATATATATGTAAATTACTTACATACTCCTATAAATATCTACATATATATATACATATATATATATATATATATATATATATATATTATATATATATATATATATATATATATATATATATATATATATATATATATATATATATATATATATATATATATATATATATATATATATATATATATATATATATATATATATATATATATATATATATATATATATATATATATATATATATATATAGAGAGAGAGAGAGAGATAGATAGATAGATAGAGATAGATAGATAGATAGATAGATAGATAGATAGATAGATAGATAGATAGATAGATAGATAGATAGATAGATATATATATATATATCTCGATATCTATATAGATATAGATATATATATATAAAAAAATAAATATACTCCCAACTGACACACGTTGAAATCTTGAAAATAATAACGGGAAATAATGCAAAATCAAGAAGGAAAAGTAAACGCGACGCTGTGACTGACAATAAAAGAAGGACACATACATATAACGGGATCGTTAGAAAGTGTTACTTGCAATATAACAGCATATTTAACGCGATCGAAACATAAACATAAAACACTTATAAAAAACAAATTATTTATATATTATATATCATCTAAATGTTTTATGTGTGTACAATTTGCATAAAAACTATACAAAAAAAACAAAAACAAAATAATAAAAACTATATTAGCAAAAGTTATTTAAAACTTAATTTCGTTGCATCTCTATTAAACATTTATATATATATATAAAATTAATGCATACTTATATATACCTATATATATATATATATATATATATATATATATATATATATATAAATCAATGTTTGTATAGCACAAATCAATATATTTAAAAAAAACGCACTTTTTAGAGAACATTCGCTAGCGAAAATTATTGATATATATATAAAAAAAAATTATATAAATATAAAAACTATGTTTTATTTAAAAGACAAATAAAAATTTAACATATTAACACATTAGCACAGAAATCTATAATAAAAAAACAAATATGAATCTATTATAATGAAAAAAAAAAAAAACAACAACAACAAAAAGTTTATAATCAATACTAATGCACTTTACATTTATGTATATGTATATGTGTTGTTATTGCACTTTTGTAGATGTGTGTTTGACTTATTTACTGCCATGTGTAAAGAAGCAAGAGAAAAAACAACAACAACAACAACAACATTAAAAAACATTCCAAAAAAAAAAAAGAAAACATCATCATCAATTACATAAAAAAAAAATTACATAAATTACAAAAAGTTTAAATGAAAAGTTTAGGAAAGAAAGAAAAACAAACAAAACAAAAAAATGTTTACATAAAAAACTCATCGTAAGAAGGAAGGGCGCAGTAAAAATTCAATAAGCATACATACAAAGCCAAGCAAGGAAATAAAAAATAAATAAATAAAAATATTTAAAAAAAAAACTCTATGTAAGCTTAAGTACTATATATACATATATGTATTACACGCAAAAAAAAAAAACAAAAAACAAAAAAAAAACCAAGTAAATAAATAAATAAATATATATATATATGTGTTAAATGTTGTAAAGCCCCTCTAAAGGAACTGTTTGTGTGTTTTATTTATGAGCGACTGTAAAGAATCACAACTTGATTATGAGCTAAACAAAAATGTAAGCGTACCTACTACTTCGTTGAAAGCATTCATCATACCTATACTCATGATGGAATTATACTAAAGTTTACGTATTCCACTCAACTGCGCTCTTTTTAGACCATTCACACATAGTGTGAAATGGTATTAGCAGTTTGTCTGAAAGTTTGTAACGCATTAAAGAAATCATCGTAGACCACATAAAGTATATATATGCTTGATCAGCTCGACGAGACGAATCGATCTAGACATGTCCGTCTGCCTGCATGTATGTCTGCCCGTCTGTCTGTCTGCCCGTCTGTCTGTATGTCTGCCTGTCTGTCTGTATGTATGTCTGCCTGTCTGTCTGTCTGTCTGTCTGTCTGTCTGCCCGTCTGGCTGTCTGTCCGTCAGTATGTTGTTGCGCATTTTTTCGGGGATCAATTTTTATGCTATCCAGTCGAAATTTTCCACATATACTTCTTTTTATTGTAGTTTAATAGAGTATCAAGATTGACCTGCCACGCCCACTATTTGGGGTAGCTCACATACAAAACTACTGCCCACTTTTGAATTTTTGTATGAATAACTTTTTTGTATTGTAGTCAATATCAACTTAATAATTTATATAGAAGCTTCCAGTGGACGGAGGCTTCACATACACAATAATGGGTTTGATCCGCCCGCCCACTTTTTTGAGGTAGTCTCCCTACAAACCTACTGCGCACTTTTGACTTTTTGTAAGAAAACTTCTTTATTAAAGTCTATATTAGGTTGAAATGCAATGTGGTGCCTTTTTATGGTCAGCCGCTTAACATACATAGACTAACGGGCATGGCCCGCCCATTTTTTAAGTAGCCCCCATACAAACCCATCGTGCAATTTTGTGTTTTCTTTTTTATGAAAAAATCCTTCATTTAGATCAATATTAGCTTGTAATTTGATTTTGTGGATTTTAATGGACAACCGCTTCATAAACATATCACAAAGGGGCGTGTCCCGCCCACTTTTTGAGGTAATCTCATAGTATTTTTGTAGTTAACCAATGCCAGCGAATTCAATACCATGATTCGCATCCACCACTTCCCCTCCCAATGGAAGTGCGCTGGCAAACTAGAAAACCTTGTGCGTCTTATATACCAATAAGTTTACTACCGACTTTCGCAAAAATATTCGTTTTTAGACGAGTTTTTCAACATATTCTTAAGCTCTATGAGAATAAGCAATATATGTAGCTTTGCTGTATTTCTTGATATACAGCAAGTATATGATATACAGTCTAGATTGAAGGCCTTCTCTTCAAAATAAAATCAATATTACCTACATCGCAGTTTCTTCTTTTGAAGTGATAGATGTACGCTCAGTGATCCGCTGCATTAGAACTGATGTACCATAAGGCAGTGTGCTTGGTCCTTTGCTTTATAATTTGTATAGTGCTGACAACCAATTCCAGTAAATGAGAACATGCTTCTGGCTGCATATGCTGACAATACGACCATTCTTGCAAACTATAATAATTTCATCCGAACGATCTTTAAAATTTCAATGTATTATAGTATATAATTAACTGAAAAAATTTGAAATAGTAATTTAAATTAGCTTTCTGAAAATGTAGACTGATCATATACACGCTTTCTCCGGTTTTCTGCGGTTCAATAGTATTTTTTGCCTCAATTTCGTCTAAGATTTATAGCTTATGGGTTTTCCTTCCAAAAGTCTGGTGTCTACTGTAGAGTCATGATTTTTTGTTTCAAAATTTTCCAAGTTGTGTTTCATTTTACTAAAATATATTTGCATGATCGTCGAAGGTTTATAACCTTCCATTCAAATTTAAATCTATATTACCATTATATTATTACTACTTGAAACTAGCTTTGTATTAATGGAAGTTTCACAGGTGTCGTACTGAGCTTGATGTGCCCACTGTAGCGGGCTGCTAGCTTTCAATTAAATAATCTACCTATATCGTCTATTTGTCATATTATAAGATTATATTAAATGAGTTTCTGGAAACTTTTCGTACCACCCATGCCAAACATAGCAAACTGCTTGTTTGTCGAGTATACACAGCGTTATCAACATACTTCAAGCAGTGTTCAACGACGTGCGCCATCTAGCGATGATTGTGGAAAGCGTTAGTGTTAAAAATCACCGCTATAAGTTCAATAAACGTTCGACAATCACTATTGTTGTACCACTTGCACTTATGTGTTTTACCATCTGTACAGTTATTTGTATGTGGCATGACTGCAGCTCCACTTTTCTCTAAGTAACGGTTAAAAAGCTTTTCAAAATGCATCGCAAGTGAACAAAATTCGGTCTATGAAAGAATTTGAATATATTAACGCTATTGAACAAACCAAAATCGGGAAACTAATCATACTAGTGATAGCTTAAGTGGTACACATCGCATGTGTTCCAAGCCCAATGCAGTATGCCTTTGTTATAAGATTTATGATTCTTGTTTTAGTGATAAATTTTATTCTTACAAAAATGATGATGCAGAATTACATATTCGTATTGGACGAAGACCAGAAGTCGTGAGGGAGTTGAAGAGAAGGATAAAGTATAGCTGCCTTTTCACCTGGACCTAAACTATTTTCTTTGTTACCAGGGCACAGTGTCGCTTTCAGACAAAAAAAAACAACAATCTTCAAAGATTATGCGCGGTTGCAGTTCATGCAGTCTGTCCTCCGCAACACATTTACTTAATTACTTAGCATATTGCAATACAAACAAATAAATATTTATTTCATTTAAATGTTGTGTTAATAATTATCATTTTATTTTCTCACTTTCTCATTTTCATTTTATTTGTTTTCTCATAAAAAATATTAACTAAATTAAATTAAAATTGGACGTTTTTGCATTAGAGAAATTGCTGTCAATTGTCAACACAAGTGCATGCATTAAACTAATATAAGTTATGCTTAATTATTTAACAAAACAACAGTATTAAAAAATTGTTTAATTGTTTAGTCTAGATAAAAATAAAAAAACAAACGTGGAAGTGTTTATGATATTGTGCTGCTTCTTTAAAAGTGTTTAAAGGCAAAAATCAGAGCTTCTAAGTACAACATATTGTTTAAAACAATTAATTTAGTTAATAAGTATAACATTTGCAACAATGCAAGTATTTCAACAAAGCATCAAAAACAATTTAAATAATTGCTTACAAAGGGGCGGTTTGTATTGTATGTATATAAAAAACTGAGCTGCATATACTGTATAGGTTTTTATTTAAGTATTTATAGCTGCTCTCTCTCTCTGTTTATATTTTGTATATTGTATTTTTCTAGAATTGGCAAGTTTGTTACAGTAGTTTACAATAGTTTAAGTGGTAATTAAAGTTTAAGTTTATCTAACTTAACTATTGCCTTACACAAAATTTTTGTTAAATATTCAAAATATTGAAAAATTCAATCTCAAACACGGCTGGCTTGGCTTCATTTGTGTTTAAGCGCATTATTTGAGTTTTTCTATTTTAAGTAATAAACCTGATTAAGATAAATTTAAAAACAAATTTGTTCCTTCTATCTGCGCGCTTTAGCTTTAGGTATGTGCGCAATAATATACAAAAGTATCTTTTGCTTGCTTGCTTGCTTGTTTGTTTGTTTGTTTTTATGTTGTTAATGTTTTTGTAGCATTTAAGAATTAACGACGCACCACCAAACAAAATTTTAAAATATTTTCAATTTGAAAGCATAAATCTTATAGATTTTTTACTTTGTAGCTATTTTTTTTTTTTTTTTTTTTAGACGACTTCACTTGTACTACATGCGTCTGGTTTGTGGCGCACGATGTTTTGTTTTGTTTAATTCGTGAATGCTGTCGCCAATACAATGTGCGCTGTTGCTACTGGCGACTCGCTGCTATAGTCATCATTCAGTCGCCAGCTCATCAATGCGACAACGCACTGCATGCTCCACAACCTCAAGACTGGTATACTCAAGCTCCTTGATGAGACAAAGAACAGCAGATAATATATTCGAATTCTGTAAGTAGATAAAATTTTAATTTTCTAATCAATGGATATATTTATTAATTAGAGTGTGATGAAAAGTGTGTGTTAAGCATAATAAGTAACCAAAACAAAAAAGATGGGGATTACCCCTCAAAGTAGAGCCGGCATGTTCATTTAATACTAGTTTACAGAAGAGGGAGAGTGTAAATATAAAAACTGTAAGTTTCTTTAACTTATAGTCTCCAAAATCTGCAGTCAGACGGACATATCTATATCGACTCGTTTTTCGATGCTGATCAAGAATATATATACTTTATAGAGTCTCCTACGCCTCTTTCTATCTGTTACATACATTTGCACAAACTTAATAAACCTATTTACCCTAGGGTAAATAGGCTACAACAAATAAACCATTTAGTATTAAAATTGTCTCAATTGATTAAAAAAGCGTCAATTGGAAAAAACCGCCATGTCAAAACAAATGATGCTGAAAATGGAAAATAAAACGAGAATTACGCCTTGAACTCCGAACCAAATATCTATACTTCAAGAGTATCTGAAACTGAACTGAATTGACAGCAAAACTGGCTAAGTGGGAGCTCGGATTCAACTATTTTACGCAAAATGATAAGGAAAGCACCGGAAAAACTAAGATCAACTAGGAAAATGGGCGGTGCCACGCTCACGGCGGACAAAATAAAAATTTTGCGAGCAGCGCGCAGATGATTCTTTAGAATTGTGTCATAAAGAGTACCATAAAAAAGATCAACTGGAAAAATGGGCAGATTTTCTAAAAATGCGCGCTTATCAAGATTTACAATTACTAAACTCCGTAGATCACCTTTTAATACTTTAGTATGTTGCGCCAGTTGGATATTATTTGTGTTAATTTAGTCCTGGTGATCTATTCCCATTGTGCTCTACCTATTTGGGCTTAAGATGCGAATCGTGACATATTCGTTTTGTAACATATGAAGACAACACGATTACGTGTTGGAACAACTCCTATAAGTATGTCGTAACTGGAATGATTACTCATATACGCAAGCCACCAGTACACTTATGCCCTAAACGGCGACGTCTACTTCCATTTTAACCTCCTCTGTAGATCTAAACTAAAGAACTAAAGATGGAAGCCGACGACTTGTGGTCTAAGAGCTTCAAAATTTTATTATTGATGAATGCAGAAATTTCATCGACGTCCAAGTCCGAGGATAAAATGGTACAATCATCCGCATAGATAACATATTTTGTACACAGAGGAAGTAGAGGTTTTTTGAACGTATATGAAGTTTTTGTTTCACAATATGGTTTATTACTTCAGCGAGAAAAGCGAATTTTTTTGCTTTTTATGTTAATCAGGTTCAGATCGGACTACTACATAATATAACCATAAACATAACAAACCCATGGCGTAGTGCACGTCGAATTCGTTTTAGATACAGTTAAGAAAGGAAAATATGGCGATCATTCCTAAGAGAAAAGGGGTACTACAAACAGAAATAACTTTCGTCCTTGCCCAGTTTGATTAGGAAACCACGTAGGACCGGATTTTCTCTGTTTATTTGGTCACAGGCAAAAATTCGCAGAGAAACTACAGTTTGGTTTCGTCATCTTTAAAACAGGGTATACTCTCTATTACGGATGATTTGTTTAGATAATATCTCTACCGATGATGAGCAGTTATGTAGCCCGTGAGCAACATTAAGTCTGCTGTGCTAAGTTGTGTGTATGTTTTTGATGAGCAGAATTTAGTATACAGAGCTGTAAGACGATTTTTCGGAATAAATACTCAATTAATGATTTGAATATTGTACAGCTTCGCCGCAGATTGGTTGTGGTCGTACAATGCGCGTTCACGAACCAGTTCGGGCCAGCTTATCAGCAGTTTAATCTGTCCAACACTAACCCAATGGTTTGGAACCTAACAAAATGTGACCTAGAAGCCACAAAATAGTTGTTGAAGAGTATGGAAGCATTTTTTAAGTATACTGAAGGGGAAGTTTTCAGCAAATTAGTGATTTGATTGATGCATGATGCATAGCTTACGTTGCTTGTCCCCTTTGGCTTCTTTTACAAAAGATTTCGAGCGTACATCTTGGTGGCAAGTATCGTTAGACTAAATCTCCATATAAATAAATGTTTCGAGTAGAAAATGTCTGGCGTTTTTACTATTACTGATCCATACGACTATTTAAAGCAAACATCATTACCAGCCTAAAAACAAGTTAACTTCGAAACAATCAGTTCAGTAATTTGCTAACAATAAATAACTTGAATACACTTTTGCCTTGTCACACTCTAAATGCAAATATTATACTTACGCGATTAATTGGTCTACGATGATATCCTGAATAATGATTCAAAACAGCAGCTGAAACATTGCTTGCCGAATCACTATGACGTCCCTCTGGACGACGTGTTGCAGTACGTGGACGTTCCACTTCCTCCCAATCGCCATTCTCACGTGCATTGCCATTCCGGTAGGCATAGCGATCGGCCTCACGTTCGGCAGTGCCTGCGCTGCGACGCATTTGATTCAATTGCAGCTGACTGCTGTATTGACTCTGCGGCGGTGCAACCTGTTGATGTTCCTCCCATTCTGTCAAATCAGTCTGGCTATGACGATAATGCACTGGATAAGCAGGACGATCACTCTGATAGTATTCCTTTTAAAAAAAAAAACAGAAAGACAAATTGGAATACATATAATTAGAAAGGAAATGAATTGATGGGAATTTATTAGAAAACATTTTAGATTATTAAGATTATTTACCTTCATCGAATGTGTGGACATGCTGGGCGGTATTTGCGGCGCCGAACGTTCTCGGTAGCCGATGTGCGGACTCTCTTGATCGGAGCCCGGTGAGCGCTGTTAGTTTATTGAGTTTGTGAGGGTTGGTTGTGCATTTTGTTATATTATTTTTAATTCGATTAGTGTGCATATTAGGTGTCGTTTCCAGGAATACAAGAGAAAATACGTAAGTATCAGTATGGGATAATCTTGAAAAATCTTTGCTAAAGCTATACAACATTTGCTGCCTAAATACAAGCTTATATATAAAATTTAAACAAAAAAAAAATACTGCTAAACAAATATTATAAAAAAAAAAATGAAAAAAGTTGTCTAGTTTTTTAGTATCGTAATTTGGCTTCAGCGAACCTTGAAAGAGTCGCCTTTTGTCTCTTCCGCCGTATGCATGCATTGCTATAAATGCTGCTCATTAAGCCTAAAGCAACATCAATTAGAGAGGGGTACACAAAAAAAAAAAAAAACAAAAAAGCGCCTAACCCTTTTTCTGGCTTTCACTATGAAGTAGCCCCTTTGTATGAGAAACTAACGACCCATTGGTTGCACACACAGAGGCCCTATCAATTGTGTTCTAGCATTATAAAAATACATAATACTTCTTGCCGCTACGCTTTTTTTTTTCTTAATGGCAATTATATATATGTAGTTTTTTTTCTGTGTTTTATTTTCTTTGAAAGTCAAACGTCGACAAAACTTGACCCAGAAAAGTGTTGCGTATAAAAAACAACAGAGCAGCAACAATGAACGGAATCATGCCCAAAACTCGCGTGACGCGCCACAGTGTCAAGACCAACGCAAACTTCCTCCATTTGCCCCATTGTCATCTTCAACTTTAGAAATTGCGCCCAGAACGATTCATGAGTATTGCGTCGCACAGTGGGGCTTGCTGACATTTTTTGGTTGCAAAAATAATTCATTTTATAAAAGGTTTTTCTTATATTTTGAAATTTCTTATAATATCTAAATTTAGTTAAAAAGCAGTATTGGAAGGAGTATCTATCTGAACTATTAAAATTAAGTTCGTGAGCTCACGTGAAATTAGTGAAAATATTGGATTTGAAGCGGCATTTAACATATTGAATAGGTTCGTATTATGTCTAATCAGTGAAATCTGGCCATTACTATAAATCGAAATTGTTTGTAATCTTTATTTCTGCATTATACAGCTTCGTCGGACAACTGTACGATTGCTAGGCACTGGCTTTCAATTAAATTTTTTCCATTACCCAAAATTTTATGTATGGTGGGAGTAAGTTTCTTCTCAGAATACATTTGAGCCAACAGTTCGGCTGTTATTGAGGCACATTCACTTATTTTTTTTGGCGTTTGACTGCAGTATTTCTCAAAAAATATTCGGAACGTATTTACAACGTTGCTATTTCAGTATCCAGTTTATCAAGGCAGTCAACTATTAGTCCTAACTCCTTTGAAATTCCTCGAATCATTTGCTTTTCTATGGATGGTGTGTGTGTGTCTCTTTGTCAAAAGTTTCTTCGTTTCTCGATAGTGTGTGTATATGCTAGCTTCAAGATAAATCCGATACACATAATTCTGGCATGTAATGGATTAATTTCATATTCATAGTTTGGCTTTTAACTTGTTAAATTGTGCAAAATTAAAGAGTGTTTTTGTGTCTTTTACAAATTGCACATGTCAAGGTTGACGAGGTATTTGATTATTTTAAACAAAAACGGACACCAAAGATGAACTGATGAAGTCAAAGAATTTTGTCAATGTTCTGAGACTTTACTTTCTAATTGTAAGGGAACAAAAGATGTTATCAAGTTAACATGCCACCAAAAAGGAAAAATGAACACCCAAGGAACTGCTCTTTTGTTAGATTACACCCGAAAGTAGTATATTTAAGCTAACGCTCGATTGTATAGTTTGCCTAAATCCATTTAACATTTTTATTAAAACTTGCGGCTTTTTGTTGCCGACTGAAAATATAACTGAAAAATTTGAAAAAATGTCAATTCCTTATCTTTGTTCAATGCTTTTATCATATTTAATTTTTATTTTTACAACGCTTTTCAGCCTGTGGCCCCACTGTGCAGTTTCGAGTGTTTTACGATTTAGACAACAAATCCTCATCAAATAATAAGCTCATCTGATTTCTAGCAACAGCTAATAAATATAATGGCCTAAACTAGTTTATCTTACATCATATTGATGAAAAGACATGCGACTCTCTTTCGGATTTGGGTTATACATTGGTGATGTCGGATGTATGGGTTGTTGTTCCTGTTACGATAGAAAAACGACGGTTAGATTAGTTAGTGGTTTTAATTTGTGTTTGCGTGTTTAACGACAATACTAGATGTTGGTCTGAAGATGATGATGATGATGATGTTGTTGTTGTTGTTAATGGTGATATAAAAAGCATTATGATAAAGAAATTAAGTAAATTTTGCTGTTAAGGCCGCAATTGTATACCTTTGTCGGTGTTGGTGGTTTGGATTGGTTTTGATTGTACAATATTTGCATAGTGGCTATAGCGCTGCCGATGCTTATACCTCCTCCAATACTTCCAGAGGGTGCTATAGCGCTGCCAACACTATTTTCGGCACTTAAAGTACCTCCACTTGCAATACTTCCACCACTACCACTACTACAAAATCCATCATTGCTAGCCATTGTTACCGTACTTGAGATTACGGCTAACTGTGGTTTGGTTTGTTAGACAGAGTTATTAGATAGGAAATGAAATGTGAAAGTAAATAGTACAAAAGTTAGTTGAATAGAGATTATACAAAATAGTACAAAAGTTAGTGTTTACAATGCTCGCATAGTTAATGATGTTGCATGAAGTATTATTATTATTATTATGTGCTAAATCTGGATATTGTTTACCTCCTTCAGCGGACTCGAACTGCGTCTTTGTGTATATTGTGCTTGTGCCGATTGTGGCGGTGAAGAATGCTGATATTGTTGACGTGCATCTTGCTGCTGCTGTTGCTGATGTTGTTGATGTTGAATTTGTTGCTGTTGGCTATATTGCTGTTGCTGTGCTAATTGTTGCTGATAGTATTGCTGCTGCTGTTGCTGTGCCGCCTGTTGACGCTGTTGATCATATGCATCCTCGTAGACTTCCTCTTCCGGCGCAGCGCTATCTCCTGCGCTGCCACCACCACGTAGCGCTTCATCAACTTCTTCTTGTGTCACCTCAATGTTGTCGAGTTTTTTGAGATTTGGCAAGGCGCGCAAAACCATGGCACGATAGCTGTAGCGAAACAGATTGAATGTGTTGAAAATTAGTCGCATTTCTTCGAAAACAAAAACCATTTGAAAAATATAATTCTTCCTAACAATGTGAAATGTATTCCTCCATTTTAGAGACTGAAATTTTTTCCTTGAGCCAAAAAAACTGAATTAAATTTTCCGGTTTTTAAGTTTCTGTGCGCTGAACCATGAGGACTGGGTTAGTTAAGGTCGTGTAGGCGTTGGACAAAGCCACTTACGCTTAGCCCTAAGAAGTCCGTTGTGGTGCCATAGTCTTTTTTTTTAAGAGAGCGTTACTTCTGAACCATTTGGACGATTTAATGAATTTAAACATGTTTCTAACCTTAAATTTGAAGAATGAAAGCTTTGTTCGAAAATTTTCCACTATATACACGAAAATTCTTCTGTTCAGCTGGTGTAGGATGTACTTCTCCTTCTATACAGTTCGAATCAAGTGACAAAATTCCTGGAACATGTTTATTTATATCAGGTAGTAGTCGTACACAGGTAGTAGTCGTGCACAGTGTCCCAAAATCGATAAAAGCTGGCATAAAATCTAAATAGTTCAAAGTTTTTGAGGTCGCTAAATAAAAATTGCACAAAATATAAAAAAATGGAGGATTTTTTTTTAATGTTATTGCATCCAAACGAAATTTAGTATACAGGGGTGTGCTATAGGTCGGTAATCACAAATCTGATGAAAAATTTTCCAAAACAAAATGGCAGACCCAAAATCGTCGAAAAATTTTGGGAAAAGTCATTCAATCTTTTTAAAATTAGTTATTTAGTAGTTCACTGATTACGATATCAAATTCAGATGTTTAAAACTGCAAGTGGCAGATCCAGTATGGTGCAGACAAATTAGGCTAGGTATAATATACTCAGTATTATATTAATATGGTCTGCGTATGATCAAGAAAAATCTAACTGTCCAAGTTTGTAGTCTTTGACTCTAATAGTTTCTGTGATCTGTTTTTTCATACTACCAATCGGACGGAAGGACGGACAGACGGAATATATGTATATACTTTATGAGTTCTACACGTCTCCTTTTGTCTGTTGTAACATTTGCAAAAACTTATTATAACCTTGTACAGAGTATAAAAATTGGATTCTGAATTTGGATTGGCGCAGTTCGGTTTTTACAACAAGTTGAAAATGGAAGACCATATATTGACCATCCACGAACATCTCCGGAAGCTAGGATTCATCAGCAAATTATATTAGATATTTGGAAACCCATCTCACCAACCGGATCAATATACACGCAAATAATCGCAGATCAATAGCAACAAAATCAATCTGTTTTTGAAGTGCCTTGATGACAGGCGATGGAAAAAAGGATGGTTTACAATTATGTTCCAAAACCTATATTTACCAAAAAAAAGTTATGCTTTCAATATGGTGCCGTTTATCGATTTTGATGAGTACTGTCGTCAACTGAATGATTTGAATACAACTCTTGTGGAGAAACGGTCAAATCTCATTGATCGCAAAGGCGTAGTGTTCGTTCTACCATTAAAATGCAGGAGCAGACACAAGTTTGGTGACTTAACACAGCTTTGATGGGAAGTTTTGCCCCAATTTTCTTATTCACCGGATCTTGCCTCACATCATACTACCCTTTGTTAAAAAAAAAATTGTACTCTATATATAAATTTTTAGCTGGTTCAAGTTTATTTTACATTGAAAAATAATTTTGACACATTTTTCCGAATAGAGAATAATAACAAATTTTAATTACACAGCACAATGTTTAGCAGCATATACGAGTACGCGTGTTTCGAATTTAGCCACAAGCTCACATCAGTATTCTGGCCGCACATTGCAAACTTTTGCTATTATATCATGATTCTCAGAAAAAAACGCGTTGTGTATTATATGAATTTCTATATATCCAATGATAAAACATGTTGACCTTTCTAAGCATGTTATATCCTTGCATTTTGTAAGTGCGGCTCTCTATCACTCTCTGTGTATTGTTGTTGAATTATTCCTTTATCATTGCAAAGTGACCTTCAGCCAGCTAAAATTTGATATATATATATATATATATATATATATATATATATATATATATATATATATAAACATTATATAGGTCGTTAATAAACTTTACATTTTACTCAATATTTCCATTATTTAAATTCAAAAAATCCATAAGAATCTGTTACTTGTAACACACAATTAAAAGCACTTAAAAAAAAAACTTATTTCAAAATAATTCACTAACGATATAATTAAAAATTACTTACTTTGGTCCCGCACGGTCACAGCATGGATTCTCTTCCAGCCATAGATACTTAAGATCCGGAAGATTCTGTAGATAACGTATCTCATTGAGATCTGTCAAATTATTTTTGCGCAAGTATAATTCCTGTAGTTTTAGGCAGTCTTCAAAGGGCGCCAGTGTTGCAATCTTATTGACGCTACAAAAGAAATAAAAAAAGGCGCGAAATTGTTATAAATATACACACATATGTACGTATGATGACAATTACAGAAGCAAGAACACATCTTAATTGGTTGTTAAATTCAATGAATCATTGGAGTGCAGTTTCAAAAGTTTTTCATGCAATATTTTATTTTCAACTGAGACGCATAAAACTTATCAATCTATACACGCTTCGGCTACACATACAGAGCTCCAGATACTGTGCTTTCATCAGTGACACATTTTGTGTTTGCTGATAATGCTTTTAGACTGGCTGCCTTCGTTTCTTTCTTTATATGACACCACTTCATCTTCTGCTGATGCTGATGCTGCTGCTGCAGCAAATTCTACTTTATGGGGGTCATTAACTTTAGAGTCAAGGAAAAAGATTGTTTTCAACAAACGCGAAATTTCTCTTGTTACTCTCGCAGTAGTATTTGTTCTTTGAAATTTATCTTCACGACACGAACCGTTAAAGTTTCAATGAGCCACCGATCTTCCGAAGAAATCTACTATGTTGAAAAAATTATGCGCATAAAGTCGTTTGTCATCATTTATCATTGACGTTCTTTTGTATACGCATACTCTCTTCTATATGGTTTTTTTCTTCGCCGTAGAACTCTCTTCTACAGTATTTCCTTGACTACTAGGTCAAGGTAGATTAGCTCGATAAATGTCTATGCCGCAGTTAATTAGTAACACACTGCCGTATGTCAGATTTGTTTTCGTTTTTTGTCTAAGTCGATGATGATGAGCATAAAGTTAATTACAAAATGTCCATTTAATGGGATTGTGTTTATTAGATATATACAGTCATGTTCCGTAAAATTAGAGCAATTATGTGAAATTTCCAAGACAAATTATGGACATACTTTGTATGTATATTAATATGAAATGATATTTGTATGCTTCGACCATTGAAACCATGTGTCTATTCTTATAGTGTAATATATTCGACAAAATATGTAACCTAACAAGTAAGAATTCTGAAGTCGTGAGAACACTACTTTGAAAGAGTTTGTCCTCATGCTTATGTAGACTTATGCAGACTTTAAAGTCTGGTGTGAAAGTCTCGGTAATTATACACCAATTATAAAGAAAAAAAACTATATTTGTTAAACTTAAAAACGTTATACTCGTAGTATTGTATGTGGTGACTTTTTATGGGGCTAATCTTTAATTATTTATTATTGAGCCTTGCACGAGTACATTCGAAAGTATTCATTGCATTCTTTTAAATGATTCGCGCAATTCTCTAGTAGATTTTGACTGCAATACAAAGGTTTCATATAAAAAGGCAAAAGTGGGTGGGTTTGTGGTTTGTATGGGCACCACCCCAAATGGTTGGTGTGGTATCCCAAATATAGATTCTCTATTTAATGACTACAAGCTGATCAAGAATATATATAAGTTCTTTTTGACAAACTAATAACAGTTAAAAATTAATAATACGAATAGGCGGTCTTGAAATGTTTGCATATAATAGACAAATATCCCGACTCTAAATGTCTCCTCTTATTGCCTCTCAAATCTGCTGTTTCATTCTATTAGACAGACGAACATGGCTACATCGACCGGGCTCCTGATGTTAATCAAGAATATGTATTCCATGAAGACTTCCACGCATGTCACATTTATTTGCACAAACATATTGTATTATACACTTCTCCCTCTTTAGATACAGGATACACAAATAACGAAGAGCTTTTAAGTAAGCACGAAATTTCTTAAATCTGCCCAGCTCCGGTCCAAAAATAAGACAGCTGCTCCGGCTTTTTTTTCCAAACTTTCAAAAATATATTTTTTAAATCTATACTCGTACACTAAATTTGTACACCTCAAGGCAAGGTCCTCCCCACTTTTATGCAACCTATTAGGAACTTGAATTAATAATGAGCGTTTTTTATTCGAAATTTACTGATTTAGAAGAACTGTGCAAAGAAGAACGACTCCTCTTTTGAGGCAATCCATTTTTTTTTCATTGTTCATATGAAGTGAACTTCTGCTGGGACAGGCCATATGTCATCGACCGGAACAAGTACTAGTCGGAAGGAGCGATGTTTGTAGAATACGGCGGGTGGGGTAGGCCATTTCAGCGTTTCCAAGTAGGTCTTGACTGATTTTGCAATATGTGGCCGAGCGTTGTCATGCTGCAAAATCACTTTGTCGTGCCTTTCTTCGTATTCCGGCCGTTTTTGCTTCAGTTCGCGGCTCAAATCCTTTCTTTTTTGGCGTTCGAGGAGCTGTTCACGAGCGTAAAATCGCCTTTCTACGTCGCGCAGCTCAACTCGTATGGCACCCAATTTCCTTGCTTTTGAATCAATCCCATTGCTTTTAGACGTTTGCTGACTGTTGCCTCATCAACTCCAATGATTCTGACAACTTCTGAAGCGTTTAGCATTGGTCCACATAGAGCAATAATTCCAATTCTTCGTCGTCAAACTTTTTGGGTTGACCCGGCCGTTCCTTGTCTTCGAGCTCAGAATCACCACTTTTAATGCGACCAAACTACCTCCAACACTACTGTTCAGATAGAGCATGCTCTCCGTAAACTTCAACTAACATTCGATGACCCTCGGCCGCACTTTTCTACATATTAGAGTAATGAAGAAGAACTACCTGCAAAAACACTTTATCTGGTACGAAATTCGATATGGCAGTATTTAGCTGCCAAAGACGCTCATTGAGAATGGGTTTTAGCGGCAAGAAATTGGAAGCTCAAATTTAGGTTCATATACTAGAGCGGCGTCTTGTGTGAAACGATCATTATTAATTCAAGGTCCCAATAGTAGTAAACCTACTGCTATTGGGATCGTGGGGTGTGTGTGGACCTAGGGGTGGTGCTTGTCAAGTCGTATCTGGAGTCCTCTTTAAGGGCAAATACACCCAAAACTTTGTGCAATTTAATGACAACCCATCTTGAAAAAATGTCTTTATGCACAGAGGAATATGTTTTAGGAGTAAATTCAAATAAAACTGCTTTTTACTAAGAAATACAAGATTCTTGATCTCATTCTACCAAGCTTAAAAGGAATTCTTCCTTACTTTAGTTATAGTGCTAACTTCTTGCGACTGGTACTTGACAAAAAGCTAGATTGACTAGCGTGTATGAAGACCATAGGCCAAAGATCGATCATAACCGCAAAAATAGTGCACTGGTTCTACAAAGCTATTGTCAGACTGATACTCATGAATGCGAGTCGTAGTACGACGGCCAACCCTTAACGCCAGGGAAGAAACACACCCGAAGAATAATGTACATGGAGTACCTGTATATAAATGTTAAATCTGGATCTGAGCTTTCCTTGGTTTTTTATATAAGAACTGATAAGTTTACTGACACAACTTATCAATTCTTATAAAAAAAAAACATCCGAGAAATCAATCAAGTAATAAGATTTTTGTTTTTTTTTTTTTTTTGTAATCCATTGAAAAATAGCGTTTTTCTTAACAATGAGTTTCTACGGACGAAATAAGATGTATTCACCCATACAAAACTTTTTTCGTTTACTACTTCTATTCGGCACCGAAGCCCTGTTACGAAGCCCTAAACGTTTACCATTTAATAGCCTTACTAAAAATGTTAGAAGTCGATTTCTTAATCCATCTTAATTAACCATTAAAGTGATTTTATTTTATGGCATATTACTGTATCTACATATAAATATGTAGTTTAATAGCCAGGTGATAAGATATGAATGGTGATCAGAGATATAAGTTTTAGTTTCAGTTTCTCAAGAAGCACGGTTGCTGGCACGAATTCGTCTACAAGACACATGTCTATACACTTGTATATATAAAAATAGCCTGCGAAATGGCACACAAGTGCATTGCTATACACTTGGATTCGATATTGCTACTTGCCACCACATTTTACGATGCATCTATTTTCAGCGAAAACAAAAACACAAATATTCCACAAATAGCATCGAAACCAAACTATTTAGTACTAGGACAATTCAAAACGCATTATACGCTGCACAGTTCAATAGCTTCTAGCAAATAACTTAAGCAGGCAGGTCGAATGCTAATTAGGCAATATTAGTATATAAACCAGCAAAAAGGTAAATGGCTGCTCAACAATTCAAGGTTAGACATCCGACGTCGAGTAGTAAGTAGTACTGCCAGGCACCAAACACTTAAAGGACTACAACACCAATAAATCGTTGATGTACTGTTGATGAGGCATTGAAAATAATTTTTCTATGCACGCAACTGAAATCAATAAAGCTTGTAGTATTTTTTATCGGCTATAGAAAAAACTTCACAATATGAAATTGCATATTAACGAGTTACTGATTTACTTAGGAATTTTTTTTATGAGTATATCTATAGCAATGAAATTGTGTACGTTTGGACGGATTTGATGTGTCTTGTATGAAATTCTTTATATTTCATTCAATTTGTAAAAAAATCTTGGAATATAGACGTCTAAATACACACAAAGTTGAAACGTTTCTGAACCAAGTTAAAAATAACTGAGATCGATAGCTCACAATTTTTTTCTTGTAGATTTTGAACTGCTGGATTTTGAGATATGCAATCAAAAATAACCTACAAATTGTTCAATAACTTGGTTAATCGACTCGGTAGTTATGGAGCAATATGGCGAAAAAGGTTTTTATCTGTCAAAATTATAAAATTTCGCATTATATCTCCAAAAAAAAAATTAAAAATAGTAAAAAATATTACTTTTATATTTTTTTACGTTACGGATGTAGCCAAAGAAAACTAGCAATTGTGGAAGGAAATCCATGGAAGATAGCGAAGTTATGGACAATTGAGTAAAATTACTAAAATTCAACTTTATACTGCTTTCTAGTATTGACCGTCTCGAAAGTGTAAATCCAGCAAGAGAGCTCTACTATTTTCAAGACAATTTTGGTTATGAGTACGGTATAGAAACCGTCACGTCTCATGGGCCTAGCGGTGAACGACGACAATACGAAGTACTTTGTGGCCACTCGCAGACCATGTGGGGGAAAATGGCTATAGTGCATAATATGTTCATAAGACTCATGGAGAATTTCAACTTCAATGTTGTAGAAAACTTCGTCTATCTGGGAACAGAAATTACCAGCGACAACGTCAGCCGAGAGATCAAACGAAGAATAACGCCTGCTAATCGCTGCTACTTTGGGCTCAGCAAGCAAATTAGAAGTAGAGCAGTAGCATGGACTCTAACATCAACGGATACAGCGTCTTTAGGAGTGTAAGGTTGACAAAGCCCAGCGCATTAAATTCCAGCGGCTGCGCTGAACTGTTCACCACATCCGGATGAACACCGAAGCTCCAGCACTTAAGTATTACGACGGAATGACATGAACTTGATTGGTGTACGGCGTCAGAGAGGACCGCCGAGCTTAAGATGGCAAGATCAGCTCTATGATGACCTGAAGAATCACCGGACTGGCGACTGGAGCCGGCGCGCACTAAACGTGTGGCCTTGACCGATAGACGGTTGTAGAGCCACGTAAGTAAGTACAGTATATACCTATGCGGTATATACATACATATGTCATATACACTACAATATAAATGTGACCAGTACTTTGGAATAGAAACTGAAGATCTTGATCGACGGTGGACACCGCGTTTGATATCAATCAATTCTTACCGAAAGGGCTTCTAACGCCAAGTGTGTATTTGTTAGTCGACTATAGCCACTATAGTCGAATGTTCATACTTTCGCTCAATTCCATATAATTTCGTTATCTTTCCATGGATTTCCTTCAAAAGTAGCTTGTTTTCTTTGTAAAAAGTCCTTCTTTTAAATAAAAAAAAAAAAATGAAAAGTGTTAACCCTTTATTTCGCATATTTAAATTTGGCAGAACAAAAAAATTATTTGTTCGCCATACTCCCATTGCTTTGTAACTATCGAGCCGATTGACCAAGTTTTTGACCAACAATTTGTAGGTGATTCAAATATCTTTGATTTAATATTTTACTTAACTAAATCGGTTAACCCTAAGTAGAGATATGTTAAAATACATAAGACTAGCTTCAAAAAAATCAGAAATAAATTCAAATATTCATATCTCAAAATAAATTCTGAATTTTCTATACAATGCCGGGTATTTTAGCTATATTCAGCCAATGCTTAAGCAGCAAGGCATATAATAAGTCTATTCATGCTGATATAGTTGACTATTAAGTACTGATTTATTTAGCTCTCTCTGTAGAACTTCAACTTGGCGCACCGTAAATGGCAACAACAACAACAACAAAAACAGGGTATACAAAATAATCGTAGCAAAATCGCTAAACCACAATAAATAATAATAGCGAAAAAATGTTTGTGCGAAAGAAAAAGTTGCACGTAATGTGAAAATGTAAAATAAAACCGGTAAGCAAAAAAAAAATGGTTTTAAAAAGCAAAATGCCTTACACAATGACGGCGCTGGAGCCAGTAGCTGCGGTGGCGGTGAAATGGCCCCCACGAGTTTTCCATTTAATTCTAGCACAGTATATTTTATAGAAAATATTGTATTAAATTGCACTGTGGTGCAATATAGAACGACTTGCAACGATCAAATTCAATGAATAGAAATTAATTTGACACCAACAGTATTGTAAATTATTAATAGTTCTGTAGATTTCTCTTCTGTGAAATCAATGCACAGCTGTGTCAATATTTATCAATATTTATCATTTAATATAGATTCTATAACCTGCTTGCTGCTTGTCATGAAAATTGTAAAAAAAAAAACTTTGTTTTGAGGGATATACAAAAATTCATAGATCATGTAATACAAGATAAAATTTTTTGTTTCAGTTGGCAGCTCTGCTTTTGTAATAGCTTTTCAGCATATTCCAACAACCGAGGAAAGTATCGTCTTCAGATTATGATGAACTTTAAAAACTCGATCTGTGAATTAATAACTCGATCTGTGTGTGTTCCCAAAGTTATCAATCCTGAATAAAAAATTCTGGATAAGACTTACAAAATTAAATTAGAGCAAGAGTTGAAGTCGTTTTACCGTTGCAAACCACGTTGTACTTCTGTCAAGTTGAGAACATTTCTGGTAATGTTCGTATACTGAAGTTTCGTATTTGAAGTGACGAAAAGCACTAAAAAATTTATTTGGGACATCGATGATAGGCCGCAGCTACTATCGACCCACAATTAACTTCGAATTTTAATTGTCATGAAATTACAAGTGTCTGCTGTTACATTTTAGTTTAGGAACTTTCTCAAGAAAGAAGAAGCAGACATTATTCTTACTATTATAATTGTTAATGTGACTGAAATTAAGTTGCTTTTTAAGAATAGTAAAGTTATTCATATGTATATATTCAATTCAGGATTACAACTTGAAATAATCGTTCGGTGAAAAAATATTTACCACCATATATAAATTCTTACTCTTGCAAGAACAATACTCGTACAAAAGCAACACAGAATGACGCTTTTGAAAAAAATATGTTTATATCAATATGTCCAATTATATGACAATCAGACTGAAACTGAGAAGGGTTCATAATTTTATTGTAAGTTTTTGGATTCCAACTATTTCGGATCTTCAAGAAAGGATAACCCGCTGACTATGCGAACTACCGTGGAACAAGTCTCCTTTAAATCGGATATAAAATTCTGGCCCGCGTACAGTGTAAACGGCTGGACACATACACGGATACGCTGATAGTTTGTATGTATATAGATGATACTGGCTTCAGCCGAAAAAGATCAACCAATGACCAAATTTTCACTCTACGATAAATCCTGGAGAAGACCCATAAGAACAAAAAAGGCACATACCATTTATCTGCCAAATATAAGACCGCTTTTTGAACACGCTGATAAGAACGAAGTTTGTCAACGCCTTATCTGAACTTGGTATTCCAGCAAATATCGATCGCCTTTTCATGACACACACACACACGCACACATTGATGCTAGTCAGTTAGCACTAACGAAATCTTTAGCTTCTTTTCACTAGTGAGGTAAGTAGTCAATCATAGCTAGTGAAATGGTCAGTGGGTGACAGTTGAGCTCTTGCAATGACATAGCTGTGTTATATTCGCCAGTCAAAAGCATGTAAAACAGATACAAGTGGAACTAGAGCTGGTTACCAATGAACTGGGGATTCGGCAGTCTTTGACTGGTTCCGTGTACTGGAGGATACACACAGATTTAGCAACTGACGTACAGAATGACATGTTTACATCGATACAACGTAGAATCACACGTACACGGACTGTCGCAAAAGAAACAGGACTTTTAAAAAATAGCTGTTTCTGGGGGCGCCACCTATTGGTAGGTACATGCGTTTGAAAGGTACAGCCTTCACTGACATCTTGATGACCAAAAATGCGATAATACGCCGTCTTATCACCGATTTTCTCACCAAAAATGCCACTTTAACCATCAACTATTCACCGTACTCGCCTGTATTGGCTCTGTGTGACTTTTATCTATTTGGAAAACTTCATTTGCCGATGAAAGGACACCGCCACCAGAAACCGCTATTTTTAAAAAGTTCTGTTTCTTTTGCGGCGCAACTTGTATAAATATACTTTTTGGGTTCTGTCACGCCTGCTATCGATATAAAAGGTCACCATCATTGTAACTCTATATTTCTGGATTGAATCTGCCAAAATTAACTGGTTTGTTTGGTTTCACTCCGAGTTAGAAATAGTAAAAATTTGCAGTTTAGAAAAACAGCTGATTGTAAGAACAAGAATATTAAATAAAATTAGCGCGGGCAAATTTAAAACTGTATTTTTTTTGTTTTGATACCGCCATATTTTTCTGAATCATATGTTTTTTCGTAAGACTTTTGCTTTTGCGAAATATCTACAGTAAAAATTATTGAAATCATTTTCTCACACGTTACTGAATTTTTAAAGTAAACGTACGAATGGCAAGCCAAATATGGCTAAATTAACTGAAACTGATCAACAATATGGGTATGAACTTGTATGTGTAGATAATAACTTTTTATAGTGGCTTTAATGGTGTTTTTATGGAAATTTAATAAACTCAATATACACTCTTAAATTGGAGATACGTAAAGACAAATAAAACAGTTTGGAAGCATTTGTAAAAGAAGAAAGTTGTCCCATTTACTACTCTAGTTTTAATATAATTTTTAAACCAATACATTTCACTGTACCATGTCATATTTGCTACAGATACTTCACCCACACAATACATAAATAAATAAATAACTATTCGCTTGTTATTTTATTGTTTATTTTACGCTATTGAAGTGTTCTGATTGAGTACCTTGATAGCGCAAAGGGTTTCGCATGCAGTACATGGTGCATAAATGTAAGCGAAAGTACAACAGAGGCAGGCAGCACAAAATAAAAGCAGATTTTCCTATGTGCGCACATTACGCTCAGTGTACGTGTATCTATAGCTGAACGTTCGCACGTCTGGCTGCAATTTAGCAAGCAAGTAAATAAGATAGTATGTAGTATGTATTGTATTGCTGCGTGCAACCAAGTATCAAGTTCATTGCTTCTATTTATGTGTATTTATATATTTTATATAGTATAGTATACATAAATAAATTCAAATAGTTGCCGTCGCATCTGCTGCCACGGAGGTTGCTTCTTCAATACCAAAAAAAGTATTAAAACTTTGAAACAACTTTCTTGCAACTTTATGCTGCAATAAAATGACTAATGCGAAAGCCGCATGCAGGCAGCAATTGCTGTGGTTGCCTCATTACTCTTATATACACAATGTATCTTATTATCTTAATGTATCTTATATACAATGTACATATTATATATAATACCAATGACCTTGACAATCAAATTGTTTTCGCCTTAAAAGGCAAAAATGCATATTGCCGCACATAAAGCAACAACAACAAAAATACATAAAATATTTGATGAATATAAAAATATCTTAAAACAAAACGACAGTAACTATTGTATCTATAAGTTTGCGAACGCAACAAGCCTACACACAAGCACAGGCTTTACAAGCTCCACAGAAGGCAACATGCGAGAGGCGATGATGGCAGCGCAGCACTTGTCCAAGCAGCAACCCACATTCGAAACGGCCGAGAGCAACTCGACTCGCAGATACTTTAGCAGTAGTAGTTTTTGCCAATTTTGGCAGCGCATACTTTTCAAAATCTTTGTAGTTGCTTGCTGTTTTTGCGCCCACGAATTTTTGCATTAATTACGCGCTACATCTCTCCCCTCTACTATTGAAATATCTAGCTTATACAACTACAGCTACTACAAAAACTGCTGCTAATGATGATGTCATTTAAGTATCTTCGCATAGAGCTACGCGTTTTGCTTGGCTTTGCGTCATTTAACATCAAATCTTTAAGCTATACCGCTTTTGTATTGCACACTCACCGAAATTAAACCAAAAACAAGAAAAAAAAAACATTTACTTCGGCTGAACCGAAATTTCAAATCGTATTGTAAAACATAAACGTAAAGTTGACTTAAAGAAGTTTTCATACAAAAATACAATAGTGAACATAGGGATTGTATGGCAGCTATCCCAAAAAGTGGGTGTGGCATAGCAATATGGATACTCTATAAACTTGGGACCAAATGAAGCTCAAATACCGGCTTCTGCCAGTTCAATTATTCCAAATAAATGAGCACTAACACTAAGACGGGCAGCTAATTCGACTGGACTCGTGGAACTGATCAAGAATATATACTTTATGGAGTCTATACGATGCGTTAGAAACTTTCAGACAAGCTGATAATAATATTTCACTGTGTGAATGGTGTAAAAAACCCGTACTTTACAATAAAAATAGGTTCAAAATATTCATAACGAATATTTATACTGAAAAATTTCAAATTATTTTTCAAAAAACGAGATAACGTTAACGTTCCAGCTGACATATTAATTTTTGCTCCGCTCGATCATGTCATGGGCATAATTTTAATTTAAAACGAAAAAAAATATTTTTTTGAAAAATTCTTCCGAGAAAAATTTAAACAACAAAAAACATTGACTTCGGTGGTACCAAAGTTTTAATACGATTCACATGAAGTTTTACGCTGTGAATTTACTTTGGTATTTGTAGAATCTAACAAAGTTTGTTGGAGCCTACCCCAAAGTGTCCATAAAAAGCCACCACAATGCACATCAACCTAATATTGACTTTAATGAAGAAGTTTTTCATACAAAAACACAAAAGTGTGCATTTTGTTTAGGTTTGTGTGGGGACTATAATAAGTGGGCGTGGCCTGTTAATTTTGATACACTATTAAACTGCACTAAAAATAAGTCTGTGTGTCGACTTACAACCGGATATCTTAAAAATTGGTGCCCAAAAAAATGCTCCACAAGGTCCATTTATAATGTTCAATATCCATTGCATTGAAGAATAAGGGTTGAAGAGCCCCGCAAGCGAAACAAACCCGTTCAATATACGAACTGTCAGAAGTATGGTCACACAAAATCGTACTGTACTCTGCGAAATCCATTATTAACAGACAGACGGGCATGGCTAGATCGACTCGTTTCGACGAGCTGATCTAGAATAAATATACTCTATGCGTTACAAACTTTCAGACAAAGTGATAATACCATTTCACACTATGTGTGAATAGTACAAAAAATTAAATTGAAAATTTGGCACTTTAATGTACCCGAATATTATCACACAACAACCTTACCAAGTTAAATTTCCCCTATGTATGTCTATCTATAAATTTAGCCCAATCTACGAACTTTTTCGTTCCAATACCGCATTCCAGCTTGGAACCGACAGTGTGTGTATTTACGGTAGTTCCATTTATCCAAATCTAAACCCATGGCAACTGTTGTCACTGACGTCACTTTAAATGGATTTAAATGGATTTATTAGATTCAATATAAATATAGTTTGCCCCCCAATTAATTTCGGTGAGTGTGTTTTTGTATCTCGAATGAATTAAATTTAAACAAAATTGTTTAATTCTTCTTCGTGTTGTGTGTTATCCGCATTAATGCTCTAACGAAGCTGCCACAGGAAATGTTGCCACAGTACGACTCTTAATATGTACAAGTGTCTTAATCTATTTTTGATAGATCAATGCCAAAATTAGATGTTGTTTTCTTACCTCAGCGCCAATACTTCAACACCACGCATACGCTTTATTATAGATACATCGGTAACGTCGCTTCCCCTGTAAGGAAAAAAACAAACAAACAAAAAAAGATGTTAAATTAGAAACACAAAATATTTTTGATTGTTTTAGTCATCATAAGCTTATTATTTTATACGCTTTTTTGGTACTAGTAAAAAGTCAAATTTAATAATATGGAGACGCAGATGAGTGGGGTACCAAGCTAAAAACTGAATGAACGCTCTTAGTGGCGTCAGCGCGTTTGCTTTCATCTAGAAAAAATATAAAGAAAAAATGTACCACAATTTATTAGATTTTCTCTCATAATAGACAGACATATGGGCAGACAACAAGTCATTTCTCGCGTTCTCGGTATCTCCGGCTATGGAGGTTTGAGAATAGGTGGCAACAACAGCGTGAGTGCATTTTTTAACATGCAAACTACGTACACACGTCAGCGTTTAAGCGTTTTCTACTTAACCCCATGCGCGACGCATGCCTTTCCAAGCGTAACGGAACTACAGCAGCGTCAAATGAAGTGGCGCCGTACTATCCGTGCATCCATTCCATACCATTCCACAAAACGCTGACTGACTGACTACGCCTCTTTGTGCCCACAGTGAGACGGGCAGGCAAGTACGTACAAAGAAAAAAAAAAAAACGAGCACGATTGCACCTAAACTGGTTTAGACTGTCGCCAGCTTTCTTTGTAGTTACACGTACATTTTCATTTCATTTTAGTTCAGTTTAGTTTATGTTATGTTGGCGCGTTATGAGTCTCTAGCGGCGGCGGCGGCGGCATTCGCTCTTGTTGTCTGTCTATAGTTCCACACACACACACACACAATCCATAAAGAGCGTAGAGCTAGCTACCGCACCCTTGAGCTGCAATTGCCTTTTTAAACTACGCCGGTTTGTGCAGTGAAACAAAAGCTACTTAGATTTTCATAGAATAGCTAACTAGTGTCTAAAGAGGATGCCTGGTCCAGATTATAACAAAGCCTTTCGTTAAAGTGACCATGTATTCCGTAATTGGCGAAATTGTTATTGTTTAAAAATTTCGCCCTAGATTTTAAAGTGGTATTTTTTTGTTTTTTGTTTGTTTGTTTTTAAATAGACTTGTACCTTAAAAAATCTATATGGTGTAATAGTTTTATAAAAAGCGCATAGATTTAAGGCGACCCATTGAAGCCCAAAAACAGTTTTCATAAGAATTCTCGCACAAATTTATTAGTCTTGTATTTTAATGTTATTGTGTTTCCATTTAGTGTTTCTTATATACTCGTAGCTTCATTTCCGTTCACCGTATTGCTATTATATTCCATATAGACATTATATTCTTGGAAATATGCAAGATATTTTATTAGAATTTATTACAAATTAGAACTTGTCCGCTCAGCAAGTATATGGAATATTTTGTAAGAATTGACGTAAGATACGCTATATTTGGTAATTCTAGCTTAACTAAGTACAGTAAGAAAAACATTTCATACAAAAATACCTAAAAAATAGAGGAAAAGTTTGTTTGATACCGCTTATATTGGCCCGACCTGGACTTATATGGTATATTTTATTAGGATTCACGAAAGATGCAAACCCAAAAAAAAAACTGAGCTTAGCATGTTCATTTAATACTAGTTATCTGAAGAGAAATATCTAAATTCTTATAGGCTCCGAGATCTGTTCGTTCAAAATAACATGTCTATATCAACTCGTCTTCCGATGCTGATCAAGAATATATGTACATAATTTATGGGACTGTCCCGCTTTTTTATGCCTGTTACATACATTTGCACAAACCTAATATAACCTTTTACCTTATGGGTATAGGGTATAATAAGGAACATTTTTCAACAATCTAAAATATTCTCACTCAAATACTCACTCCAAAATTGGAAACAAATTTAAAACAACAATGAATTGTCTGTTCTTTGATAAGCTTAGCCAGTTATTCTAGATACAGCTCAGCGATGGTACCGAATATTTACTTTCTTAGTTGTACGAATGCTGAGCAATGTCACAAACCCTGCATACATTAAACATAGGTTTATCTATTATATAAAGGCCATTTTGCAAGTCAGGCCGGAAAAATTAAGTTTCGCCGAACTCATGTTTGCTTAATAGCTGAAGTTTATCTGCTAGTCTTGTTAGTAATTACAGTTCTTCGTGATTCTGACTCAACCATTGCTGAACCTTGCCTGACTTAGCTCCTAATTGGTCAAATGTTGCAGTTGCTACTGAAGACACTGAATGGTTTCTGGCAGTTAACAGTCTGTGTACATCATATTAAGCGAGCACATACGAATATACATATTACCCCTTCAAAGGAGGGGTCACACCCATCCATATATAAGTAAATCGTCCGTACATAAGACCCAAAAAATGGGTGGTGGGTTAGTGTGGGGCCTAAAAGGTTCGTCCATAGAAAGCCACGATATGGTTTGTATGGGGGGCTACTCCAAAAGTCAGGGGATCGCAACCACTGAGAATTGTCCGTCCATAAGAAACCACCATGTCCATTTTTACGTTAATATTGACTGCAATAAAAATGTTTTGCATACAAAAATACAGAAGTGATAGGATGATTTTCAACGAAAGGTTGTTTTTGATATAGCAACATCATCAGTAGAAAATACAACCGTAAGTCAAATATAGAGAACGAAATCGTTGGATATTGTAATAAAGCCATCATTTTTTTTATTCTCTATTAATGATCTTTGAACTTTCTACTGATCTGTCGTATATTTTATATTGTAATGATTTACCATCTAACTGACAAGAAAAACATATATGGTCACCCTAACACTATAGGAAGTTAACTGTTAAATGGGTTAACAACTTACCAACAATTCAGCTTCTTGATGAGCGACAAATCCGATTGCTTCGCACGAGCGATGACCATCTCCTCCGTTAGGCGCGACATCTTTTGTGCGGATATAGATGTCAACTTTATTTGTTCTTATGGAAATTTAGGACGTTGAACACAGGAGTGCCGCTGCCACTATTCTAAGAGACGAACGTGGCCGCAAACCAAATAACAAATGCGAAATAATAGAAAAGCAGTCGAGTCCGGTTGATTTTTTTGTTTTTGTTTAGGTAGATTGGAACGAACACAAACGAATCGAACAAATGAGCAAGAGCAGAGCGTCGCGGCGTCTGCGGAGTACAAGAGTAGACAACAGGTTTTCCTATTGAATATGCTGAATGATCTATTGTTGTGGTTGTTGTTTTTGTTATAGTAGATTTGTTGTAATCGGGTTGTGTCGTAGGCGTATTATTTGTAATGATTATTATCTACGTATGTACATATGTATTTATGTATATTTATATTGTATTATTTTTTTATTGCATCTTTAGCACTTTTTTAAACACACACACTCAAACCTACAAATATAAAAATATATAAACAAAAGCCAGTTGCAAGGCTGTTTGCAAGTGTGGAGGGCAAGAGGGGCAGATACGTATGTAATTGTATCTTGCAGTTATTATTCTATTTCATCAGCGACCGGGCGTGCAACGCAACGCAGCGCAGCGCAACAACAACACGGATGACTAAGCGCCGTAAAACAAACGACTAGAGCGCGTAAAAACGCTTTATCTTCTAAAGTTTTTTACTTTGTACTTTTTCCCGTTTTCTTGTTTTAGTTTATTTCTGTACGCTTACTGCTGACTTTCTTTTACTTTTACTAAAAGAAAAAAATTATGAATTTTTTTTTTTTTTTTAGACAAAAATCGCTTGGCACCGCGTTTGAGATTTTCGATCGATTTTCCCAAAAAAACAACAGCTTCAACTATTTACGAATAGTTGTAGTTAGAATTAAACAAGTTATATACTACAGTTAATAAAAAAAAACTGTGTTTACTCGACGTGCACCAGACCAATACAATAGCAAAATCACTACGATTTTTCCCGACAATTTTCTTTCACAATTTTCTGCTTTACTGCTGTGTGCAGGTATTTCTTGTTGTTGTTGCTGCTGCCGTTGCGGCATTAAAAATTGACTTAGTGTGAACGAGATAGCGTATAATGAGCGCGAGTTGTTGCGCGAATCCCCTTTAACGAAAGCGTGCTGTCTCGGAGAGCGCCAGAAACTAACTGCGCTTCATTTGTTTACGAATGAATGTGCAAAGAGGAACACATATATTTTTCACTCGCACCTATATGTATGACATAAGTTTTTCTCTTTCTGCGGGAACGGTTGACTGACTGTCAATTTTGCGGTTATGAAATTGTGTTGGATGTGATGTGTGCAGTGAGTACGAATGAAATGGCATTAGTAGTGACACGATTTACAGTACTATTTTATATGTTTTGCAGCACTTATTTCAATAGAAACTACAAAAAGTAAATTGAATTGTTAGAACTTTGCATTTGAATCGTTTTACATCAATTCGGTCACCTTTTTTTTTCGTTGGCACCGATATGGAAAAAACATTTCTTTTTAAGATCTATCAAATCGTAAAATATTTTGGATAAATTCGTATTTTTGTTCTTAAACAACAAAAGTACGAAAATGCTTTTTGCGCTTTATGGTGATCTTTTAAAATTCATGAACAAGATATCTTGAAAATATTTTTTCCGTTCTGTAGCGTAAAAGAAAAATAATAAATTTTTTTTTTGTTTCAAAACTTTTTCTGAAAAAACAAATTGAATTTAATAAACTGTTGTTCCTCCCGGAGCACAATCATTAGACAAAGTGTATCGAGCTAAAAAGATTATGTTAGAAAATAAAACGACTTTTACAAATTAAAATCAATTTCGTTTTCTTGCCAAGGCCGATTACTTTTTATATATTTTTGAACAGCTTGACGACTTGAAGACTCATCGTAGTCAGGGATCGTTCAAGTTATACATAGTTCATAATAAGAAATGGGGTTGGGACGGAGTGCTCAATTTGTTCCAAACTGTTACATGGGAGAATTCAGTTTATTATGTAATATCACTTAAGTTATTTTTTGTTTAATAAAATCCTGAATTGTCTCCCTATAATAAAACATAATGATTTCGTTCCCATCGCCATAAACCTATAAATAACGAAACACGTTTGTAAAAGTTATGTTCTTTTTTATGGAAAAATTTACAAAATGTTTATATGGTACGTTACAATGTGGTGGGGTACATAAATTTGTAACAAACTGTTACAGGAAGTGAAAAATGAGAAAATTTTAGTAACGTAATACTTGAACGGCCCCACATTTTCGACTGTCTGCCTGTCTGCTATCGGGAACTATACTTGGCACTAATTTAATTTTAAAATATTCCAGACTTAAATTTAGTACAAATAATTGAATTGAAATTCGAAGTGGTGACTTCTTATGAACTGAAGCTTCGCATAGTTATTAATGGGCGTGTCTTGCGTACTTTTAGATATACTCGCCATAAAGACTATCCGCCCACTTTGCGGCATTTATCGATAAATGTTTCTTATTTTTCGAGCTAACCACCTTTAAAATGGAATAAAGGGGTCAAATTATTACTAGAGTATTTAAGGACGAGAGAGTAATTTGATAGATGCTCATGAAAAACATTGAAGCTTTGGTTCCACCGAAGATTGATTTTGGTACGTGTACCAAACAAACAAAAAAATAAGTGTTTGGTTTGTAGATATTATTTTTTTTTTATGATAAAAAATCTGTTCCAATGTTTTGTTCACGGGAGTATATCAGTAGTACCTCACATATACGAAAGGTATTTCATTAACCCAGTGAAGTAGATAGAGGGATAAGATATTTCGAAATTTTATATTAAGCAAAAAAAAAATATTGTACATAAATATTCGACAATTACACATACGATACTATTACTATACTACATATACGTATAATAATATACTATTATATTACGTATATCCATGGAGGGGTCAATAGCTAATAGGCGAAATTTATACACATTTTATGGCCAGGCAGTGTTGTTCCTCTTGATCCCCCTATAGGGCTCACTGCTATAAACACCTCCTGGGAATATGCCATGTAGAGGTTTCAGGCTTCCACATAAACGATTGCTTAGAGCTTAGTCTTGTTAGAAAGACATATGTGTAATCTTAATAACAGTTTTCATTTAAGGTTAAGTAAAAACTGTTGGATTTCAAAAAATGTTTAAAATACAAATATCTCGAAACTGCAGACTAACTTTGAAACACTGTGAAAGCCATTAAATTCAGAGTGCTAGAATTATGTTTCCCTCCCTGGTCACATCTTTTTTTTATTATTGAAATAGTGTAGTTGAATAAATTTATGACTAAATAACTGAAAAAAGTGCCAAAAAACATGTTTTTCTCTTTGACAGCATTATGCTTAATTCTCACACAAGCGTAGAAATGAAATGCAAGTTTTTTTGTTTTGCTGATTTCTTAACTAAACGGTTAAATGTTATTGTACGAGTGCGATACAAAAATCTTTTGGCAGCAATTAAAGTAACTAGGCTTGTAGTGTAAATTCTGTAATAACATTATCAGATATTAACCGCTGGTCAATTAAATACAAAAACCAAATTAGTCAAAACAACGTCTTCTCTAAAACAAATTGTATAACATAAAGGATTAAAAATGAAAACTACTTTTAAATGCAAGTCACTTGAATCAATACATACATGGAATTATTTTAAATTTGATTAACTTGCGCAACGATTATGTTTTATATATAATTTCATATGATTCAAAAAAGTATTAAATGCGCGCCAATTGAATGCAACCATTTTCATTTTGACCACTAAGCGCGCAAGATCATTTGCAACACTAACATAAAAGCACTAGAAAACACCAATGCAACAACATTATAAACAAGTTGACAGCGCTGCCAGCAGTTGCAAAAGATATACGGGATCGAGAGTTATTAAAAAAAAATCGTGAACGCGATAGTTAAATTATAATTAATATATGTATATATACATATATAAATTGTAAATATATGTGTTTAGTTTATTTATGTAAATTGTATAATATAAAATTCTATTAGCTATAGTAGTCGATGCGCAGAAGAGAAACAGTTGATCTCTCCGACATTGTTTGTTTTACGATCTTTCTTTTCGTTCGTTCGTTTCGTTGTACTTTGATCTAAAAATAGCACACATTTTAAGTAATTATAATTAATAATAAATAAAAAAAAAAGGCAAATACAAAATGTTTCCAACTCGGACAGTGGACGAACAATAAAAGTCGAATAAACACAACAACAACAAAGTGAGAGTAGTTTTTAGGTGCTGCTGCTGCAAAAAAAACCATAGAAACGAAGAAAGACAGAGTAGGAGAATTACACACGTCGCCATTTGTTTTTAGTTGTAGTTGTTGTCATCGCCAGTGCTGATTTATGAATTAATTTTGTTGTTGGCGTATTGTATACAGGCGCATGAACGCACACATGCTTAGATACACATACATATGTAAATGAAAAAAAAAACTCTTGACGGAGGTAAAAACCAAGTGACGAAAGCCTACTTGCCAACTAACAAAACTTTTGATATCAACTGAAGATTCTACGCTCCCGGTGTACCACGAACTGGTGACGGATTTTTATAGACCATGTCAAAATTTTTTTTAAGATTTTCTTTTAAAAAAACTCGTCAAAATAAGACGAAAAATATATGGATTTTTAAAAATATTAATTATTCAGTGTTCCTATACCACTTTCGGTATGTATCTTTAAACATCGATGTTTCGAAATCTAAACGATATACCAAAAAAAAAATGTTTGTGTTTTTGTCTTATTTTGACGAGTGCCTACCAGGATTCGTAGTATTACCACTTAATTGAAAGCATCTTCTCGAAATTCACCACTAAAAACAGAAATCTATCGTCATAAAATTGAAAAGTTTTGTAAGCTGCAAGTAGGCTTTCGTTACTTGTTTTTTACCTCGTCAATGTTTTTGTTTTATTTGATATCAGTCATTTTAACAAACGTTTAAGCTACAATAGTTAATGAAACCTGTATCTTATTTACGCATCCTTATATGAACCATAGATATGTATGGGGCTATATTATTTAGTGGTCCGCTCTTAATATATACATTGCAACCAATTGACAAAAAATTAGAATTAAAACAAAAAATGTTCATAAAAAACTTAAAAATTAATCAAAATTTGTGAGGAAGATATCCCTTAAAGTGGGTTGAGCTGCTATTTTTTCATACAGAGGGGAGTTTAAATATACAAACTTCTTATAGTCTCCGAAATAGTTTTGTTCAAACAGAACTTCGGACGGATGACGGACTTTTCTATAGCGACCCGTCTTCCGTTGATGATCAAGAATTTATATAGTATATTCTATGGTGTCTTCCACGCCATCTTCTAGCTGTGTCATACAGTTGTACAAACTTAATATACCCTATGGTATAGCGATATTTTATTTATGTATAATTATAACAGGTTTGTGCCCATGCTACGTGGGCTTTCGTCACTTGTGTGGACTACCGTCCACAGTGATATATGCATATAGCGTTTGTATATATTGCACACAGTTGCTGCTTTGTTTGTGGAATTTTGCCCAGAAAGAAAAAAGATAGATAACCTTGGACATTTTATTACAACGAATAACGTTGGACAGACGGACGGACTTGCTGAGTAGTGAGCAAATAAAAACAGGGAGCGCAATTAACCCGTTCAGTAAGAGGGACAGACGGACACAATATTTGTAGTAGTAGTTAAGACATCATTGTTATTGAAGTCGTTTTCATTAGAACGCGATAACTCAAGTGGAGCATTGCTGCTGCTATTCAAAGCTTTGCTCTACAAAGTAAACATCTGGCGTTGGCGATAAGAAGGGCGCTGCTGCTGCTGGCGCTGCCGCTGTTATTACTCGGTCGCTAGCAGTCGAGAGTTGCGAAAACATTTCATATTTGTGTATAGAGCACCGCGTCTGAGCGAGCGAGCGAATCGTAAACGGGCTCGGTAGTCCAAGCAACATTTAACAGCGGCGGCGGCAGTGGCAGCAGCGGAATTACGTCATCGTTTGAGCAATTTTATAGAATATCAAGTGATTTGCTTTTCATTTCTAGCACATACGACAGCGCTAGCATAAAATTGGCAACGGACGCTGGGGCAGCAGTCAGCTATAGCTTTAGCTATATCATACATCAGTCATAATCAACATCTCGCTGTGGAATAAACGTGACGACTACGACTACGGTGGATTTTAAACAAGCGCAAACGTAATTACACGATGATTCATGTGGGCGAGAACACTTGGAACCTGCGGGTCTTCATAACAGATCTGCAGGTAGAGAAAACGCTACGCGTACGCGGTGACCAGCACATTGGTGGTGTAATGCTGAAAATTGTTGATCCGGAAATGCCGAAGGACTGGTCCGATCATGCACTTTGGTGGCCCGCCAAGAACATCTGGCTAACGCGTACACGTGCTACACTCGATCAGGCAGGTGTACAGGCCGATTCGTTGCTTCACTTTACGCCCATGCACAAGGTCTTACGTGTACAGCTGCCCGATTTGCGTTATCTTGACTGTCGCGTTGATTACTCCGTCAAGACTTTCGCTGCTGTAGTTAGTTTGTGCAAAGATCTAGACATGCGTCATCCCGAAGAGTTATCGCTGTGCAAACCCGTTGAACAGGAGCATTTAAAAAAGAACTACGGCAAGTTGCCGCAAAAGAAAATACCCATTGCCGAATCGAATGGTACAACATATCTACAGCCCGCGCCGGATACAAATTCGTTTGTGCCAATTAATTCGACATATAATGGCAGCAATGGTAGTTTGGATCATACACAAAATGGCAATTTATTGTGTGCGCCTGCTTCGCCGTATGCCACAACACCACGCCGTGCTGCCACTGCACCGGGTACACCGATTAGCTCGCCCACCGGCACTTGGAAGCATAGTAGCAATGGCTATGCCACATACGATTCTTCGTCCAGTCTGGGTGACTTCCAAGAGAACTTAGCCACTTCACCACGTTCGCCAAGTCCCGATGTACGTGCACGTCTGGTACGTCCAAGATCACTAGTCGAAAAGGCACGCATGAACGTTGGCTGGTTGGATTCGTCGCTTTCGATTATGGAACAGGGCATACGTGAATACGATACGCTTTGTTTACGCTTCAAATACTACACGTTTTTCGATTTGAATCCGAAATACGATCAAGTACGCATCAATCAATTGTACGAGCAGGCCAAATGGTCCATACTGAACGAGGAGCTGGACTGTACCGAGGAGGAAACTGTTATGTTTGCCGCACTGCAATTTCAGATCAATCAACAAGCAGATGCACATCCGCCTGGCATCGATTCCGGCATTGATATATCCAGTCAAGAGAATGGCACAGATGATGACATCGATTCGGCGCTAAATGAGCTGCAAATTACACTCGAAGGACCAAATTCAAGTGGCGATGCTGGTAATATTACCAGAATACCGGAACTAACAGATTATTTACGCTTCCTGAAGCCGCAGCGTTTCACATTGCGCGGCTATAAACGCTACTATTTCACATATCGTGATCTACACTTGCATCTTTACAAATCCGCTGAGGATGCAAAACGTGCCGGTCCAGCAGTTAGCATTAATTTACGTGGTTGCGAAGTAACGCCCGATGTTAATTTGGCACAAGCGAAATTTGCCATACGACTGGAAGTGCCACCAGAGGGACGAAATGGTCCGAATAGCGAAGTCTGGGTGCGCTGCGAGAATGAAGAGCAATATGCCAAATGGATGGCTGCTTGCCGTTTGGCTGCCAAAGGTCGTTCGCTTGCCGACAGTTCATACGACAGCGAAGTCTCCAGCATACGTTCACTGTTAAGCATGCAAAAGCCCGCACATGGTGCACCGGTTAACGTTAATCCACGCAGTGTTGAACCAGCTGAATATCTGTCACCGAAAATGTTGGGCAAACTTTCACGCAAAGCCGTGCAACGCATACTCGAGTCACACGCCAATGTACGCAGCTTGTCACTGATGGATGCAAAGTTAAAATACATACAAGCCTGGCAATCATTGCCCGATTTTGGTGTCACATTCTTCGTCATCAAATTTGACGGCCACAAGAAGGAGGAATTGCTTGGCGTTGCACACAATCGCATCATGCGCATGGACCTCAATTCCGGCGATCACATCAAGACCTGGCGATACAATACTATGAAAGCCTGGAATGTCAATTGGGGCATTAAGTGCATGATGATTCAATTTCACGATGAGAATGTAATCTTCTCCTGCCTTTCGGCCGATTGCAAGGTTGTGCATGAATTCATTGGCGGTTACATCTTTATGTCGATGCGCTCCAAGGAGAACAATCAAACGCTCAACGAAGAAATGTTCCACAAGCTGACGGGCGGCTGGTAACGCATATATTATTATACGTATACATATATAGTGAAGCAATCAACCAACCAACCGGGAAGCAGCCAGAGTTGGAAAAATAGCAGGCGTATCAGTCTTAGTAGTGCCAAGCACAAATCGTTATTGTCGATTAAATTTGCATGCATAAAGTTTTTTTTTTTTTAATTCTTCGTTGTCGTTGTCGTCGTCGTCGTATAGTGGAATGTCTTAACACTGTTGCAAGCAACTGAAGTGGTGACCTTTAATGGATGATTTCCTTGTTGAGTCAGTTGAGTGTATAAAGCAATCGATTATTCAATTTAGAGTCTATTAAACCATTTGCAAGAATTTCTGGATATCGTTGAGCCACTCTTCTTCGTCGCCATAACACATTAATGTCAAATGAAGTGTTGTACTCATTTTAACTATTTTATTTTCGTCTAGTTTTTTTGTATACTAAACAAAATATTTAATACATTTTTTGTATGTTTTTTATTAATGTGAGAAAAAAAAAAAAAAAGAACAGAAATCGAGGAGATTAACAGACCGATCCAAGGCCTTTTGCCTTCTGTTACATTTAATATGAAATTTCGTGGCCTTTTTGCGAAAAAAACTTATTGCAACTAACCTGATGTGTGACCATTTGTGAAGTCTTATTGTATATTTATTAAACAAATTAATAAGCAAATAAATTATTTTATATGTTTTTAATGTACAAAAAAAAATTGTGATTACTTTTATTTGCATTATAGCGCATTTTTAGATAAACAAAATATGCGATTATTTTAATCGCCAAAGGGGCGTTTGTGGAATAAGTAAAGAGCACATTTAATTGGCGCAAAACCAGGCTTTATATAGCGCAACTTATAATATAAATTTAAAAAATAATATATTTTTATACCGACGACTCTATGGAAGCTACTCCTTATAATGGCCTTGGCATGCTCTTTCAACATAAGAAGAACATATAGAATTGCAAGTTGATAGCTCTTATACTAAATAAAATTTCAATAGCGCTTATAAGGTTTATGTATGAATATTCTATATGGTGTAATTAGTGTACAAATATGTAGCATTTTGCTTTCCTAAAAAGACTGACCGTTTTTTGGAACAATAAAATCTTCGATGACCAGCAATGGAGTTTACATACCGCCGTCTATTCGTCGAGCTGATCAGTATATATACATGCAACTACTTTATATAGCCTATGATTTCATCTTCTTGGTATTACAAGCTACGTGACAAAATAAAAAATATAAATACATATATATATATATATATATATATATATATATATATATATATATATATATATATATATATATATATATATATATATATATATATATATATATATATATATATATATATATATATATATATATATATATATATATATATATATATATATATATATATATATATATATATATAATATATAAATATATAATATTTACACTTGATAGTAAATATTATATAAAATTTGTGTATGAACAATGGATATATATTGATAAATAAATTTTACTGTTAGACAGACTAACGTCTTTATTATTAAAAGTAAACGGTAATAAATTCCTTCACTATGTATGGGTCATCACTGTTGTATATAAAAATATTAAGTTATGTTTTCTACTTTTTAAAACTTTAGCCAAAATTAATAAACCAATTTTATGGTGGTGTTTGTTTATCTCGTGACACAGTTCCTGAGTGGTAAACGTAGTTTAAAAACGGTTTTGAGGAAAAAGGTGATGACCGACATGCTGCTCAAATTCATCAAAGATCAGCCAAAATCTTTATTGAAACTCATAGATTTCGAATTTAGTATTTAAAAGATCATTTTATCGCTTTTTGATCGAACATTTGGGCTACCGAAATGTGTGTGCATGGTTTTTTTTTCGCACAAATTGATTGACAAAAAAAAAGAAATGATACTTTTCACCAATAGTCTGACAAAATTTCGTCATTTCACCATTTACCTTTTCGAAAAAAAAAATGCATTTGCCGATAAAAGAAAAGCATTTTGTAAAAGTAGAATCCATCTAGAGTACTTGTGCCGAGATGTATCTCAGGCTACGATATAGTGGAATTTTAAAACTCTCCAATAACATTTTTTCATTGAATACAATTTTTATAAAAGTTTTTTTTTGTGCGTTTGAGAGCACGATAATTTAACAGAAAAAATGTAAGGTTCATGCCTACCAAAATTGTTCTAAGGATGGGTCTTTTTTACTGTATACGAGTAGAGTATAAAAATAGTACACGACTCGCACTATTAGTACATGGTACAAAAATTAGCTGTAGCTTTGTTTGGGAGCTACGCCTTATAATGGAGATGTGGCGGATACTTCTGACTTAAGCAGCCTCGATTCAGAGTTGAAATTTCATAGCTTGTATATTAAACAAAATTTTTAAAGCGGTTGTTGCGTTGTTCGTGTTGACGTCGTACACAAAATTTGGAAACATTGGCTTTTGCTAGTCTTCATTATTCCAGTTAATATTGTATATTTAATATATAACTCTACCTTAAAGAAACTCCGGCGGCAACGTAAAAACATAATAACAAAATATATACACAAATTGAACTCATATTATAAACACTTTATGGGATTCCCGATGCACAAATCACTGTATTACAATTAACTGTGCTTACACACAAATAATTCATTTTTTTCACACATTACATACATGGCGTCAATTATAAAAGTTCCTACATACTTAGTTTAATTATTTAAATGGGTGGCGTAAAGTTATTAATAACTTTTTATGGCGAATACTGATAAGGATAATCGAAGCTTAGTCAGCTTGAGCAACGACGCAATAAGCGCATATAGGCTTGGACAATAATTGACTAGGTCACATAAGAAGCAATGACTTCATAATGCGCGCACAATTGAAATGGATTAAGTCATTTTTGTTTTTATAACAATTACATTTCTTTTATTTGAATTTAACGTGCAGCGCCATTCACATGCGTACGGAAATCAATACATTGCAGAACGGCGACACGTGAATGCACAAGAAGAGGAAGCAGTAACAGTGCAACAGCTGTTTATAAACAATTTGCAATTGCGGAGCTATTTTTGCTTGATAAACACTTAATTTAATTAGTTTAGTTCTTGACACGCACCATGTCGAAAGCCACTCCCACGCCAAGAAAGCCATGGCGCAAAGTGCTCTATGAGAATCACGAATATCCCGACAATTATACGGATCCAAGTTTTCTAAAAGATCTGCAAACAAATCTACATGTACGCATCTACAGGTAGTATTTACTTTTTTTTGAATAAAACTTTACTAAAATAGCATAGTAATGTATACCTCTACTTACAGCTACCGCGAAGCAGTTGGCGGCGTAACAGTACTGAACAATCAAATATCCTGCATCACTGCCTTTTTGATAGTCTTCCATTTGATGTACAGTAAAAATGTCTCACCGACAGCTATACTACTGCCCAGTAGCGCTATAACAGCGTTAGGTTATCTCTGGTATCGCGGACGTAGTCTCAGCGTTGTACTGCTCATTGAGGATTCCAAGACGCTGATAACAGTGCTGCTCTTCGGTTATATATTTTCACCATTGCTGCACACGCTCACCGATGCCATCAGCACGGATACCATTTTTACCATGACATTTGTTGTGCTACTACTAAACTTAGTATTCTTCGACTATGGTCTGGATGTGGCCATGGTTTCCAAAGCAATATCACTAAATGTAGCAATATTTGGTGCCGTTTGTTTGGCTTCACGTTTGGCCACTTCGTATCATGCATTTGTGCTGCTCGTAGAGTCTGCCATATTCTTTGTATTATATCCCATCTTAACGGAATCAGTTTGGCAAGCAATTTATATGCTGCCCATATGCTGTGTAGTCAGTTTTGCACTGTGGACCATATCGCATGCGGTGTTTACACTTTATGTTACCATTATTTTCTGCATAAACTTTATTTTCACATGGATTTTTGTACAAAAACAGCAACATAAATTCAATATACATGGTCCTTGGGATGAGGCCATCATTGAGGAGAATACCGATAAAAATATGGAAGAGAAATTGTAGCAACAAATGCGCCGCGCTGATGAGGCACTCGAAGCGCGGCGCCAGCCGAAGAGGAACAATCGAGCGAAAAAAACGCGTAAGAAAAAGCCTAAACCGACGCAGGAGACACTGAGCTGATTGTGGCTAATTGTTGTAGTTAGATTTGTTTATATTTGAGAAGTTCTTTGTTTTCCGACTGAAGAATCTTGCTATTTGTATATAGAATTGTTAATAATTTTTGTAAAGTTTTGAAAGCATTTATATTGCATTTTTTTTAAAGTGAAATTTAAGCCAAAGATGTTTTTATTTATAAAAGAATTCCATGTTTTAATGTAAGCAAAAAGCGCTTCAAATTAAAGTACAAAATGAAATCTTCTGTATATTAATAGACCATCGGATTTTTTGTGACGACTGCAAGGCTCACATTAGCAGATCTATAATTTATTGTGTGAATATTTTAGGCGTAAGAGACTTAAAATAATCGTCACTAACCAAACGTTACAAACACACACAAATTTACATGAAATGTAAACGCACACACACAATTATTAAACCATTTACAAGTCACTCTGCGAACGCGAAAGAATGTTCGTTTTGGGACGGATGTAGAATTGCGGATATATTTCGGCATACGCATATTATATTTACCAATTTGTATGTCTGCCGGTTGCTTGTTTCAAAGCGAATGCAAATTTTTTATAAGATTTCGCAAGATAGTTGTTCCGAGTCCCTCTTTTGAGTATTTCTTCTATAATAAATTGCATTTAGCCAAGTCGCGCGTCATTAACTTCACTAGAAAACTTCACTCATTTAGTACCCAAAATTGTTTTAACAATGCTGTGATACACATGTTTAATATTATAAAATATCTGGGTAAGACATTAAACAAAAGACTTACATGGAAAAATAATATCCTCACGAAAAGAAAACACCTAATTATATAAACGCAGCGAATGCAGTGATTTATTGGTAGAAGATTCAAGCTCAGCCTAGAAAATAAAATCAGGCATTACAAAACTACACTCCAGCCTATGTGAACTATGGAATACAGCTCAATATCTTACAACGATACCAATCCAAAGAATATAGCTTTTAATCTTTTTAATAATTGCAACACACAGAGCGCAGACTCAAACGATTTCATTCTTTATATCCGTCAAGCCGTCAACCCTAACCCACTTTTTTTTTTGTTTTGATTAACTATGTGTACTAGCTGGTACCCGCATTATGACCCTTCCCCTTGTCCCTCCTTCCCACTGCCACTTTTTACCCATGTCCCCTTACTCTACCTCCAATTGTACTAACCCTCTTTTCCTGTCCCTTCCACCACTTCTCCAATCCGCCCTTACGCTGAACCATTCAACAGGCCCCATCCCCTACCTCTCCTTACTTTACCATCACTTTTCCCTGCCCCCTTTTATCCCATGAACATCTAATGGCACCCAGCGCGTTGCTGCCATTCCCCTGCCTCTTCTACCTTTACCATTCCTTCCCTATGATCCCTTACCCTACAACCCATTCCCCTACCCCTCTTCGCCCTTTAATTATCATCCTTCCCCTAAATCGCATTCTAATTCCCCTGGTCCTCTTCCCCTTCTACCCCTTCTTTGGAAAACATAAATCGACAAACCAAAACCATTTGATGTATGTACATCGATGTACTGACGTTACCACATTAAGTTGCGTTTACGTTAAGTTTGAAAAAAAGTACTGAAATGCTCCGCACAAATTTGCGGATGCGAACACGAATATATTTGTAGAAAATCAGATGCGTATCCCGTGATGGACATTCAATTTTTGCGGACAATTCGCATCCGTCCCAACTCTTCTTTGTCTGAAGTTTTTGTGCATGGTGAAATAGCAATAACGGCATTAACGCAATAATATACAAAATTATGCCTATGATTCATTCAACCGCTGGCTATACATAGTAGTAAAATTAAATGTTTGTTGTCTTCAATTGTAAGTTTTGTTTAATGATTTAAGCATGAGGTAATATTTACACACACAAGAAGAATGTTCTAAAATTACAGCTAAAATTAAATATATGTATGTATATAGTAGTACTATGCATTCAACAAACTTGCTACAGTTTTTCTTGCTTAACTTTTGCCTACGTTATTATTTCGCTATATAAACTATATAAATTATTTTTATCTTTACGACGCACCTTTCATCAAACACACTGCTCCTATCGGTTTGACTTTGGCTATATATACTATATATGTATATAAAAGTAAACTCTATAACTATAGCATACTTTAATAGTATATGGTATTTTCTTTTATATAAATGTCGCTTTTCTTCTGGCGACAAATTTGCAAATATATTTCAATTCATATGCAACTATTTAATGTAAATCTTTTTCTTTGTTTTTTCATCTTGTATAAACTTTAAAAGGTAAAAAAGTACATATGTGTATGTTGTTTTTCTGTTTTTTTATTTTATTTTTTTTTTTATTGTTGCTTAAAGACTAAAAAACTAATTTAATTATATTTAAATACAAAACATGACTTATAAACAAGTACAATCTGAATCCATTTAACTATAGAGAACAAAGTTTTATTTTAGTATTAATATTTAATTATTATAATTTTTTTTTTTTTTTTTGAGGCATGCTTCATGTTTTGATTGCACATAACCGATTGTAGGGTGCATGCCTCAAGCATTTTTTTTAAATTTTATTTATTTAATTTTTTTATTATTTATTTAAAATCTAAGTTAAAAGTACAAATAATCGATTTCTTCTTTATGGGAGGGCGGGCGAGAATACAAACCTACATCATAATCAGCGCATTAATACCTACATATTTATATATATCTGCTGTATATATATATAAATATAACATGCTATACCTTCTAAATTTTCTAAACAACAACAACAATTACACTGTACAACAATTTATAAGTTGTTTTTTTTTTTAATTTGTTTTTTTTTTAAACTCATGGAAGGATTCTGTTAATTTGGAGCAAAAAGTGTTTTTTTTCTTTTGTGTTGTAGAAAGTTGTAGAACGTAGTAGAAAGTTGTAGAAGTGTAAAATGTATTTTTAAAGAAATTAACAAAATAGTGCTTTCCGTATTAAAATTATAAGAATTCTGCAATAAATATAATTGCTTAAATCTTTTGATATGTTATCTGTTATCTTTGATTATTGAAATTTAAAATTTGTATTTAAAATACAAAAAAAAAAAACATTTAGATAAGGAGAACCCTTTAGAAATAGCGTATTTTAACATGTTGGTAAACTAATATATTATAGCTTCAATATAAACCAGTTCCAAAACATGTTTTATAATCTAGATAGTTACAATACCAATATTACTTGTAACACCATGATAAAGTAAATTATTTTAAGATTGGTCTTCCTCATCTAATTTGTATAACTATAATAAGATATTTAAGCCATGATCTCTTTAAATTACATGAAAAACATAGAAAATATTTGTGCTACTAATCAAAGTTCTTCTCTTCATTTAATTCCAGCTAGATGTAGGAAATCTTTAATTTTTGAAACGTACAATTTTTCAGCTAGTTTTGATTCAAATGCTGATTCAATTTCAAATTGTTTCACAACTCTAATGCAGTATATAACAAAAAATTGTCTTGCGTTTTCTTAAATTTGTAGAATTTATAGTTGAAATTCTCGTATTTCAATATTTAGCTATCAAATTTATTATCAAATTGGTTTGTTTTCTAGTTGGGGTCGTGATTCGATTGAAAAATCATTATGCATTGCTGACTGTATCGTATACAAGCCGTAAGTTTGTATGGAAGCTATGCTTCATAGTGGGCGTAGCTCTAAAAATTTTGAAGTTTCTTCGTCAATAAAATATCTCACATATATTCAGATCAAACCACTATAGAATATAACAAATCTATGCTTCAAATAAGCTGTCTTAGACAAGGTACACGGTATCTCAACGTATCTACTGGGTATCTCCATACCAAGGACAGGATTTCAGCGCGAAATGTTTAAAACTAAGCGAAAACTAAACGTTTAGCAATCAACAGACCGACGGACATGTTTGGATCGATAAGATTATATTATATCTTAATATATAAAAACGTTCGTGCAGTGTGAGAAATACAAAAACTCAAAAGCCGCTGCACCAAATGACACCAAATTACATCATTACATTGGGCTGCAGAAAGGTTTCTCTTCAGTTTCCGTTTGATACCTGGAACCGCAGGAGTCAAAATATACACGAAAATGTGTCTCTTCAGTACAATATATTGTTAGTGATAAACAGCGGCGTGAAGTTGGTAAAAGTACAACTACAAAAGACAAAACAACATTTGGCAGGTTACGAATTTTGATGTAAGGAGGGAGCAGCGTGAAGAAGAGGCAAGTGGAGGGACAAAAAAGCGCCGGGTACCAGCTAGTATTATTTATATAAATCTATTGTAGATATAAAAAATAAAAACACACAGTTTTGAAGCTGTGACAGTAGTTTTCTTTTATGATATAAGTGTTCTAAGAAGATTTTTGTTATATTTTACTACTAAGAGAGATAAAGGAAGTCAAATGTTATATGTGTGAAATAATTATTATTAATTTCATCCGGTCATCTTCAAACTTGATTAGTAGATTTAAAGACGAAACCACATATCTGCCAAATTTAACAATTTTCAGATATTTGGTACCATGAGGAAGGTGACAGATCTATACGACCGTCTGAATATAGTCTAAGACAGAAAATAATTTAGTCGAGTGCAAAAAAGGTCAAATGTTATATAATATACATTCTCCCGGTTACTTTTAAATTAGATTTTTATACTCTAGACATTAAGTTAAGTAAAAATGTGTTTCGCCTAATTGGCTAAAATATGCACCGAGTGGCAGGAAAGAAGGGGTTAAAATTTATATGAGGCAAACTTATTTCATACTCAGACAATGTCGGGAATATCTTCCATATACATATATTGTGATTTATGGAATCTCTGTTGGCTTCTTGAATGCTATATAAATTTGGAATTAGAGGTATCTTAGATCTTGTCTCATGTGTAATCTTCTATAGCATACAGGCTTGTTTCGGTTCTCACTTTCGTGAGGATTTTTGAATATGAATTCGATAAAATGGTATTTTTTTCACGTTTGATAGATATTAAGCATGTAAATTTCATATTGTTGAATGCAACTGCATTTAAATCGTACCATTTTGTCCAAATTCACTTCCGCCAAATCTTCTCGATTGTGGCAACCGGAACAGACCAGTATAATAGACTTTTTTGATATCTTTTAGTATTTATAATACCTTTTTTTTTTTTTTTAACACAGTCTTGTTAAAATGCTTCAATTTAAAATCACTACACAATTAAGATACTAACATACAAAAAACATAAATTAAATTAATAACATGAAATTACGATCTTGACATTGTAGATTAGTAGTACAATGATTCGTACTACTAATCTACAATGTCAAGATCGTAGATATCGCTATCGTTTTAATACAATACTGTAATTAATTATGCTACAAACTTCTAACACACCATACTGAAGGTAAACTAGAGTATGTGAGCAAATAGTACTTATGCCCCTTCAATCACAGAGTTACACACTTGAAATTGTTACCCTACCAATAATTTAAAATTTTTAAACTGTTGTACAGTGTTATTTGCGTGTTACTACAAAAATCTTTCGCTAACATTTCCAACTACTTCATATGCTCATGTCTACTATATCATTTTGTGTCTTTTCTAAATACAATTCTGTTTCTTTTTTGTTTTTTTTGGTCTTAGTCGTCAAAATTTTATAAAAAAAAAAAATGTTTTTTGTTTAATAAAACAATAAATTCTACTAAATCGTGCGCAGTTGTCTGATAAAACTCTCTCAATCTAATCGAATCGAGCGCAACGATTGCAACAATCCAAAATCTGTGTTCAATCTGTTTACAATTTTAGCTAATCTAACAAAAATAAAAATAATACATAGTATAATTTCTATTTTTAAAGTGCAACTTCGTCACCGTTTCGTGTACAGGCGCCACCGGAGAGCGCGACCTGTTCTTGTGATTCACGTTCAGCGCGTAATTTAAGCTCACGACGTCGCTGTGCGGTCACAGACAGATTGTTTGTGGCATCGTTGGGGTTGTTGGATACGTCGACAGTTCTAGTATTGTATTGTATGTTGCATTCTTGATTTGACTCCGGCTGCAATTGTTGTTGCTGTTGTTGTTGTTGCTGTAAAGAAGGCGAAAATGTTTGCAACAATTGCTGTTGCTGTTCTTGTTGTTTAGATGAACTTTGATGTTGTCAGACTACTTCGCCATTGGCCGTTTGCGTTGTTGACGTCGTCGTTACTGTCGCCGAATTTGTTGCATTTGATATGGGTTCCAACAGTGAACCAGCTTCAACATCACCAGTATTACGTGCAGCATTTCTTTGGCGACAGAGATAAGGCGAATTTGTCGGTGACGGCAGTTGGTTCTAAAAAGAAAATTATTAGTTAGGCTTTCGCTTCCCAAAAAAAAAAAAAAACAAAAAACAAAAAATTAACAATTCATACCAATTTATTATTATTTTGGCAGCAAGTCGCCTTTACACAACCCTCATCCGTAGTCGGACAATCAAGCGCACAGCAATCCGAGCCGCTCATATTAATACTCGATGTACCATCGGACAAATTACAGCCTTCGATTTCAATAAATTCCGGCTGTATGGTGGTCGAGTGTATGCCCTCATTATGAAAGAATTCCTTGACTTTTTCGGCAATCTTCATGTACTCGGATAAATTGCGACATCTGATATGTGCCGATGCAATTATTCTATCGCCAGCTAATTGCCAAACATGAAATTCGTGCACTGCAAGTACACCATCAACTTTTTCGAGCAAACGTTTTTGTATAGCATCGACCTGTATATGTGTGGGTACTGTTTGTAATAGTATAAGCGCAGATTCACGTAGTAGTGGCCATACAGAATGTAAGATGAGCGCAACAAGCACTATAGACAGTGCCGGATCCATATAGAAGCGATACTTCCATTCGGTCAACCAAACAACCTACGGCAAAAGAGGATGTCGTTAATAATTAAACATAAATAAACACAACTCTGACTACGCACCAATGCACTTATGACGACAATAATGCTGCCGAGCGCATCGCTGAGTACATGCAAAAATGCACCACGCATATTCATCTGTCCCGGATCATGACTATGACCATGACTTGATTTCTTAACTTGTTTCTCCTTTTGCTTTTCGAAGGCATAATCGTTACTCTCATCTTCTACATCATCCATGTTTGCCAGTTCAGTGAGTCGACTGTGATTACGTGTGAGGCCACCGCCATGTGAGTGTCCATGATGTCCACCGTGTTCTGTGTGGGTATGACGAAGTATAATTGCATTTATAAAAGAAAATCAATATTTTTATTATAATAATAATTATGAATATACGGTGGACAAAAAAATTATTGGCACACACACAACATTTTTGACAAGTGTCCGTCACATTTTGAAGCATTTCATAAAAACCAGAAAATTAGAGAAAAAGATTAGGCAAAACTCGAAAATTGCGGAAATAAAAGAAAAGCTTCTATACACAAACAATAAGGAATCCGCTCTACATTAGTAGCTTATCATGCACGTAGCACTCCAACACCATAACCTCCCACACACCATAACCTCCCACACCATAACCTCTCCGCCGTGTTTTGCTTTTTATAACCTGTAGTTATAGCGTAAAAGGGTATATTAAGTATGAGAAAATATATGTAACAGAAAGAAGGCGGCGTGTTAGACCCCATAAAGTATATATATTCTTGATTTGCATAAAAACTCGAATCAATATACAAAGATGTGTCTGTCCGTCCGTCCGTCCGAGTTAGAGAGATTTCAGGTTTGGGTATTTAGACTTTCATTTACCCTTCTCAGCATATGTCAACCCCACTTTAAGGGATGTTCCCATACAAATCGAACCCTCATTTTTAAGATTTTTTTTTTTTTTTGATTTTGTTAATTAGGCTAGAAATAAAATTAATTAATGTATCTTTCGTAAATTTTAAAAGTTCACTATATGAAGTAGCCCCCATACAAACTTGATCCCCAAATTTTGAGTGTAAATTTGCTGTTTATCTTTTCAATTAGTTAAGCTAGAAACTAACTGAATGCCGGTATTTAAACTTCTTTTCGTCTGAATATATAAATTCATGAATATATAGAGTATTAATATTGATATGCCACGCCCGCTTTTTAGGGTAGCTCTCATACAAGCCAGCTTATGTGTTTTTGTACTTCTATGTTTAGGTCAACATCAGTTTCAAATTCGTTTTAGTGCCTTCTTATGGAGAGCCGCTTAACATAAATATTCTAATATGCGTGTCCCTCCTGGGTGTAGTCCCCATTCAAAAAGCGGCGGGCCCGGCCCACCTATGTGATTTTGTTAAAAAAAAAAAAAAAACTTTTTGTTTGAGTCAATATCAGCTTTAAATTTTATATGGTGGCTTTTTATGAAAGCCCTCTACACATGCATATACTAATGTCCGTGTTCCGCTTACAAGCCCACTTATATTTTTATAGCCTGGGACAAGGGTACTTCAGCAACTACAGTCCGCTACAAGCAACTTGTATTTTGTTTGGCCGACCAGATCTGCACGTTTGCTCTAATTCGCCGATATTTATGTAATGCGCTCTAATATGTCTTTCACTTGTATATAACATCCGAGCTATATTGCTAATTACGTGATAACATTTTTGCTCTACATGAAGATTTATTATCAATTTACGGAGTTCTAGTAAAGGTTCTGTACTTTAGCCCATTTTCTGTTTTGGTATCTTTGGAAATTGGACAACTTCAAAGTGTTAATACACAGAGTAACTAAAAATGGTAAATTTGAAGATGATTGATATGTCAGCGATGTGTTTTCGTCGATTTTTTTCTTTTTGTACTTCCTGTTGCGTAAGTATTGTAGTATAACGGGACAATTTTAAGTGCGTTTTATGAAGAAATAACTAATCATACTAACTACACCAAAAAAAGGTGTAAAACTAGTAAGAAATAAGTACTTAATCGCACGTTTCTTCAAAAATTTTGGGTGTACCAATACTTTTCCGATTCACAGTATATGTAGACAGACAGTATATACGCACCATAAAGCAGACACAATCCTATCACATTGACAAGTAGACCAAGTACACCGACAACGACAAGCAGTTTGGGTTCATGTATAGTTTCCTCCTCGATAAACCTGCAAGCGAGAGATAGAGAGAGAAAAGAAAATAATTTAATATACATAGTGTAAAAATTAAAGAAATATATCGTATATATCAACTAAAGGAGTACACAGCACAATCATGACGCAATTAAATATAAAATACAATTAAGATAATAATAAATTACATTGAAAATCTGTCGGCACGTGTTTATTTTCAGATTTCGATTATTTTTTGATTTCAGAAATGCTTTTGATTGCTCAGTTGTAAATTCTCGTATAAAAATATTATAGCAGACAAAAGTTTATACTATATAAGATACTTTTTAAATGAGAAAATGCAATCGAAAGCAATATGTAACTAAAAATAAAACTAAATACAAAGAGAAGCCAAGGAAAGAAGTATATAAAAAGCAATAAAATGAAATAATAAATATGAAAACAAAGTTAAAATAAAATAAAACATAAAAAAGTAGGTACAATGGTTATAAAAGTGGGTAGCGCTTGCAATGAAATACAACTAATTTAAACAAATCACGTTAACAATCGAATCGACCGAGTACGAGCGGAATGAGCAGAGATTGCATATAGTACATATATTGAACTGCGCCACTAACCAAATTGAATACGCATCTACAATAGATACAGCTGTGTTAACTAGAATAGAGATACCATGTGTACTTTCTGACTATAGTGGAAAGAAAAAATTATTAACAATTTAATACAAGTACGGATTAATCTAAAAGTAATAATAAACTTCACTGCTGCTTCCATCTTCCGAGAAAACTTTGATTAACGAGTGTTCTCGGAACATAAAAGATTATTCAAACAAAAACACGTTTTAATTGTCATGCTTGTCTACTTTAGATTTATTAAATACTAGTGTGCCTAGTCCCTATGGTTTTCACTTATATGGTACTCATTACATATGTAGCAATTCTAGCGTATCCTTCGTGCGCCACATTTTTTTTTTTTATTTATCTCCGCGCTATGTGCGTGAGCCCACACATTTTCCAGTGGATCGTTTTTTTCCCGCTGCCTGTTACAAATATACCGAATCTCATGCATTTGCGTCATATATTTCAACCTGAGCACCCACGCTACTAGTTTTGCTGTCAATTCCAAGTATTGATGCTACGAAGCTGCATAAGACATGATTCGCGCTGTTGTTCAGTATCAAATGCTCTTAAAGTAGATACATAGCTACGAATTTGCGTAATACGTATTTCGCATTGTTTTTCACCTTCAGATTATTGTCTTGAAGTACATATATGCATATGTTCGAAGTTGTTCCAGGCGTAATTCTCGTACGTCGGACATTTAATTTTTCTATTTCTCCATCATTTGTTTTGATATGCCGGTTTTTTTTTCATTTGACAATTTTTTTTTTTTTTTTTTTGAGGAAACCCAGGCTTAGTAATATATGTGCAACATTTGCACGCACATAACATAACCATCGATAACGACCATACTTCGAAAATACGCTTTGGCTACATAAAGCTTATATTAAGTCTTTAAAAATAAAAATAAAACTAGATGGCGCTAGACAGAGAGATGATGTTGGTTACGCTCTTTAATGGCAGTAGCATACCAATAGATGGCGCATTGTAGAACCAATTGATGGTGCTGCGTTATATCACTGGAGATTTCCTTTAAAACAGCGGTGGACAAAGAGTCGCACGCGTACTGTTTGTTTAGTTTGTTTAGTTTTCACATGTAAGAGCTACACAAGATGCAAGCACTACCATACACAAAATGAAACAGTGTTAGTGTGACCTACACTGCTTTAAAATATCTACTTTAAAATATCATTACGAAAGCAATGAAACGACGCGTTTGTATACCAGGCATGCCCAAAAGTTTCAAATGGATGAGCACATCAATTCATATTCTTGCACAAGCAAGAAAACAACAAAAACCACGTAGTAGCATACGAAATTTTTTTTTGCTTTCCTCTTCCGTAAACGGTTTGTTTAATTTTCACTGGTTAATGCAAAGAGCAATGTGTGTGTGTGTGTGTACTTTTCATAGACAACCAATAACAAAACCATGTAAGCATGCGAAATTGATATTGTTTTGTTCTTTGTCCACTCTTCGGTATACGCAGAAAGATAATGAAAACGATGCCATTGTTTGTATAATGCATACTGGTTGATTTAAAGAGCTGCGTATGTGTACGATAATGATCAGTCTACGGCGAAGAGTATTACAAGAATAAAAGTGCCCACAAAAATAACACAGGTCAACATTGTTTAGTTGTTGTAAAGCTAAGAGTCATTTCCGAAGTAATTTGCTGAGTAGAATCCGACGACGAATGACGTCGAAGGGATATATTTCGTAACTTCGAATAGTAATAACTTTGCGAAAAAAAATTATCGTAATTGATCTCTTGAACTCTTAAATTAAAGGGTAAGAGTGGTACTAAATGATGTAACTGGAGAGACAGACCACAAACATTTTTTTTACCCTTTACATAACCTCAAAAGTAGGAAAAAACGCCGTTTTTCGGTTACGTAACCTCAAATTTTCTCAAAATCCTGAACCCGGATTCGTATTCTACGCTGTAAATTACTTTGGAAATGACCTTCAGCTTTCCAACAACTGACATGACCCCGGTATTTGTAGACCTGTGTAATCATTTACATACTTTTCTTTATAAAATTTTTTTTTTTGTTTTATCTAGAATGAAAACTTGTTATAACCAAATTCCCTATTCTTGTAACCACAACTGTTCAGCTATATACAATATATTCAGTATTGTTTGGCATTGTTGTTCTATTATTTTACTATAATGTACATCAGCATTAGCAGAGGACAGACAGAGCACACAACACGTCATCATTTCCAATGGCATTATCTGGCATGTTCAATCAATGCAATTGCAGTTTATATATCATAGTATGAGTATTCTAGTATCTAGTATTCTATACTTTGTTTCATTGTTCACCTTTTGCAAGCCTCTATTGTAATACTGAAGCAGAGCGCCACCAGAAATACAGCATTGACCAATGCACCGAGCACCTCAGCGCGTGCCCAGCCGAATGTGTTTTTGGACCATTTCTTTGGTGACATCTGTAAATAAAACGTCAAATTTAAATTTTAGTATTTACTAAAAGAAACAAAAACAATATATGCATAACAACAATATATGCATAAGTATATAAATAGACTGTAAAAGCAATAATGCTACTTGCACAATTCCGTGTCGTTAGTAGAGCTTAAGCAGCTCAAAACTTGTCCGTTTCAACAAAACACGACAAATTGAAACAACGTCTGTCGAAGGCATTAAGTTGTCTACTTGTCTTCTACGAATTGCTGCTACACAGGAATTGATAGCAAGTAGGAGTAGTAACAACCAAGCCAGCTATTTATATATCAAAACCCAACGAGTGGCAGGGCAGCTTACCTTTACTGATAGAAATGATATGACTAAAGCAGCAATATCGCCCAACATGTGAAAACTGTCAGCGACAAGTGCCATGGAATTTGTCACATAGCCAACAACAATCTCCACAAAGAAGAAGAACGCCGTCAGCCACATCATCGAGAGTAGGCGACACTTTTTACCAGAGTACTTGGACATCTTGGCGAAACTGCAAAAATGAGAAAAATGTTTGTTGTAGCAAGAGATTAAAACTTTATTACATACGTATATATATGGTAGTACTACTGAGAAGAATTTATATATATATATATATATATATATATATATATATATATATATATATATATATATATATATATATATATATATATATATATATATATATATATATATATATATATATATATATATATATATATATAAATTCTTCTCAGTAGTACTACCAGCTGTGGCCTAAAAAAAAAAGATAAAGCCTAATATCAAAACTATGTATACATAAAAAGAATAAATCGGCGTTGCCCGGTATAAAATTTTACATACACAAATCGAATTTGAAGACTTTAGCATGAAAAAATTTTCAACACTGATTCCCACTCGGAGTTGAAATTTCACAAACTGGGCAAACAAATTTAGCACCCTTTTCCCCCTTTTAGGATAGAATTTTTCAAATTCGGCGAAGCATGTGTATATATATATATGACTAGGATATAGTGTGAAAAAAATGTACTACAAAGATATGGGCAAGTAGTAAAGTCACATTCTATATGAACTCGAAAATTGTCCCAAAACATTTTAGTGTACGGATACGTTTTTGCGGTATGAATTAATGAAGTTTTTTTTAAGAAAATAGATCCACTACTTTAGCTACATCTCGAGTTAAAAACAATGAATCTGATTGCGACTAATGTCAAAATAAAGGTAGTAAAATATAAAATCGGTTTATAGTTTTTTTTTTTTTTAAATCGGGTGAATAGTTTGAAATTTATAAGCTGATACTAGTATATTTTGTTTTTTTTTTTTGTAAATCAAGACAATTTACACTTTACTCTTACAAAACAACCATACAATTCCTTAGAGTTTGTCTTGTTTTGTATTTGTTTCGTAAAGAACGATCTTTTATGAAGAAAATGAGATACATATGAATAAAATTTACGTATAGGTTCCAAAGTTATGATTTATAACGAAAAATTGTAATAAAATTCGACTTTTTTTGCTGTTTTAAATATTTATCTCACACAAAGCGTATAACTACGCTACGAGTATATTATTATACAATGCACTTTGGAATCCATAAGAAGTAAAGAAAAAATACGCATAGAATAGTCTACATGTAAGGAAACTGCTTAATTATGAAAATTTCCATACATGCTACCCGGTGAAGCTGCAGTTGCTTTTTTCAACAGGCTACTTACACCTTTCAAGATTCGTATCTTGAATTTTCACATACATTTTTTCGAATGACAAGCTTGGTGAAAGGTTTTACCAGAAAATGAAGTCCATGGGTGGAGCTATTCATTCGCTGTGTATAAACTCTCCACACCTAGGGGCAGAGTTGTTGATAAGGAATCCATGACATTATTTTCAATGTGTTTAGTATGAGGTGAAAATTTAAATACAGCAAAAAGGTTGAATTTTAGTACTATTTTTGAAAAATCATTACTTTGCAAACTAACCATGGGTTTTTTTCGTATGTATCTCATTATCTGCGTAAAAGTTAGTTATAAAAAATAATAATAATAATACAAAACTGGGTAAACCCTAACGTATTTTGGTTTAAAAAAAATCAATACTTTTGAAATATATCAGCGTACAACTTTCTATCCTATTCACCCGATCTTAAACAACTGTAAATTGGGTTTTTTGAGTATTTGACTATCTTCATTTTGACATTAGTCACAGATTGGTTGTTTCTTACTTGAATAGCTAAAATAGTGGACCTACCTTTTAAAAAATACTTCAAAAATTCAAGCTCAGCAGACCAAAATCAATAACAAAAGAAATATGGCAACGTATGCAGATTTAATTATACCATCCACACAGAGTAGTATTATCAGTTTATCTGAAAGTGTGTAACGCATTAAAGGAGGCATCGTAGTACCCTTAATCAGCTCGACGCGACGAGTCGATCTAGCCATGACCGTCTGTCTGTCTGTCCGTCTGTATGTTTTGCATTTTTTGGGGACTAATTTTTAAGCTATCCAATTGAAAATTAAGACACACTTTTTTATTGCAGTTTAATAGAGTATCAAGATTGTCCCGCCACACTGACTTTTTGGGGAGGTCCCCATACAAACCCACTGCCCACTTTTGTGTTTTTGTATGAACAACTTTGTTAAAGTCTATATTAGGTTGAAATGCGAGTTAGTGCACAGCCCCTTCATATACATATACAAATGGCCGTTTTTTGTCCCCCTTTTGAGGTACTCCCATATAAACCCACAGCTCACTTTCATGCATTTGTATGGAAAACGTTAATAACAACTTCAAATTCGATATGTTGGCATCTTATAGATGGTCGCTTCAAACACATCTACTAGTTGGCGTGTACCGCCCACTTTTTGAGGTAGCCTCTATTTAAATACCCCACGTTTATGTTTTACAATACTATTTAAAACTAGTAGGTCCCCGCGATTTTGATCAAAATCGGTTGAGCGGTTTTAGAGTCAAAAGGGAATATACATACATACTTCCATTTTTAGATTTCGTGTGAATGATATTAGAGCTTCGGTTAAACCTAAGTTAACGGTTTTTCTTTTTATTTCTGGACTGGTCTCATTTGATGTGTAGTGAATACAAATCGAGTTTGAAAGCTATCGGATGAAAAAAAAATTTGTTATCCAAAATAGCAATTCATCATTCACCTGCCTTTGCCCCCTTGGTCTAGAATTTTCCGAAATAGACGGAACAAGTGTTAATTAACAGAGTTTGTAAACAAACGGATGAAAACTAAATTATTCCCCTCCACAAAATTCTGACCACTCCCTCTCTCCCACCTTTGGAATAGAATATTATGAAATCGGCGAAGTTCGTGTTTAATTATTTGTAGAGTATACAAAAGAGTTTGAAAACTATCGTATGCAAAAAATATTTCCTCAAATATAACATTTGAAACCTTATCCTCCATGTAGTATAATTTTCCAAAAATGGTGTAACACGTGCTTAAATAAGTATACAAAACGAATTTGAAAAGATCAAAAAAAAAAAAAAAATTCCACCCCAAAATTTGATTCACTTTTTCCTCTCTGTGGGGCGGAACTTCCCAAAATCCCCGCCTTAGTGAGCGTTCGCACCATAAAAAGAAACTACTGTTCAGAAATCAGCTTTCTAACATTAGCGGTTTTCCTTTCAGTCAAGTCAAACATTCTTATGTATATACGTAGATATAATTGTAATGATGATGAAGAGTTGGAGGCATAAAGCGATATAACTTACAACATTTTAAATGCTGCTGCTGCTGCACAGAAAATTGTTAGACAAAAATCTATTTTGACCCAGTTTCCCCCAAAAATGTCACAATACCCCGGCAACGCTGCTCCTTCGCTGCTGCTGCCGCTGCGGCTTTAAACAACTTATACAAAAATGGAACACAGTTCCGGCTTTCAGAGTTGCATTATTCATACGCATAGTTTTCGAGTCATTTTTTTGTTTTTTAGGAATTGCATTTTTAACAACTATTTTCCGCATTGGTTTGCTGCGTGTCAACAAGTTTCTAGGCATTGTTGCCAACGCCATGCCTCCGCATCCGTTGCCGCAACATCTTTTACTCCCGGAACCACCATTACTTCCTTAGCTTAGGGGCAAAACTTTTATATCCGTTGTTCATTGTATTGTATTTCAATTGGTTTTGCAACAGTCGACAAAAGTTTAATTGATTAAAACACAAGGCACAAAACTCAGTTCGTTTGGGGTTACTACGATACTTGGATGCATTTTTCTGGCAGCAACGGAAGCAATACTCGTATTGGTTGGCTTAGCAACGTTTGCTTTGTTTGAAATTGTAAAATATTTCTTATTGTTATTATTAAGAATAAAGCTATAACAAATTTTTAGCATTTAACTTACGCAAAGAATACAAATTTATTTTCCATATTATTTTCGAAACAATTAAAAACAATCGAAACTTTGAAAAACTTTTTACAAAAAAAATATATATATATATAATTATTCTTAAACGCTTCAAACACTTCCTAATCGCTTAGCTTCTATGCAACGACTGCACTAGGATATTGAATTCAAATACGAATTTATGGAAATTAAACATTTTACGTTGTCAGATACGCGCTGGATTGTTTGGTTGTTTCGTTTATTTCAACAATCGTTCGTTTACTGGCAGTTTGAATGTGATACCACAACAACAGACAGACAGACAGAGGGACGGGCGGACGGACGGACGGAGAGGCAGACATTCTCAAAAACGGAGCAGAACACCACAGACGCACTATTTACCATATTTAAAGCGAAACATGAATGTCAACATTGATATTCTCAGTTATAAACAACAGAGAACTTCGTCGTACTTAGTGTCACATAGACTACCGTGCTGTACCATCCCACGCAGGAGTAGTCAGTAAGAGAGACGTATGAAATTGTACCAAAACAGGGCTACACAGTTGGATACTTTAGATTTATGCATCTGTACAATTCAGTTTGAAGCTAAATCTATTTTATCAAATTTTTCTGATCTTACATACCTTGTAAGTAGTAGTACAATTAAAATAAACTTTATAATGTGTAATACCCATTGGGTATATGGTGGCTACATGCGAACCAATACATTAATTGGTAGCATTATTTGTGCTTTAGATATTTTACTTATCCCTATTAACAGCGGTTTGCGGTTTGAGGGTTTGAAATAATTGTCGATTATACTTTTTAATTAATTAATTACTTGGGTTCTTGATATAATCAAAATCAAATAAGTAGTAGCATTATAAAATAAAACCAAAGATTTGTAGTTAGTTGAGTTGTCTATGAATTTCTTGACGCATTTTTCTATTTTTTTATTAAAGAAAACGTGTAGGAGCGATTGTTTCAATTGTATAATTTGATATCTACCTATATTTGTCATTATATATAATTGTATTTATACTCAGACCATATTGTACATGAAAATGATTGAACTGACTGATTCATTCATTCTATCATTCCATAAAACAAACTGTTTTTCTGATATTACGGTCTGACCATATTTACTTTATCTTGTTATCCGAGGCCTGTTTAACCGCATTACAAGACGATGTTGTTTTATTGTACCGTTGTGCCGGCTGATTGAACATTCGTTTTGATATTTGTATAAGTAAACAAAATTGTGCACCAAATTAAATGAGGCATCAGTGCAAACAAGTGAGCACGAGACTACTATCAGTATTCTTCACCACACCATGGTGAATATATACATATAAGCATATCGTTAATGTATTGTATATAAAACTTCGTAATGTTTATTAAGCGAAGATGTAGGAAAAACAAAAAGAAAGAAATTTTTGACTCGAAATTGCAGAAGGACCTTGATGAAATAGAAAACTATACCGAATCTTGGAAATTGAAAATAAACGCACATAACTGCGAAAATATTCTTTTCGGCTTAAGTCAATAAATGTAATGCGAATATAAGAAAAAATTGTGTAATTTCATTTTCCTCTAAAGTTGTAAAGCAGAGTATAAAAATTATAATCTACCAGTAAGACCAATATTAGGACATGGCTGCCCTAAATGGTTGAAAATTTCTCTATATTATATGAAAGTGTTAAGAGTTCTTGAATGAAAATGTACATCACTCACTTTAGAAAACACCAGAAAGTGTGTACACCAAATACATATCTAACAAAAAATTGCAAGTATTAATAGAATAGATAAATTTGTAACTCATCTTATTAGAAAGCACATAGTAAATTGCAAGAACTGCAAAGGTTTCATTCCTAGGGATATTATACAAAATCAGGAGGAAATAACTGTTTTTTACCATTATTGTAGGCGCGCCATTGACAATTAAGTCAGTGATGACAACTTGAATCTAAATCAGGATACCAGATTTAATAAGAGCATCCCAATTAAAAATACAAGAACTGTGAAAAGTCAATTCTGATGGTTATGTAAATAAAAATAATGGTTTTCGTCTTTTGTCCTAAGTATATATAAATATAGTTTTTTGTCTAAGTCCTTTTCGTTATACGAGTATGTACTTATGTTAAAAGTAAATGTACACAGTGTGATTTAAAAATAACCGAACTTTTTAGTTATAAAATAAAATAAGCATGATATTATGTTTCAAAGCTAATATTTATTCAAAACTAGATGGTCTCCGCGACATTGTACGCGACCATGCTACGAGAGAAAGAGATAAAACGCGTTTTTACATAGTTTCCCTATCCTTTGCCTCCACTTTGTGCTATGGTTCGTACGTCCACACTATCGTTACACTATCTATCGTCATCTACGATCTTTTTGTTGTTGTTGCTGCTGTACCTTATCGTCATATACATACGTTCTTGTTGTTGTTGTACTTGTGTCTGCTGTTACTGTAGCTGTTCTTGTTATTGTGTTTGATGCCGGCAACGCCGAGAGAGAGAGAGAGAGAGAGAGAGAGAGAATTCAGCTTAGTCAGTAGCAAACGCGCATGGTAGAATATACACATATGTACATACATACATATACATATATATATATATATAAAAATTAATAAAAATATATAAAATTTCTAAAATAAAAGTAGCCTAAGTTACTACTTATTACATCAGCTAATTGCAAGTGAAAGTCCCGTCAAAATCGGTCCAGCCGTTTCAGAGATTAGCCGGAACAAACAGATAGACAGACAGACAAAAATTGTAAAAAAAATTATTTTGGGATATATACCACGTAAACGTTCATATGCATTTAGTAAAAAGAAGTTATTTTAATATTACAAACAGACACTCCAATTGTATTTATCTGTATAGATGTATACATAGACACAATCCATTTAACTCAATAAAACGTTTGGAACTCTCAACCAATTTATCCATAGACTTTTTAAACTCACTTTTTGGTATGTTGTTTAGCACCTGTGTCACGGGTGTTTGTATAGCTGGAATGTCATCGTACAAAGCTTCTTTCATTCCAGTTTTCATTTTTGGGAAGAGAAAATAATCGCACGGTGATAGATCAGGCGAATACGGACGGTAGAATAAAAACAGCTGCATTCCTTTGGAATATTCGGGCCTAACACGTAGAACTTTCGACCACAAATGATGTAAAACTTGTAAATAATATTTTCAAATGACAGTTTGACCTTCTGCAACAAAAATCTTGTGAACAATACCCTTGAAAACATAGAAAGTTATCAACATTGTCTTGATTCTAGACTTCTGAAAAAGCAATTTTTTTCAGGTGTTGGCTCGTCTTTTGACATCCATTCTGCAGAGTGTTGCTTAGTTTCAGGATCATATTTAAAACACCATGTTTCATCACCAGCTATGATCGAACCAAAAAAATCTGGATGGTATTCAGCTATTGAAATGTCTTTGCAATGCTCTACACGAGCGATTTCTTCCACAAGATTTAACTTTCGAAAGAAGAAAAATGTACCTTTATAGCACTGTCAATATTTAATAGATGGCGCTACGTGATCTATGATTTAAATTAAAAGTTCGTTAATTTTTCACACCTTGTATGTTGCACAAAATTATTACTAAATAGAACTACTACAAAATATAAGTTGTACTAGAGAGCTCTTTCAAGAGACTTTCTATAGACTATGAAATATAATTAGAATTTAGGTTATTAAACTTTAAATTTTGTTCCCCAATAACCAACTAAAATAAAAAAATTGGCAGCGCCTTCTTACCATCTAGTACATATTAATGAAATTTGGAGGGATGGTAAAAAACATAGTCAGATTACATATAAATTTGAATATATGTAATGATAGGATGGATGCATGAATTCGTAAATGCATATCTTGATATCCGCATCTGTCCCAACTTTACACGAAACCAAGAGAATTACCAGAGTGACCAAAATTACCAATAATTGAATTTCGGTGAAACATCGATTTACTGGCGTGGCTACAATGGCCTCTGTTTATGTTGAATTTAAGAAAATGTTAAGAACTGAAAATGTTCTGTAAAATTTTTAAGATGAAATATAGAAAAATTTTTAAGATATAGAAATACGGAGGAGCATTATTAATGAAATTGATTATTCGCGTTCGTTCATCTCTAGTTTTCCAGCTTTTATAATCTCCGTGATATGTTTTTTTTTTTAAATATGCATATAACGTATATTAAAGCATTCCATTTTTATCGTATTATTTTAATAAATGGCGTTAGTAACGCATTTTCATACAGTATTAAACTGCATTGAGTCATATGTATATTCAATTAAAAGGGGAAATTTCATAGAAAATATATATGTATATATAATTTTTTTTTTTTATAAACCATTTGTGAATCATAACATGAAAATTGCATTCCAAGCGATTTAATGCGAAACAACACGTTTCTGTATAGCAGAGAATAAAGATAGTTGACGGGTAAGATATACCAGTTAAAAATTGCATAACATTATCAAAAAATTCAATTCAAAAAGCATCTTAAAAAACGATTTGACATTCCAACCCTATTAAAAAATACTGCAGACAAAAAGAAGGAAATAATGAAACACTCGACAAAAAAACTACTCAAACTGTATATACTACCTCTTGTAGAAAAGAAAACAATTTATATTTTAGCAATAATTGCAAAAATCATAAACAAGAAGACACATTTTAGCAAGTGCGGGAGAGAACATCTGCAAGAGAATGAAAACGAAGTCAAAGTCGTCACTCATTGTCATGGTCACGCCCGTCACTGACGTCTAAAAAGGCGACTAATGCCTGAACGACGCTGCCTTTTTGTTGATATTCGGTTTTACTTTATATTTTGTGTATTTTTGTTGCTATTCATGCGAAATTCATTCAGAAAGTAATGCCAACAAAAGTGTCATCGGTGGCGACACCAAACAATTAATGCGAAAATAAACAAACTCAGCATCCGCACACACACAGTTCAATGTAATCCACTAATAAATAAACTGCTGTCAGCAAAAGCAGCAACTGCACATCAGATACATCGAGTGAGAGAGATGTGCACAATTTGTGTTCACTGATGCGTTATGTATCTCATAAGTGTATCTCACAGGCGCACATATTTATTTCAATATGTATATAAGTAGGTATAGGTATGTACATACACGACGACGGCCGATTAAGTCCAAATTCAAAGTAAAAATAAATTATTACACAATAACGATTAGTGATGGCCTAACGACAATAATGTCAGCCGTTGACAATGTTCGCGAATATATGAATGAATAATTGGATGGATAAACGAATGAAGAAGAAACGAGAGTTATCTGAGAAAAGTGTGCATCTATATAGGAAACTTTCTATTAAATAGAACAATTTAGCCATAAATAAATATTGTACTTCATAGCAAATCCACAATTATAACGAATATAACGACGTCTCATATGTTCAAATCCATCAAGCCGTTCAAGACTATGGAGCGTGTCAAACAAGATATAACCAACTCTGAAGCAGTAGGAAAAAAACACATATTCCAGCGGTTAGGTGAAGCAATTATGTGAACGGTCGAATACGATATTGTTTAGATACTAGGGTGCACTGGTACCCCTCTTAAAAGAGGGCGTAGCGCTGTCATATGTATCAAGCTTCATCAATCTGTGTCAAATAGATTCAAAAGTACTTTTACTTTTTTCGTCCGTTGCCCTTTACCTACCTATGTATCAAATATCATTTAACTGCATCTAAATTTCATAACAATCAATTACTGAGACATAATGAATTTTGTTTTACTCTTATATAAGGGCGTAGCACCGCCCACTTTTAAACTGTGAAGGTAATCATCAAAATTATGGTTCAATTACACTGGCCTACATGAGTTTTGATAATAAGATGGGACCTAGTGTTTCCGAATGGACCTATTTCCATTTTTAGACAAATACACACCCCCCGCGCTAAGAGCGCATGCGATTAAATTGGCATAGGGCTTATTTTAAAGGGCTTGTTGCAGCCTTTAATTTCTGATAACAGCGTAGTACGAATTTTCAAAAACTGCCAAAAACAGTGTTTTTAGGGGTTTCAACTCCTATTTTCTCGAAAACGTGTCGTGATGGAAAGTATTTGATTCATGTTCAGCACGAAAAATCCATTCGGAAACACAAGGTCCCATTTTATTCGCTTTCAAAAAACTAAAATTTGCAGAGCAGTGTTATTGGTTATAAAGTAATGAAGAAGAAATGGTACCAAGAAGACAAGAAAACACCTTTGAGAAATAATAGGTATAAAGATAACAAGAGGAATCATTCATTCAAACTTCAGGGTAACAATTAAAAAAGTTATCCATAAAAAAAAAGTATCAGTTCTGAGGGCTTATATCGGGTCGTATTACGAGTAAATGCTTCCTGAAGCGGCCAATGTTGAAGCCGATCAATATTTGTTCGTTTTACCAAATTTGGGGACAACTTTTATTGTATGATATGCTTGTATTCAGAAGTTTACTAACAAAATCGTGTAGATTGGACTATATTCTTTGCGACATTGGATTCTTTTCTTTGCGGTAACGTAATGTTGCTTGTTTACAGAACTTTGGATGACCTCAAAGCCAACATTCGAGCAGCTTTTAATGGTATACCGGCCGAAATGTGGCACAGGCTCGTGGAAAATTGGGGCGTCAGAGTAATCCAGGGCTGCGGTAGGCATTTCAATATTTTGTTTAAATTTTAAATGGCATTAAATTATCCGTCAAATTAAGGTTTCAGATTGAATTTTGATTCAACAATTATAATCGTGGTTTTATTTCATTTTAAAGTTTGGATCCAATAGAACAATGTGACATTTTTTTCCCATTTATATAATATTTGAATACTTTATGATAATGAAGTTCCAATTCATTTAACAGGAGTTTGCAGAAACTTGGGTTCATAGAAGGGAAATGGTATACATATATAATACGGGGCAAAACTATTTTGTTGAGATGGAGAAAAGCGATTCCGGTATAATAATCATGTTGTCTGAATCAACTTTTAAACTTCTTGGTTAACCTTTTTGGTTTGCTACTTTGTATATCACTCTTATTCATATAAACTCTCAAAATCAAAGTGTAAAGAAACGTAACTGTTTGGTTGCTGCTGCCTAAGTTTTTCCTTCTAAATTTGATCATCATTTTTCAATTATTGTCATGCTGTCAACTCATTTGGACAATCATATAAAATTTTGTCAGTTAAACTCTCGATTGAAGAAACGAAATTGATAAACTGACATCTTATGCCATTGCATAAATTTAATCTTCAGTTAGATAACTAAGACTTTAACTGGACATTGAAAAACTTGGTATAAATGCTTAAAACTCGCTAAGGGTTTCAGGAGTCGATTGAATCGGATTAAAAATCAAACTTATAAGAAATTTCTACTTTAATTTGAACGAAGCAATCATAATCAGTTCAATTTTGATAGGTCAAGTAAGTAGTATAAGTTTCGTGTACTTAAATGGAACAACGTGCATGGACTTTCGAGGGAGTACACGCTTGCTTAAAAATCAGCACGTTTAAAGCTGTTACACCAATTACTTCACGAACCAAAGCTATTTAACTGTTAAATCAATTATTATTACTTTTAAATTTTCGTACAGATTGTGAATAGTATGAAATAATAAATCGCTGCATTTCAATAAAAAAAAAAATTTAGGAATTTGAATGGTTTGGTGTAGTCCAGATTAGTCACGGAAAGTCATTAGTTACCATTCACTCTGGAATGCTCAAAAACGAATTTTATGCAAACGGCCTAAACAGCTTACAAATGTTCCCTCGGAAGCCTCCGTTCAGGTGAGCTAATCGTGAGAAGGCAGCGCCTTAATTAATGGTTAGCGCGCTGGTTTTGGGTCTAGTCACCGCAAAACTGTTACCAGTGAAGACACAGAGTAATGCTCAGATAAGAACCTCCATTGATGACGACACTCGGTACCACGTTCGAGAGCATACATTGGAAATACTAAATCTGGAACAACCTCCACGAATTTGGTATTAACAACAACTGGAGGCACTGGTGCGCCTTCCTACGTGCGGCCATGCCCGATAAACGGTTGCAGCGCCAAAGAAGTTGTATTGTATTGTAACTATTTTATGTATCAATATATTAAGTTCAAGACCCTTCGAACTACTCTCTTATATGACTAGCTGCTAAATCGGAAAAAAAGAAGAAATTTTCACACTGCACTCTCACAAATCAAATATAAATTATACATGAGTGTTAGCATGTTGCTTGCTGAGAATCTCTCGCTTGTTCGCTCGCTCGCTCGCCGGCTATCTGATAATTTATAGCTAAAAACGCACACGAGACGCCAAATGAAAATTTATAGCTCACACAACTAAAAAAAAAGCAGCGAGTAGCAGAATAAAACACTCATTCACTAAATTCGACTGATAGTCAGCAACTAAGTTTTTATTCGTAGCTAAACGCTGCGTGCGCCACCAATCTTCCGTCCGGACTTGGTCCTAGATTTTCATCGTGGCGCGCGCAAAATTTTTTTTGCTGTTTATCATCGTATAATCATTGCGATCCAATAAAAATTGTACACGATGTTAAATGTGTAATTAATGACACAATATTTGTTAAAATACAAACGATGCCGCAAGATTTTTACAGCCTTAGAAGGTAAAGCATTTTTTTTACTTGTATCTGTAACTTTTTTTTTCGTACAGATAAGCTATCTAGGTACAAATTTATTGCACGTAACTGATAAGATAATTACTGGGGCACTGACATTGTACATGTGTAATACCGATTTGAGCTTTGAAAATGAAAGCAAACTGAATATCATTTATTACACATTCACCGCGTAACTGTAGTATCTGCAGTTCCACTCTATCAAATTTGTATCTGTTCAATACTGTTCAATTACGCACTAACTTTAATATTTTCACAAGTAAATTGAGTGTTGAGCACATAAGCTACACACACATATTGTATATGATGGCAAGTGACATTGTCAATTTGATAACAAATCAGCGACAGACAAACCATCAGATACAGATACACGTAGTACTTTACTCTGGCTGAATGCCTGCCTGCCTGCCTGCCTGCCTGGTTGACTGCTTGACGACATAATATTTTATGCAAACGTGTTTCGAATATCGGCAGCAAAAATTTCAAATCAAATATTTTACATACGCCTATTTAACTTCGCAATGCGATATGTGTACATACTCGTACACTATATATATTATGTATCTACGTAAGTATGTATCTTATAATGTAAGCGCTACTACTCAACGCACACACACACACACCTTTCCAGCTTCATTCTATTCAATACGCCTGCTCCGGTTCCGGCTCCGGCTGCGGCTCCAGCTGTGCGGCTTCTGTATTAGCCAAAATCAAATGAAACGAAATGTGTTTGGCATGCATTAAATTAAATCAAAGTCGTTTCGGTTCATTGGGTTTTTATTTTTGTTGATTTGATTCGTGAACTTTTATTTACCGGCGGCCATTTCATATCAGAGCAGAATAAAGCTGAAGCAAATGAATGAGGATTATATTGAATAATATATGGTTGCTGACATTTAACTGTCAGGGTTATTATACAGCTATAAATGCAGGATTTAAAGAGCTGGTGTCTGGAACTCCTTAAAGTTGTACTATTTTTAGAGTCAACGTAAAAACTTTGATAAACATTAACTTCTCTGTAACCGAAACTTTATGACTGGAGTTAAGTCTAAGCTAAGTCGTTACTCAAAGTTCATTTTTTTAACTCATATTACACATAATATATCTGGCTACTGCAAGTGTACTCTCTCGCGATAGATTGTTTTCTAAATTTTTCTATAGTATATCATATTCTGAAACGTTTATACGGCAGCACTGAAATGACCGAGCAAACTATAAGAACGAAATGAGCAATGAACTATATTATATGACCGGTGAACTATATAAAGGCAATAAACTATATAAGTGAACTGTTTATAAAAAAAAAAACCTGTAAATTGTATAAGCCCAATAAACTATACACATATGATCCATGATTTAAAATGATGACTTCACAGGTGAGAAACTAACTACTGAATCTATTTGAATTGAACTAGAATGTCCAGACATATTTGATGTATACGTACAAAGAAGAGGCACTATCTTAACGGCAGGAGTTCATGGGTGCGAGATCGAGATATTGAAAGTTAAAAATTAGTAAGTCGCAGGTGGAGTTCTCTCTCATTGTTGTTCAAACTGTTTTTAACAAATATGCCTCTATCTCCTACCTGTATAAAATTGGTGACCTATGTGATTGATTGTACCATTTTATGCTTGAAAATTAACCGTCGTTACATAGCAATTGTTACTGAATTTGAGGCAAATAATGCCAAAATTACCACCGCATTCATATAATTTGACACCATGTGACTTCTCGATCAAGACCATTATAGAAAATTCGTGGAATGAGCTTTAGGCTATACCGGAAAGCGCCTATAATATGCATTTGCTAGACTGAAAAGCTGTAATATTTTTAACTTATTTTTAACGACTTGCCAATAGCTCTCTAAAGACTTGAAGAAGAATTAAAGAAGAAAGTACTTGGTCAGGAACCATAAAAAAATATTTGTCGAAAATAATCTTTAGATTTAAAAACTTTATTCTCGAATTTGTCATTTTCTAATCGTCTTGGCATTTTTCGGTTTCTTGTTAATTTTGTTTTCTAAATTTTAAGTTTCTCAGCTACTTAAAGATAATTTATCCAAATTTTCTCCAATGTTGAACTTCGAAAATCATGATCAATGTCTGAAAAGATTTTTATAACCGGTATAAATCAATGACACAAAGCTTAAAATGCTGAAGGTCTTCGTTGAGAATTTCGATATGACGGAAAGTTTTAAGCATCATTATTAATAAAAACATAAATGACTTCATTTGGAATCATTAAGTTATGGCAACGATAGTGCTGTCGACATCTTAATTTAGATTTAGAGCGAGTTTTGAAAAAAATATCATCAATGTCTCGAAGTTAGGATCGACAGTATTTAAAGATATCATTCGAACAATCCAACTGGTAAATTTTTCGAAAGGTTAGTACTACCCACACTGTCATGAACTTCTGCCAGCCCTGCTGAGGGACTAGTTTTCGTAATCACAACAAAGCAAGCCACAGCAGTCAGACAGATATGGAAAGTTCAACGATTCTTTTCAAGCCGATTAAGAAGACATATAATATACTTTATGGAGTCTCTGGCGCCTGCTTCTGGATGTTGCGAACTTCGTTTTTCACTATGTTTGACAAGTAAATGAGATTTTTTGGACCTAAAAATAAGAATATTTGTTTTCTTTGCAGCGGTCTTAAATGGAAACCAATTTTTTTGTTCTAAGCTCAACACACTTTACCTTACTATGGTCACCGGTTGGTCTTAATTATGAAGAACATTTTCTTAGTTGTATACTGAATTTTTTTTATCAGAGTACAGAGATCACCGCCATACTGAGTTTATTTTGATTATAGAATAATAAAAAACGATTTACAGATTGTACAAACGGGTTTAAGTGTGCGAAGATTTTATATGGGACGACCATTGAGAGTGAACTATATTTGAAGCATTTACTGGTTTTAGAGGTACTTCATCAAGATAGTTAGCATGACTCGATAAAAACTAAGAGAGTAAAAACTAAGAGTTGCAAAATTCACACACGGATGGACATAAGTAGCTGAATCGATTCACCTTGTCGCTGTACATCTTGTTGAGTGTTACAAATTTTGTGACAAAATTAAGCTTTTCAATCCAAGAGCACTTTTCAACATTATAAAATTGAAATTTAATTATACAAACTAACAATCTAATAAAATCACTACACGATTTTTATTTAAGCAACCATGTGAGCTCGCGATCACTGTCAGACATTTTATAGGCATTTCAAGTACATCGCGTGTTAATTTTGCATAATTAAGAAAGTAAATTCATCAAACGCTTGTTGTAACCATATTTCGCATGCAAAGCGTACAGCGTCAGATACACATTGATGTGATGGATTGAACAATTGAATGAATGTCTGATGAACTGACTAATGTGTCAAAGAACCCAGCGGCAAACTGGCTTAACAACGACTGATGTCAACGCTTCCACATTTTGCCCTAAAAGGGCTGCACTGCTCAGTTGTAAGTAGCTCGTGAATGGTTGACCGTTCAGTGACGTGTAGAATAATTGTATGCACAATTTAATTCAAGGTATGATTAACAAATCGAAACAATTGACACTGAATTCAAATAATGAAGGTAAGCACGTGCTGCGCGATAACTGAAAAAAATAACTAATATATTTCTAATTAAAATAAATTAAGAGTATGTATGTATCTGTTTGCAGTGACGGATCTACGCTTAGTGTTTAAGGGGCGCTCAATATTTTTATAAAAAATAGTATTTGAAGTATAATTAAAGTTGTGGAACTTTTTATTTATAGTTTTGTGTGCCATACATCTACAACAGCGGTGGGCAAGCCCTTGCTCTCGTTGCTCTGAGTGCTCAAACCGTTACTTTTGCATGCTTGCGATTTTCGACGAGACAACAACTTTCAGCGCAGCCGAAAACGAAACAACAACCACACACGATTTTCGGACCGTCATAAAAGTGTTCATTTTGCTATGATTTACGACTTCTGCCCCGTCTTGTACACTGAGTAAGAAAGCGAAGTAGGTTAAGATCTGTTACGATTTTTACTAAATGATTGAATTTAAATTGTTTCAATAATTTTTTTCAGTGTTGAATTTGTTTTACTTTAATAAACCAAACAACAATAATACAGCGTAGGCACGATTTTCTTCGTGACGCATAGAAAAGTGTGCATTTTGCTTAGATTTATGACTTCAAAAACTCTGTTTGTTGTAGATGTTGTTGTACTGCTCCCGATTCAAAATTTCGTGCCCACCGCTGATCTAGATAAAGGTATATTTGTATTTTTCGATTTAAGCCAGTAACCGGACTGAACGGAAAACACGATCGATACATATATAATTGAAAAGGAGATTTAATTCCCCATCAAACAGTACCTAACTTTCGTTTCGATTGAATGAAAAAGGGCTGAGGTACAGCTAAAGAAAGTACAAAATCCAACAAATTTTGGACGATTCTCTGACAAAGCATTTAATATCCCAAGTATCGCAATTTTAAACAATAGTTTATTCAATTTCAAAAGATTCACGCATTATCAGACCAAGTTCAGATAAAAAATCAAAATGATATGATAGAAAAAATTAAAAACTAATACTTTAATTTACTGCTATACCATTTAAACTATATGAATGAAATAATAACTATTACGGTTCGATCGAATGAAAATGGTTAACTGAAGTTCCCTGTGATTTCAATGGTATGAATATGTCGAAAATATTAATTGCTCGACTATTTGATAAATAATTTCCCGAGAAAAACAAAAACTAAAATTGAAGCTGATATTTTCGATAGAAAACGAAGATCCAACCGACAAAAATACGTTAAAGTTTAAGTCAAAGCCATGTTCTGTGACAGTTGTTAAATGTAATTGAACAAGCTTTCGATTGAAAATGATAAATTTGCATATGAGAATTATTTGTTGTTGGGAAAAATTACTCAAAAGCCAAAAATGGCTAAAAATCGTAAAAATAGCTTGAACATTTTAACATTTCTCGGATGCACCTACGACATTTTTCACTTAATTGAAACAAGTTAGGTACCGTTGGGTGCGGTGCGCCATTCCATATATCTCGAACTCGATCGGATTTGCTATTCACACAAATATACCGTTATCTAGATGAATGGCACAAATTAAAAATTAATTTGTTTCTCGCTTTCCACGCACCGAAATTACATTAAAAATATGTAAGAGAAAGTTTCCATCTATCTAAATTCAACCTTCTAAACCAATGGAATGTTATATCAGTCCAACATTTCGAAAGGGGCTCGAGCACCCATGGCCTCTCTCCCTGGATACGCCATCCTCTATATATAGATATAGAAACTAACATAAATACAAATGCTACTGTGCGTATCTGTGTGTGTTTGTGCGTATCAGTTACATTGTTGACCCGCAGCATAGATTACAATTTATCGCAGCAAACAGGAAGAAGCAAAATATTATCGCATGTAACCTCAATAATCACGAGTCACACAAAGCCAAAGGAGATAAATATGTGTATCTAAATACATTGTAAAGCGAGTTATTTAGATGTGTAGAACTTTGAATTGAATTAAAATACTGAGATTACATAAATTCAAACTGAATATTGGCTTTATTAGAAAGTACATTTTATGCCATTAGTGTTTAAATATGATTTAGGGCATGTGGGCTGCCTCGGTTGTGGCACATTCTGGAAATTCAATTTTCTTACACTTTTTCAAGCCGTATTGCTGGCAATGGTTTGCACACTGTTGTCTTCCAAATCGTCCAAAGTTGCTGGTTTGTTCGCACAATTCATGAATTCACGTAACGTTTCGGTTCTCGCCGGCCTCATTTATCTAAATGTAAAGACCAATGATTCCACCGGCTCATAAAGCTCACCAAATAGTGATTTTTTGTAGATGTAACGGTGCCTTACATGTTCTTCAATCCAAACACCGCATTGAGGCGAAAATGAGCAATAAAACTTCCAGTTGACTTCCAGTTGATTTTCAACCAATAAATCAAACGTAGAGCGCAAATTATGGTCATTCTGCGTTAATTCGTGCACCAGCTGGATCTTATAAGGTCGTAGGCCGATTTTTCCAATAGGTGCCGCGCGTTGGTGATTATTTCGGGTAAGTGGTGTGAAAACGATCAGTTGGATGATTATTCGAACATTATTGACACTGTGCACGGTAACATTCCCGAGCTGAACCACGATTTTTTATATAACTTGACCAATTTATGTCAGTTTAATTCCTGTTGGAAAATGGAATTTCTAAAAAAAAAACTCACCCTGTATATTGGCTTGTGGCCTGCTATTAATTATGTACCCTTTATTATGCATCTGTTCATGGAAATTTAAGCATATATGCACATGTTGCATATCACATCAACATCAACATCATCGGCGTCGTATTCATTATCGTTTTGCTGCCGTGTGGCATGCTATGCCATATCTTCCAATTAATGCCAAGACAATTAAATATGCACCGGGCGCCACAATCCACAAAGCACTGCTCTTCATATAGCCTATTTGCATGCCTGTACGTCATCCAAAAGCTGTAGCAAGACGTATTTACATACGAAATATCTTCAAAACTATATATTGTACATAGTATCTCGCTTACAAATGAACAGCAGCAGCAATGATTCTATGTGGTTAGCTAGCTGGCTGCTTGCCATGAATGTTGGAATAGAACAATTGTAGATGGAGCTGCCTGGTAATAACTAGGTTACACTGCATACAGATACATATTCTTATACAAAATATACAATATATATATATTCTAGGTCACACAATATTTAATTGCATTTGTCTTTGCCTTATAACATTTATTAGGGCTTTTATGTTGCATATGCCCTTATATGCATAGCAGTAACTGCATGCATCTGTGTATCTATGAAACTGTAACTATGTGTGTGTGAGTGGGTGTGTTGGGTAGCTTAAATAAATCGCATACATACATATGTTTGGCGGTTTGGTCCGATCTGACTCGAGTACGCTTGCCAAGTTTGTGTTAATTAGACTACATAATAGTTTAATTGACGTACTAAGTGAAGCTGAAAGCTTTAGGTAATTACGTCAGTTTGATGTAAAAAGCATACTAATTGGCAGATGTTAGAGGACAAAACTCATTATAGATTGAAGATAGTAAAACACGAGAAGTACGGATTGACAAAAAAATAAAAAAAAAAACTGTGTACACTCTTTACAGCAGGAGTGGTGCCTAAAAGTTTCAAATGGAAGAGCACACACGAATACATACGAAATATTTCTTACTTATCATAAGCAAAGAATCAACAAAAATCATATACGAAAATGTTTCCGCTCTCCTTTTCATAGGAACTTGGTTGTGAAGATGAACGTCCAGAAAGAGACAGAAAGCGCACTTTTAACGGTCTTCTACGGGTCCGGAAAATTGCGTGTTGATCATTATATTTAAAGGCTTAGATCAGAAAATTTGTTTGGAAAATGGTCGCTGTGTTAATGGAAACTAGCTTCAATTCAAACCGTACAAACTGCAAAATGTTCAATTAGTGACCGTAGAAAATATGCATTTGAGATTCGAAGCATGCCCGTTTCCTTAACGTAGTGCTGCATATATCAGTCGGAGGAAAATAGTTTTCTTAGCTGATAAGCTGATACCATTGTCAAACAATAGATTTTCATCAGCAGACGCATCTGGATCATAAGCTGTTGTGAAAAACCGTCAAAGTCATCAAACTGTAATGAGTTAAATTTTGCGACAATGGCAAAACATCTTAGATTTTTGTACCGCAGAGTGAAAACCAAGCATTGCAACTATCGCAACCGTTTTAAGGCTATATACCCTCCCAGGGCTCAACAGCGCAGTATGGGTATTGAAGTAAGGTTCCGTGCCTGCTCATAAAGCCAGAAAAATACGATAAGGGCATAGGATAAATTTTCTTGACTTCATATCTGAAGAATAGCTTCCAAAGCTGCCGGATCATAATCCAATGAACTACAGTGTTTGGTCCAGCTTAAGGTCTAAGGTATGAAAGAAGCGCCATAAAAGTTTTGAGAACTTGAAACAATCACTGCAGTTCGTAGTTGATCGAACAACGTTAGAAGCGCTGCTATTCATAACCCAAACTTTTACGAATCGTTTGAAACCAGATAATGGTAACCACGGAGAAATTTCGAAACTATTAATTTAGGTAATTATTTTAAAACAATCTTGAAGCATCTCTCCAAACCGTACAAGGTTCAATCTGCTAAGAGTGAGACACGAAGTTAAACCTTAAAATGCTGCAGCGATTCCTGAACTTCTGGTACTATGTACTGTCGTTGGTGATACCCGGCTTCTTGCATGGGTAGTACCTAAGCAATGATCCATTAGCTACTCAACAGTGTTCTGTAGTCTATTCTAGAAGCATGTAAGACGTTATTAGCGTGTTTGGGACATCGTTGCCATCTAGCATTTTTTTTTTCTCCCAAGTCAAGTTCACTTCAATTATTGAGCTCATCCTACAGATGGTCATGGCTATCCGTCTTTCATATGCCACAGTTCGCTCTAGCTCATGAACGAATTTGCAGAATATGTTCCTCTTTTTTTTTTATTTGTTCCTTCGTCATTTCGTTACAGTCAATTCTTTTCTGACCACGGAGACCCTTGAAGTTTGTACAAATGTATTTAACAGCAGAAATCAGGTGTGGTATACATATTCTCGATCAGCAACATAAATCACGTAGATATTTATATCTCCGTTTGTCCGTCAGACCGGCTGTATAAACGATAAGATCTCAGAAACTGTAGGACATAGAGCATTCGTGTTTGCATATTTAAGTTTTCCTATGCCCTGTTAATATAGAATAGATAAAACGAACGTGCTAACCTCACTATATGGGTTAGAAGAGCCCATACAAATCTAACTTCCATAATAAAATATACCATATAGTTTCAGATCAGAATTAGTTTCAGATTAAGAATATAGCCGCTATAAAAATCTATGTTTCAAATAAAAAGACGTAGACAAGGTAAAGAGAATCTCGAAGTTGATAACTATCGACGAAATTATTTCGTATGATTTTAAAATCACCTTTTCGTCCACGTTCTTCCAAGAAGTCCGTACGTACCCTCTCCTACTTACTTACTTACCCTATCTACTTCACCAAATATTTGAAAGTCTTTTATAAAAGTCATTATAATTCTCATTGTAATTCTTTTTCACTATCTTAGTTTGAGATCTTAATAATCTTACTGAATTTTTTGCAACTATGTATTACTGTGTAAAGTAACACAGATGAAAAACGATAAGGCTAACTAGTAAAAAATAGATGATACAGTATAACTTTTAATAAAAGCTTAGCACTACTAGGTCATCAACCTTAATTAAAAAATGTATTTAAAAACATTTCACTATTTTTTAAAGATAGTTTATATTTTCTTTAGATACTTGCTTAATCTTAACTAATTCATCCAACTGTCTGAATAGTGTAACGCTTTTCCATGTCGAATAAGGCTTATCAAATATTATTTGCTTAATAAAAAAGCAAAAGTTCGTGATAATACCCAACTAATCAGCACTAGCAACGCACGCTTATGGAACTACATTTTCAAAGTTTGTATAACAAATCTAATCGCCATTTGAAGTTGCTTATGTGAGCTCATTGTATTCTGAACCAAACTGTCTAGTAATAAAATTTAAACTAAAATACAATAAAATGCTACATTAAGAAGCCAACGTGACTGAGCAAACACTTACGCTAGATCAAGTCTAACTGAAATGTCTAAAAGTTAAACGTTTGCTGCAGTGGTGGCATAAATTAGATTAAAGCGTACTAAAATTAGAGAAAAAGAAAATGTATGTTCAAAAACGTTTGCCTAAAGCAATTAAAACTGAAGGAGTTATTTAATCATTTCGGTAAAAAAAAAAAAGGAAAAAGAAGGGCTACTACAAGGTTTAATTTAAAAATTGTACTAATTTTTAAACGAAATTCAGCCAAAAATTATGCAATATAACAGAAATATACTATATTAATAGGCAAACCGATTTTAAGTTTCCGCTTTCAGTTTACAGCCAAAAAATACACAATTTTAAAAATATTAATCCAATCCGTTTTTTATCAAAATCTATTGAACATTGGCTTTAGCAATCGTCACTCACACAACGGAAAACAAAAACGCGCACACACAAATATTAAACTCCTCTCTCTCTCTCTCGCTAACTTTTATCTCTGTCATCATATCCGTAAGGGTTTCGTTCTGATTTATCCCTTAGATTCCTGGTCGTTTGAATAATTCGCCGGCCATACATACTACGATAGTACTTATAAAAAGTATTGCTGTATAGTCAGCGTAATAGAAGTACATATGTATATTTCAACATATTTAACCTAAATATTAAAAAAATTTCGTGTTCCTAACTACTCCGAAACACCATAAAAAATCACCATTATTCACATGTTCTTGTTTAATTCAGAATAGTTAGATAATCTGCACAATAAATTTGTATCCACAAAACTCTTTATTTGATACATACATTTCAACAAACTTACAATTGTATCTCTCTCAAATTTTATTTACTTAATAAAATTTTTACACAATAATAATCGCAAATTGGCAAATTAGCTTTAGTCCTTGCGAAACTAAACTGAAGCATACTTCAAACAAAAAATTAAAGACTAATTACAAAATTGCATTTGGCAGGATAGCAAATTACACCGAAACGAGCAAAGCTCGAATGAAATAAAAAGGCTAATCATGAAGAAGAAACTTTTTATTTAGTATTTGTATGGGATGATCCATAGAACGGTGGGTTGTGTTTGGTGTACAATTCCAATTCAAAATGAATTGCTGTCATTACTTTGTAGAAGTCATCTAGAATGTACAAAAGAGATAGAAAGAGAAAAGTGTACGTAGCAAAATAGAGTAAAGTGCACACACACACACACACACACACACACACATCTATACAGCAGGAGAGCGATTAACCTGCTTTTCACCTGTCAGCTCAAATGGCATACAGTTACCTGCTGCTGTCCACTTAACTGCAACGAAAATCGCTTTAAATTGGTTCCACACACCGATACACACACACGCAAACACACACACATACACACAGTCACACCAATGCTAACACTCACAAACAGCAATTCAGAAAATTGGTGACAAAGAGAGCAAAAACGAAAAAGGAACTCTGCACAAAGGATTTTATGGGCTACGAGGATGTTGTTAATGACGACTTGGCTGCTGCCATAGTATACCCTTCTCTTATTGTGTTAACAAAATGGTCTTTAACAATTTGTCATGAAGTCTGTTAAGTATATGTTGGAGTATCTACAAAATACAAGAATATGTGTTTCGTCTAACCGTTTTTTTTTTAAGTGTTTCGAAGCGAAGAAAACCGACTCTAAAATCGCTAGATTTTCTTAAGGATCCCATCCCATCCGAACTTGAACATTTATATGGGACCACCCCTAAGATACCGCCTTTTCGAATAAAAAGAAAGATTCATCGATATTGCTCGACGTTGTAAAGAATTATCACTGAACACACATAAAAAAGATTATGGCGAGGATTATGAGAACCTCATACTTTTTTTTTAAGTCTGTTAAGAATGCAATAACATTCGCACAATACAATACTTACAATTCCAGTTCTCTTAAATCAATTGAGAACCCACCCCTTGTGATACCACATGGATCTAGTTCGTTCTCATAATTCAGCCATGGGTCTTTCTCGTCTATATAGCTTTTTCAGAAGTCGACTTCTGAAAGTTGCTTCCATGTTTTCCGCTCAAGACATGTGTCGTCAGTCAGTATAAGCGTTAACAAGACCAACTCTTTTTGTTACCGAAGCTCCTAAAGAAGCTCCTTTGTTTTCCGAACGTTCCATTCTGGTAACATACGAAGCTAATATGTTACAGTAAATTAGCTATAAAATGTGTTCTAATGATTAAGTCTTTCCATATGTGTGAAAGAGGTTTGAATGTGCCAAAACTTACTAGCTCGTTAGCAGTTACAAAAAAAAAAATGTCTCTATATCTTGGGACCCATACGAGATGAATGTTAGACTTTTCTGGCAACAAGTTCAAGTATTGTTTTAGAAAGTAGCCGATGCTTGACTGTATTATTAAATGTACGTATAATGTCCTATTGCGATCACGATGGATCGAAAAGAGTCCGCAGCATCTTTTATTGTCATCACTCCGTTTGGAAAACACTTCTGTGATCCAACAGTTGGAAAGAGGTTTTAACTTCCAACTTTGTTATCCCAGCGGTTAGTAATTCAATGAAGCCAATCAAGCGCGGAATTTCGAAAGCTCATTCTTCTCTGCTCGGTATTGAAACTGTATATGCATAGTATTAAAAGTTCCGGGATTGCATAAAATGATTCATTTTTCCAGGGATGATTGGGACTTTTATAACGCACTCAAACGGTCGCATTCATATCGTTACAAAGGCCAAAGCCCTATGACTCAAAGTGGGACACAGGCAAAGCACAACGAGAAATTTCTGAATAATATAAACTAACCTTTTAACATATGATTACACTAGGGAATGGCAAAAATACTCTTTACTAAACTGTAAGTCTGATCGAAACAAACTTTATAACTTTATGAGTCAATTTCCAGGACCATAAAATCAAATTTTTCCTTTATTCAAAATATTTGCACTTTTCTTTTAAACTTTTAGTTGAACAAATTCAAATCAAAATAATTTTGTCACTATCTCTCATCGAAATTGATGCTTTGTGCATATTTCAAGGCTATTTTAAACAAAATCGGTTGGAGAATGACGAAGTTATTAGGGACATTCGAAAAAATGGAATAATCGAATTAATTTAGGCTAAAGTTTGTTTCTGTTCGCGAGTTATACCCGACATACGCACTACAGAACTCTCGAAAACAAGATTTTTTTTTTAAATTGACTATACCGGAAATCTGGAAATGCTGGAAATCGTGCTAGAAAAAAATATTTTCGGGGATTTGTATTCATCGATCCTCAATTCACCGGATAAAGCATGTTTTAACCAAAGGCATTAAATGAGTTCAATTTCGTTTCCCAGTGTTATCATACAAAGTTTGTATCTTTTCACTTGTACAATACAGACTTGTGTAGTGTATAAAAGCTTTACTATAACCGAAACTTCAAAAATTCTTTTTTTTTGTTTTTTGGTACTCATAGCTTACTATTTGGTAGTTTTTTCGGTAGTTTGTTAGTTGGCCACGTTACGTCTGATAGCTACTGGCTGCTCACTTCAACAACAATCAGCCGCGTTGGTTACAACAACGGGCTTGATTTATTTATGTAAATTTTTGCACGTTTCATTTTACGTTCGCGCGAGTCCGTAGTATTCGGTGGCACTTGCAAATAGTACGAACATTTTTTTAACTTGATGCCTTCACCCATTTTTCCATGCTGTGTATCTGTGTATTGTGAAAATGTGTGCATGAATTCTCTTTAATTTTTATTCGCATGCACTTTTTGTTTTATGTATGGAAATACATACGAGTATGTTGTATGAAAAGTCATTCAATTGCAATAAAAAACATTTTCCCCAATTTATTGTACTTTTTTATTATCGTACATTGAAAGTTTCCAAAATTTATTTAAAGCAAGCGTGTTCAAAATTGAATTTAATTGCTTTTGCATGAAAGTAGGTCACAGATAGTAAATACATTCAAAGGAATACACTGTAACTACTACTGCAAGTAGAGTAAGTTCTGGAGCAATGGAGCAGCAGCAAGCAGGAAATACGGAAGTAAACATGCCAACAATTATCCATTCAAATAGAAAAAAAAAATAAAATAAATAAAAACCTGTACAGCAATTATTTATTTATTAAAAATGCATGAAAAAAAAATTCTACGCTTATCAGCTGCATTTGACGCAGCATTTACTCCCTCACTTAAGCGTCCTTGGCTTGGTTTATATTTTAAATATACGACGCACAGTGGGACCTTAGAGGCGGAACAGCGTTGCAAAAATGTAAAATTTGATAAAAAGCATTCAGCAATATGAAAGTTTGCATTAGATAGAGAATTAACCAAAGATTAAGATTCCGAAAATTTAAATTTTAATAATTATTGTGGTTGGTTATAAGTTGCCCAAAGTTGACTATTTTTTCAGTCTGCAACAAAAGAGGTTGCTAAAATATATAAAAAAGGTAGCATTTAAGCCTTTCATTACAATGCACGCAATGAAAGCTTCACTTTGATTAATAACTGGTGATGTAATGAATAATCCGGACAGAGTGTTTACATGCAAAAAATAGCACCTAGTGACATTACAGATGCGTATATATTTATGGCATCTCTAGGGTCCTTACGACGTAAAAGTGAAGTCTCAAAATCTCATGTTTTGCTGTCCGATTTTGTTTGATTAAAACCACAGTAAGTGATATAAAATAAATCAATTATGTGATATGAAACCTACTGTTCCTAAAATCAAGAACGGGAAAACAATGTTAACTCTGAATTTTTCCTTACAATAATCTATGTGACAAAGTCTTAAATGATATTACAAATAACTCGTCAATCTTGATATGTGTAATTTGGAAAAAAAAAAGCACTTTAAAAAATTGGACATTTGAACAAGTGAAGAGCAATATTATGAATATGGAATTTCTCCATTGCACGATAGATTTAGTTGTATGGAGTTCATCGTGAAACTAGCATATACACTTTCGCAAAACGGAGAAACTTTTGGCGAAGGCACACCATCCAAAGAAAAGCAACGATTTGGGAAAAAAATTTTCAAGATGATTTTTTCATCGCCAAAGCCATGAAATATAAACGATGGAAATATGTCCGGAACATTTTATGAGCATGATGAGATAACAGCCTGAATCACTGGAGTCGATATGTATAAATGTTGCGTGTTATTCTTAATGTTTTAAACTGTAAGAAAATGGTAAATAGCCAGAAATTTTGGGACTTTAAAGCTGCCGAATTGTTGTCTCAAATGTATACTGCGAAGAAACCTACTACCACACGGTACACAAAATTTTGGCACATGGTACAAATTTAATTGAATAGCAATGCCTACCGATCGTGAGTTATCATGAAGAAGCTCAAGCATGCAGAAACAAAGAAGAACACATGCAAGATTTCACTTATTTACTTAAGTAAAACTACAACAATATATTGGTCATGGACGCATGTAGAAAAGCGCACCATTCGCTATAATATTGTACGCGCTGGTGCCAGTTGCCGACAATACGAACCTTTCTGGGTTCATCATAGATCTGGTCACACCATTGTAAGCTCGAACGTTCTCTCTGACGCCGTCCACCAATTCAGATTTCCGTCGAAAAACTTTAGTGCTGGAGCTTCGTACAGCTCGTGGTTCGTACAGGTCCTAGAGTCGACGCCAACTCTAAGAGCAGCAAAAATCATACGACGAATCTTTCTCTCGAACACTTCCAAAGACGCTGTATCCGATTATGTCAGGGTTCATGCTTCTGCGCCTTACAGCAGGAGCAGAATTATCAGCGTCTTCTGTTATGCAAGATTTCACAGATTAGACAAAATGTGAACCTTTTCAATATGTTTCAATATCTTAGACTCCATGTTCAGATACACTAATTTAAAGCACTTATTTCAAAGCTTGTGTAATTCTTGTTTAAATGCTTTTTAAATTTTGAGAATATCTTCATTACATTAGAAGTTCTGATTATTTGCAACCAAAAAAGACAGAAGGCCCCACTGTGCGACGGCAGAAACCCACTTAAATGGCTTATTTAGTTGAGTTTGTCATAAATAAATAAAAGCTGACAAGTTTATGGCCTAATAATGTAAGCAAATATAACCCAGTTTATTTTTATTTTGAAATCTAAGCAATGAGAAAACACAGAACGGACGACTCAATCCGAATTAAGCTGATATTGCAACGATTTCAAATTATTTATTTGAAAATTCTTGTTTATTCTTATTATATTGTACAAATAATTAAATTCCAATGTCTAAACAATTAATGACCGATTTAACATGAACTAAAGCAAACAATAAATTAAGACGCACAATAAACAATTATTTTTATTAGCGCAAAAGGTAAAAAGTAGTTCCATGAAAGATATATTTCCATGAAACGTTACTGTTTCGCAAGCAATCACTTAAATTAATATGTACATGTATATTGATTTTATACTGTCGTTCTGTCGTCGATTATAGCTATCGTTCAATAACGCCAATTCTGTAGCTAACAAATTGTGCAACTTTTACAAAGTTCATTGACAGATCTGTTTAACGATGATGGTGACGACGCTGAGATTGGTTGGGCAGGTTTTGTTAGGCAAACCGAGGCAGATTCACAGCCAACCTGCAAGCAAAGCGGTCAAACTGCGCGCTTCGTTGAACTTTAATTCAATTAAATAATGTGTGCAAAGAAAAAAGGGGGCACCGTATTGGCGGGTATGCAATAGAAAAAAAATAAAATGTTTTTAGATATGAGCAAAACAACAAAGGATTGCGCAGTGAACAATATTATTCTATGAGTATATTTTTTTTACATATAATCTTCAATATTACAAATCGATTTCAAATTGGCAATATGTTTTACCAAACATTCCAATACTTATTAGTTATGAAGATTCCTCAACTTTCTGAATATATTTATAAATACAAGATGTTTATAAGTTCCTACACATTGATTTTAGTTGCCCAGGAGCTACAAAAATTGTCGAACATAATCAAAGATATTTTTTGCATTTAAAAAATTATAAGAACTTTAGTTTTTGTCCTGTGGTTGAAATTCAACCATTATAGCGACAATACAAAACAGTTCAGAGGCGTTTCATAATGCTGAGAGAGTTAAATATGACCAACATGTTGCGATCAACAAATGCGTAACAAGTATAAGCGTATTCACTCTCTTGTCTGTTTCTTTAAGAGTAAGAGTGTTAAGTATGACCAACATGTTGCGCTCAACATGCTCGAAGAAGTATTCATTCCTCTTCTTTTAAAATTTTCTCAACAACACTATGAAGCCACGCTCTCAACTGATGCTCGCCAACATGTTGGCAATCTTCGTCTGTTACTTATTTCTATGGATTCACTCATTTTGAATTTTTGTTATAGCCTTTTAACAAATTGAGAGAACTGAGAGAGGGAAAGAGCTCAGATATTTTTGATTCGCCGAGTGCGTTAAAAAAAATAGCAATCGTCCATACTCCTCTTCACAGTCTGTCCAACAAAAAAATCAAGCGAATATCTTGGGTTAAAAAGGGTGTGAACGCTTTGCATTTGCCTAATTATATATAAAGATTTTATCTATATCAACAAGTAAATATAAATGAGATTTTGTATATTCGTTTACATGTTTATCTGTACATTTGAACACAGAAACTATCGAACTGATTTTGGTAAAATTTTCATGAAATATTATTGAACAATAGAGGAAAAACATATGTTAAGACCCGAAATTTGAAGCGATAAATGCTAGAAACAATAATATTTAAAATAGGAAGTATATATTTTGTAAATATGTATAAGAAGTACGTTGGGAAAAATATGTTCCACTGGAAAAATGGACTGTACCACACCTACGTAGTACTTAAATAATTTAACATATTGGAAATTTTAAAGCAAATAATAAATTAACGTCTTTTTATATACAGTAAACCAAACCGAATCAGCTCACGCCAAAATCAGCTGGTATTGAATGTGTATTATTATTTTCAAAACTACTCTTAATTTAAGCGCATATGGAAAATACAGGGCCTCTAATACACAGTGGATGTAGATCACGCAGTGAAAAACTTTAATTTTAATATAAGTATGAAAAAACTCGGTATGTATTGGAATAATATTACACATTTTCTCAACAACGTCGTGCTATGTATATTTTATAGTTTAATTTTTAAGACACAACGAGTAGTTTACACTCAACGTAGAAGCTGAAGATATATGTACGCATGACACATGTCGAGCATGTCTTCCCAATAAAGAATACAATGTATACATTAAATTTACTACATATTTGGGTTTCAGTACCTCTATTAATGTGTTTCAAATTATTCCGAAAATCTGATATTTGCATAGAGATATGCCAATATTCCCTATATTCGATATTCGCATAAAGATTCATACTCCAATTGAGTTAATTTGTCACAAAATATTCCAAACCGCTCCAAACCTAGTGTGTCGGGGACTTTTTTTTTTTGTCGTTTGAACCGGAGCTCGAACAAAACCCAGCTCTTTTTATTTGACTACCCAAAGCTAAAATCGAGCCAGAACACTTCTAAAGTTGCAGGAAAATAGTTTTCTTCGTTACTTGGACCTTCAATAACAAAATTAATCTTGTCTTACCAAAAACCTTGGTAATAATATTACAGAATTTTTAATGTTATAAAGTGAATTTATTTAAAACAGATGTGTGTGTCTGTTTGAATAGTGTTCGAACTGGGGTTTAAACCCCGTTTCGAACGGCCTCTTGATCCGGCTCGTCATGATTTCGAACCAAATTTAAAGAGATTTCCATTCCTGGTTCTAATTATTGTGTGTATGCATTTATTCCATCGTTTTTTAATGAGAAACGAATGTTTATTCAAACACAACTGTTTAACGTATATTATTGAAAGTATTGCCCATCGCTGTTTTCTATCTTTCTGGTAGTTAACGTATTCCAGATCGAATAATCTTTTTTTTTTAATTTATACACAAATCAACTTCCTAGTAATTACGGGAGCGCTGCTCAACTTGGCCAAAATTCATCGATCGGAACAAATGATAATCGCAAGTACTGCTGGAGGGGAACGCACTTTTCAAGTTGATTTTAACCGATGCCGAAAATTGTCATGCTAAGAAATCATTTTATCGTGTCTCTGCTCGAATTGCGTCCAATTTTCTTCAAGTATGGGCTCAAACGCATCAATTGTTGTTGGTAACGATCACCAGTGATGGTGTCGTATGTTCGAATAGTTCATACTGCACTACATCTAACTGATCTTGAACATACAGAGCATGTGCTTGGAACCATGAATATTCAGCGTTGTCATCATGTCATCATTTTGATGCCTATGATTATTGTAGTGCATCGTCTCAACTTAGCTAAAAATTAATTTATATATTCAAATAACAATGCTTGACCTGACCTGTTAATGCTAGAGAGCTGATTTCTAGACAGTTATATCCTTCTATGGTAAAAATGCTCATTAAGATGGAAAATTGTTTGCCGAGCAACGACGGGAATAACTGCTACTAAATTTATTTAAGTATATGGCGTATATGTTATACGGAGGTGTTACAGATTTAATATTCTGTAAATTTAGTTTCTTGAATGAAATTTGGAGATTTTGAGGCGAAGGAGATTCCTGTGACACCGCTGATATACGCCATTTAAATATGGTTCTATTATTATAGTGGCAGACTAGTTATCATATTGTAGATGTTTTCGACACAATCTACTGTCTATCTAAACTGCGTTTTGTAATTTAATTAAATGAACAGGAAACTTATGAAATTACCATAAAACAATAAAGTGTTGGATTGCATTTATTACATTTATAGACTCAATTTCTATTAGAATCGAAGCAAAAAATATTTACACATATTGCAAACTAGATTTCAGCTAAAAACTTTGCCCCGTCATCTGAAATATATACGTGTGATATATATACAAAATGACATATGTAAACTTTATGTAAAGATTTATTTTATTGACTGAACATTCTGTTTAAGCGTTGTATCTATGAATATTTTTCCGTTTCGCTTGGAGATGTTTTGTTGCATTACAATAAATATCAACATTTTACTCCATTTTGTCTTTGGATAGCGTGTCACAAGATACAAAAAAAAAGTAAGAAAAAGCACAGAAGAACTGGAAAAATAAATGACTTTAATTTGCATGACTCAGACTTTTATTTCGAATAAATGATGATTACAACAAAATGAGAAACGTATTCATACTACATACTCGAGTCTTCTTGAACTACCACTTAATCGACGTTGCTGTTGTTGCTAAAGCAAAATTGTTTACCGGGAAAACCAGTTTTTATTTACCGGCAAAGAAAAAAAAAAATATTGTAGTAAAAAAACATCAACAGTCAACGAACAAGTGCAAGCAAGACGACAGCGCTAATTCTAAAACCTCACAGCACTTTAATGAAACAAACAAAAACAAAATATATTGTATTAATCTCAGTACACAAATAAATGAAGTTTGCCTTCTGGTAGCTGCATTGTATTCGACTATCCGATAAGCTTTGAAGAAATTGTGTCAAGCGATAAAGTAGGAACATAGTTTTTATGTAGGTGAATGCTTGTTGATACACAGTGTTCCAAATTAATGTAGGTAAAATATTGTATTACGAATATTATTTAAGATTGTGGAAAATTTATTACTTAGCAGCAGAAATCTTTTTAAAATGTAAACTTCGAATTATTGAATTATATTGTCCTTTAAATCATACACAATTTCAGAACAAAATTCGGGCTGAAACTATAAAAAAAAGCAGAAGAATTATGTGTTTCTTGTGTGTTTATGGTTAAAAATTCGAATTCTTGTTGAAATATCTTTAAACTCACAACACAGGCAAAGTTGGAGATCATCTGGATATCCTTCTGCTCCGGCATTGATAAGCTCTCCGATACAGCGAGACTTCAGAAGCTACTCTTTAGCCACTACTCCATAATAAATCAGCTTAAAACCAAAACTGAACAATGGACAGAAAGCAGTAGAGAAGCAACATGCGATCTCTTAGATGTACACTTCAAGAAAATCGAGTGAGCTATAGACTCGTTCAGGAGCAAATTCCCTGCATTGGACGGGATCTTCCCTGCCCAGCTAAAGACGACTAATCAGATGATAGTCCCATGGTTACAACCCATATTTTAAGCATGCTCAGGCATGGCACGTTTATGTGCCTCGAACCTGGAGGACAGCATGAGTTGTATTCCTGGCCAAAGCGGTCTAAGCCAGCCAAAGGACTACATGCCCATTAACCGTACCTTATTGATGCTGAAGACAATGGAAAAAATACTGAATCTCCATATAAGGCAAGGCCCGAATCTAGTCTCGAGCCCGGAAACGGAAACCTGGAAGCCACAAAGACATCTCATGCGCATTTAATAGTATTTTAGCAGAAACGATAATACGAAGAGCAACAGCACCTCACACGACAATACTCGTATGCTCCTGGATACATAGCCTGCTGAGCTGCAGAAGAGTCCAAGCCGAGTGGGTAACCACAACCATCAAAAAGGAGGCACATACAGTCACGCCTCAGGGCGGAGTCCTGTCGCCCCTATTATGGAACCTAATGGTAAACGACTTAAGAAATTTCGCATGAAATCTCCCACAATAACTGCATATGCTGACGACATAAGCATAATTAGCACGGCAAAACACGCTTTTTTACATACTTTGTGTAAAAAAGTGCTAAACAATAAAATTTTTTTTGAGGTTAGACAGAAACATGAGGTTGAAGGTGGATTTTGACCTTGTATTCGGCTTGAACGATACATAATCCTACTCTGTTTCGTCAGATATCATTCTTTATTTTGTGTGGCTGTGTAATTAATTAAATAAACATTAAAAACTAATTGTAAAACTTACGTCTTTGGTTGAATGATCAATTAAAGACAAAATGCTAACAAAACACAACACGAATGTCAATTTTTGAAGTAATTGTAATACTACATATTGTTGTGGTTTATAAGAGCCTATTGCAACAACGAAATACAGAGTTCGGAAAAGTTCCGTAGTTACCAAAAATATCAACAAATATAACATGCTTGAAGGGGGAAATGCATTTATTCTGGGATACATAGAAATACTTGTACATATAACCCACAGCGTGCTTTTCCTGAGAAGCATGGTATACATGAGTAACAAGCAATTTGCAATGTTCGGTCAGCGGACTAAAGAGAACTTGTAGCTGAGTCCGAAACACGTGTTTTCGTTGCAAACCATTTTAGTTGTTATTGTTCACTTAACACAGAGCGAAAAATATGTAAAATGATTATCAATATAAAAATGAACTTGAACCAGCTAAAATGCATATCTCATATTGTTAAATAAATACATAAATGTATCTTAAACAAGGAAAAGTGTTCCCATTCATAGACCTTTGATCTGGCACACTCATTTCATTAAAAATATGCATTGAATCAATGAGTATTGCGGCCAACTTAACTTCTTGAAAGTTGTAAAACTTAAAGAAAATCTATTTATAAAACAACGACGACAACAACAACAACAACAACAACAAACGATGCCAATAACAACGATAAGGAAAACGACAAAGGCGTGTGATAAAGGCAAAAAAAAAAACAAAGCAAAAACAAAAACAAAATATGTAGATACGTATGTACCTATACAACAATAAACTGCTGAAAGATACAGAAAGGCAGCAGTTCGCTGACCTAACAATGGATTTATGTTTCTCATTTTACCTTTTCTTAACTGTTTTTGTTGTTGTTGTTGTTTAAGTAGTTTTTCATTTACCTTAGCGTTTATTTGATGGTTTCTTTTCTTTTGTTTGTGTGTTTGTGTTTGTTTTTTTTTTTTGTTTGTTTGTTGTCAACTACTACCTATCAACGACAACAACTTCAATTCCCTCATTCTGTATCATGGTTGTTTTTGCCAAACTTTTTTTTTGCATTCTTTCTTTGTATTTTCACCTGTTTTACGGATTTTCTTTTACGCTTTTTTTACCCTGTACCCATAGGGTAAAAGAGTATATTAAGTTTATGCAGATAACAGGCGGCAGACCACATAAAGTATATATATATATATATGTATATTCTTTATCAGCATCGGAAGACGAGTCGATATAGACATGTCCGTATGTCCATTTGTCCAATCGTCCGTTCGAACGAACAGTTTTTGGAGACTATAAGAGATAGAGACTGCAAATTTGTATATTTAGACTCATTTTCCCTCGTCATTAACTAGCATTAAATGTAAACCCCAGTTTAATGGCTAGTCCCCATACAAACATGGCCCACCTTTTTAAGTTTTTGTATGAATTTTTTGTTTTGTTGTTAATTACTCTAGAAACGCCAAATTTGGTGTATCTCACGTGAATCCTAATAAAATATAACAGTTCGGGCCACTATAAGGGCTAGTCCCAATGCAAACTTGCCTTACATTTTTAAGTTTTTGTATGATTTTATTTTATTTGTCTCCTATACTAAACAAAAAATGCAAAATATGGCGTATCTTACGACAATCTTTTTAAAATATACCACATAGGCCCAAATCGAACGATTTTAAAGAGTATTGCCATGCAAAAATGTTCCCCATGTTAGTTCTAATTGATCATCAATTCTAATAAAATATGCCAGACCACTAAAGAATATAATCCATGGTTCATACCTTGAACAAGATATAGGGTATTACGAAGTCGAGCACACTCGACTGCAGTTTGTACGATATTTGTAAGTATGTATGCACATATGTAGGTATGTAGTTACTCAGTTTTCACTTGTGTGAGCAAAATTTAATTTGAGTGGAAATTCCACCGAATCCAATTCGCATAATTTTCTTTGCTATGGAAATGCAATTGCTTTTCTATCTAAAGCTATGCACAGGCGTCTATTGAACTGGAAAAACTACAATAAATCTTCAAAAATTTGCAAATCAGGTTACGTTATTCATTTTATAAAATGTGTTCTTTAGCTTATTTATTTATAGTGTCTGATTTATTTAATACACACTACTGGAAACAAAACAGACGAACATTATTTGCAATAGGAACCATCACCTTACGTGATACACTTGTAATTCAAAAACAGATCAATCAGTTGAAGTGGTAACATACGGTGATAAAACAAAATTAGCTCAGCAACTCAGATTTATGTATACGCAGAAATTTAACAAGAAAAAAGGTTAACCGAATTTTCATTAGTACTTCAACATTAGTCTGATTTGTGCACATGAACCTACGGAAGTAGCAGATGATGCAGATAAAGATGAATTATAAGAGCGACTCTCCGAGTGATACCCCAAACACGTTATAAAAATCGTGCCTGGCGATTTTAACGTCAAAATTGGGAAGAAAGTAAACTGTCGCAAAATTTAGCCTTCACAAATTTACCCTCCAGCAATGCAGAGAGACTAATCGTCTTGGCCGCAGATCGGAACATGGTAATCAGTAGCAACAGATAGAACGGTCGGGCACAATCTTAAATAAGGATACACGCGTATGCTGATGAATATACTTCAAGTTTGTATATGGATACATTTTCCGTATCTCTGCTAGTTTCGGAGATACAGGCCAAAATGTTAAAAATGTCAGCTTTTTTCCCAAAAAAAAAAACTTGGATTAAATTTTTTGTATGGCGACATCCACTAACCTAGCAAATAGGTTATCACCACGGAATACAGCGTAACCAAATTAAGTAAAATAGATACATCTCATAAACTCCCGAAAAATCGACTAGAACAAATGCCTTAAAACTACAACGTACAAGGTGTATGATAATAACCGTACTTTTAATTTAAATCAAAGCGCCATCTATTAGATGTTGGTAGTGTTAGAAAGGTACATTTTTCTTCATTCGAAAGCAGCTAAGTTCATGCTAATCGGTTGACAGGTTACAACATGTTTTAATAACAGCAGTTTTTGTAGTTATGTCGTAAAAACATAATGGAACAAAATGGAAATATTAAATTTTGTTTTAAACTCGATAAAAAATTTGCTGAGACTTACGAAGTCTTAAAAAAAGTTTATAATGATGATTGTATAAATCGTACTCAAGTTTAGACGTAGTTTACACAATTTAAAAACGGTCGTGATGATTTAAATGATGATCCACGACATGAAGCATTTAATCGTGCTAAGTTAGTGAAAAAAGTAAGTGAAATAATCACTATCCGAGCATATTTCACTGCGAGAATGCTGGCAGAAGAATTAAATGCATCTTACTGTACAATCTACAAAATATTAACTGAAGATTTGGGTAAAAAGAGGGTGTGTGCACGGTGTGTTCCAAATCCGTTAAATGATGATAAAAAAATTGCTCTTGTAGAGCATTGCAAAGACATCATTTCAACAGCTGAAAATGATACAGATATTCTTGATTCGATCATAGCTGGTAATGAAACATGGTATTTCAATTATGATCCTGAAACTAAAAAATTGCGTTTTCAGAAGTCTAGAATCAAGACATTGTTGATAACTTTCTATGTTTCCAAGCGTATTGTTCACAAGGAATTTGTTGCAGAAGGTCAAACTGTGAATGGAGAATATTATTTACAAGTTCTACATTGTTTGTGGTCGAGAGTTCTACGTGTTAGTCCCGAATATTCCAAAGGAAAGCAGCTGTTTTTATTGCATGATAATGCACCATCTCACAAGACTAAAAAACTAAATGAATTTTTTATGAAAAAACAGATTTCTCTCATCGATAACACTTCATATGCGCCTGGTCTATCACCCTGCGATTATTTCCTCTTCCCAAAAATTAAAAATGCAATGAGAGGAGCTTTTTACGATGACATTCTAGCCATACAATCAGCCGTGACACAGGTACTAAAGAACACCCCATAAAGCAAGTTGAAAAAGTCTATGAATAAATTAGTTGAGCATTCCAAATGTTGCACTGAGTTGAATGGATCGTATTTCGATTACAAATTAGCTTCGAAACAAAATACCAGGATTGTTTTATTTTATAACTAAAAAGTTCGTTTATTTTTAGATCACATCGTATAAGTTAAGATCTATGATTTTGACATGTATTCATAGACCTTTGGCCCGAACTGATAAATGATTGAACAACATATTTTATAGATATAAATTTATCTAGGCAAAGCTAAAATGAGCTATATTGTCTGGTACAATTTTGTTCATTATTAACAGTATTATACGTTTATTATATTGAAAGATACTTACCAACCACTGTTTTATTATTAAATAAAATAATTTTTTACGAGTTGTTCAAAAAGCCGATGCGTGCTTGGAGCTTGCTTTCACTGTATTAATTGAAAATTTAGAAAATGATTCAACTTATTTTTTTAAAAAATTTTTTTTTTTAACAAACAAACTAATAAGTGTAAAGAATGCGCGCGGCAGTGCTGGAATTATCAGACTTTATAAATATGTATTTTATTCATACACTATATATATATATATATATATATGTATATGTATATATATACATATATATATATCGAGTTAAAAAACAAATTCTGCTGAATAACAACAAATAAAATCAGCTGCGAAAGCGTAAAACACAGATACAAAAATTGGAAATGTGTCTCTGTGTGTGTGAGTGTTGAACATGCAAAGAGTGATAAAGAAATGAAACGAGTGAGTGACAAAGAAGGGAAAGAACGAAACTTTGTAACGCGTGCAAAATATACTTTGCTTTACAATATATACATACATAAGTACTTTGTATCTACAATTTAACTAAGTATGTATCTACAAAATGTAATTCAGTTGCATTAGTAAACGTAAACGCCAAGCGGAAATATTGCCAAAAAGAAATTCTTTCATTCTTTCACTCTTGAGCATGTGCACGGCACGTTACACTCAGTAGCGGTATGCTGGCAAGTCAGTGCGAGGGAGGCGGCGCGGTTGGCATGTGTAGCGAAAGCGTACAAGAAAAAGATAACAGAATTGTGGATGGTGGTGTGGGTGGCAATAGGGCGCTGGGCGTGTGGTGCACAAATAAATTATGCATAATTAAAAAAAACCAAATTTAACAAAATTTCAAGCAATTAATTTTTTGCACATTCTTCGCTTTAGTTTGTCGTTGATCTGCTTTATAATTTATTTAAAAAAATAACACAAAATACAATAAATCACTGCATGTACATATGTATGTATACACTGCACTTGATAATATTTGCAAGGCATTCGTACCTATTTTTTTTTTTTTTTTGTTTTAATGTATAATTTCACAGTTGGGAGTAAAATTCTTTTTACACAAATCGAATCAAAGCGAAGTGCAGCACACAATAAAATGAAACTAACCGCGACACGTCCGTTCTTTACGACAGCTAAAAATGACAGACCATAGAAGATAAACAAACACTCGCTTGTTATAGTAGTTTTGGCTTTACTCGCTAATTAACAATTGTACTCGCTTGTTATCGATTTGGTTGTATTGCTAGTTATGACCGATGTAATAAATATTCGATAACGATACAATTCACAATATTGAATTATTTTGAAGAAAAGAGAAACATCGTTATAGCCACTAAGTAGAGAATAGTAATGTATGGTTAGAGTTAGAGCGCAATGACATACTATTTTATACCCTGTATATCTTTATACCCTGCCCTGGAGGATATACTAAGTTTGTGCAAATGTTTGTAACAGGCAGAAGGAGTCGTGGCAGACCTTATATATTATATATATTCTTGATCTGCATCGAAAGCTGAGTGGTTCAAGCAATGACCGTCCATCCGTCTGTTTGAACAAAGTAATCTTGGAGACTATAAAAGGTAGACCCTTCAAACTTGCACTTTAAGATTCTACTGATATGTACACAGATTAGGACCTCTACATTGCTGGAGGTAGACTCGTGAAGGGTAAATTCTGTTAAACCAAAGTTTCTTTCCTTCTCAATTTTGGTGTAAAAACGTCAAACACAATTTTTAAATAATGATTGGGGCAGCTTTCGTTCACATTAAAGACACCCTTAAAACTCATCTTTGGCGTACGCACATATTAGGCTAATCTAAAGACCCCGAAGTTTCCAACCACCACATCCAAATTCGTGCTTTCTCGCATATCAACTATAGCAGGTGTCACAGGATGTTTTTTAAAGCAACAACCCTGTGCTATCCATCGCATATCCTTCATTGCAGTGATGTCAGCCTTGTACTTATCGAAGACATCAACCAGCTGTATAGTTGCAGCTTGCCAATAAAGTGTTCGGTCATTCCAGGTGCATATCCGTAAATCATGATCCTTAAATCGCTCGCAGGGGTTACAACCAAAGGGAATCGTATCCGAGGTGAAAGTTTTATTTGCAGTGGCAGTATTAATGGAAGTTGCCTTCTCATAATGTTTTCGCCTCGGAATAGATGTCCAGAGGCTACTTGACCTAACAGATGTTTGTGAGCTGCTTGAACCGTTTGCAAAAGAATCGTTTTCGCCATTCCTAGTGAATGGCACTCAATAACTTTCCCCGCTACTGTGGAACGTGCCAAAATTTGAACTGTAGAATAATTGTTTTTAAATTCTCTAAAATGTTATTTATATTAAAACAACACATACTTTAAATACACATACACAACTAATAGTTAAAATCATAAAAGTTCTATCACATACGCCGCTTTACAATCTCAGCATTGGCAAGCCATACAATACGATTGAAATTTGTTTTCGAATGTACGCGCCAGAATTTGCAACGACCCCAGATGACAGCCGGATAGTTAGGACTTGATATGCCATGAAAGATGCGCGCTACATTCCGACCGCTGAATGTATTATCCGGATACATATTGATGAGCGCATGAGTATCATTAATAATATAATCATCGGATTCTTCTGATTCCTGAGAAAAAAAAACAAAAAAAATTATTAAGTAAAGTAAACCAAAACGTGCAACACTTTTCAAACTTACATCCACTTCAAGCTGCAAATCCTTTGGATAATCATTGCGAAAGTAATTACGTATAATACACTTCAGTTGGTCCGAGCGATCGATTGGCATATCGACAGCACCACACGGTACATACGTATTAAATGCCACAGCGGACAAACCCTGGTAGACATACTGTAGCTGTATAAGTTGTGTGGTTTCCTGTTTGACCGAACGATTGTATAGCGTGTCAAGCGCATCATCGATCTCCTCGGTGGTAAAATCGCCAGGCGACTTTAAGCGGAAACCTAAATCGTTAAAGGTCACCGAAATGGGTGAACGCTTGGGAAAGCCATTTACTAGTGGGAGAAAAAACCGTAGTAAAGTAAAAAATAAAAACACTGCATATGATTTTCTAAGGATTCACTTACTCTGCACCCACTCCAGGTTTTTCAATTGATACTTTACAACGCCACTATTCCAGCCAATTGCGGCGGCGATATCTACCACCGAAAATTCAATGATATTGGCTTCCTCATCGAAGGTTTTATTTTTGATTTGTAATGCAATAGCCATGGCTAAGGGTGGGCATTCTTTTGCTGCGTGTCTGTGTGGTAAGATTGTTATTATTATTATTATATGTATAATCTAAAATATACATACGAACTTAAAGGACGAACTCTAGGCATTAAGCTTAACTAATTACACTATTTACAAATCTTTATATACAAAGTATAGCTAAGACTGTTAAAATACTATGTCAGAGTTTTGCGAAAGGTTATATGGGGATGCATTTATTTCCATCTGTTCGTTTTCAAACTCGGTTTGTATACTCTACATAACAAATAATCAAACACGTGTTTCGCCGATATTACAAAATTTCATCCTAAGCGGAGAACGGAGAGTCGAAGCTTATATAGGGTCGATTTTTTTTTTCATCCGACAGTTTTAAAACTCGATTTTTAACACTATTTTTCATCCGATCGTTTTCACACTCTTTTCAAGAAATAACTAAATACCTGTTGTGTTGATTTTGGAAAATTTTACCACCAAGTGGTGAAACAGGAATGAAAGATTATCATTGTTATGTACATAAAAATGCTTGGCCTCAGTGATTCGACATTTTTGAACCAAACTAACAAAGTTTGAGTTCGTCTATTGATTGTGTGGCCACCGAACTTATCAAATTCTTTGTGTGGTCAAAAAATAAAGCGTAAACATGATTTAAATAATACAGAACATACTTGAGATATTTTGAGCCGCCATACGAAATCACTTTTGCCTTGATGTATGCCGCACTGAGCACATTAATTGACCAACGTGTATCCAGCTCCATGTAACAGAGTAGCGTTGATATATTTTCCGATGGTATATCCAGCGCTTCCACAGTACTTTCAATAGAGAAACCAATTTCATGACCCGGACAGATATGCTGACGCGCTTGTGCACATACGTTGCCAAAATCTGAAGCATCTGCATCCATTGCTTTGCTAACAACAGTCGAAGCGTCGTCGTCGTCGTCTACAGATTGTTTGGACGTGGTTCTATAAAGCAAAAAGTCAAGTAGTAATTGCAATAAAAATCATAACTTTTAAATAAACTTACTGCTTCAACGCCTTATCACAAGCACAAGGCACAAAAATACGCAGCAGCAGTTTACGTATTACATGGCGATCAATCGAATTGGAATAGATGTGCCGACGCAGCTCATTCTGATCGTTGGGAGCCAGAAAGAGATGACAGTGTGATATGTGTCCATCGCGTCCAGCACGACCAATTTCTTGCACATAACTCTCGAAATTGCGCGGCATATTGTAGTGTATAACGGCGCGTATGTCCGGCTTATTGATGCCCATGCCAAAGGCAATGGTGGCACACACAATGCGTAGATCATTCTGCATGAAAGCATTCTGTATGGTGCGACGCCGTGAAGCTGGCATACCAGCGTGATATGGCTCTGCTTGCCAATTGATGCGTCTACGTTTCTTGGCATTGGCTTTTTCCTTTTCGGCGTTCTTGCGATCCTGCAGACAGGTGCGTAGAAAACCAGCAATGCGTTCACATTCATCACGGCGTGTACAGTAGATGATAATCGATTGACACGGTTCGAATCTGCATGAAATTTTTTTAAGTTCGTTTAATAAGTATATCTTGGAATATAATGAAACTAGGTAAAACGTTAATTTCGGTATAACCGCAGCTTCAAATACTCTACAGAAGTATCTAACATATTACTGTCAAGTCTTTTAGTGGTATAATGATAACACTAGGCTTCAGAGCTGTGGTAGACCCCAGAAAGTGTATATATTCTTGATCAGCATTGCAAACTAAGTCTATTTAGCTTTGTCCGTCTGTCCGTCCTTATGGAAGTATGAGACAAACTTCTCAGAAACTATAAGAGCTACAGAGTTCAAACGTGAACATTTAGATTCTCCTTAACCATACCCAAAGTCCAAGATCATTTCTAAGTCTGCAAAGGTCCACATTAGCAAGGGTCCAGAGTATTCCACAGTCGTGAACCCACGACTGCTCTTATATTACTAATTTTTCTTATATTTTTTGGTCTGGTGAACTCGAAAATAGCTTAAAAATTTAATTCGCGGTAAAATTTTTTTGTTCGTTTTTTTTTACAGGATAGGTCCGCTATTTTAGCTATATCTTGAGTTAAAAGTTATCACTGCTATCATAAGTGATATCTTTGTGTCAAAATAAAGATAATGAAATAATTTTAAAAAAAGTTGTAAGCGAAAATATTTAAAAAATGTTTTTTTAGACCATCATCCTTTTTTTAACAATAGATTTAAAGGTTCAATTAAGTGCATATTATGAAATGAATATTCAAAAACACCAAAAATTTTAATTTTCAGTACTATTTTGGAATCATAACTTTGGAACCTGTCCGAAGATTTTTTTCATAAGCAGGATGTGGTATGATCTCAAATTATGAGATTAGTTTTGATTGACACATACAACGGGCAGACGGACATGGCTATTTCGATTCGTCACGTCAAGAATATATACAATTTTCTAGTGTCGACGATGCTTCCATTGATGCATTACAAACTTTTTGACAAAATTATAAAACTATTCACACAACGTGTGAAGAGTATAAAAATAATTTCCGCTTACCTTGGGCTAGTCAAAAGTGCCAGCAGCGCTGCATCGCGGTTTTCATCTTTGGAAATGGATAACACAAGATTGTCTGGCAGCGGTATATCGCTAATAATGCCACGTTCGCCATCGGTTATGCCCAAATGATTAATTATACTCATGCGTGTGGGCAACGTTGCTGTTGCAGTCAGTCCGAGCACGGTGCGTACACCGAGATTCTTTTTCAGCACTTTGCAGATCATCAAATAGCTTGGACGAAAATTATGACTCCACTGCGAGACACAATGCGCCTCATCAATGCAGGCAAATGCAATTGGCGGCAACTGACGCAATATGGCACCAAATCCGGTAGAACGCTCACCGGAGACCACCGCTTCCGGTGATACCAACAATATATCAACTTCGCCAGCGCTAATCAACTGTTGGATTTTCAAACGCTGCTGCGGAGTTTGATTCGTATGCAGGCAATGTGCGCGTAAAAAATGTGGCACACCGGTTACCTGATCCTCCATAAGCGAGACCAGTGGCGATATAACCAATGTTATGGATTTCATTTGACGACTATACAAATAGGCGGGCAATTGATAACAAAGTGATTTACCGCTGCCTGTGCTCAGTGTAACCAGCGTGGAAAGACCCGATAGTATGCGCATAACAGCACGATCTTGACCTTTACGGAAATCAGTATGTCCAAACATATGTAAGGCCTCCATTACTTCCGGCGTTACATCCGGCACTGTGCCGTCAGCATTGAGTTCATAGAGTGCAGCAACGCCACCAAAGCGACTGCCAACTGTTCCCTCCGCCGCAATATTATTATCAAGCAATCCAGCTTTTTTTAAAAAATCCTCCGGTATTTTATGTCCAACATAATTCTTAATAGGCGACTTTTCTGAATTATTGGCTGCAACAGCCTGATCCAATGCTTCAAAATCTATATCATCTAGTTCACCACCGGAAAGCGTTGTATCTGTAGCACTGCTCTCAGCGGAATTCTGGCCGGAATTCACCGTTGTTTCTGGCGCTAATTCAGCTTCTAATTCTTCAGCTGCTCTACTACGATAGACAGCCTGCGGCAAACGTGTTATATTACGGCTATGTACTGCCAATGCAGTCTGCGTTGCCATCTGCTCCGCCTCTTCGAGCGTCGGAAATGGTGATGGATCTTCGGCGATTTGTGCACTTAGCGGCAGCAGTGTATCACCCTTGATCTTACAATCACGCGCAAAATGTCCAATGCCGTTACAATTGAAACACGTCAGTACACCGCCATCGCAACCGCCCATATCCATATCCGGACCACTCAATGCTGCTATGCGCTTCTTGTGCTTCCACTGTTGTTTCTTGTATTTGGAGTAGTTCACCGATTTCTTGCCGCGCACAAATTTCTTCTTTTCAATATTTATGGTAACAAAGTTTTCGTTTAGCTTACCGGTTGCTATTTTCTCTTCCAGCTTCTTGCGTGCTGCTGCACGTTTTTCATCAATTACGGGCGTTGGTTTTAGACGTGTTGCAGCGGGCGGTACGAAATTATTTATATACTGCTGTGCCATGGTATCAGCCTGTTCCAGTTCGGCTAGTTTAATGCGCGGCACCGAGGTTATATCGCCACTCTCAAGCGCCAGTGCATATTTTAGTTCTTCAGGATTGAGCGGTTGTTCTTCCAATTGTTCATCATCTGTTGCTGTTGCTGTAGGTTCAGCAGGCTTTTTAGCTTTTTGTTTGGTTTTACGTGTCGTCGCGGGAGTGGACTTAGCTGCGCGTGGCTGCTTTTCAGCTTTTGACTTCTTTTCGCTTTTAAGTTTAGGCAACGTTTCGACTGCTTTACTACGTTTTGCTGTAGCACTTTTACGCTTCGACTGCGCTGGTTCATAGGTGGCATCCGTCTCCTCTTCATTTGCTGAGAAATCATGCACGGATATGCCGTTAGAGTCATTTAGCTCTAAATTAGTGGCAGGTGTTGGATCAACCGCTTCCGTTAACACTTTCCGACGTTTTACAATATGCCTAATTTCCTGTGTTTGCTGTTCATCTGCACTGTCATCCACCACGGAATCCGAATCGGTATCGCTGTCGCTCTTGATACTTTTCTTATGCGTTTTAGTTGAAACATAATTTGTGTTATGCTCGTTGGCAACTATAGGCATTGCCGGCGTTTCCGGGGTTGTTGTTGCTGTTGTAGTTGGTGCCACCGCCAAAACCGTTGTATTTGGCTCCAATACGGACTCATTCGTCGTAGTCTGCTGCGTGCTGCGCAGTTTGGTTACATCTAAATTAGCTAAACCGTAATGTGTTTTACGTGCCGTAGTTAAGTTATTATTACGCTCAGTCGTCTTCACTGCCGTTTCCAACATGACACTATCTGCTGTATTGCGCTCTAACCAACCTTCATCGATCTGTGTCTTTAACACCGCCGCCGCATCTTTGCTACGTTCCGTTGCCAAAAGTGGATTGGCGGCAACTGCTGCTGCTGCTTGATGTTCCTTAGCCTTACGTATTAATATAGTTTCCAAATCGAGCAATACTTCACCACTTTGTGTTTCATTTAAGCTGCCGGTACTACTGGAAGTTTGACTAACGGAACGATTAAGCGCATCACGTGAGAGTGGTTTACGTGGATTACGCTTGGCAAAACTACTGGATGTTGGGAAATTATTTGGATTAAGACTAGCACGTTTTTTAAGTTGTCTTCTCGTTGAGTCACCGTTAAGCGCTTCCGCCGTTGGTTGCTTACTGACACTGCTGCCCCAAGCATTAACATTTTGAATGTTTTCCGCGACAGCTTCAAATTTACGTATTACATGATCTTCATCACGATTCACCAGATTAATATGTGCATTTGGAGTTGGCAGCTCTTGAAGATTGGAGAAGTTAACGGCCGTAGTGCTGTTATTTATAATAGTTGCTATATCCAGCGGTAGCTGTGGCCCACCATTAAAACTCTGCTCAGTTAAACTATCGTCCAATGGAGTTACACCATCCTCGGCCTGTGACATTTCCAATACATCAAAGCCATCTTCGCTGAGTACATCGTTGAGGGTATCCTCCAGAAATGAGGTTTTTAGCTTATAATACATTTTGTAGGAATCACGTATTTCCTGCGAAGCTTCACGTATATCATACTGTGTTGTACCAAAATTATTTTATTAGTAAACAAAGTGTTTTTTTTTTTTATTATTTTATCTACTCACTTTGGATGGCACACGTCCATATTTCTTTTTGAAATCCTTCTCCCATAGCTTTACGCGTAATTTGTACTTTTGATACTTCTGCTTGAATACCGGATCGTCCATTGCTATTTATTTAACATTTAAAAACAACACAAAAACCGAATTTTTTCTTTATTTCTACTCAATTTTCTGCACAAGTGTTTTTGGCGCCCTTTTCAAGCATCAAGCTGAACAGCTGTGCGCAGAGTACAAAGCCAGCAATAAATTTTTGCAACGCCGTCCAAAGAAAAAAAAAAGGCAACACTTTGGCGCGTAGCAAAAAAAATTTGAAACTGAAAAAAAGCATAAAATTTCAATTAATTTATTCATTTATTAAATTTTTATTTTATTGTTTATACACCAACAAACTTTTAATAAGCAGTTTCCAAAATGCATTTTTCAACTTGTACGATGAAATCAAGTATAATAATAGTTCAGCAGCAGTTTCAAAATTGAAAACATAAAAAGATAATGAAAATAAAAAAGAAACTAATGCTCTTTTTTTTCCAATTGTTGTTGTTGCAAAGGTGTGTCCGTCGTTTCTGTGTGTGTGTGTGCAAAAAAACGCGCTATATACGAAACTAAGATACGCAATAATATATATATTTCATAGGTTTTGCTTTTCTTTATGTTTATCCGCCAATAGCTTTGCTTTGGTGGTGGTGTTCCGAGTCGTGTTAGTGAACGATGTGCCCAAAATCTCTGCTCTACATGAGTATCAGTGCAATCTTTTCCGGCTTCATGGCAGGACAACGCCAATTATACAAATAGTACTGTAGATTGCCATCGCCGGCACCGAATTTCAATGGCACCAAAAATTTCTTATTCTCCATCAGATCGAGCGCATTATAAACATCCATTTGCACACCGCGCGCCGATATGAGCGCATCATTGATTAACTCCAGCCATGGTGTCTTTGTTGAAACATTATAGAATGAGTAAGCGCTACGTACAGTCTTATGGACTGGATGATGCATAACGGACGACGGCAAACAATAGTAACTGGTGAGATCGGTTATGTTGCCATGCTCATCCTCAACAATGAAGCAATCAATGATGCCCTCTTTCGGTGTAAACCAATGACGAAACTCTTCTTTGCTAAAGACAGGACACAATGAGAAACCCTGCATATATTCATCGAGCAATTTGTGCGCTTTATCCAAATCCTTAGGTAGTATGCGACGGAAACCCTTAGTTTTGGGTTGATCGGGCAGTTTAAATAGCTTTACCGTACGCTGCATTGTCATGTTACGCGCCAGATGTGAGAATTTCACCTCAACCAGCTTCTTCGGATTCAACGAACGATGCCAGTAGCGACAGGTGGATACGGGTTTCGGCAGTACAACACCAGCAGTGTATGCTGCCTGATAGATGCCCGTTAGATTGACACGACGCGTTATCTCACGTATAAGCACTGGTGCAACACGTTTGCTACGCAATTTCTTGTGCACGCACAGAAAATTGATATCAACCACTTTTACAACTTTGCTATAGATGCGCAGTTTGCTGGGTATAGCCGATATAAAGCCAACCAAGCGTCCAGATTTCTCAACACGTACACCAACATGCCAGTCACGCTTCCAGCCAGGTGGCTGCAATGACCACTTGAGAAATTCCGGTTGATAATCAAAACGAAACATGGCATCATCGTCCTCGACATAGTTCTCGTTAAGCAGCGTATACAATTCCATTAGATCGTTCGAATTGTTTAGATCCAAGGTGACCCACTTGAAACCAGCTGGCAGCGTATATGCTTCGGGGCGTATGTCTGCAACGTCCTTGTCCGGTTCGATGCATTCATTTGTGGTAATGACCTCGTTTAGCTTGGGCACCGGTTGCGTTGACCAAAAAGCAAATTGATTCGACTGACGATTGACACCACCAAGGCCGCTTGCGCCGCCCCCGCTAACACCGCCAGCATTACCGGCACCGGCCATAGCATCTGTTACCGCCTGCAGCAATGCTTGCCTGCTGAGCATATCTAAAAAAAAAAACAAACAAAAAAAATCAATGTTAAAAGTCATCGATCGATATTTTAGCTGACACAGCAACTAAATATTTTAGTAACTAGACTAGACAACAACTAGCAAGTAAGGTGCGGCTAATTCCTTTACACAGCCATTCTACACCCCCTCCCACACCCAACAACGCATAGACGCCAATTGGTATTCGCCCTTTGACCTAACCTCATTCCTGTTGTTTTTTTTTTCTTCTTCGATTTATATTTTGTTCAAACTTACTGAAATCTGTTGGTAGATTGTTGATTGCGGACGGCGGTGGCGGTGCTACTTTGTTGTTGGAGTTAATTGTTGAAGCCTCATCGTTTGCGGAGCCCTTCGTTCCCTTTGTCTCACCCTCACCCGCAGCGGCTGACTCAATTGTCGACGATGATTTTTCTATGCTGCCGCTGCTCTGCACTTTCAAGCCGGCAAGTGCTTCCACCAATACAGCTTCCGTGGCTGCTGCAACGGCTTTTGATTCATTCTTAAGATTAGCGGCATTATTTTCATTATTGTTTGACTTGGTTGCTTTCTTATTCGGCATTTTTAATAAGCGGTTTTTCTCGCGAATAAATTGTTAATGCATAAATGTTACTAAAATTGCCTGTTGGTAATGGCATTAAAATATACCAGCTATTTTGTACAGATGCTGCAACACATGATAGTGCTACATCCAATACACAGTATTTATCTCACTTGCACACATAGTGTGCTGTATATAAACTTACTCTAAGTCAAACTGCGCTTAAAATGGATTTGTGTGAAAGAGAAGAGTACACATACAGCTGGTAGTCCAGCATTTTTTTAGGAAAATTGCAAATAAAACACACGAAAGCTTCTGGAAAACCGAGAATACCAAAACGCTCTGCCCGTATAGCATATTTTAGCGGCACATTTTAAAAAACGTACTGTGCCTTTACAGCACAACTTTAAAAACGCACTGAATATACCACAGTTAAGTTATAAAATCACACTGCATCTACAGCGAATGCTGCGGCCGCTTGGTGTATGCAATTCACGCCGTAGCACCACAGTTGCAGCATATTTTTCGCTTGCATATCTACTGCTTTCAACGCTAGTGTTCTAAAACTATACGTTATAATGCCGAATCAACCAAGGCGTAGAGATTGTCCCAACTGCGACAAGTGGTATAATAGTGAATACGCATTATCGGTACACGCCAGTGAGTGCATAGGTACGCCACGTCCAGTTGTGCTATGCAACAAGTGCTCGAAGATATTTAATAGTCGGAGTTCTATGTATACGCATAGAAAAAAATGCATGCAAAATGTCAACGAACAACAGCGTACAGTGTACGGCAACGAACAACAGCGTAAGGCGTACGGCAACAAACAACAGCGTACAGCTGACGGCAACAAACAACAGCGTACGGCTGACGGCAACAAACAACAGCGTACGGCGTACGGCAACGAAGAACAGCGTACGGCATCATCAAATGAACCAACAATTAAATATTTTAAAATGAAATTATTGCCAACACCTCTTCCGCTTTCACCACCGACGTCACCGCCGCCGGATGCTGCTGCTATGCGTGGTGAAACGCTATGGAATTCGCTAAGAGATTACTATAAAAAAGATATTGATACGAAGCAACTGGACGATAAGAAATATTATATATATGCACTGTTAGATCCAGCCATAGGCAGCGAGGCAGGCATCTTTTATATTGGCAAACGTTCGTGGGGCCGACCCCGTGACCATTTGATCGAGGCGTTAAGTGCGAGAAGACAGAACGAACTGCTAACAACGGAGTCATTGTACGTGCAGGAGAAATTTTCGCATATCTGGACTGTTTGGGAAGAGAGCGGTGGTGTCGGTATATGGCAATGTTTCTTAAATATTAATAGCGCCGAAGCTTCAACGTTGGAGGCATGCCTTATAGGCGAACTTCGCCGTCAGCTGGATAATGTTTATTGGGGCGTGATGTATGGTCCAGCAAATAAGTGGAATGTATGCGACATGCACGATGTAGCACGTTATGCGCTGGATCAACTGCACGAAGACGACATTGAGTACATCAGCATGAAAGATTTAAATATAAATTCGATAAATGGTTCATAAGTATGTTTTACAATTACAAATTGTCTTTTATTAATGTAAATTAATTTCAAATTTTCAATTGACAGCTGCTTTCGGTATGTCCGTCCTTTTACCTAGCCTTTCATTCTAGCTTAAAACAAACAATAATGCACAGTAATATAGTGTAGGGCATAAAAAATGAAGTCAATTCAGCTGCCGGAGACATCAGAAATCTTTTCTTTTTTATTGGCGAAGCGAAACTATACCGTGCACAGCGCGATGCCGGTGTGCTTGTAACATAGTCGATAGTGGCTATGACACCGTTGGATGCATCATCTACCTAGCTGCCACACTGATCCCTAAAAAGTTGGCTTCAATGGTATGGTATTGATGCAGTTGCCAAGGCAAAAGTAAGCAGTTGCTGCACATACAAACTGAAGGATGCCGCTGTCGGTTACTGCAGCAAACTAGCTGTGTCACAAAATACAACCGGTGGCTGAAGTAGTGGAAATAAAGTAACAAAAAAAAAAAAATTTTTTTTCCATTTATTTTTTTATTTTTGTTTAGTTAACAACAAATCTTTATATATTCCAAGCAGGGAATAAAATCGAAATGCATTTCGGTTTTGTAACGGTTTCGGTGTAAGGTTCTGTACCGGTTCCAAAATATTTCGGTTTTGGTACGGTTCTTGGATTTTAGTTTCGGTATGCCGGTAACGGAACCGGTCAATATTAAAATTCTCAAAAAAAAAACTGGAACTGCAAGTGTAACTTTTGATAATTATATATAGTTCTGGGAAATTTCGGAATTTTATAACCACAATTTTTTTTTTTTATTATTATTTAATCATTTTAGTTTGTCTAAAATCTTAAAATTGAAGCTAATAAATTATTTTCGATAACACATTCCTTTTTGTATCTTCGCGATTCTTATTAATATATCCATACTTGGCCTAGCACTACTTTCTTCAAGTTGCACCTTTTCAGCATCGGATAAAACTCTGGAATAAATTCTGTCAAACTGATATACAAATACTTTCCTGTTTAGAAGTCAGCTTTACATTATATAGGGGGTCTAAAAATATGGAACATTAAAAAGATTATATTCTAGGATAGAGTAGACTCACGTTTTTCAAATTCAGAGACGAAAGGTTTAGCCTAAGCAGCAGCTTTTTTACCAACTTGATTTTTAGAATAGCGCTAAAGTTACCCAAAACATACTTTGAAGTTTAGTCGTTGCAATTTTAGCTGGTTCGTGAATGCTAACACTTTCATTAATAGTATCCCAAACTTTTCTTTTTATAAAAAAAATCAATTATTTGCTACCGCAAAATTGGCGCAGAAGTCATACACGTTCTTCTCCAGCATCATATAGGTCGTGATCCAACGAGTAGGTCAATCCAATGGTATCTTCTTTAGTTTCTTATCTAGAATTAGGTAGCTTAAGGGCATCGTGCGAAGTTCTTTGACAACGGATCTTGCATTAAAATGGATTTGGAAAATTGTCACTATGCATATTGTCGGTATATGGTATGAACTGTTTTTTGTTTTCCTTTGACCATTGTGCATGAGAAATTATTTTTCTTAGAAAAAAATAAAATTATAACCGAAACTATACTTGTATAAATATTTTGATTCCAGTATGGTACTCTGATTTTATTTCGGTAAAAGGTTCCGGTTTAAAAATAAAATTATAATATCGGTTCCGGTTCTTAATTGGAATCGGTTAATTTCGGTTAACGGTTCCGGTTTTATTCCCTGGTACTAAGTGAAGAAACAAAGTCAATCAATGTTTAGTTGTCTCAGCTACTCATGAAGTAGATGCACTGGTTCGTAGACCTTCCAAGCGTGCATCTCGCTGTTGAGTTGTATTAGCTGCTCTTGCAGTAGATTCTCTGTTTCGTAGCTCTTCCAACCGTGCGTCCCGTTGTCCAGTTGTCTCAGTTGCTCTTGAAGTAGATGATCTGTTTCGTAGGTCTTCCAATCGTGCGTCCCGATATCCAGTTGTCTCAGCTGCTCTCGCAGTAGATGTTCTGGTTCGTTGGTCTTCCAATCGTGCGTCTCGCTCTTCAAATGTTTCAGCTGCTCTTGATTCACGATTTTTCAAACGGTTTTCATTTAGACGAATTTCTCCTTCACCGGGTGTTTCAGCCGCCCTACTGGCTGACTTCTGTTTTGATTCTTTGGTTGATCTTCCAATTGATTTTTTCTTGGGTGGCATTTTGATCAATTTGCACTGTTTATTATTAATTCGTTTATGGTTAGTGGTTAAATTCACCAATAATTTCTACCAAGTGTCATACGATCTTTGAATAAATTTTTACTTACTTCACTTTATCGATACCTGCAAACCGCTGCTGGCGCAAGCATCGCGGATCAGCTGACTGACGCTGCTGCTGCTGCCTTCACTTGACTTTTGTTGTTTTCGTATAATAAAAGAAGACGCTGCTATTCGAATAAAATGCGGCGGCGCTGATAACAACACAGAACGCCACCACCGCATGCGACGCCAGTTTTACACATACTCGTGCACACAACAAACATATCAAGTTATCAGCATGAATCTAACAAAAAAGCGTTTACGGATTACTGCGGCACTAATTATTTTTGTGCTTGCACTATTCTACATATATAAATCGGCAGTCTCTTCCGCCGGCCATGCACAACACAACAGCGTACATCAGGAAGAGGAACAACAACGGCAGCTACCACCCACCGAAAATCTACAACAACACTCTGAACTGCTGACTGCATTCGAAGCTCAGCAGGCGCTGCTGCAGACGCAACGCCAGGAGCTTCAGCAGACACAGGAACAACTGGCACATCTTGAGGAGCAGATACGCGCACTACAGGCAAGCACACCACGCAAATATCCTAAAGTTAAATATCTAAACTTCAAGAATCGCAAACGCATTCTGATTACCGGCGGTGCGGGCTTTGTTGGCTCACATTTGGTCGATGATCTGATGATACAGGGCCACGAAGTGATTGTTGTCGATAATTTCTTTACCGGCCGCAAACGCAATGTCGAACACTGGCTGGGACATGAGAATTTCGAGCTAATACATCATGATATTGTCAATCCGCTGTTCATTGAGGTTGATGAAATCTATCATTTGGCATCGCCGGCTTCACCGCCGCACTATATGTACAATCCGGTGAAGACAATCAAAACGAATACAATGGGCACCATAAATGTTTTGGGTTTGGCTAAGCGCGTTATGGCCAAGGTGCTGATTGCCAGCACTTCGGAAGTGTATGGTGATCCTACGGTGCATCCACAACCGGAAACCTATTGGGGACATGTTAATCCAATTGGACCACGTGCATGCTATGACGAAGGCAAACGAGTCTCGGAAACGTTGAGCTATGCATACGCAAAGCAGGTTAGTTTACGGAAATCTAGTTTATATTAATATACATACATATATAAATATTTTTTTTTAAACGGTAAACTGCTGACGTCACTTTGGACAGCAGCCAGCCAATAAGCATTTTGCGTGTAAGAAAATATCAATCATAAGTGTTCCAGAACATATAAATATATACTACATATGTATTGCGTATGTGTGCAGTAATTAAACGATTCGTTACACTTGCACGTCAATGCAGCTTACAGTGGTTCAATCCGCATGCAATTGGAGTTAATTAATTGCATGAGTGCCTACATATGTTCTATTGTACTTTGATTGGTATTTATGCGCACACCCACAAAATGAAACACGACATTCATTTAATTAAGATTAGATTAGAATAGCAGCAACAAGCGTAAAACAAAATCATTACAAATAATAACACTAATGATGATAGCTTCTGATAAAATAGTTGAAAGCGTTTGTTGTCTTATCTGTTGCTCTTCCATTGACATTCTATACTATCTATAGGAAAGCACGCTATAGTCGAGTGCGCTCGACTTCGAGTTACGCTGTATCTTATTCGAGGCTCATCATATGAATCATAGATTGTATTCGTTGTGGACATGAACACGCCTTATAGTAGACCGATCCGGAGCTATGCGGTATATTTTATTAGGATTTACATAAGAGACACTGAAATTGTAGGTTTTAGCGTAATTAACTACAAAAGCGAACAAAGCATTCATAAAATAACTTAAAAACGAGCGCCAGCCTTACATAAGGCTACGCCTTAAAGAGAGTTTGGCGCGTTCATTTAATACTAGTTATCTGTTGAAGGAAACTTGAAGTGTATATATCTTATAGTCTCCGAGGATCTGTTCTTTTAAACAGACGGACATGTATATATGGACTTGTATTCCGTTGATGATCAAAAATATATATACTCCATGCATCCTTCTACCTGTTTTCACATTTCACAAACCTAATTTACCATTTTACCCTATGCGTACACAGGCTTGAGTGGAGGGTTGGCGGAAGAGGAGGTAAAGGGTATAAATTTCTTTGTCTTTAGTTTCGACAAAAATATTTTTTTTTTAAATATGAAGTGTATTTTTTTATACTATGCACACAGTGTGAAATGGTATTGTAAGTTTGTCTAAAATTTTAAAGTATATATATTCTTGATCAGATCGACGAGACGAGTCGATCTAGAAATGTTCGTATAATAGTTGTATAATTTTTTTAACTATTTCTTTAGATATCTGTCTGAATGTCGGTGTCTAAGCTTCTTTTTTCATATTGATATGCCACGCCCACTTTTTGGGGTAGCCCCTATACAAACCCATAGCCAACTTTTGTATTTTTGTATGAAAAATTTCTTTATTTAAGTAAAAATCATCATGAAATTCGATATGAATGCGTTTTATTTTTATATATACCAATGGGCGTGTACCGCCCACTTTTTAGGGTATTTGTGTATTTGAATGAAAAATCTCTTTATTTAGGTCAATATTAGCTTAAAATTTAATGTGTTGACTTTTTATAGGCGGTTGCTTCGTATATGGTCGTGTCCCACCCACTTTTTGGCCTATTCCCTATACAAACCCGCCATAAACTTTTATGTTTTACAATATGATTCGATATATCGTAAGAATGGTATTAGAGCTTCGGTTCAACCGAAAGCTTTTAAATTTTTATGTTTCAGCGTTATATATTCAGAACCATTAAGGGGGTTTTCTGCCACTATGAATAACTGTAGACCATTCACTTGGAATCCATACAGCACGGTTTCGAATGAACGATTCCATTGTTTTTTTATGCAGCTGCTACGCTCACAGTATACAACCGATTTTGACATAAAAAATATACCATTTGAAAGGTACTCATTTACAGATATGTATTATTTTTATCAAAATCGGTTGAATATTTTGAGCGTAAAAGGCTAAAGCAATCGTCACTCACATAACGAAACAAACACACATAGGCTTTACATGAAATGCAAATGCACACACACACACAAATACTAAAGGATAGCATGCGGGCAGTCGTTTGACAAGATCTGCGAGAGCGAAAGTGATAGTAGTATCCGCTTCGCTATTATATTGGCAACTGTCGCTGTTTCTATTTTCCTAACTTTGTATTTGTTCTTTCAAAAAATGCCGTCGCCTTGGTCTTTGTTCAATAAATGGGACCTAAATTCTTCATCGCTTAAGATATTTTTGCGTTTAGGGTTCGATATGTTGAATAATTGTACATTACACAGCTTAATTATTGTTTTTTTTTTTATTTTTCCAGGAAAAGGTGCAAGTACGCGTAGCACGCATCTTCAATACATACGGACCACGCATGTTCATGAATGATGGCCGTGTTGTCTCGAATTTTATATTACAATCGCTGCGTAATGAAACTATAACCATCTACGGCAATGGCAAACAGACGCGTTCATTTCAATATGTCTCAGATTTAGTCGATGGACTAATCGCTCTTATGGCTTCCAATTATACACAACCGGTTAATATAGGCAATCCGGTAGAGCATTCAATTGAAGAATTTGCTGTCATCATACGAAAACTTGTCGGCGGACATAGTGAAATGAAACAAACCAAGCCCGTTGAAGATGATCCACAACGTCGCAAACCGGATATAACACGTGCACGTAAATATTTAAACTGGGAACCGAAGGTATCACTAGAGATGGGTCTGAAGAGAACTATTGCATACTTTCGCAATGAATTGGCGCGTAGCGATCGTTTTCAGGAGAATTCGCGCAAATTCTTTGAATCACCGGATCTGCAACGCAGCCAAAGAACCGTTAATCTGCTCAGCCCGGGCACAAATGATTAAGAGTAGTCGTGCAGCAGTACTTTAGTTGTATGCCACCCCAAACGATCCAATGTTCGATCGTACCTTAAATATGTGTGATGTTACGTTTTGCCATTAGTATATATTTTGTATCGTATATTGGAAACGTTTCTAGTCTGCGCTGTAAATATGACCATTGAGAGTAGTGCAATGATGAAAGGAATAGTAAAGCATTGTAAGAAAAACACCGAGAAACAGTGATGTATGTAGGCTCCAATTTGTTTTTTTTTTTTGTTTGTTGTTGTCACGCTTTTTATCCTTTTTAGCTGTATGTAGTCCTTTAGTCAAGTTTGAAGTGTGTTTGAGTGTGTAACTAGTTTAAGTTTTACATATATATATATATAAAAGCAAACATTTCTAAAGAAAAAGAACTGACATAAATAAAGATTTGCAATAGTAATAATCGGTGTTTTTTTTTTTTAGATGTGTTAAACTTTGAAATGAGTTTAAATGCTGATATTACATAGTTTCAAATTGGCTTTATTATATGTATAGTTTTATGCCATTAGTGTTTATATATGATTTCGGACAAGTGGGCGTCGTGGTTGCCTCAGAAGTGAAATTCAAGTTTCGACTACTCTTTCAAGCAATGGGGCTGTATAACGGCAATGGTTCGCACAATGTAGTCTTCTAAGTCATCCATAGTTGCTGATTTCTTCGCATAAACTAATTACTGCACGTAACCCCAGAGATAATAATCTAAGGGCACGATTTCGGTGGCCAATTGACTGATCCATTTCGAGAGATAACCCGTTTGTCAAATATTTCCTTCAATAAGTCACATCGTTTGACACGCTTTATGGCATGTGCCACTTTTGAGTTTGAAAAACATATCATCAATAATCAACCCATTCCATTGGGGCACGAAATAATCGCTAAACATGGCTCTATGGGGCTCGTCGTTCACATTCCTGGCGGCCAAATTTTTAAAAAGGACCAATCATTCCACCGGCCCATAGAGCGCACCAAACAGTGAATTCTTTTCCCTGTCGGAAAATGTAACCTCTTCAAAAAAAAAAAGGCTGTATTTCAAAATTAGCTTTCTCAACATATTTCACTTCACATGTTTCGTTTTTTATATTTTTAGCTATGTTTTCAAGTTCATCTATATATTACACTTTATATATATTGTATATATATATATATATATATATATATATATATATACATGTTATATACATGTTGTATATATATATATATATATACATATATCATAGGTAGTTTAACAATATGCTTATGCTATATTTATACGCCCTAATACTAAATTATTATTGCAAATTTACTTTTTTAAGTCAAAAACTATATTCAAAAATTGTTCTTTTGTTTCAGCTATGAGGTATATGCAATACACCAACAGACTACTACTGCTTAAACAAAAACCTATGCTTTAATCTATTTATTAGACTTATATGCTAAACATTCGCACCACAGCACAACTATGTACCTCAAGGAAATTAACGTTAAGGATCCGCTACTAAACTATGACTACCAGAGCTGCAGCATATGACTTTTGAAATGCGCACTTTTTCATGACAACAGCATCAGTGACAGATTTTCACCTTGATACCGGTTCAAGCATTTCGACAAATAGTTTCTTCATGGTCACCGACTCGTCACGGCAAACGCCACGCCAAAAACGTCGCAGTATATCATCCGCTTGACGCAACGATGGCAGTATGAGGAGCAGTTGTTGCTGATGCGATACGGCAGATGAATGACGCAACAAATATACCACATCATTAAGCGAATTGAGTATAGTATCCCGAAAAGCGCGCAGTGAGCTTTGATCATCTAAGAGTATATCACAATTGGAGAGCAACAGTGCCTTTAGCAAATAGTATTCTTCACGGCGTGGCGATATACGTTCCAGACGCTGTGCTATTTGCACACAGTGATAATAGAATTCCGTATAGCCGCATTCTTTGGCCAACAGTTCATCCATCCAGACATCAGTGGCAAAGCATAGCTTGCCATTGAATGGCAACGAACGAAAGGTCAGTTGCAATGTTAGTATTTCCGCCCACGAAACTTGCAACAATTTCATTTGATCATTGAGTGGCAATTCGGTGAAGCCAGGTATCTGTTTGGCCCAGCCAATAACGCTGACCAATTCCTTATCGTAGAGATCACTTAGTACGCCGAGTATTTCTTGTGGATCGTTATTATTGTTGCTGCCGTTTTGAAAAATGCATGTCACTGTTGTGTTTGAACTGCTTGTGGTGGTGGTGGTTGTTGGTGTTGTTGGCGTCTTTGAGCGTTCCAATTTAACGCTATCCGTTTGTGACGATGTATCATCCGATGTGTCTATAGTATTAGACACACCGCTGCTGGCGTTATGCTGCTGCACACTAAGTGTATCCGGTTCGTAGGAATTTAGCACTTCGAGTATTTTAACATCACACAAAGAACTTGTGCTCGATTGATAGAGTAGTTGCATTGTCTGATACGAATTGGAGACTGGATTACGTCGATACTTTTGACGTCCACCACGTACACGATCAAGACGTACGCCCTCCTTTAAGAAAAAAAATAAAAGAAAAAATTTAAATTAAAAAAATTCTGCTAAAATTTCAACTAGACACTCATACCTTCAGCATGCCCATTAGCAGACACTTTTGAAAACGACACGCCTGACATGCCTTACGTCGCCGTTTATTTATCTCGCATTCATTATTCGCCGGACACGTATACTCAATGTTGCCCTGTATGGTGCGCTTAAAGAACGCCTTGCATGCTTCGCAACTTGCTACGCCATAGTGAAAACCTGAAGCCACATCGCCGCAAACCAAACACAAACGCCGCAATTCATCGCGTATGGAACCATTTGCAGCGCCGCCACCGCTTGTTGCATTATTACCGCCGCCGCCTCCGCTGCTGCCATTATTACGTCCACCGCCACCGCTCGCATTATGCGTATCGGCATCATTATTCAGCGAAACATTGTGCAGATCACATGACAGCGATGTTGTTGAGCTGCACAGTTGCCGTTCCGGTGAGACAGAGGGTGAGGATTTCATGCTACTTGAATTGTGCGCCTTTGAGCTGGAACTGCACGAATTGGAGCGATTCAAATTCGTTGTGGTGGTGGGCGTTGTGGCATTTGGACTATAACAGGAATTACTTGCACCGGCGGATGTTGTTTCCACCTCCTGTTTTATGTGCAATACGCTGATGACGCCGTCCGACATTTTGAGTGCACTACAACAGTCAAATAGAAGATGGATGATTTTTTAAATTAAATGCGAAATAAAAATCAAATATCATTCATTTAATTGCACTTAATGTGCGCGCCTAACAGTCAAAAGTACGCAAATAAATCAACAACAACAACAACAACAAAACTGCATTGTCGCGCTAAATTAGTAAAAAAAAAAAGAACCATTACAGCTACTATTTACTAATACTAGACATTGTGCCAACTGGAGAGCGTTTAATATTAATGAATGTAAAACAACAACTACAAATCAAATTAGAATAAACAAATGTGCATGCCACTGTGTGTGTGTGTGTGTCTGTGTGTGCATTTGCTTGCACATTCGCTGCGCGTACAGTGATGTACAAAAAAATATGCACAGTTTTGTGTCATAATTCTCTTATTGAAAATTATAAAGCCTATAAGACAATGGTCGTTTTTATACTCTCTACCCAATGAGTGAAGGGATATATTAAGAGTGCAAGTATGTGTAACAAGCAGTAGATATGACAGACTGTAAAAAGTATACATATTCTCGATCAGCAAAATTCCGTCTGTTTGAACGAATAAATGTTGGTGTTTATAAAATATTGAGACTTCAAGATTGTGTATTTGGATACTCCTTTTCTTTTTTTAGCTAACTAGTATTAAATGAACATGCCAACCCCATTTTACGATGTAGCTTACATATTAATCTGTCCCACCTTATACTTCTTTGGACCAGATCAGACCACTGTAAAATTTAACCCAAATACAAACTTGCCCTTTATTATTAAGTTTTTATATGAAATTAGTTTGTTTTTGTTCTGAATTAAGCTAAAAATTACAAATTTATCGTGTCATGTCAATCCACACAAAATATTACATCCATTAAGTGAGCTCAAAATGAGTTGGGATGGGTGGGATCAGGGGTTCGGCTACATTTCATCAAATTTTATCTAAAGGGAGCTGAGGAAAATCATTGAAAATCTCACTCAACTTTTCCATTAAAAACATATACATTATTATTACAGAAAATATAAAAAAATATTTAAATTTATAATATAACTTTTTTATTATGGTATTCCATTCTGCCCGCAGACGGCTATGCTACTGAAACATTTATTTCGAAAAAAATATTAAAAATTATAGGGTAAATCTTACGTGAAGGGAGTTTCACCACATCTCATCAAGAGGAGGGAGAGGTCCAAATTGAAAGAAAACACCTCACAAATGCTAATAAAATATCCAGCATAAGTCCAGATCGGAGCACTAAAGAACATAGTCTATAGAGCATATAAAGAGCAGTAAACAACATACAGGGTATCTTTAAGTTCAGTAAACTCGACTACAGCGTTATTTCTGGTTTATGAGAAGAAATGACTTTTACGTACTAATACATAATTAGAGTCAATGTAAAACCATTTTTTTATACTTTGCCTTCAAAAATTCAATAAACTTCGCGCACATATGAGAACTGTAGAAAATCGAAAAAAAAACACTCTGGGCTATTCAAAATCGAGAATGACTTTCATAATTTGCGGAAGTTACGGCATATCAAACATTCCAGACAAGTTACAAATACATACATGTGTACATAAAGTAGGAGAGAACTTTTTATACAGTAATTTGCATTACACTGTGCTACAGTATTATATAACTTTTCAAGCGATCTGTTGTATAACATTTCTGCATTTTTAAAAAAATTTAAACACCTGCAAATATTACTGTTCTTAGAACTCTTCAAACGATTATCATCCAATGGTGCGTCCACTTTGTCAAATTTTAATTGGTAATCTTTGGCCAGAGAAGAAACATCCGCGAGAACGTCGTTGTAATCTCGTGCCTATTCTCACATTCGATTAAGGATGAACAAACCGTGAACAGAAATTCCGTACATTTAATTCAGCTCACTTTTGTTGAATTCAAAGGTTTTTTACATTTTTTCAGTAATCACGGTTTTTGTAGGGCCTAGATGTTTGTAGTCCTGTATGTCATCTCGAACTTCCTTGAATCTATTAAACCACTCGTACATATTGGTACGGGACAAACAACTCTCACCATAAACATCTTTTATCAAATTAACGAAAAGTTTTACCGAGTTTAAAACAAAACACCATCATTAATATGAATAACGGTTAATAGAGCCAAAAAAGTTATTTCCGGTTTAAAAAGTCACTTCTAATGGAAGGTGAACTGTATTCTACATCAAATTACTATATGTATAGATTTATTCCTATGTAATTTAATGTATTTAAGTGAAATTAATACTTACATCTAACACTTTTGAAGAAAATTATTTTGATGTGGAACTAAACTACATATTTTATTTTATCAGCGTCCTCGAAATATTTAAACTATTGAATCACCCTCTTAAATATTACCAATTAGCAATAAATTTTATTTTCTTATTGGATGAAAAACTATCTTCTATGACACTGATTGGAGCACTAAACTTGAAATGAGTTGCTATAAAACTTAACTATCGTATACTATGCTAACATAAATGCACGCGTTAAGCTTAGCAAAGATAATTCTTATCATAGGCATTACTTATCAGTCTAATTAAAAAAAAAAAAAAAAAGTGGGCCGGGACAAGCACGCGATCCACAGATGTTCTACGATGATGTGGATGGATGGATGGATGGATGGAAGAGGGCCATGTAGTTCGATATAAACTAGTTAAATATTGCACAAATTATGTATGGAAGTGCATACTAAATACATATATTACCTATGTTATATGAGTTTTGAAATACTTACATATTATTTTATTTGTGGCTGTTATATTAAATTTTGTTCGTCTGTCTGCTGTGCTCCACGTCGCACTTTCGTCACAACTTCGTCGCACGTATGTGCTATCAGTTTCCAATTGAAATGAGTTTGTATATGTCTGAGACGCATACATACATGTAGAGTATATAAATTCGCATAATAATATTGCTAATCTTAAAAATTATATTTGATTCGAGCGCACTGTTATTGCTTTTTGTTTTTGTTGTTGTTCCGCCGCTGCTTCGTACATTGCTTTTGCTTATCCGTACATTATATTTTTATCAATTCCACTTTGTGCAGTGTGTTCTGTTGCTGCAGTGGGATGCAGTGCTGAACTTATGTTGTAGTGCATGCAATATTTGCATATTTTTGTTTTTGTACAAATCATAAAACAATTATTATAAATTTCTTATTGTTGCTGCTGTATGTGCCTGTAGTAGCATTGATTTATCTTTAAAACGCGCCGTGCTCTATATAAAACACAATAAAGCAAGTGTCAATAGAGACTACGACTCAAATGAAATACATCTTTAAATATTAAACTAAAGCACTGCTAATTGCGTCAATTACGTTTATTTGTTTTGAATAAAAAAAAAATATAATCGGAGAAAAACACTACTGTCGTCTGATGAAAATAGAACTGCACGGTCTGAAGTTGTTGTTAAGCTGCACATAAACATATGTACAGACGTCGCCTTTTGCATAAGTGCAAGTGATGCAAGACAGCGAGAATTGTACAGATGGTAATACATGTAAGTACTAAGCCAGATGTGTCAGTAATTGCTACAGCGCATATACGTCTTGCGCTCTCACACTCACTCACTGTTTGTGTGCGATTGAGTTGCACCACATATAGCTACACAAAATACCAGAAATTGTACTACAGTACAGTGAAAACTGTTTGCATTGGTTTTTTACTGAAAAAAAAAAATAAATAAATATTCATACAATTTTTAATTGCAGCTTCTGTGTACATTGTAATCCGTCCACTTTGTACATCGAGTGTATCAATGGCTGATGGGGGTGGGTTAGCACTTTCCCTTTGAGCGTTTCCAAGTTGATTTTAAATGGTTTTGCAGCATGGTCCCTAATAGTGTCTATACTCGAATCGCGGCGGTTATTTCTTAAATACTCGGAACAAACGCATCAATTGTTTTTGGTAGCGATCCGCCGAGATGGTTTCATTGGGTTTGAGGTACTTATAGTGGACTACTCCTAGCTGATCTCACCAAATAAAGAGCATAAGCATGATTCCATGTATATTTGGCTTCTCCATTGATGTTGAGGGTTGGTCGGGCTTAACCCATTAGTTTTTGCGTTTGGGATTATTTTAGCGGATCCACTTTTCAACACCTTTCCACGTCTCTTGGTTTCAATTCGTATGGGACCCAATTTCCCTGCATTTGGATCATTCCCATATCTTTGAAGCGGTTGCTGATTATTGACAAGTTAACTTCCAATGATTCAGATAATTGTTGAAACGTTTGATATTGATCTTCATTCAGCTATTCAGTCTGTTACTTGTCTTCCAGCTAAAAAAAAAACATTTTTAAGCCGAGTGAAATATTTTTCTAACGGTCTCCGATGGCTTTCGGCAGCACTTTTCTTCATGTTAAAGTAATGTAATAGAACTTCTTATCCGGATCAAAGTTAGACATATTCAATGAAGTAAAAATGTTGTTAATTACGCTCAACCAAATGGCATATACTTCAAACGATACTCAATGGGATTAGGTTTATTGGGGAAAGTGGAATATTGGAAATACACGCCATATCTTAGTAAAAGCTACGTATTCAAACACCCAATATCATGATAGTAAAAATGAATTAATTCAATACTGAATGCAAACAAATTTAAATTAATATATTCGATTGATAAATAAATACGGATAAGTTAAATACGCATATATATTATCTAATCTTATTTAAAATATGATAAATTTCATAAAAAGTAAAATTGTTTAAATACCTCACTTCTTTCTCTATACCATGAGCACTGTTTACATTGGACAAAAACGTTCGAACCAACTGTGACCAATATACACAGTTTTCACTGTACAGTATTTTTTTCTGGTATTTCTTAGAACTTCCAAGTTTGTTTTTCCCGTCTGGAATTCGTTCATCACATTTTAATAATTATATTGCAACTAATTTCACAAAGAGTACATTCAACTTCAACAGCAAATATGGCCGACGCAGAATATATTCCACCAGTACCAGTGGGCGATGGGCCACAGCCTTCGGCGCAGTCGAAAAAAGCCGGCTTACAGGTGATACCGGCAGAAGAGGTGCCCTCCATTGAAGAGGTCGTCATGATTGATCCCGATTGCATTGAATTGGATTTGAATCATCGACGCATTGAGAAACTGGAAAACTTCGAGCCACTAACTCAGATCGAACGTTTGTTCTTGCGCTGGAATCTCATCAAGAAAATCGAGAATGTACACATGTTGACCACTTTGGTTGAACTGGAACTGTACGATAATCAGATTACGGAAATCGAAAATCTGGATACGCTGACCAATTTGGAAATACTGGATTTGAGCTTCAATCGGTTGACACAAATCGAAAATCTTGATAAGCTGCCAAAGCTGGAAAAATTGTTCTTGGTGGCAAACAAAATTACGGTTATCGAGAACATCGGCATGTTGACTAATTTAACTATGCTGGAGTTGGGCGATAATAAGCTAAAGAAAATTGAAAATCTCGATACGTTGGTCAACTTGCGTCAACTCTTTCTGGGCAAGAATAAAATATCAAAAATTGACAATTTGCATAAATTGGTCAATTTGGAGATACTCAGTTTGCAGGCGAATCGCATAGAGAAAATTGAAAATCTGGATGCATTGGTTAAACTCTCCGAGTTGTATCTATCTGAGAATGGCATACAACAGATTGAGAATTTGTCAGCTCTCACAAATCTGGAAACGTTGGATATTGCAAAGAATCGCTTGAAAACGTTGGGCAATATGGAGGAGCTTACACAACTGGATGAACTTTGGCTGAACGATAATAGCATTGATGACTGGAAGAATGTTGCGGTGCTGCATGCAAACAAGGCGCTGAAAACAGTGTATCTGGAGCATAATCCGATCGCCAAAGATCCTAGATATCGTAGCAAGTTGCGCGATATCTTACCAAATTTGCAGAAGATCGACGCAACACTATGTCGCTAAATTACGAAAGACTTGATTGAAATTATTTATCAATATTTTTTGGCGTTTATACTTTTGATTATAGCGTTTAAGTATTTAGCGTTCGAACGAACCAAAGCTAAAAAAAAAAACTAATAGACTTAACAATCCATAGTAACAATTTGTAAAAATTAATATATGTTTATGAAAAACAATAAAATTTAAATATAATCAAATGTGGTAAAAGATTGTGTTGGAATAGGTACATAGATCTATACTACGAATGTTCCAGTTGTAATAAATAATACTGCTGTCGAGTGAGCTCGACTTCGAGAGCTAGTTCTTATAGTGGTCCGTTCTGGAACTATGTGCCATATTTTATTAGGATTTACATTAAATATATCAAATTTAAAGCGTAATTAACAAAACGAATACAAAAACTTAAAAATTGGTGCAGATTTGTATGGACTACCCCTTAAATTGGTGTTGGCATGTTCATTTAGTAATAATTATCTAAAGAGGGAAAAGAGAATCTATATATCCAAACTTGAAGTCCTATAGTCTACATGTTTTTGAAGCGCAAATGTATAAACTGCGGTTTTCTTGCCTTACAAAAAAGTTTCCTCTTAGTTATGATAAGCAATTTTATTATAATGAACCTCATATTGGGAGTTCCAAAAAACAAAAAAGTAGTCAAGAATAGAGCGAACAAGTGATAAGTACAAAAACTTAGCTATATACGGATCGTCAAACTCTTTAGACCACCTTTAAAAAAAAACCAAGCATTGTGGGGGCTTTATTCCAGCCCCGGATCTAATGGGGGCAAACCGGGGCACTTGCCCCGGGCGGCAGATTCATGGGGGCGCCAAATCCTTGAGACAAGACTTCAAAATATCGAACAAGTGAAGGGATTGGGCGCCACTATCAAGTTTTTGCCCCGGTTCGGAAAAATCGTAGATCCGGGGCTGCTTTATTCAATAAAATATCAACCTTAAAAAACATATTGTGCCCAATATAATATATCGATTGGACGCCTATGGAAGAACATACATATACCCCTTTTCACGTTTAAACACAGTTTGTTTAAATTGCACCAAAGATCCATGGTCTAAATCGAGGACGAATTAAGATGAACGTATAGTTTAACGTCGTTTGCATACATCAGTACATTCGGTTATTTAAATTTGCTGTATATTAACACTAACCATACAATGCTATTATTATTATTTATTGTTATTATTCTTTACTTAGTGATATTAATTAAACAAATTGCAAGTTAAAGTTTCAAGTAGATACTTTTGCAAATCATTTTTGATTTACTTTTTGCTTTCAAAGCGACCCTTCAACACATACGATACAATACGTCACTGTTTTCAGTGCTGCTTACATGAACAGCAGTTTTTACACCTGTAAAACGTTATTCAACACTGTTTAGTAGCACATATTGTTTTTGTTGCTGCTGCTGCTGCTACTGCGTGCGCTGAAAACTGTGAAAATAAACTGCGCGATTGTTGAATTTGCTAGCTTCATAAAATATTTAGTACACAATTTAAATAGCAAAGTGACATATTAGCTAAACTAATACTCGAGCAAAGTGTGTAACGTGAAAAATTAAAGTATTGCAGCATTTAAAAGTGACAAATAAAAAAAGAAAAAAAAGGTGTGTATGTTGAGCACGTATGTTGTTTTTTGTTTGTTGTTGTTATTGTTTTTATCAGTCGACTACTTTGTTTTTGTATCAAATCGTATATTATAAGCATATTTATAATAATAGCGCGACTTTGTTTTTGCTATATGTGTGTTGCGTTAACTTCGAAAAACAAATAATTAAATATGCGCGTTAGTTTTCTTTAGGTAAATTATGCGAAGCATGACTTTGTATTATATACTACTGGTGGTGAAGTATATGGTTAATTAAAGCCCCATGCCACGCCATATTTCCAGCTGGTGGGGGTCTTTGTTTGTATTTCCTGAACTTGCGTCTTTGGTTTGGCTTCGATTACAGCGTATAGAGTGGGTGGAAAATTCAGTTCCAAAAAAAAAAAAAAAAAAAAAAATGTCCGCTTGGCCTTGATGTCCGACCAACGTGTTTCTTTCAAAAAGAAAACAACAAACTTTTACAGCCTGTACCGGCTGTAGCGAGCGTAGTACACTAAGCAACAGTCGCACGCGATAACAAAATTTGAAATCAATCACTGTGGACGTTAGTCCAGGCAAGTGAATAAAGCGCAGCTCATTGTGGCTGCAGTACGGGCGCTATATTACAAAGGCAATAATGTAGTTATTACCATTAAAAAGTATTTGCAATCGCATATTCAGCAACATTTAAAATCGGTTCAACCCGCACCGTATCAATGATGGTTGAAAATACTATTTGCACTTGTGAAGGACCTATCACCCATTATGAGTAGAAAAAATACATTCCCCAAGGTATATTGTGGCTCATTGGCACCTATAATTTATGCTTGGCGCTGAGACGAGTCGAAGGAGCACAAGATCAAGAAAATTGATCCACCCGTATAAAAATTATGACAAGTTAATAAAATAGTTTCTATGTTTTGAACCTTTAGAAATGCTTTATTTTTTGATACAGCATTTTAGTAAACAAAAAACTAAGAAATTTTGTAGGCCAAATTTTTGCAAAAAAAATTTTTTTTTGGCGTAAAAAGATTTCAGATTTTATAGCATTGATTGAATATCACTTTTAAATGCCTTTCAAACAATCACTACTTAAAAAAAAAAATATAGATAAATAAAAAATTTGAAAATTATTTGATTATTTGGTGATTTGCTAAAAATTGAGTCAAAAATTTCATGCTTATATTTCTTATGTGTGCTAATATGTTGTGATATTGGGCAAATTTTTATATTGTTATATTTATTAATATACTTTTCTGAAATATAGCATTTAAAAATATTGTGCTGTTACATTTGTTATACATGAACATGTGATTTTGTGTTGAATTTTCGAGAATTTTCTTTCAATTAAGTAGAGAAACGAATTCGATGTTCTAAAAACTATATATTATAATATATAAAAATTTTAACGAAGGCGCGCTCGCTCTTACATATTACAATCAATTCCAACAATACAAATGAAAAATAAAAATCTATCATCACAAAATTGATGACAGTAGTTTTGTGAGTTTCAAGTAAGCTGTCGTCACTTTGTTTTTACCTAGTCTTTATTGATATGAATACATATGGATGTATGTAAAAATATTGTATTGTATTTTATGACAAAAATAAGCAGCGGCAGATAGGGTAGGTAGCTGGCGGGCTGATTCTGTTGCTTTGCTACCTGCGCGCCGCATATATAACACGAGAATTTTTTGCAAAAAAAAAAAAAAAAAATAGTATCTGTACTTACGCTTGACATATTTATTTTTACAGGTAGTACAAAGCTAGCTGCTCTGCAGAGAAGAACAACATTTAAAATAGCTAGCTAAATAATATTATTGTGCCGTTTATAACTAAGCGTAACGCGTAAAAATGATGAGTCTGCTGGGACGGCCAGATGTCGAAGCTGGTGAAGTTTTTGTCAACTTTAATCAAAACATAACGTAAGTATACATATAAACCTACATATTGTATATGGAAATAATTTTTTATTATTTTAAAATCACTTACAGTTCGCTTGCTGTAGCCACAAATAATGGCTATAGTCTCTACAGTTTGGGTTCCGTTGATTCGACACTCGATAAAATCTATCACACACCGAGCGATGAGATCTTTTTGATTGAACGTCTCTTCGAAAGTTCACTGGTGGCCATAGTTTCACAACGTTCACCGCGTAAACTAAAGGTCTGCCATTTCAAAAAACAAAGCGAGATATGCAATTACTCATATTCGAATACAATACTGGCCGTAAAATTGAATCGTGAACGTTTGATTGTCTGTCTTGAGGAATCGTTATATATACACAATATACAAGATATGAAAGTGGTGCATACCATACGTGATACGCCTTGTAATGCAAATGGTCTGTGTGCATTGTCCTCCTCATCGGAGCATTGTTATTTAGCCTATCCGGGTAGTGTGACTTCGGGTGAAGTGCAAATCTTCGATGCCATTAATTTGCATGCTAAGGCCATGATACCCGCACATGATACACCATTGGCAGCGTTGGCTTTTAGTCCCAGCGGTACAGAGATTGCCACGGCCAGTGAACGTGGCACTGTTATACGCGTTTTTTCATCGCTGGACGGTAGTCGTTTGTTTGAATTGAGACGCGGCCTGAAACGTTGCGTTTCAATTGTTTCGCTTACATTTAGCAATTGTGCTGAGTATTTGGTCTCAAGTTCAAATACGGAAACTGTGCATATATTCCGTTTGGATCGCAGCGCTGCAGAGAATGCAGAGCATTCGAAACAGTCCAATGATGACTGGATGGGGTAAGTGGTGTTGGATATTGTGTACAGTATATGGTATATATGTGTGTAAAACTAAGCAAGCAAAGGTGTTGGCACTATACATATACAATATATTCATAAATAATAATCCCATTCATTTCCATTAAAAAATCAGTCGTTTTGAAGTGTATACCAGGTGTATTGTACAAGTATGAAATGGGGATTTGAGAAACATATGTCATAAAGATTTGATATATATGGAATTTTATTGCACCATCTGCAAGTGTGTTGAACGTGAGCCTAATGTTTTCAATCGCCTACGAAAAATGGGAAAGATTCAGAAGCTAGGCAGATGGGCACAACTTGAGTTGAACGGGAGACAGATGAAGACGCGCTTAAACATGCGGAATATTGATCGAACGAAAAAATTTTTCTGCTTTTCATTACTGGTGTTGAAAAGCAGAATTTTTTTTTTTTTTGAGATCATGGTTAAAACTGGGTACATCATCCACATCGACATCAAGACTTTATCGCTATAGCAGAAATACGATATGCTAACTCATGCGGCTTGCTCACCGAACTTTGCTACTTGCGAGTACCTATTGCTTCCATCAATAGGTCACGTACTTGGTGACGAGCGCTTTGGTTCCTACGAATATGTGTAAAATAGTTAAATGGATGGTTCGCGTTAAATGGGGAACCTTTTTACTGGCGTGTTATTCACAAATTGCAAAAAAAAGTTGAAAAAGATAAACAACTAGCGCTGGAACAAACTTTGAATTAAACACTTTTTAACATTCTTCCGAATTAGCGTGTTTATTTTTCCGGAAAAAAGTAGCCGCACTTCATACTTGTACACCTGATAGTTATTTTGCGTTTTTTATTTTGTTTGCACTCACCATATATGAACTATTTTTCTTTTTCTTCCATTGTTTCTATCTTCGCCGCTTTCCTCACAAAACAAACCACCACAACCACCAAAAAACCACAAATACTACTATGTACTACCACCACAATCATCATGTCTACTCTCTCATGCAAGTTACTCGTTTTTTAGATTCTTGAGCAAAACGGTTACCAGCTACTTGCCAACGCAGGTGACTGATGTCTTTAGCCAGGGACGTGCTTTTGCATCGGTTACACTGCCGGAGGCGGGAGTTAGACGCATGTGTGCGATTACAGTCATACAGAAACAATTGAGGTAAGTTCTACTTAAATATGTAGTATATACGATGGAAATTTGATAAGTCAGTACCTTTTTTAAATTTCCCGCGAAGTAACTTTAAATGCAACACTGCCGGTGTCAACTAATTATCATCTGTTTGACAGCCATTGATAGCAGACATGTAATACAGACAGGCGTATAGAAAGTAGAATGTTGCCGCGTAGATCCGATAAAAAAAAAACACTGTTTCATTTAGTGCTTGGTCGCTGCAATGGATAAATGTTTTATCCACGTTCGTGAGTCGTGGCGGAAAAACCCTGATTGCGGTTATCCAACGTTAAAAACTACTACGAAGTTAACATACGTTTACGTCTCTGATGTCAATTGCAACACCGTACTGCTTTCTGTACGTCTGTCTGCCTTTCAATGGCTGTCAACACACAAATTTAGTGATGCAGTTTGGGTACTTTCCTCAAATCAATATAATTCGAAATTCAAAAAGTCACTGATTTATCAAATTGCACTCGTTTATTTCGATAAATGCTTCTTTAACTATTATATTTTTGGCATTACAGACTGTTGATTGCTGCACAGGATGGCTATTTGTATGTCTATACTATACCCTCGATTGAGGGTGCCGAGTGTCAGTTGATCAAGAAACATGATTTACGTTTAGATGATAGCTATGCCATGGATGTGAAAGGTGCATACCAATAATTTGCTTCTAAACATCTCACATACACTCACACACACGCACGCACACATCCATCCATCCATCCTTACACATACACACACATACATAATTAATATGTTCTTTCATACAAAAACCCTTTTGCACAAATTCAAAACGAAAACAAACGAAAAAAAAAACAAAACAAAAAATCAATTTTTGTAGTTGATTCACCACAACCCTTAGGCGTTGGCGCTGCTGGTTCTGGCGTTGGCAAGGATGATGCCAAATCTGGTAGCTCCGGCGGCAATACTGGACCAAGCTATGCCTCAGCCGTTAAAGGTGATGAGCAGTCTGGCTCGACTTAGGTGCAACCAATGAAGATGATGACTACAACTAGCAGCAACAACAACTCACTCCTCAAAGTACTAAGGACGACGATGCAAAAGTGATTGATATATATATATATGTACATATATACATAGATATATGTATATATATATATATGTATATTATAAATATATTGGCTCGCCCAATTGTGTGAACCATATTGCATATGCGCTAATTTTTAAGCTCTTAGTTTTTAATTAGAATTTTATGATAATGATTGATGATTCTTCCCCTCGTTTATATAATCAAAACAAAAACAAAAAAGTGAAAAAAAAGATACATTTCGTGGCCGTTTGAACTAGTTTTCTTAAGCAATGTTCTAGCCTTAAGTTTGTTCGTGAGAAAGAAATGTTTTTGCTTTTATTTTCATTTTTATTTTAAGTAGCTCTTATTTTGCTTAATTAAAATATTTTTTTAATTTTATTTTAAAATTTATACATTTTGATCTTATAATTAATAAAAAGTGCATTAAAAAAATGTTTTTATTTACTTTATATAATTAATTTTTTAAAATTTACGTATTACAAAACACAAATACATACATAATCATATTACTGGCCCACCCGTAAGCGAACCACATGCACAGACACACATGACAGACTTCTCCCACATTGCATACTACATATACCATATATTATACGGAAATATAATCGCTTGATTTATCTATTTTTAATCATTTTTAAATCGACATTTAGAATACAAAATAGGAACAATTTTCGGCGCGTTATTTTAGTGTAAAGAAAACAAAAATCAAATCAATATATTTTGTACAATATTAATATACTATATATAAAAATATTTTAGTGTATTATATGCATAAGTTCAAGTGTTTAATTAAATCTAATTAAATCCGATTAAACTTACGAGTATATAAAATCAAATTGCGTAAGTTTCTTTTTCTTTATTTTTAGTAAAAGATTGAATTTTAAGAGTATTCCGAATGTCTTTAGTAAAGCATGGTGATAGTGTGGTTCTTGACTAAGTTTCTGTGTCGAAAGAAGTCAAAAGCAAGTTTGAATGCGCAAAAATAGTTTGTCAGAAAAATTAAACCATAAAAGTTTGTACAGAGAAATGTTTCAAGCAGCCTAAAGGTAGTCTAGTATCTATAACTATTAAATCTATCGTATTCAGACAGCATAAAACCACGAAAGGTTCAGAAAACAAGGAGAGCATTGTTGTAGAGATCATTGCAGCAGCAAAAATTAAACTTAGCCAAGGCTTCTGTCGTTTGGTTCCTCTGTCGGTAGATATACCAATTACTGCAAAGATTTTTGCCTTATCAATCCGATACTTGATATGTACATTTTTTGCAACCATTACTACTTATACTTATAAGAGCGATGCAGAGAGAAATAAATCATTGAAGTTAGGAGAATGATGTTTTGTACATAGAAGAAAGGACTGAGCTGAGATGTATATTTATCATTTTATGGTGAGTATGGCGAGCGAGTTTAGAGTTAATATCTCGAATTGATCAACATAAGATTGCATAAAACCATTTCAGATCGACATCTAAAAAACTGGGAAACTGTCACAGACACAAGATAGAGACATACACACTAGCAAGATTAGTGCTTGTCGAGACGATCAAGAAAATATATACTTTGTAGAATGTCCAGTGCTTTCTATCTTATTTACTTAAGTGACGCTGTAACCGTCTATCGTACATGGTCGCACGTAGTCTAGCTAGCTGCTTCGTTTGCAGAGGTCTTCCCGGGCATGTGTTGGTTTTTCCAACACATGCCCGGTCGCTCTCTCGGACGTTTTGCACCAATTAAGTGTACGTTTTCCATGTACGATGACCAACCCAGTGCAGCGACTGGACATGTCATCGCTTGCATAAAACCTAATCTAAGTATCAAAGGGCTCGGACAGGTATTTTACTCTTCTGACCCCAGTAGGAAAGTAATGCAAAGACGAACGGTCTTTGCTGGGTTATGCAATAGGGAGTTGAAAAACTTCCATATTGATTGGCCTGTCGAAAGCGGATTTATAATCGCCAAATACGTAGTATGTCTTTTTGTAGTACTCATGGGTTTTGTCCACAATTTGTCGTAGAGTGAAAACTTGATCACTGGTCGACATTTTTGTTTGGAAGCCACACCTATATTGTCCTCTAAGTAAATCCGTGTTTGGCTGTGCAGTGATTTCTCCATAGTCTCACTGATATCTGTAACGCTTGAGCTTCATTTCTATCACATAAAACCTCAATATTCTCAAGAACACGATTTTCTTTCCCCACATATGTGTTCAGAAGACGATGATTCTCGGAACAGTTGGGGGAGTTTGGCTGAACAGGCGTCAGCAGTCTGTTGTGATTGCAATTTTGTGTAGAGAGTACCATGCTGAGCTTAGTTCGTACCTTTGGTGCTTTCTTTTATGCATTACAAACTCTATGACAAAATGTATATACTTTATGGGGTCTACCACGCCTTCTTCAGCCTGTTACATACATTCGCACCAACTTTTTATACCCTTGTCTATTTAGGTACAGGGTATAATAAACTATTTTCCTGAACTAGCCGTTGTTAAGTTCCAGATGAATATATATTCATCACTTAAGAACATCATAAGGTTTAATATTATTGTTTTGAGGACTAAATTGTTTTTAGTTTGAATTTTGAATAATTTTATGAGTTTTGGAGATACCTTGAGTCGAGCTATTTTTACTATGGTGTTTTCTTTTTTTACGAAGTCTATACAACAAAGTGTAATGTACGAGTATATTACATTCGATAGTTTTATACAGAAAATTTTCTGTTCATACAGACACTTTTAACTGATTTTGTGCTATTTACCAATCATTACGCAGAACTCCAAAAACTCTTGATGCATTTATCTATTTAAGATTTAGTTTATTATTTATTTATCTGTTTTAACTATTTGCATTTATCATCTATTATATGATTTATTAAATGTAAATATTTTAGTAGCATTTAGTTCTATTAGCAAAATTTATCGCTACAAGTCATTTTATCTGGCATATTCGTAAACGTAAGTTCTTTTATGAGCTACACAAAGTTAACAATGTTGATTATTTAAGCAAATGCTCCTACATTAAACAAAAAGCGCACAATTACACTACAAAAATGGTTATACTTATAAAAATTTAAATATCACCGCCAACCTGCTGTGCACTTTTACAACACTAATAACCGCGACAGTTTGTCAGCACTACACACCTTATGCTGCCATGCTTAACATTGAGCTGTATGGTTTTTCCTGTACAGACATAATTTACGTATGTTCCTGGCCGGCAGTTCGGTTCGCCACCACAACCATTGGAACGAACGTATTGTGATAAACAACATAAAATCGATATTAAAGAATTCACATTATTAATGGATATAGCCGGTTAAAAACCAAACAAACAAATAAACAGTGTCGAATTTAACGCTAATACAATGAAAGAAAACAAAATACTACAGCTCATCTATATCGCCTGGCGTGAGCGCTGGTCAGACTCACAGTGGGGCATAAATATAAAAAAGGCAAGTTCCATGAAGTGTTTTGTGCATTTTAATATTATATATACATCGAATAGTTGTTCGTTTAACGATATAAATTACATAAAGAATTTTGAATGCACTCTCTCTCTGTGTTTACGTTTACAATACAATTACTATTCCGGGTTAAGTTGCTAATATATAAAGTTATTGTCAAGTACTATTAATATTCAGTCATTACTTTTCTTCACCGGCGGTGCATTAACAGTGCGATCATAAATGGGATCCTCGCATTTGGCCAAAGCCAAAACCAGCTGACGCTGCTTAACATTCAGCGCCTGCGGTATGCGTACGATTAGTGTAATTATATGATTGCCGATGCCCTCTTTAGTGCGTACGCCCTTACTCTTGAGTACCACACGTGTATGGGATTGTGTACCGGCCGCAACACGTATATCAAGATCCTCATACAGACCACGCACTTTGTAATTTCCGCCCAGTATTGCTTCGGAGATATTCAAATACTTCTCGGTGTGTACATCATTGCCGATACGTTTGAAATAGTCACTTTGAATTATGGTCACATGATAGTTAACCTTTTGTTTGGTTTTTGGATTCTCAATGGTAACGACATCACCAGTTTTCGAGCCGGGCGGTATGTTGATCAGTACCTTTTCTGTGCTCAACTCGTACCCACGATTCTCACAAACGTCACAGTTGCTTCGATTGGTATAACGTTTACCCTTGCACATGCTACATGTATCCACAGATGTGTATGTGGGCGTTTTCTTTTTTATCTGTCCGGTGCCGTTGCAACGGCGACACAGTTCATTGCCCACATTTCGATTGGCCATCAACTGTGACTTACCATTGCAAGCTGAACACTTCTTCAGATATTGCAATTCGGTTCGTTTCTTACAGCCTACAGTGCCTTCGATGAAGTTTAGGGTCAACTCTGGATCGCTGGTGGTTAGTTTAAGGAGATCTAATGCAGAAAATAAATGGAAAAAAATACTATTGAGTTATTATTGGTTCGTAGCGTTTCTCAAGACTTGGTGTGACTAGTTCATTTCCAATGCTCTACTTTCCCTAGTGTATTCTACCGTAAACCTATTGTCATTGAACGTCGCTTTTTAGTATACGACATTTGGTTTAATTCATTGAATATGTTTTTATGTCGGATAAAGTGGTTTGCGGGGACTTCTACTCCATTAATTTAACATGAAGAGGAATCAGCATGGTGTGAACTTCTATGAGCTTCACAATCCGAATAGGGGGGAGGGGTAGTGAACGGTACCAAGCTCAACTGTTGATGGACTTTTAGGTCGCGCATTTAACGACATCCACGACAATGCACGTCGAAAACCCTTTCGAATCCTACAGCGAAACGGCGAAACGGGAAGTTTTAACCCATCCACCGAGTTCTACAGACATCGCTCTATTTGATTACCACCTGTTTTGATCGATGATCCATGTCCTGCTGAGCAGTGTTTCATATAGGACTTTCGTAAATGACCGCCCGTGTAAAAACCCTGAAAAATCCTACAGCGATACGGTCAAATCAGAAGTTCTAACCCATCCACCGTATTCTCCAGATAACGATCTATTTGATTACCAACTATTTTCATCGATGATCCATGGCCTGAGCAGCGTTTCACTTAGGACGTTCGCACAAGACAAGTTGTAAACAAAAGTCGCCCTTCCGACGCGGAATCTGTTTGCTGCATGTCAGTAGAAAGGGAAAAGGTAGTGCCCAGCGATGCACAGTACTTTGAATAATCTATTTTTAACCAATTTTGCACAATAGAGCCTCAATTTTCGAGAAAAAAAAAGAAACGCTACGAATTAATGCAAACATTCAATAACTCACCATCTTTACTCTCGGTTTGTGTTAATTTATTCAGTTGATTGATTTGCATAGGTGTCTGGCGCTGCTGTTGTTGCTGCTGCTGTGGTGTCCTTTTTTCTGTCTTGCTAGTTGTTTGTTCTAAATATGCCTGCTCATCTTTGACCATGCCTAATTGATCGTACTCCAGCCGTTTTGTCTCATCTGTCAAAATATTATATGCATTTGATAGCTCCTGAAAGTGCTTTAGCTTTTGCTCCGAATGTGTTGAGTCCGGATGATAGCGTTTTGCAAGTCCATAAAATGCCTGACGTATTTGCTGTGTTGTGGCATGACGATTTACACCAAGTATTCTATAGTAGAAATCCTTCGGTAGATGCTTGGTGCTTTGATTGGCGCTCATTTGTTTCTGCATTTTTTGCGATTGCGCCGTACGCTTTGATTCAGCATCTCGATCCGGATAGTATACTGGCTTAGCCATACGAAACTGATAGTTTGCATAGAAACGTGTATTATTTGTCGCTGGTAAGTGGGTGACTAGTGATAATGGTAAAAATCTCCGGGCGAGATTTAAATGCGTGAAATTTTGAGTGAAAATATATCGTATGTTATTTGGATTTAAACGCGACATAATTAAATCGCGATTTAGACTAAATTAAAAAAAAATATAATAATATACTATTATGCAAGTTTTTTTCGGGTTTACCCGTAAGTCAAAGCACTTTTTTTTTAAATATTTTTTATAGTAAATTAAATTATTGTAGGTGACGTTAAACACACAACATACTTATCAATTGAAACTCTAACATAAAATAAAACATTTTTTTTGTATAATTTATTTTTAGGTGCTGCCAAGAGGTGTCAGTGGAGATGTCTATAATCTAGCGGATTGCTTACTACAGCAAGCGCTCATTGGTTCGACAGCAAATCCGGTAAGTGGAAATAATATATACATGTAAACAAAAAAATGTGGTAACATTTTAAGTAGAAATACTAACTAAAAGTAGATGTGGACAAACATTTTTTTTTTTTGGTCAATTTTCTGCTATTTTGTCTTAAAGTTGACTTAAAACTTAAGTGTACTTATAATTCACAAATAGTTTTAACAAAATTTCTTAAATGCGCGACACAAATTAATGTGGGTAACGAAATGACTAATTCTGCCGGCGCAGTTGGTTGAATGTCGACCAACAGTCGGATAAACTAATTATTGTTTGTCAAATTTGTTTATTAAAACTTTATTTTTTAATACTTGCAGCTCGTGCTTAATTATCTAAAGCATTCACTCTGTGCACATTTGGTATCACATGCAGCCGTGCTGCGGCGTGTCGCACAATATGATAATGAGGAGCGTTATTATTGTCTTACGGCACTGCTGGAATTTTTGGAATCCATTATTGATGGCATTACTTGCCGGTAAGTTAATTAGTTTATACGAATCCTCGGCTACAGTCGAGAAAAGCAACGTGTAGAAGGCGCTTGCTGGGGAATTCTAATCTGGCTACATTTATTACCACCTATAAAGCTATAGGACGATATGTCGTAAACCATGGTGATCCTGTCTGGACTCCTTACCTAAATAAGACTAAATGGCAATGACTGCAATACTGCAACTATCAGACTAGGGCTATGAGGAATGCTACTGCTTTTTTACAAATCACTTATGATGACAAGCTGCATGAAGATGCGATGAGGCTTTCTGTTTACCAACATAATGAAGTTGGTAGCAGTTTTTATTAGGTGCGTATAGGAGTATTCATCCCAATCATGGCATCCTCACAAGCACCTTTCCAACTAGTATCCGAGTTGGCATCAGACGTTGGAAAACGAGTGTATCTCGATACGCACCACAAGATCATTTAAAGGAGTGCATATATATATACGGTAGGGCTTAGTTACATCAAGTACAGCTTAAAAGTCTCGCTCAGGAACAATATAGTGCTTGGTGACATGCTGTCATCTATAGATAAAAATGTCTTCATCGAACCAACGGGACTAAATTAGCACAATTAAGATTCGGATGGAGCTGAACTGTTCTGAGTTCCAAAGGACAACTGGGTTTACGCCACTTACCGATCAGTATAAGGACGATTATGTAGTCGAAGGTTGTCCAAATCAGTCCTAAAAAAAAGCTCTTATAGTAACAACAACTGTTCTGAGTGTTAATCGCACTTCAACTCTTCAACTGTCCGTCAGCTCCGACGCAATTGAGTTCTGTGGATCTATGTATGTTTCCAATCGATATAGCCTCGCTCCTGGTACTTGACATCTAGGGTTAGCTTTCGGTCTATATATCTCTTACATTACTTATAGCAATAATAGTAAATACTATCTATAATTAATTGTATATTAATGCTGGCATTATTATTATTTTTTTTTTTTGCAGCAATAAACCCGAGGAAACACTACTACCCAGTGCCGTTGTACATTTAATACATTGGCTCTTTCAGATATCCGCCAGTACGGTGCAACAATACGAACTACGCGGTGAATTTAGCTCCGAACAATCGCATATGCTTGAACAGGTTTGTGTTGTTATAGAACAACTCGCACGTAATCAGTACATCATGGGCATGTTGTATGTAGGACGACACGAAGAGCCGGAATGTTATGCGCAAATACGCGAGAAATATGGCATTATAAAAAATTCGCTAACAAATTCGAATTTAACTTTGAAAATGTTAACTGCTGAAAAGTATTTGCACAATTTTGCATATATTGATGCAGCACATTTGGAATTGTTGCCACTTAGTGAGCGACATGTAGAGCAAATCTCATATTGTGTACAACCGTTGCTAGCTGTTGAGGTACTGCTGAATCCTTGCAAGGATACAACATACTATGTCACTGAACTGCAAATGCTACAGCGTTTAAAATCTTATTCAAATACGCGCCTATTCTATGAAATTATACGCGCTGGATTTATATCGCTTAGCAATGCTGTGGAGACCAGTCACGATACCATGTGGGGTGCATTTACATTCTTTAAGGTGCCGCAAATAATTAAGCAATTACATGCGCTTAAACGTGTGCCCGGTAAACAGGTGCCAACGGATTATATACCAGAGGTGGTCGAGGCTTTGGAGATGCTGCTTGAGGATAATTTACTGTTGGATTTTATGGATACAAAATGCTCATGCAACATTATTGAATTTTTGCTAAACGATTGGACAAAACAGTATTTGGTCAATGAGTTGCATGTAAAACATTTCGCAGCACAGCGGTGAGTGGTTTTGTTATTATTACATTGATTTTTTAATCATTTAAACATCATATTACAGTGAAAACTCCTCGTTACTGCTACAAAAACGTGATTCGAGCAATCAAGCTCCTTCGATTATTAATTTTATTATACGCGCTGAGGTGCCACTTTCCGGCATACTTAAAACACTCAGCGCTGACTATATAAAAGTGCAGGAGGCACTGTTGGGTGTGCTCTGCCAAGTGTTGGTGGGCAATAGCTTCGATTTAATACTGTCCGTTGCAACAGTAGAGGGTCGTTTGAAGACTTTTGTTACACGTCTAATACAATGCAATGAGAACTCAAAACAAGTGCCCGGCGAGGTTGGCAAACCTTCGGTAATACGCTCAACACTATTCGATGTCTCTTTTCTGATCCTTACGTTTATTGTACAGACGTATGGCGCTGAAGTAAGTTAATTTATATTATCTAAACTAAAATTTAATATATTACACACATATTGGGAGCATTGGGGTGAATTGAAGTAGCCAACGAGGACTGCACAAAGTATATACTTGTATTGTTAATCAGCTCGCCGAAACTAGTAGTCATAGACAACTCCGTCCGTCTGAAAAACCTGTCGGAATGTTGTTGAACTCAGTATAGAAGCTAGTTTTTATTCCAACACCATAGGGTATTCATATCTACATGCCATATTCACTTTTAAGGGTAGCTACGATAAAAAGGTTATGGGATCGATATGCCACGACCACTTTTTTTGGGTAGCTCCCATACAAACGCATCGCCTACTTTTGTGCTTTTGTATGAAAAACTTTTTTATTCCTATCTAGATCAACTTGAAAATGGATATGAAGTCTTACTATGGATACCTACTTCATATAAATATCAATGGGAGTGTCCCGTCCCATTATTCGAGGTAGCAGGCATGCAAACACTCTGCCCACTTTTGTGCTTTTGTATGAAGTACTTTTTTCTTACAGTCAAGAAGAAAATGTGTTCCAAGGGGTTTTGGATACGGCGCACCAATCAGCCACACTACAGAAACCGGCGACCAACTAAAATACCATTTTCCTGTCTCGATTTTTTAGATTTCTGTAAGGATATCTTGCGAGTGCCTATTGAATGCAACCATCGCTGATTGTGCCAAATAATTTCTTCTTCAGAAAATGTTACCAGAAACTGATAAAAACTATCATAATTAAGATAGTACATGGAAAAATACATTGTGTTGCTAATTATGCGCATTCAAATGTATTTTCTGGAGAGAATTGGCAAAAACTATTAAAAGAATTGACACAGTTCGCATTTTTAGTATTTGCCGCATTCATAAATTGAATCAGAATTAAAGAATATTCATGAAGCAGCTGGTATGAATACATTCACGCAGGACTCTAGTCTAAAATTCCTGTGTGTTCGGTATTAAAGTCCAGTTTGTACCGAAATTATACTTTTACTTGTTTATAAATATTAAAATTCACAATTTTTTAACTTATTTATATTTAGGTTGTGCTCTCTGATCATGGCGATTCGTTCTTTGAGAAATGGGTACGTGAATCAATGGTCGAGCGTAATAAACCCAAGAATCCAAAACAGATACTGGCACAATGTGATGAAAATGTTGTGGATGAATTATTGCTCAGTTTGAGCAAACCGGAGGCAGCGCAGCTTAAGCCAAACAATATCACTTGGCAGGATATCTGTGTGAATTTACCCGGTGTACTGCATCATGTGCTCGTAGCGTGGGAAAAGGAAACATTATCATCGGCCGATGTCAAAAGCATTTTGGATAACATAAAGCGTCGTCTATTCTCATTCTCCGTGTGTGCTACATCATTTCTATGCGCTTATATGTATGCCGTACGTGAGACTGAGCTACTTAAGCCGCTCAATATGATACAACAGTTTTTGGCACCGCCTAGCGGTGAGGAAATGTCTACACAGGAAAATGTAAAAGAACGTTTGGGACTTTCATTTCAAATTATACGTAAAATGCAACATGATGTGCATCCGGCAGCTAATCAGAAATCACGTGCCTTGACAACGCCGCAAGGTTTAATCTCACAGACGCCGCTCATTGAACAATTCCGTGATGTTTGGCGTACAATAGCCGAACAAGGTTGGCTGCCAGTGCGCGCCGCACAAACGCTTGAAACGCTGCTGCAAGCGGGCGGTGCCACATGGTTAACGACACAGCTTGTGGAGCAGATTTTGCATTGTAAATATACACGAGATATGGCCAAAACAATGGATATTGTTTTTGCAGTATTACACTTGGATATCGAACGCAATACGGATGCATTGTTGCAGTATGTAGTGCCGCCCATGATACTTAAGCGAGCGGGGTAAGTAGTAATGAATGAAGAAAGCTTTAAAGTGGTAAATTTAATTTTTATTTTATTATTGCAGTGATGACATAAATGAGCCGCAATCGCTTATACTTGCACATCTTTGCGTCTACAGTGTCATTTCGTGTCTGGAAACGCACAACGGCAAGTCAGCAGCTACTAATGCCAGTAATCTGAAGAAGCGTTCACGCTCGCACGATGAAGATGAACTAGCAAATAATGCAAATAAAATGCGTAAAATTGCGGCTGATGGCTCCGACAATTCTTGCTCGAATGATTTTATCAATGAAGCTAGCGCTAATTTGCTGCATGGCGCCAATATGGGCCTACTTGGTGTTGGTGCATTATCTATGAGCATGGCCGATATGCGCCTAAAGGAACCATTACAATCGAGCATGCAACATATATTTAATGTTTTTCAGCAATTCGTTAACAGCGAAGAACTTTCACCGAAAATACTCTTCGTCTATCAGTTTATATCGCTGCTTGTTGAATGTGGCGGTGAGCGTGTACGTCCCGTATTGCGTTTACTACCAGTCAATCTTTTACAGAATCTGTTGAAGGTATTCGCTACGGATGATGTGCGTGTGGGATTGATATGTCGCTTGTATGATTTACGCGGTAGTGCCGGACGCCAGGCGGCAGTGTCGGATTTATGTCTTTGGCGCAATATACAATTGACACGGCGAAGTACACAATTGTAAAATGGACTGCAAATGCAAATCAAATGCTTTAGTTTTATAGAAAACAAATACAAAAAAAAAAAATTTTTTTTTTAAGGACTAAATACTTTTGTTTGAATGCAGAGTAGCTTGGTGTTATAGCATTGATGCACTAACAACAGTTGTTGGTCAGAAAGGATGAGAGATGTTGTACTATTCTTGTATGTTGTTGTAGCGATTCTGTTGTACTATTCTTGTATGATATTGTAGCTATAGTGCAGCTGCTTCTGCGAACTGTTATCACAGCTCTTACAAAGGCCGCTTTGTAAGAGGTTTTACATTGTTTGCGCTTCGTATAACTAGGCGCATACTTAGCTTCATTCCCTACAGCAGCTTGTAGCAGCAAGGTGGCCAAACTTTGATTGCGCAAACTTCTCTCCAAAAAATCGATCCGGCGCGTAAACCAAGTTGTCCTTGGGCACGTTTCTCGTCATACTTAAATTTGACAACATTAATTTTCATTATACGTATTTTTTATTTTTGCATACAATTAACTAAAATTTTCTCTCTGCTTGTTTTTTCTTTCTTTTAATTAACAAAAGTTCTTTTATGCTCAAATGGCTTACAAACGTTTAGCGTAACTAAAATATAAATCCTCTTAGCACTCAATGAAAATCTCAATTTGAAGACGACAGCCATTTGAATAATACATAAATATATATTTTTGTTACTTTATTTTTCCGAATATCGCATTTATTTATTTATTTGTTGTTTTTCTTGTCGCTGTTGCTATGCTGCTGGTTCATTATCATTTGAGTTGTCGCGGTCTTTTATTTGTTTCGTTTTTTTTTTCTTCTCCTTTTTGTTTTTTTGTTGTTGTTGTTTTGTTTTATTGGTTGAAATAAAAATTGATGTAAAAACGACTGCCGAAGCCTAGTATTAAGGCCAGTAGACAGACGCCGTACCTAAGATTAAAGACTTTTGATTTCCTATATCACTTGAGACAGCACTCAAAATAAGTTTCGCCCACAAAATTGCCGCGCATGGCTTTCGAAACATTGTGCTCGAATAGACGTCGATTTGTTTGCAAAACATCGGCTGCTTCTTTATTGAGCGGATCTTCGGGATTGGGTTCCTGTATAACGAAATTCAATTAGTAAATAGTAATATATACATGCTTATGTATATTTTATAAGCCATATAACTTACCAAAAATAAATATTGCAAGCCATACACAATCGAATTGATGGTAAGCACTGGATTCCAATCTTCCCTGAGTATATTCAAGCATACATTGCCTTCAAGATCTATATTCGGATGGTATACTTGTGTTTCGCATTTCACTTTTGGCGGTTCATGTGGATAGTTGGGCCCAACGCGGAAATTAAACACAAAGCGTCCACCTCTATAGAAACCCTCATCGGGACAGATGATTAGCTTAAAATTGAGCAGATCATCGGCATCTGGAAATTCCGTGGCGCAAGTTTTTGGCAGGTTCAATTCGTTGATGTCTGCAAGTGTTTATAAAATATATATATATATATATATATATATATATATATATATACATATATGTATATAGTATGCAACAACGTGAGTAATGACTGCAATAGCAAGAAGAAAGTCATGGTCATCAACGTCACCCTTTGTGCGTGCGCGTGTCTGTCTGTACGTACGTCTGTCTGTCTGTCTCGAAAGTATTTTTTCTTCCGTACCTTGTCTGTCCATCCGTCTGTCCACAAATATACTTTTGCTATTTAAACTTACCTTTTTGTATGCGCAGCTGTGCGGCTGAAGCCTTTTTTTGTTGTCCCGACCTGGCTGTTTGCTCACCATCCTTTTTTTGTTGTTTCAGCGAGAAAAGCTTTATCATTTTTCTTTTTTTGTGTGGCTCTGTATGGTTTGCTTTTACTTCAAGTTCAAAATACGAGCAGAGCAAATAAATTTCGTTTTGTTTGTTGGCGTCGGGCTTTTTTTTTGTTGCCTGTTTTAAGTCTTTATTGCGTATTTTTATGAAATTTAAACGCTATTCTGTGCAAATACATAAAAACGTGTAGCTTTAATTTCTAGTTGCATTAATTTGTTGCCTTATTTTGTTGCAAAATTATATTATTTTCTGTCTCACACAACACATCTGATGAACGGAACAGCGACCCAAAACAGTTTCACGACGTGTGAGTGGTAAGTGTGTAATAAGAGGAAGCAGCAGCTGCGTTTGTGTGGTGAATGGAAAGAAAGAAAAAAAAAAAACAAAAACAAATTTGAAATACAAGAAAAACTGTTGGAAAAAATTGTATTTTTTTTTGTTTTACTTTCTAAAATTCTAAAATTAAACTATAAAATTTAAAATATATTTTTATAGAATTTAAAATTTTTTGAAACAAAAATCTACTGATTTTTATACGCTGTACATGAGGTGCTCAAATAACCGGAACTTTTTACATTTTAGCATGTTTCTCCGAAACTAGCAAATAAATGTACCCATGCAAGCTAAAAGGTACTAAAAGGTACTGTGTGTTGCTTTTTGAAAATCTAATGTCAACTTTTCAGTATGATAAAGCGTATTTTCACATTGGCCTAAACAAACACCTTTGCTCATGTATGTGTAATATAAAATTTCTCTGTCAGACCAAGCCTTCGTGATTGCTTCTCAATATAAATTAATTTCAAATGTGTACGCTATTTGTTAAATTACACTAAATCGCACAGCCGGTAATTCACTTTAAGGACTACGACTTAGATGGCATATTTTTAATGCTAAATGCGCCTGGCGAAGTGCTACTAACAGAGTAGAATGGCGTGTTGCTCCTTTGAGCCGAGAACTGACAGGCCTCTTTCTTCCTCTTGACTCTTATGGATCACACTTAAGTGACAGTGATACTACAACTATTAATCTCACATTCGAAGGGAAGAACTTTCAGAAAGCAGGCTATGTTCTGACTGAAGCATGGAGCTCGGTATTAATCGACGGTTTAATACATAATACATAACGCCGAAGGACAGCGAAGCTTCAGTTCCTGACTTAACCGATGAACAATGGTATGCAGAAGATGTCAGAAAAAGCCAGTTTTTGCTGCTGAAATTAAATATGCATTTCATGCTAAAATGTCTTTTAAATACGTCTCAATAAATCTCGATTTTATTCTCAAATTTTAATTTTTACTTGCAAGATAATCGCGACTGCTGTATGTCATTAAGAAGTGTGCTGCACACTGTGGTTCGCGGACGTTTTATGACTCTAACTTATCCGTTTCTCCAAATGACCGGGGAACCGATTGTACCGAAAACAATGAGCAGTCGTTTGCACAGTGTCTGCTTCGTCAATGCATTACGGTATATCCCCAACAAGCGTACTTTTCCAGATGCCGTACGATTACTACTGGTTTACTATTCTGCTTCAAATTATCCAGCTTCAAACTATCCAGAACTGATGAGCAAAACGGCAACATCTATTTCGTTTCGCATGTAAATCTTCTGAAACACAGTACAGCGCTGCATACAACCCCGCGATTATCTGTTCAAATTATCCAGCTTCAAACTATCCAGAACTGATGAACAAAACGGCAACATCTATTTCGTTTCGCATGTAAATCTTCTGAAACACAGTACAGCGCTGCATACAACCCCGCGATTATCTGTAGTCAAGCTTCGATCAACGCGTGTGGTCAACTGTTAGGCTGAAAAGCTGCCGCTCAAAACGATAGGTTTGAGTGGATGCATGAGAAGAATGAACTGATGTTTTACTATATTACAAAACAACATGGAGTTCATGTGTCCCATTATTACATTAAATGAATTTCATGAATGTTCATGCAGTGAGTGAGTAATGAGGGAAGGCAATCTTGGAAGATAGTCTCAAAGTGTATTTTAATTTTATTGTTACGTAATTTAAATAATCTTAATATATAAAAACGTTCATTCAGGGTGAGAAATCAAAAACCACCTCACGAAATGACTCCAAATTTTCAACATATGTTAGTTTGGTCTGCAGGAAGGATTCTCTTCAGTTTCCGTTTGATAGGTACCACAGGAGTCAAAATATCCACAATATATTGTTAGTGATAAACAGCATTGTACGGAGGTAGGGTAAGGGATCATAGAGAAGGAGGTGTAAAGGCAGGGAGAATGGCAGCAACGCGCTGGGTACCATTTAAGATAGAGGGATGAGATGTTGTATATGTGTTAAAGGGATCGAAGGGGCAGGGAAAAGGGGTGGTAAAGTAAAGAGTGAAAGGGCAAGGGGGAATGGAAAAGGGGGAAGCGTAAGAGGTAGTTGGATAAGGGTGGAAGGGAGAAGTGAAGAGGGGTAGGAGAATTGGAGGTAGAGTAATGGGGCATGGAGAAGGGCTGCAACGCGCCGGGTACCAACTAGTTTATTATAAACTATAACTTAAATGTATTTTCCTTCCCTTATTCCATCAATAAAACGTTTAGGTATTTAGTGGTATGTAGCAATCTACATGAAAATATAAAATCACTTCACGTAATTATTGAACGTCCCCTAATATGTAGCTAAAGCACCATTAAGCGCTTTGAGCAACTGTTTCATGTGCAGATTTATTTAATTAAAAATAATTTGTATAAACACACCTTAAAATTATGAAACTGAATGGCAAAAATTGCAACAACTAATGCGCTACTCACACGCACGTTAGTTGCAACTGTACAGTAAGTTATGTACAGATGTGTTAAATGCATATGAGCAAGTGATTGGCAATATTATACTGAACAGCTGTTTTTGCAACGCAACGCCAGTGCACGTTGTTTGTATTGTTTTCATATCGAAGCATGTCTACTGAGCCGGAAATCGCCAAAGATGCAGTGCTTAAACGCAGCGAACGCATAGCTGAAGGTACGCCCATTGTTCAGGGCTACGATTTCAATGCGGGCGTTGATTATGCCAAGCTATTTGAATCCTATACACACACTGGCTTTCAAGCAACAAATCTTGGTTTGGCCATCAAGGAAGTTAATCGCATGGTGTGTTAATAATTATTAATCAATATCTTATAACAATTACAAACTAATATTCTCAGTTAGATTGTAGATCACAACCGTTAGATGCTGAACAAGAGGATATACACGAAACGGATGCATTCATACGGCGGCGTAGTAAATGTACAATTTTTCTGGGTTACACCTCCAATCTGGTTTCCTCCGGTCTACGTGAAACACTACGTTTTCTCGTCGAGCATCGCATGGTTGATGCCATAGTCACCACTGCTGGCGGTGTTGAGGAGGATTTCATTAAATGTCTAGCACCTACATATATTGGTTCGTTTGAGCTGCCCGGACGTAATTTACGTGAACGTGGCATTAATCGTATAGGCAATTTAATTGTACCCAATGACAACTATTGTAAATTTGAGGATTGGCTAATGCCGTTGCTTGATGAAATGTTAGAGGAGCAGCAGTCTAAAGGCACTGTTTGGTCACCGTCACGCATAATAACACGTTTGGGCGAACGCATTAATGATACGAGTTCGATATATTACTGGGCTGCGAAGAATGAAATACCCGTATTCTGTCCGGCGTTAACCGATGGCAGTCTAGGTGATATGATGTATTTTCATTCGTTTCGACATCCTGGACTTGTCGTCGATATACTCTCCGATCTGCGTCGCTTGAATACTATGGCTGTGAAGGCCGTAAACTCAGGCATGCTCATTGTTGGCGGTGGCGTTATAAAGCATCACATATGCAATGCAAATCTAATGCGTAATGGTGCAGATTTCTCTGTATTCATAAATACTGCATCCGAGTTTGATGGCAGCGATAGTGGTGCACGTCCCGATGAGGCTATTTCATGGGGTAAGATACGTAAAGATGCAACGCCGGTGAAAGTTTATGCCGAGGCAAGTCTTGTCTTGCCATTGATTGTAGGCGAAACTTTTGCAAAGCGGCATTTTGCTAAAAAAGAATTAACTACAAATGACGTTTTATAAATAGAAAAAATAATATTAGAAAAAGAAAAAGTTGTTATCACTCTCTTATACACTTGGGTGCCCTATATATGTACGATGTATGGTATATACGCCTGCATATAAACACCTTATGTATTTGTACTATTAGCTGGCAATAGTTGACTTGGGCAAAATAGTAATAAAAAAACTACGACTGCAGCACGGTTTGACACAAGCAAGTTGCAAAAATGTACAATATTTTTATATAAAACAAACAGTGGCGTAGCTAGGATGGCGCACGGGGTTGTTCTTGCCCACCAATTCAATTTAGATTCGCTGTAAATACGGATAAGATGTCCAGTTCAATGCAGCGAACCTCGAATCTCATCATATAGCTCATACACCTCGTGGTTCATGTCAATTCCAAACTCGTCTCCAACTCAAAAATTTCAAAAAATTAAAGAAAACCCATGGATTTTTATGTTGGACACTTAAAAAGACATTGCGTTCGGTCTACGCTTCTGCGCCATACAGAAAAGCCGAGATTATTCGTACTTCGAGCGAGGGCTCTACTTCTAATTTGCAAGCTGAGCCCAAAATTGTATCGATTGGCATGCTTCATACTTCGTCTGACGTTGTTATTGCTGGTTATCTCTGTTCACATGTAGCTGAGGTTTTCTATAACACTGAAGTTGAAATTCTCCATTCTCACAGTCCGTGCAGTGAAGATGGTCTTGTTCTTGTGACTGTTTCTCAATATCAGCTGGCAGATCATCGGTGCCTGGCAGTTTGCCATTCTTCAGCTTTTTAATTACTGAGTCGACCTCGTTATAGTCCGTTGGCTTTACTAGAGAGGCAACATTAACTGGAGATACTAGAATCAGCATCATTGTTCGCTTCATCGACTCTAAGTAGATTAGGAAAGTGATTTCAACATAATCTCAGTGATTTCTGTGCATCTTTAACAGATTACAGAAAAAAATCTTTGCGGCAGAACTACCTTCGCTACATATGGATGTTTAGAAAATGTACTCAAAATTGTGTTACTTGCAAACTTTTATTTATTTCAAATCTTAAAATTTAATTCTATTCTAAGAATCGCAAAGGTTTAATATTAATAGCCTATCTTGACTCATAAGTATGATTTAATGAATTAAAATCGATAAAAAATCTTTGCCAGAATGCGCCCGAAACAGGCATAGTGAGTCTGTCAATGCAGCATATGAGTTGTAAGCATGGAGTTCGTTTCGTCGTGTTGTTTCTTGATTTTTGGAAAACTTCGTGAGCTAAGATTGCAAAGCAGTCATCAACAAATTATTTAACTACTTTTAAGAAAGTAGGTATCATTTTCAATTACTTCTTTTTGATTTTATTAAAAAGATGCTTATTCTTTTCATAGAAGATTCGACTTAAAAAATAAATAGATATCGAGGCCGGTGTACGATTTCCTCGGTGTACGATTTCCTCTTTCTTCAGGTAGAAAGTTAATTCATTCTCTTAAAGTGCTGACTAATCTGTAGACGAGCGTGGGGCATAAATTCTGTTAAATAAAATTCAATATGTATGTATATCGCCGCTCAGGCATAAAACAGGTTAGTGATCCGACCATAAAAAATACTATTCACTCAGTAAACTGATTCGGCCCTATGTTTTAACTAGGGTGGGATACTCTAATACATGTACATAATTTTGAGTACCAAAGAAAAAAAACCTTCAAAGACGTAATTATCATTTATAAGTATAGTAGATAAATTTAAAAGAGATGGAAGAGCATCAAGAGTTATTATTATTATTACAGAATCTTTATTCGGGTGAGTTATATATCCCCAAAACATTTAAATGTTTCTTTAGTCTACAGTGGCCTGTTAGCAGTCATGTTAATATGCTTAGTTGGTTCCTACCTAGTTGAAGCATAGTTTTCGATCTGTTCGGGTTGTAGCCCCCTAGAAGTAACTTTGCTTGTCTTAGTCCTTGGCTTGTAGCCCAGTGTTGTTCTTTTCCTATATCCTTCTCCTTGCAGATTACATCCGATATAGTATGTCTCCCGATGCCACAATACGGCTCAGGTCCTATCAATAGCGTTGCCGCTCCTTATCTGGCAAGATTGTCTGTTTGCTCATTACCTGGAATATTGTTATGACACGGTACCCACAGCAGAGAAACTCTGTTATGTTCGCATAGTTTTTTCAATAGTTCATATGCTTCGTCCTAGCTACGTTAGAGTTAAGTGTCTTCAACGCAGCCTGGCTGTCTGAGAGGATAGCTATATCACAGTTGTAATAACCTCTATCGCACATCTGATTATCGCACACATTTGTGCTTGGAAGATACTGGTGTGTATTTCCCATTGACTCCCAATGGTGTGTCCTAGGGCCTACAACTCCTAGGTCTGTACCATCTTCTGTCAGGGATCCATCCGTATACCACTTGATGGTGTATGGCTTTAGTACGTATGAACTTTCTGATGTCCACGATTTTTTGTCGGACCATTTTATGAAAAAACTCCGATCAAATATATACCTTTGTGTCATTTCAACTGTAGGCATGGACATTAGGGATGCACCCTTCGTCCATGTTTGGAGACATTTCTGAGAGATCTCCGAGGTAGCTTCCTACCCAGATAAAATCCTGGCTACGACATCGGCTATGACCTCTCAAAACCAAATAGCGTTTATTGCTATTATAAAGTAAAGAATCTGTCTTCCCAATTTTAGTTCTTCAGTATCTTTGCCCTTGGAACGTTAACGCCTGTTTCATTTTCACCATTTAGATTTCTATATAACTCCTACTCGAGCGCAAGCTACGCCACTGACCACACCGACAACAGGGAGCAGTACGGAATATTGTACTAATTTTTGTCGCCAGCCACAACACACAAGCAGACATTGACGACAAAACTGCGCGAAAAATGTACAGCAAAGCTGTGATAAACATAACAAGCAGCAAGGACAATAGAGTGGTGCCACAAAGCGAGCTACAAAGCTAGCAGCGAAATTTCCAAGCAAGCAAAGCGTCTGGAAGCACTTACTCGACCAACGCATTCAACTTGCAACTTTGCTGACACTTGGACGAAGTCTTGCTTCTTCTACTCATATTGCAACTTTTGAGGACATTATGTTTCTTTTTTTTTTTCAGTCTTACTTTCTTTCATTTTTCGAAGAAAAGAATAATGCTGCGGTTCTACTGCAGCAGCTGCGCTTGTATCCTTTCTTTCTTTTTGGGTTGGTTCGTCTGTGTCCGCTTTAAGTGGCAGCACAGCGAAGTATGCGAGTAATTGCTTGGGACGCTGTCCATAAATTTTAAGACTCGCCGTATGTGTGTGTAGTACGAGTAGTACGAGTATCTGTGCAAACTTTTCTTCAAGTGACTTTTTGTCCACTTAAGCTGCGAACAAAATGCGAAGATGTAATAGAACGTACAAAATAAACCACAAAGGAAATTATATTAACGTCAAAAAGTCCTGTGCGAAACTTTTGTCAGCAACTAAATATAATAGTTTCTGAAAATGGCATCGGGCAGAGTGCAACGGCAGCGCATTAATTAAGCTTGTCTCGGTCTATTTCCATATGGCACGTCCTCATTTATTCTAAAATGCTTGATTTTTAGGGCGCTTTGTTTCGAATAAATTACAAAAATTGTAATTACTTACTTAAATGGCACTACAATCGTACATGGGTCATGGGCGCACGTAGGATAGCGAATATTCTTGTGGCTATTATGGATCTAGTCATCGTCATCATACAGTTCATACAGCTTGTGGTTCATGGTTCATACAGGTCCTAAACTCAAAGCCAACTCTAAAAGGACCAAAAATCCTACGAAGAATCCTGACTATCAGTGTAAATGTTTCTGCGTCATACAACAGGTCCGGGATTATCAGCGTCTTCTAAATTTGTATCTTCATACTTCGAGAGAGGGCACTATTTCTCTAATTAGCTTCCTGAGCCCAAAGTAGAGCCGTTCTCAGCGTGATACTTACTCTATACTCACAGACCGTTCAGGACACGCTGATGATCTGCGTGTGGGTACCAAGTATTTCGTTTTGTTCTCGTTCACCACAAGGAACGTTTGTTGCTGGGACACCAACTTCAGATAAGGCGTTGAAGAACTTCGTTCTTATCGGCGTGTCGAAACCGGTCTTATAATGGATAAAAAGGGGATGTGCGTCTTTGTTGTACTCAGTCATCTCTGGAAGTTCTTTTCGGGAGTTCTCTCCGGAAGTCCTCTGCAGCGTCTCTGGAAATATAATAGCTCCCACTTCATAAATACAGCTGCCAAGGAGGTCATTGAATACACCAGACCTGTGACGAAATTGTTATTAATTCATTCAAATATGAGCATAGTTCCTGCACATCCTTTTCCGGTAGTTATAGAAAGTGCTGCTGCAACTAACACTGACAGCGACATGCATTTTTTCTAAATTCTATTTCTAATATTTTATTCTGTTTTTTTTGTGCTTTAACGCATTGTTAGTTAAACTTTTGCACGTTGAACGCATCATTAAAGCCAAAAACTTTTTCCGCTTCTTAAAAGCAGCAGCAGTGGATGCACCAACAGTGGAAACTTCTCTTCCTGTCACAACAATGCCTTCCATAATATTTCTCTGCTATGTTGTTGCAATGCATTATACTGTCTTGTCCTGTGCAGCTGCATTGGCTCTTCTGTTGCTTCCCATCCGTTTTTCACCCGCCGGATGTGGCAGCTTTTTATAAGTTTTCACCAAATTGAATTTTTCAAAGTAGTATTTGGACGCTGAAGGTATTTTGCTGTTATTGCCGTTGTTTGCGCCTTTATGGATGTTGCATATTTGAACATTATTCCTGTAACATGTTTATGCACGGAAAGTTGTGTAAAATTTAAAATGCAAAACCATTATTGTGTTGGGCAGAGCTAGAAGTTAATTCTATGCACATAACGGGAGTGTTTTAAAAGTTAAATGAACTTTAAAGCTGCTAGCAGAATTTGCATCCATCTCTGAAGCATATTTCACATCGAGTGGATTATTTCCGAAATGCAGATTATATGCTTCAAAAACGCGAGGCTCATTGGAATTATATTGAGTTAGCGTAAATCCGTTGAGCTCGCGTTGCTAGAACCAGCGACCGATAAATATTTTCCTTAAAATTTTTATTGACATGGCTCTATAATCATAATCGTTTTCTGTTCTTTTTCTGTTTTATAACAAAAATTTCAGAAGGGATTTGGTAGAAAGTGTTTACATCTGTCCTATAATAGTTGCAGCTGTTCAGAACAATATATTTCGAATTGAGATTTGTGTAGTAGTAATGTGTACAAATATTTTGAAAACCAGAGAATAGGAAAAATTTCTCCAAGTGATTATTCAATTTTGTTCTATACTGTATCCATAGAGTAAAATGTATATAAGATTCAAAAGAAGGACTAGCAGACCCCATAAAGTAACGGGTTATTCATTTAAAATCGACCGAATAGATCACTTCCAGCCCGTAGAGAAGGGAATATTGCGGAGGTTGTGGCTGAAGACCATGACCAATCGATTCGATGCCGTGAGCAGCATCTTGGAGTCTTGTACGGAACAACTGGGCGAGTTTAATTCAGTTAATAGGCTGTGCAACATCTCAATGAAGATGCGCTGTTATCAGTGATGAGAACCATTTCTGGCTCAATGGATACGTCAATAAACCAAATTGCTGCATTAATGTTGATGAGCAACCCGAAGAGATTTTCGAACTAGCGTGACAACCAGAAAAATGGACTCTTTGGTGTAGTTTTGTGAGCTGGTGGAATTTTTAGTCCGTGTTTTGTTAAAAATGAGGCCGGAAAGAACGTAACTGTTAAAGGCGAGCGCTACCGCATCATGATAACGGAGTTTTTGTTGCCTGAAATTAAAGCCCGTGATGTCGGCGACATTTGGTGCTAAACAACGTTACGCGAAACAATGGCTTTATTGAGAAGCACCTAATTTCGCGTTTCGGACCTGTCAACTGACAGCCTAGATCGTGTGATATCACACCTATGGATTTTTTTCTTTGGGGTTATGTAAAGTCAAAAGTCTTTGTCGCTAAGCCTGCTATGATTCAAGATTTGGAAGCCAACGTTAGCAATGCTGGAGAGAGTGATCGAAAATTGGACCTTCCGAATGGACCACGTAGAGCGTAGTAGCTGCGACTACAACATTTGAATAAAATTATCTTTAAAAAGTAAATATCAGAGATTGTTCTTTCAGGTCATAGTAAAGATAAAATGAAATAAAAAAATTAAAAACTTAATGAATCACCTGTTATATAGATAGCCATAATATGGAGCTATTGAGCTGGCCGCCCTACTCACCGAATTTGAATATCAACGAAAATGTTTGGGTAAGGTTGACACATCAAGTATATGGATCAGGACAACAATATTCGAGTATGTCCGAACTAACCCAAGCCATTGAATTATCTTGGAGTTCGATCTCGCTAAATTATTTGCCCAATTTGTGTACATCCCTTTCCAAACCGCATGTTTGAAACTTTGGAGCAGTTTCTATTCAAAAATTTGTTTTAAATCTAAAATATTCCAATTATCTTAAATTTAAGTAATGCTTGTGTTAAAAATAATATGAATTCTTTAGTGTTTTTATAACGACTTCGGTTTTTAGTTCGAAATAAATGGTAATGTGATAGCCGAAAGGAGGAGTTACTATATTTTTTTTTTCTACTAAACACATGTATTTTTATATACGAGTATATGTATTAATATAACTTTCACACGCCTCTCAAACTCACTTAGATATCCGTTTCAATTACTCTTTCCAATCTTTTTCTATATCCTTTTCTATAAACTTGCATGTAGAATAATTTCCCACCAACGCAGAAAACTTTTCTTCATAATTCATTGATTAATCTCCGGCTGCTGTGACACTAATTTGCGCACAAGCACTTTATTATTTATGTCATAAACTAAAGTTGTGATTAAAAATCAATTTCATTAAATCATCATCAAGCGCAAATTCGCACACGCCCACCATGGCATAGTATGGCACGGTACGGTACGAGAAGCTGTGCTCTGCATGTATACACATAACCAACCACATACAGAATGGAACTTCTCTAAGCAACCAACAAATGCATTGAACTTCTTAAAAACTAATTACGATCAAAGCTGTTGCTCTGGCTGAGTGGAGAAAAATATAGACGATGTCGTCGACGACGTCGACGACATTGTTGGCAAGAATTCAAAACTCGATTTGGCTGGCTCACTAGGAGCAGCTATTCCAAGGATGTGCTGCTATGAAAAGTACGACAACTGGCAGAAGAAGTTACAGCGATTAGGAGCAAATTAAAACTACATTAAAACTTCTGCGTGTGCAGCACTACGCGACACGAATTAAAATCCTTGTGTTGAAGAAGTAGTAGTACTAAAAACTACCTCTCTTGGCTGTTGACAGTTAGAATACATTTAATTTCGAGAGTAAAAACAAACAACAAAACTCCTTTTTTTATTATAATTTTTTCAATACAGTTAAGGACAAATAGTTGACCGCTTTTAACTCGATATATAGTATGTATATGTAACTATAACACTCATAGTGTCTTCGCTAAACGTTTGATCTCAGAATCGATGTGTTCCTCAAATAGTTCCGCGTTGTTTAGTCTTTCCGTGAACTGCTCCATCATGATCATTTTAAATGCAACCATATAATTCAGTTTATTCAGAACAGCTCTATGTAAGAGTTTTGTGGAATTCTCAGCATGCGCTCCTTTAAATTTGCTATAAATTTGATCGAATTCACGTTTTATATCTTTCATACGAAACTGGCTATAATGTTCGAATGAATGCAATAATAGTTTCGAAAATTTATTATCCAAACGTTCGAGTTCATCTTCCGTTTTTGCATTCAGTAATAATAAATCGTTAACTGTCTTTAGAAAATCATCGTTTGTATTTGTTGAAGTGCTCGAATGTATGTTTTTGATATCTTCTTCAGCTTCAGTTGTTGGCTGTTGTGGTTGCTGCTGCTGCTGCTGATGTGTTGACCTCTGTGTGTGTTTTCTGCTGGAGTGAAAAAGTTCCTCATGCAAACGCTCTAAGCGGACATCAATGGGCTTTTTATAGTTTTGCCGAAATTCTGCATGCGTACTGCGTACCTTACAAATTTCACAGTATAGCGTTTGATCGGAGTTAATATCAGAGTCATATTCCGAATCTAGTTCTTGATTGCTCGTTGTTTTAGTTTCATTGCCGCTATCAACACTTTGCATAGATCTGTACGTAACATTAATTTGCTTTATATCATTTCTATTGATTTCTGTTGATACAGGCTGCGTTTCAATGGCTGGATTCCAATTAGAGTTAAGACTTGCATTGCTCTTGCTTGAAGTGCTTGAAAGAACTTCGTTACCCCCCAACATTCGGTTCGATGTGTCATTATGTAACTCCAATTTTGGTATTAGCTTGCTAAACTCTTCACTTTCAACTTTTCGCGGTGCTTGCATCTCTTCTGCTTCTTTGGATAGTATTTCATTTTGGTGAGCTTTCAATTCGTATTGATTCTGCTCATCAGTAACGAACATATTACCATGATAGCTTTTCAGCACCTCCTCCAGATTAATATAGCAATTTCTCATGTCTATAAAAGGTTTGCCGAGTTCTGTAAATAAATTTTTCAAAGTTGTAAAATAAGTAATTGGATACAAAATTATTAAAACATAAATGTCTGTAAGTTCTTCTCGTCCTGTTAACGGTCGTCTTGATATTTTTTCTTGTATTCTATTCAGGAAATCATTGGTAAAAAACAAGAACCGAAGCTCTGATACCTTTCACAGAAATCGTATATCAACTATATAGTGTATGGTAGGTTTCTATGGGTACAACCCCTTATAGTGGACATTTATGTGAATCATCCGTTCACACCATTGTGGATCTACTGTTTTGAAAATCAGTAATCAACGACATGAAAAACTTCTAAATACCGAGATTCAGTTATATTAAACGACTTTTTTCAAAACTGTTCCACCTTATTGGATCCGTCATTTTGATTTGGAAAACCTGTACTTTGTATCGCACTCAGCGACTTCAAAAACGTTTAAATACCGAGTTTCAAAAATATTGAAGCAAGTTTTCTAAAATTTGTTCACCATTCATCAGGATTCAGGATTCATTTCCGCAGGAAAGGCATTTTCTATAATTTTTATTGTTTTCCAAAGATTAAATTTACCCTGTGTGTTCCTTATACCATCCTATATAGTGGAACTTCGCCCGTTTTCAAGAACTAGCACTGCTAATCTTATTTCGCGTATAACATTCTTAAGAAGATTTGCCAGAACTTCTTTGTTTACCAATTGAATGAAGATGTGTGAAGAGTATTGGAGCACCGGTGCTACCGATCTTCACATTTGTGTTAATTTAAAAACTTTAACAATTATGTATATTTATTAATATTATTATAAGAACTGAACTTTAATGGACTTCATGTGGAAGGTTTTTAAGAAATTACGTTAAACTAATGACTTCTTCCATAATTTCTATTAGAGGTTAATTTTCCATCAAAAACTGAGAAAGTGATACTCCTAATGGACATTTTTATAATCAAAAAATTCAGAACTAATTCACTTCGAGCCATTACAGATTAAATCATCCACTGCTATCATCATGCATCATAAAAAATTACTAAACCAAACACATATTTTTTATGACGTGTTAAAATTATTTTGGATTTGGAATAAAACTCCCTCGACTCCATTTGGGTTGTTGTATATTCTGTATTGTGAACTAGATGTTATCTGCTAAAGTTCCGGATGACTGAATTTTCTCCGAAACTAATTCTTTTCTGGACTACCCTGCGTATAACTATTTATTAAAATTTTCTATTTAACCAAAAATTTGTGAGATGACTGGCATTTCATATCTACTTCTTATCAAAGGCCGCAAAGATGCTGTCGTAGAATGGGTACAGAGCGACCCTGAAAAAATAAAAAATCAATAAAACTTCTTAGAAAACGTCTCGTTCGTTCGTTCGGTCGGTCAGGCGTCATGAATCAAGGGTCTATGTCAGTCATACTGAAACTCTCCATAACCATCCTTGTTTTGGGAGGCTTACCAATGACGACCCTAAACATAAAACAACGAACATATATAACATGCAGTTATATAAGCTAAAAGTGTTAGTAAAGTAATTTATCAAACATTTTTCACATTAAAGCCTACTACCGAAAAGAAGGGTTCAATACTTTTTATTCAACACAATCGGATGAGACACAGATATCTCTTTCATCAAAATTTCTTTCTCATCAAAATTTAGAGATTTTTAGGTGAACATTAGTTTTATGAACAACATTTAAAAATTTTCAGCCGAAAGAGATTGCTCTGTCACCCCCGAACATGTAAGTTTTTGTAACATTTAACGTAGGGACATAGCTGCCAAATGTTTTCATTAAATCTTTTTTCTTCCACTCACCACCGACATCCTTTAGTTGACTGTACATAAGTACAAGCAGACAGCTTCGTGCATATTTCTCCTCTGATGTTGCATTTTTGAATACCTCGAGCCACTTATTACATATGGCCAAATCCATTTTATACTTGCTATATTTGACATAAATGTCATCCAGCGTGACCAGCGCATTGTCGTAATGAAGATCTAGATCACTCTCCGAGATTTCATGGCTCATTGTTTTTTATATTCAGAGACACTTTTTGAGTTTGCATTTAAATGAAAAAATTATAACGTAATTACTACCAGAATTTTGAAGGGAAAGCCAAGGAATTTAAAAAAAAAGTAAGTATATGAAATAAAATTTTAAATATTATTAAAATTTCTTCATTATGTACTATACATTTGATTAGACTAGAGAATGAAATGCTCCTCTATATTATGGCCTTGACTAAATCATATTTTATCCTGTTATCCTGTACCAAATCCGGTAAATTGTGAACTTTTCAAGCTTGATTTAGGATTGATCGATTATTTTATTGAAGATTTAGCCTTCACAAAGCTACTTTCAGCAGTGAAGAGAGGCATGTCGGAACATGGTAATCGGTAGCATCAGATTTCCACACCTTAACATCCACAACGCTACTTGGCTTAGTCCCGTTCAACGTACACGTAATCAAATTGATCATGTTCAGATCAACGGAAGGCATACATCGAGGTCCCAAAATTAAGATTCACTACTTCCTTGTCCATGGTACGTACTACGTACTAGGCTCAGCATTCTGTACGCCGCTCGTACTAACAATTAACGACAGCTAGACTTCGGGAAGCTGATTAGCCAGACTCTTCCAAACTGTGCCGGAAATCCTATTCGCCTTCTGAAGATATGTATTTGAGCGAGTAGTAGACACATATCTCCTACTCCATGGATACGATTGCTAAGGAGGTCATTGGTTACCACAGCCCTGAGCACCGCAAGCTGTTAGAGAGCGATATCGAAAGAAATGAAGAGAAGTTATGTGATAGAAAATTTTATCAAAAGGTCAAGAGTCTGATAGAAGATTTTAAGCCCGGAGTTTCTGCAAAAATGACAGGTTACAGATGTACACGAAACACTGAGTCTATGGAGAATACACTTCTCTAAACTACATGTAGACGATTCCTTCTCCGAGAATAAGGGTGCTGTATGCGACGAATAAGTTGAACGGTTTCAGCAAGACAGCCAGTCGAATGAAAGGCGATATTATGGGGTGTAGAATGAGCAAATAGACCAACCAGTACCTTACTGGACTAGTGTTTGTTTCACATCCGACAAACTGATGCTTCGCAAATTACTTGTATACGCGACTCGTAGACTCCGCGACTTGCGAATTAGTAAATTCTTGAAGTTTTTTTGATTTAATATTCATTTGTTTATTCATTTCACTTTCAATATTTTACAGAATAAATTTGCACACGTTTTAAAAATTAAAACTTCTCCAGAATTCGAACTAAAATTAATAAGAGATACCAGTGTAGGATTTGATCCAATCCAAGTAGCTGGTGACGCGTGTGAAGGCCACGGGATAGCCCTTCTCGCAACCGGCAGCAGCACCAAAAGAGGTCAAACCAACCTGTACCTTATTGGATTCGAGTACAAGTGGACCACCGGAGTCACCCTGGCAGGTGGAGGTACCGCTTGGAGTGCTAATACAGATATTCGAGGAAACAACAGTGGACGAGCCATAGGTTTTTGCACAGGCAGTGTTAGTAATGACCTGGAAGCGTGCCCACATCAAGTTAGTTGAAACGGAGTTCGAACCATCACTGGTGCGACCCCAGCCAGAAGCGACGACATATTCTCCGGTAAAGGTGGAATAGGCGCTAGCAATCGAGGGTAGACGCACAGCCTGGATCTTGACAGTATAGGAGACAGAGTTGATTTTTATCAGTGAGATATCGTTGCGCAAATTTTTGCTATTCCAGCCGGAATGAATGATAATGTTATCTTTGCTGACAGTCTGTGTAGCTTCGGCAGAGGTACGCACGGTGGCACCCAAGTAGACAGTAACGGATGAGACACTGCAGAAGTTAAAGAAGTATTACATGTAGAAAAAAAAAAACATACAATTCTTTGTTTCTTTAAAACTTACCCATCGGTACAGTGAGCAGCAGTGAGGACCCATTGGTTGCCAATGAGTGAACCACCACACCACGAGGACTGGAGTAGGCTTAACTTAAGCGATAGTCCAACCTGGTATGGGAATTGTCCAATTGTAGCACTGTTACCATTGGTTATGCGACCCTCAATGTCCAGCACAGGCATCTCAGCATTGCGAAGTGTCAGCTCAGACTCCGGGAATGCCGCAGCACTGGCAATGGCCAAAGCGAATATAATTAGGAATTTCATAGTGTTGCTATTCGTTTACGAAGTTAACTGATGTAATTCCGTAGTAGACAGCGTATTTATAGGCGATAACCCTTTGGCACAGCGATAAGATAATTCACCGAAATTATGACTTAAATTTTGATTTTGGATAACCATTGACGTAAATCAAGACATGAAAACCCATTTGGAGTATCTGTGAATAGTTTGATTGTTAGTCTGAAACACTTGGTGTGTCTTCTGTGATAGGTTGTACGAGTATATACTAGTAAATTAAAGTAAATTAAGTGTTTAGCACCTGGGTACATAAATACAATATACTGGGCTCACATATCAAATTACAGCCGAAACAACTCAAATAAGAAGTGATGGAATACTAGATCGACTTGATATAATATTCGATCTGTGGAAATTAAGGTGACGCGTTTTCTTCCATTCTTCTATGAACTTCTTGCCGATGAAGTTGAAATATTTAATAGTATGTAAAGTAAGTAGTATGTAAAGTAAGTAGTATGTAAAGTAATTATATATAGAGTGTGCGCCATCTACCGGTTATTTAATATTTTTTATTATTGTATATAAGATTATGAGATTTCTTATCGCCTGTATTGACTATTGCCAATAATTGAACCTAAATATGCTATATGTATGTTTTATATACGAGTATATCGCTTGGCTTCTTTTCAATTGTTGTGATTTTTTAATTGATATTCAGTTGGCTTATCGCACAATGCCCACCTGAACTTTATTTGTTTAATTTGTGATATCATTTTTAATTTATTGAAATTCATTTCCTCGAATTTGGTAGACTAAATTACGTAAACATCATCTTATCTACAAAATTACTAAGTTCCATAGTTTTATGTTCTCATGTGGTTAGGTATCCACGACATTGGGATCAGTAACCCAATGCAAATTCCTACTTTAAATTTAAATCTGTTATACTATATGAAGTGATAAAAAGTGTATTTGAGGAAAGGCTAAGGCATCAGGGTCAGGCATCAGCGTTTTAATAAACGATTAGGAGTTTATGTTCCCAACAAACTATTACCTCAATGTCAATGTCAATGTTGTGTCATACTATTGATTTAAAAGCATTCCAGAACATTTTCACGTTCTATTGAAAACAAACAAAAATATTCAACATGGGTCGATATCCATCGTCGACTTATGCATATTTTTGAAGAAGCATTTTTGAAGAAGTATGGCCCAGAGATGCCACCAGCACATAAACCGCACCAAACAGTGCATTTTTCAGGTTATGTCGTTAGCTGATGTATCACCATTGGATGTTTTCAGGTGTTTGGAACTTGTCTATCATAAGTTCCTAGTTAGAAGCTTTCACATAGCCCGAAATCTTAGTCACAACTTTTTTTAAATGATATCCAAGCCTTCTGCTTTTGATAAATGAGGATATTTTCTATATAAATATTTAAAACAATAACGAAGCACAACTACGAATACCTGTGTAGTGATGGTAGAAGTATCTTTTTTGGGTCTACTGGAGTTTTATCGAAAATGTTCTTCACACCAGGTGTCAAAATTTATCTCATTTCAGGCCATTGTTACTTGGACCAATGTTGATCCCTTGTTCTGCTGTTCCACTCACGAATAGAACGTGGAACCTTTGTAAATCCATTTTGTTGATTAAGGAATATGGACACAACTTCTAAATCTCCACGTAGCATCCAATCGTGCGTAGTTTTCTATAAAATTATGTTAAGATTTTCGTAAGTTTCCCTCATATGGGCTAAATGAGCAACAGACATAAGTAACAAACAAAAATACAATAGTATAGAGTTAGTTCCGCAAGCATCCGTTTTCACAAATATCTCCGGAATGCTAGTAAAACTATAAACATAGATTGAAAGAATAAATAATCTCGTAGAAAACCATAATCACGTAAATCAACTTTGGAGTTATCAGTTAGATTATTTCAAAACTTCATCTTTAGCGTTTATATAGCATTTTTTCTTAATTTTAAAGACATTAGTGCTTCTGCTATACATCATCATGTTTGGTTCACAGTTAGGGGCTTCCTTTTAGCACCTGCTGACAGCGGCCCGTGCCATAAGGTACAAATAGCTTAAATGCTTTCAACAACACACATAAAAGTACCTACCTCCACATAATACGAGTAGTATCTACAACTGAACATTTCTTGAGAAGGCAGGCATGCAATTTGCTGCTGACGATGACGATGATGTAGAAGACTACGTCGACGACGACATCCTTTGCACTTATTACTGTGCCAGCGTATTAAGGGCAATATCCTTTCCATTCTCCAAGCCTACATTTTTATTTAATTTTTTTTTTTGCGCAGCTAGCGTCCTGTTCAATTTTTGCCTGCTTGTTTTCAAGTATTTTTCATGGCATTTGCTGATAGTATTCTGCTTTTCTTTAATATGTCTTACATACTTACACTCTCCCATACTGAGGTCCTTTTTCTTACTACTACTACTACTACTATTGCTCATAAATTGCACAAATTCCTGTTTTGAATTTTTTTTTTTTTCGCTTTTAACAGTTTGCAAATAGGCGTAGAGAAAAAAAAATATGAATAAGTAGAAATAAATCAAATTTAAGCTTGAATTTATAAAACGAAATCAAAAGCAATTTAAATTTGGAAAAGCTTCTATAAAAACTACAAATACGATAAATCGACGCTTTTCTATAAAGCTGTAGTAAAGTTCTGAGACCCTATGGCACCTATATATATAGAAAGCTGAAATAGATGTTGCAAATATTTGTAAAATTCAAGTAAGCGTGCTGCAATCGTGAATACCCTGCCAACTATTTTATGTAAACATACTCGTATGAAGACTGTTTTTCAGCCTGTCTCCGTTATGGTTAAAGCAGGATTTCAGTAATACAGGCAGAATGATGACTTTACCTGGTTATTGTGTATATAAGCGACAAGAAGCCGTATTATGGGTATGTTATCCAAACTTGATTTTCGTATTTATCAGTTGAATTTAAAAAAAAAAAACAGTTTTGTGGTTCTATCTATTTCAGTTTTCGAGATCTCGTTGTTCATACACACGAAAGACGCACTCATAGACAGACAGACTTAGCTTTTATCTGCTGTGTCACGAATGGGTTTGTATGGGGCCTATCCCAAAAAAACCAGGCGTGGCGGGTCAATATTGATAAGTAAAAGTTGGTGCCCAAAAAATGTGCAACAATATCCAGACAGACAGCCAGACGAACATGGCAATATCGACTCGTCTTGTCGAGCTGATCAAGAATATATATACTTTATGGTGTCTACGATGCTTCCTTTAATGCGTTACAAACTTTCAGACAAACTGATAATACCATTTCACACTAGTATCTGTGAATGGTACTATAAAAATGGAGGTAGAAATTCGTGATTTCTTAAAATTTTTTACAGCGTTTATGCTTATAAATAGGTACATCAAATCGTTATTTAATGACAGATCAGTAATAAAAAAGTGAAAGAATGTATATAAACTATTTGTGAATTATAAGTGCTATTAAGTTTTATTTAATAGCACTTACAGCATTTCAAACATTTACAGCATTTGAATTTACAGCCTCTCAAACAAACAAATATACGAAGTGAATCGAAATAAGAGGAAAAGAGAGGGCACATCAGTCATAGCAGCAGACAACAACAGCAAAGACATGCAAGTAATATTTGTATAATTCTCCTTTTCTGTCTCTTTCCTTCTGTGGAAGAGACGGCGCGCAATGGGCATCATGTGATGCGGAGAGAAAGGGAATGCGATTACACCAGCATACGTTGGTGCTTGATTACACTCACTTGTAAAATTTAAGACAATCTATTAAAAAGCATAAATCGATTTCAATTTATGTTTGGACTTTCAAAAATATTCAAGAACCTTTTTTGAGTGTATGATCTCAATTAAAATTATACGATTTTAGTAAAAACAGCCAGGTTAGGTTACATTTTATTTTGTATAATTTGTCTATTGTATACTTAAATTTCTTTTTTAGGTTCGGGTTTTTGGTTTTCCATTTAAGAATTACTTGATTATTTACTATATACTTGTAGACTACTTACAAGATCTGATAAAAAGTTTCAAAACTTCAGCAAAGACATCACCAATACTATATTCTTAGCTTACAGTATAAAATTCGACTGCCACAGCTTTTAGTGTCACATGAAAAGCATTTTTTAACAAAGCGATTGAAAAACCCACAGCAAGAAGGTAAACCAAGTTGCATTAGAGTAGAGAAGAGTAGAGTAGAGTAGAGTAGTGTAGAATAGCTTGAGTAGCAGCTCACCAGATCAGAGTCAGACCAAACTGCTACTCGTTCACCTATTTGTTCCTTCGTATCTGGTTTGTGCAACTGTGATTGCAACAAATGTACCAGTAAACCGCAGCAACACAAAAACGAGAGCAAGAGTTGCGATAAAATGCAATTAAATACAGGAAGTATTGCATGCCACAGAAGCGACAGCAGCATAGTTGAGTATGCGGGAAATTTCTACTCCAAAGTAGAAACACTGCAGCAAGAAGCTTAAGAAAAAACCTTAAATAAAGTAATGCAGACATATATACTTAGATACATACTTGTAGATACATTTATGTATACATGTTTATACACATCTATACAAAGTAGCTGCAACAACTAGCAATGGTCAAAGTACTTCGATTATAACACTGCAAACAAATAGGTAACATACATTTGGTGTGCCACTGGCTGATTGTCAATGTTTTTAGTGAAGCTGTAAGAAATTATAGCTTACATATATTGAAAATTTTATGTATAGTACTCAGTATTCAGAAACTTGCTGAGTGAAGTAATTTTGCAAGAAGCAAACATAAAAAACATAAACAACAGAAAATAATTTCCGCTTCGAATTTTTGTGCTGTAGCATAAGATGCATTATTTGAGAATGCTTAAAAGCATGCACAGCTTAATTCAATTCACTTCAACAGTGGGTAAGGACATACTTAAAATTTGAAGTTCATTTCGAATGCTTCTGCATGAACATAATGAAATTTAGCGACAAATTGCACAAAGCAAAGTAAATTTTTGTAAAGAAAGGAAGCATTGTAGTGTCAGTTCTTTGGAAATTTGAAGATACCGCGCAAATATTGCATTTTCAAGCGTGATCTCATTTGAACGTCGAACTTAGTATTGTGAGACTCTCATTGTAGGCAATTGTTTTGATATTCATAATTTGAAATTAGTAATTTGTGCTTATAATATAATGCAATAAAAGCGGAATGTGTGCTAGATTTGAGATAGAAAGGGCTAAGAGAAGATTATAAGCAACAACTAATTTTTTAATTTGACTGCACTATTGCAGAACTAGTGAATTCGTCAGGCACTGGTGGCGGGTAACGCTCAGCTTACTATGCACCGGCAATGCATTTGATTGGCGATTTTAATACGGCGATGTCATAGCCAGAGACGAACCGATGCGACCTTTCACGAGCCACTCATAAGCTACAAACTACTAGACACTTAACTAGTTCCAAGGGAGTAGCCATTTCACTTGGGAAAAGGAACTAGCGAAGTGGCTGGTACTTTTGGGAAACAAATATACCAGTGCCAGTAATAATAAGAGAGATAGCACTGCATTTAGCGATCAGACCCATTGATATATCTACTATATGTGAAGAGTACTTTCTATCAAAATCTTCGCTAGGCGATCGACCTAAACATATTCAGAATGAATTAAAAAAATGTTTCTTTTTGACGTGTAGCAACTTTTCCTTTCCGGTTCGATTCGGAAACTTTTCTGGTGTACTGTATAATCGTTATTTGAGACTTTTGCAGAAGCAAACTCAAAGCTCAAGAAGCAAACCAGACAATTCTGCATCGGGTTCAGCCACAAAACTTTCATAAGCAGTGTTTTTTTTTTTTTTTTTTTTTGGATTTATGAGATTTATGGAACACAAGGACTCTGCTACTTTGCTTGTGAAGCCCTGTTGCTCACATTTCTTCCAGGATCGGATTTTTTAAAAAATTAATTCGTAAATAAAAATCTTCAATGGACGAATAATTAAAATTAATTGAACAATCGATTTAATTAAATATGAATCTTCGTTTTTTAATGCCATAACTCGAAATCAGGTCGTAATGTATCGTTTTTTTTTCTTTGAAGTGTCTGTAGAAGTTATGCTAGTTAAAGTTCTTCCTTATAAATTTCATTAAACTTATACTCACCATTTACAACAAATAAATATAATTTTATAAGTTGTAAGCACAAATGAAAGGAAATGGAGCAAAATATATAAATGCGAAGGAAAAAAGAAAAAGAAAAATAGAATGAAAGAAATTTCAAATCAAATTAAACTGCAAAGAAGTCGCAGGAATCTTCACTTCTGTTGCTCCTGTAAAATGTTTTAGCTGCTGTGGTTGTTGTTGTTAGTCCCATAACAGGAGCAGCAGTAGCAGCAGTAGCAGCCCGAAGGAGCAAGCATTTAATATATTTGTATACATATATAAAGAAGAAAAAAGTAAATCGATTGTCAGTCAACGCATTGTTGGCATTTTTCTATGAAAGCATTTGAAGAAAGCACAAAATATATTTATGTACGATATACTTGTATGCTTAAGGTCTGTTGGAAAAGTTCCGGAGTTTTGTAATGATTGACGTCAGAGAATGCGCTAGAAACGATGCGTTAATTCGGCGCTATAGCACGCTGCAAACCACTACTCAAAAGGTATCAGAGTACAAGCGAAACCGAAAGCTAGTATAAGCGCTAAAGCGGGAACGAAGCGAGAAAGCAGTTTCGAAACTGCTTTCTCGCTCTGAGTTGTTTTTTGCTTTGTTGTTATCGTTTCGTATTTGCATGATTTTGTTTGTCCCGTTCACTCTTACATCCTCCAGCACTACTTATAGTACGAAATGTTATCGTTTCACGTATCGTATCGCTGCTAGCGCGTACACTGACGTCAGCATAAGGAACATGGCATATGGACATGTCTTCAACGATCTATCCACACTCCTTGAACGTTTTGTACCACTCTTACGTCCGTGTACTATTGTATAGAATTGACAAAAGATATACCGAATATAGTGTGTTAGCTTAGTTATAAATGGGTGGTAGATTTATATGGGAATTGAAACATTCATTTTACATAATTTGTCTGAAGAGCGGAATAGGAGAGTTTAAATATCTAAGCAAAGTGGGAAGATTTGTGAATAATCTGAAATGAGGAACAGTTTATTTGATACGGAATCGGTATGTTACCAGAATGATGTAAAAAATAGTGGCTAGCGGTGGATAATACTTCTAATAATATACATTCTAAAATTTTTTGTTCGCAATAGTATTGAAAGTACAGATTGTAACAAAAATAATGCTGGCAAGGCCGTTTCAGTCATTGATCAGTCATTGATAGAGAGACCGATAATAGCCGACTTAAGATAACCAAAAATTGAGAACATAGAATTGGACGATCTTCGTTAATCGTATAAGCAGTCCGTTTGGTGATGTCAATTGATCTTTGCGGATGTGCGATTTAACGCCCTGTGACATAGACCGTGTTATACGTAAAATAGAGTCCAAAACTATGGAAAATGTACTCTAAAATTGAGTTAACTGTATAGTGTACTAACAAGCTATCCGAGGCAGCTATATGAATTAACCCAATTACTACCGATCCTGTACCTCTAGGAAATTCGCGAATCCAATAACCTAATTTGTTTTCAGGGACCCCGAATTACCTATATGTCCCAATGGGCAGTTGACTATCCTTTTTGTTTTTTGTTAGAACGAGAAACATTGACTTATGTTTAATTTACACCGTACACAGCATATGTATTTTACTTTTTAGCGCGAAACTTTTAAAACAGTCCTAGTATATACTATATGAATGTATGTATGTATGTATGTGTATATTCCAATCGTAGTTGTATATAAATATATACGAATAGTATAGTATACGATAATAAATTCCTTGCAATTGACTCTCGTCTAAAGTTTTATTGATTGATTTTCCCCCTCGCTGCACGGTGCATCAGTTAAACAGGACGAAGAGCAACAGTGCGTATACATAATATTGAACTTAGCACACTCCTTCATTCATTCATTCACTTCACTCAGTCAACAAGCGTTTGAGTTTATTGAAGCAATCAAGCCAAAGTTATTATGCTGCTGTGCGTTTTATTGATTGCATGCTTATTTAGTTTGAAAATTTACGCTAAATTTCAATTAGTTTGTGAATGCGAATACGAATTGCAGCCGAAAAACCTTTCATTTTATTTATTATACCATTCACACATAGTGCGAAATGGTATTATCAGTTGTGGATGAAAGTTTGTTACGCATTAAGAAGGCATCGCGGGAGACATCCATAAAGTATATATATTCTTGATCAGCTCGACGAGACGAGTCGAGTCGATCTATTGCAAGTCTTTTTGGATGTTTTTGCGCTTTTTTTGAGTATAGTATACCCACATTGACTAACCACGCCCACCACAATTATTTAGACAAACCCTGCTTTTGACTTTCGGCCGAAGATTTATTAAACTGTGTAAAATAACGGCACTTTTTTTTTCTAAAATACGGAAAATAACTCCCAATGACGACCTACGCAAATTTAAGACAGACGTTCAATTAAAGCCTAAAGATGCTGCAAATGTATATAAAAGGTCATAAGACTTCAATTAGTGAATGGACGATTTGGCAGCGCTTGCGTGAAACCAATTTCAAAACTTACCTAGTAATAAAGATTCCGTACATACCAAAGCGCATGTCCACAAACCAGTACAATTTTGGCGATATGTTTTTTTGACCGATGAAGGTTTCTACAATTTAACAATACAAAATTCTAAAATACAAAAAAGATTCCAGTTTGCCAAAAAGTCACGTTGGAGGATCTGTTATGTTGTGTGGATGCAGTGCATTGCAAAACAATATTTGCATATAAAAATGGAAGTATGTATGTATATTACCTATAGACTCCGAAACAGCTCAACCGATTTTGATCAAATTTTGTTTGTGGCAATATTCAAAATAGTACCGTGGGTGAGCCTGTGAAGTTTCGTGGCGATTGGGTACACAGAACATTTTTTGGATTTTTTAGATTTTACTTCCATTTTTTTTTTTTTTTTTTTGTTTCAATAAGATGGAGCATGTGGAAGGTGGGAAGGGGGAAAGAGTGACAGTGGGAAGGAGTGGCAGGGGAAAGAATAGGGCCGCGTACAACGTCGTGGGGACCTACTAGTTTTAAATGATTACGATGATTATTATGATTACGCCGCAGGAGATAAACTAATGGAGAATCATTTGTTCTGCAATAGGACAACGCATCATGCCACATGAGTAAATTAATAAAACTACTTCTCAGGGATATTAAAACCGATCATTAAAACCAGAGAATAAACTATTTTCGAAGTGACTTCCATTTGGAATGAGATTCAGACTGAATATCTCTGATCATTGGTAGATTCAGTACCACGATGCCTACACTAGGTCATTCAAGCCAAGGTGGGCTTTATTTTCTATTAAATAAAATACAATTTTAGTCAATATCAAATAAAAAATAGATTCGTATGGACGGAAGCTTCACGTATGAAGCGATTTCAATAGGAATATAACAGTTTGGTATTTTAATACTAACGTACCCATAATTTTTTTTTTAATATCTGTCAACGTCAAAATGTCTGTCAAGGTTCAGTTTACAAACGAGCAACTTTTGGGAATTATTAAATATTACTACCAAAACTCTCAGTCGGTGCTTCAAGAGACCCCATTGCTTCAGGCTAGAAATATCAAACATGGCGTATCTTACGACAATCCTTACAAAATATTCCATATAGGCGCAGATCGGACGACTTAAAGGGGTAACTAACCCTATGCAAATCTAACCACCATTTTTGAGTTTCAGCATGAAATTGTTCATTTGAGTATTTTTAAAAACTTTTCATCAGTTTGAATAAAATAGTCCGTATCGGACTTCTAAAGAATATAATCCATGGTTCATATGAGGAGTCTTAAACAAGGTATAGGGTATCTCAAATTCGAGCACGTTAACTGCAGCGTTCTTTCTCGCGGTTATTTATTTTTTAATAACATTTACATATAGTTAGCCTAAAAGTTTGTAACACATTTAAGGAGACATCTTAGAGACCCCTTAAAGAGTATATAGAGGGGTACACTTTCACCTTTAAATTTCATTCATAAAACTAAATTTTGAAGATTTTGAGTTGAAAGCGAATTCTGTGGCACCTCTGATATTTTTGATCAGGTCGACCAGCTGCTGCGCATTTTTTAAGGACTAATTTTTTAGATATCTAGCTGACAAGCTTTTTTTGGTCTCAAGTTGAGTATACATATAGGTATGCTACATCCACTTTTTGGGATAGAATCCATGCAAACCCATCGTCCACTCTTGCGCTTTTGTATGAAAAACTTGTTTAGTTAAGTCAATATCAGTTTGATATGGAGGTTTCCTTCGGACAGCCACTTCACACTCATATACTAATAGGCGTGTTGCGCCCGCTATGCAAACCCACTTTTATGTTATAAAATACATTTTCAAATTACTTGTGAATGGTATTAGAACTTCGGTTCAACTGAAGTCAATATTTTTCTTGTTTCTTTTTTTTTTATTCTATTCTGAAAGTATTTCTCTAGAGCGCGTGCAATTGCAACTAAGCTTTCAGTTTATTTAAATTATTTACAAGCATGAATACTAAAAGCAGTGCTGTGCGTTATTCAAAGCAACTTACTAGATGCATGCGTTGGAGATGAATTTAACATTTTGAGTGCATTTAAAATTCCATTAGCGGTGCACAGTGCACAGGAAAGGAGTCTTACCCTACTGAGTTTTAGTAGAACATACTGGGTTAACTCAAAGTGAAAACTAAATGTGACCAAGCATACTATATGCAGCTGTAGTGGTCTGAATGTTTGAGAGCGGTAAGAGTCCTTGCGCAATCACGAACACACGCTCGTATGTAGTTCATTTGTCATAATAATCTAGTTGACAACATTGTCTCTTAGAATACTATTTAGTACCTTTAGTTATGCTTTATTCTGTTTTGTAATTACTCTGCACAACTGATCAATTTGGAAAGGCTTGTCATTCTAAGTGATTTGTAATCCTTGGTGTTGTACAAGACTTAAAGCACCGCAGACCCGAATCAGCTGAAAACCGCTGAGAATTGAAATACTAAGGCGAGAATTGTGATATAGGTATACAACATTTTTTCAAACATAGACATAAAGAGTGCTTCTTTAGTGAGTGGAACGAGTACACCACTTTGCATATGTAATGGTATGAAAAGAAATGATCTAGGATAAAGTAACAGACCTTATTATTTGCAAGAAAGTGCAAATAATAAATTTCAGTTAAAGACTGATCTATTTCGTTCGATTAGAATGGACAACAAACTCTGCCATGTGTTTGTCAATTTAGTGGCATAACATTTCATTAGTTCCTCTCTACTTTCCTCTACTTCAACGAATGTTTTAAGCGACTTTTACCTACTTTAGTTCTGTCGACAAAGCATGCTTAAGCGAATTTGGCCGCTACTGAAAAAGTTAAACTCTCTAACCACAAATAACGTACTGAATGGGGTGTCTCCTTTTACACAGTAAAATCGTTATAGATGTCGCTTTTACTGAACAATATGTGTTTTAGTTCAGTAAAAGTGTCATCTATAACGATTTTACTGTGTAAAAGGAGACACCCTATTCGGTAAGTATCTTGTGGGTGGAGAGTTTAGACTTCTTTCAGTAGCGGCGTGCCCATTCCACTGAACTATGTATATGAAGCGTCTGTTCGGTTAATCTAACCACAAATAACGTACTGAATGGGGTGTCTCCTTTTACACAGTAAAATCGTTATAGATGTCGCTTTTACTGAACAATATGGGTTTTAGTTCAGTAAAAGTGTCATCTATAACGATTTTACTGTATAAAAGGAGACACCCTATTCGGTAAGTCTCTTGTGGGTGGAGAGTTTAGACTTCTTTCAGTAGCGGCGTGCCCATTCCACTGAACTATGTATATGAAGCGTCTGTTCGGTTAATCTAACCACAAATAACGTACTGAATGGGGTATCTCCTTTTACACAGTAAAATTGTTATAGATGTCGCTTTTACTGAACAATAAGGGTTTCAGTCCAGTAAAAGTGTCATCTATAACGATTGTACTGTATAAAAGGAGACACCCTGTTCGGTACGTCCCTTGTGGGTGGAGAGCCTAGACTTCTTTCAGTAGCGGCGTGCCCATTCCACTGAACTATGTATATGAAGCGTCTGTTCGGTTAATCTAACCACAAATAACGTACTGAATGGGGTATCTCCTTTTACACAGTAAAATCGTTATAGATGTCGCTTTTACTGAACAATAAGGGTTTCAGTCCAGTAAAAGTGTCATCTATAACGATTGTACTGTATAAAAGGAGACACCCTGTTCGGTACGTCCCTTGTGGGTGGAGAGCCTAGACTTCTTTCAGTAGCGGCGTGCCCATTCCACTGAACTATGTATATGAAGCGTCTGTTCGGTTAATCTAACCACAAATAACGTACTGAATGGGGTGTCTCCTTTTACACAGTAAAATCGTTATAGATGTCGCTTTTACTGAACAATATGGGTTTAAGTTCAGTAAAAGTGTCATCTATAACGATTGTACTGTATAAAAGGAGACACCCTGTTCGGTACGTCCCTTGTGGGTGGAGAGCCTAGACTTCTTTCAGTAGCGGCGTGCCCATTCCACTGAACTATGTATATGAAGCGTCTGTTCGGTTAATCTAACCACAAATAACGTACTGAACGGGGTGTCTCCTTTTACACAGTAAAATCGTTATAGATGTCGCTTTTACTGAACAATATGGGTTTTAGTTCAGTAAAAGTGTCATCTATAACGATTTTACTGTGTAAAAGGAGACACCCTATTCGGTAAGTCTCTTGTGGGTGGAGAGTTTAGACTTCTCTTAGTAGCGGCGTGCCCATTCCAACATATGTATATGAAGCATCTGTTCGGTTAATCTAATAATACAGTTTTGCATACAGTTATTGTAATGGTATACCATATATGGTCTGCTGATCTCAAGTATTTTTTAGTAACATCCATACCAAAGTATGCTGTCCAGTTTGAGCCCCATGTGACCTCTCCATAAAAGTTGGTCATGAATAGTATATCACAAATGTATATGAGCATAATCCAATGTTCTGGCTTTGATGAAAATATGCTTGGTTTTGGTGTTCTAATCGAACTTCTGGTCGCACATGAAACATTTGGCTGCTCAAGAACTTAGTTTTTGAGTGTAAAATTTCTTGCTCTATCGATTTTCGATGATAAAAATAGGGATTAGTAAGGTGGTTTTAGAGACAAATTTACATCTCGAAGAGTCGTTTTTTGCAAGCGGTTGTTATTGCTTTAAAGTATGTGTCAACAGTAATAACAATCTTGTTTAAGTACATTTTTACGATAACTTTTCTCTGTTTATATATTGTTTATTTACAATCCAGCTAAATAATAATAAATTAATTAAATTTGACGTCTTATACAATTGACGAAGGTAATTAAAATATGTACACTGAACTTAAAATTATAAATATTTGTAACAATTTATGAAGTTTGTTTACTATAGATCAAGCTACTAACTTTACATCATTTGTATAAAAAGAGCATGTCCCCCGACAGAAATAAGTTCCAATGAAAAAATTGATGGAGCCACGCTCTCTCCATATAACAGAAAATCCAAAAACATCACATCTACTTTCTCACCGCTTTACGATTAGAACTTCTTGAGAACAGTACATCTTTTGAAGCTAAACACGAATCGATGCTCTAACTATGGATACTCTAACTAGGGTAAACATTCCATTCAAAAGCTTCTAAAGTTTTGTGCCATGTTTTGTAATTCAATCGAACATATAATCCAAAAAGATAAATATTCCCGTAGCTATTTAAGTATTATAAAAATGTTCAGTGTTAAAGACTACAAAATCTTCTCCATTCAAAATAATTTTTGCCGCAAAACTAAGAAAATATACAATATTTTATAATTAACAGCAGCAGCTGCAAAAACGATGGAAAAGCATTTATTTGTTGTAAACACATACAGACACCTTAAACATCCTACATATAGAAACAAGTACAAAAGAACAACAAACTTAAAAAAAGGAAAAATTCCATCCTTTTTTGTGGCTGAAATTCTTTTAAATATTACCTTAAGGATTTTCAACATTTTTATGCGTTTTTAAACCGAAACGGAAGCACTTAGGTTTGTGCAGAAGTGTTCTGCAGGGACTATGAAATATAAATAACGCATTTTGTTCTTTTCACTTATAGGTATGAAAAATACTGTACACAAATGAAACCAATTGGGGAAAACGACGACGTTAAAAATTCTTGCTCAACTCTATAAAACGCGAATTTTTGACAGCAATTGCTGTCAAGTGGCTTTCACAGAAATGCTTTTTAGCAGCGGTCGGAGGCATCGTCGGAGGCTACACCAAAAAATTATTTAGCAAAAGACATAAAAAAAACTTTTTTCATTAATGTACCATGAAAGCGTGTGACATTAAAGAAACAAAACCAAAAAAAAAAAAAAAGGCAAAAAGTCTGAGCAGTAAAGTCAGTTTGGGTAGAAATTGCGTCTTCCAGACATTAGCCAAGGCGATTAGACAGCCTCAGAATACAGACTCCGTAGTACGTCGGCGTTTATTTATGAATTTAGCTGCTAGAAAAATGAAAAATAAATAGAGTTTTATCAACTTTGCTGGCACAAAAGTCATTATCAATTTGTGTAGAGTGCAAATTTTTTGAAGGGTGGCTTGAAATTTTCTATAAATTACACAGAACAACAAAATGTTTTAACCGTGAACTGAAGCGAAGCAACTGAAATTTTAATCAAAAAAAAAAAAAAAAAGTTTTTATACTCAACAACAGGAACAGGAAAATAATCTACCACTGAGCTCATCTAAAAAAAACACCCGTTATATAATACACGGTGACAAGAAAGTACCTATGCAAAGTTTGGCGAAATAATTTTTGTTTTGATAATAATTAATTATTGTGTGTTTCAAATAAAAGTTTTGCATTTTTCAAAACCTCCATCGAAGTTCGGCGATTCAAGAAGCTTGGCCACGATGTTGAACGCCCCGAACAGAGCCGAAATTGCATTATCTCCATGCGAAAAATTTCACGTGAGAGCCGCAGATCATCAATGGTGGTACATGCTGCTTACATGCGAGAAGTTGTTTACTGTGGAGCAGGCGCAGCATCATCAAAACGAGAAGTGCTGGTGTAGTAAGTCGCCCGCCACTTCTGCAATTGACGAACATTGCCAAAATTCGCAATCGGTCATATTCTAGGGCGCAGTTGAGTCAGAGGCAAGACACCGTTTGATTTAATGGTTCAAGTGATCAAAATAAATCAAGAAGTGTACTGCCGCAATATTTTCGAAGCCGTCGGCACAGCAGTACTTCGACAATCCGGAATGGGATAAGACAAAAGTGACTTCGGACTGATGCAAAACTTATTTTCAAGATTACAACATATCTGCAGCTTAGTCTCAATACTCGTCGCATCAGAATCCGATCGACTTTGAAGGCCAGGATCTGTGCTAAGCAAAGTTTTGAGTCATTGACACAATCGCTGCGTCAGAAGTGGGACCGTGGCATCACCCATTTTCAAGTGAATCTTATTTTTCGTAGTGGGATTTACATATGTAAATCCATTGTGAAAAATACAATAGCTGACAATTCGAGTTGAGCACTCATATTGTTACCATGTTACCAATTTCATTGACATTTTTTGATCATTTTATCTGCGTTAATTAGTAACTGAGATATGAAGAGTTGTATTTTTCTCTGAAATGCTCTGTCCACTTCCCTGTGGATTTTATTTTTCCCGGTTCCCTTCACATGAGTGCCAAATCTCATCGCTAACAAAAGTTATTGACGAACCCAATAGCATATGTTGGTGGCCTGTATGAAACTAGTGTGACTCCTGTAAAATAAAATAAATGAAGTAAACTCCAGCGTTACCGAGCAAAAGGGGCAAGTGTGAAAAGTACGAGGGCAATTTGATAAGTCGGTGACTTCTTGATTAATAGATAGTTTTCGGCAAAAAGGTTTTTAATTCTCAACTTAGTCTACTTTTAACTCGATATATTGATTCCAGCATTTTTTAATTTTTTTTTTATCCCTTTCAATTAATAGAATTTCTCAAAGTTCTCAAAATAGGCATGTGCTTCAGTGAGGAACTCTTCATCTAAAATCTCTTACCGCCGTGCCATGCCTGCAGGTTTTGAAACAGGAAATAATCGAAGAAGGCTAAATCTGGAGAATATGCTGGATTGGGTAGCATTTCGTAGCCCAATTTTCCAATTTTAGCACACATTTTTGCTTCAAATCAATGTTGAATCTATGCAATAGCTCTTAAAAATATTCGCCGGTGATCGTTTTACCATTTTCAAGGTAATCAATGTGCATGACAGCGCGTGCATCCCAAAAAACTATCACCATGACCTTGCTGGTTGTCAAAGCCACCTTGGGCTTCTTTGGTACACATTCACTCCGAGAAATCTACTGCTTTGACTGTTCTTTGGACTCTGGTGTATTTTGATGGATTCATGTTTCGTCCATGGTTAAGAAACGGCACAAAAACTCGTTCATATTGCTGTTGAACATCGCCAAACTCTCCTTTAAAGTGGTCACACGGCTGCGCTTCTAGACGAGTGTACCCATCGCGCGAGTAGGATTTTTCATGTCCAAGTATTCATGTAAAATGTGTTGTACCCGCTCCGATGGGATGCTCACAGCCTCAGCCACCTCACGCACTTTCATTCTCTGATCGTCCCATATAATTCCATGGATTTTTTTTCCATGGCGCAGACGCCAAATCCTTGCATCTAAGTTTCTTTAGCTAAATAAATATTTAAATAATTTATTGTAAATAAGTCATTTATCTTAACTTTCTGTAAATGAAGTCAAGGGTTTAAATATTTGTAAGTTTTGTTGTTGACAAACAAATAAAAAATTTTACACTTACTTGTCCTTTGATTGTTTCGGCTGCATATCCTTGTGCACATACTATGCCTTTCAGTTAGACTTTGTTTTTATTTGCTTGCTTAAGTTTTAATGAAAAAAGTTTCTTTTGTGATAATTTGAAGTTGTCTCTGTTTTTATTTGGTCAAAACTTTTTAAATTGGTTTATAATGGAGTTGTACGACACAAACAAACATTTGTTAATTTGCCACACAAAAAAAAAAAATAAATAAATAAATAAAAAGTATATACTTGTATGTTTATGCGATTTAAAGCCAGAACGATAGAAATACCTTAACCTGTTGCAAAATTTAAGCTAAAAAAATTCGAATGTTCACATGCACTAATAAAAAAAGAGTAAAACCAAGCGGAAAACTTCTGAATTCAAAGAAAAATTGTCAATAAAAAAAAACTCATAATGCCAACTGTGCCACACAGCCAGAACATAAGGTTTCACCTGGTTTCTATACGCCTGACTGAATGTCTTAATGTTTGCTTAAGCTCGTTCGGTGCCTTGCCTGCCTGCCTGGCTGGCTGGCTGGTTGGCTGGCTGTCACCTATTTGCAATGGCAAATAGCAAAAGCTGACCCAAATCCGGCAGCAACGGCAAATTCAATAGAAAAGTGGGTCGGCGCAAATAGCCACCAAGGCGCCTTTAAATCCTTATTCCATGCTCCGCATTGTGTGCCACTTTTGACATGTTCTTTGATAAGGTACTCCCTATCAAAAGTTTGAATTTGTTTTTCAATACCCTACATACATAGCGTGAAAAGGGTATTATTAATTTGTCAGATTGTTTTTAGTGAAGTAGGGAACATAGTAGACAGCATAAAGAAGGTGTATAAGTATATTCTTGATCAGCTCGATCAGATGTATTATTCTAGTCATATATAATTGTCTGTCTGTTCATCTGTCAGGCTATTGCTATGCGTTATATTTGCACAATTTCTTGAAACTCGGTATAGAGTGATTTTCATTGCTAAATATTTGGTCTGAATTTTGGTGCCGAGGTTTCCTCCAGCAAACTTTATAAAATGTACTTAACCCGACAACCGCTACCTATCAGCGTTATTCACACAGTCTTACAGTTATCAAGCGGAAACTCCGTATGGAGTCATTTTTATTTCTAAAGATTTGGATTCATTTTAGTTACAGAGTTATTCTTACAGTCATCTCCATAATATGACATACCTAAAACAACCTATCATCGTTTTCTTATATCATATATTGGTATAGAAAACTTCTTTATGCACGATATTTGTCTAATATGTATCTCCATAAAATATTCAACTTTCTTTCTGACTTCCCTATACCAGCATATGTGAAGGTTATTAAAGCTTCACTGTTCCCGGTGTAAACGTAAATACTTGTTTGCATTTTTGTTCGCCTTTATGGCATATTGAAGTTACCAACTGCAACAGAGAGTATGATGTAAAGAGCCTCCAGTAGGTGCAGCTGCAAAATAAATATTGGCACTTGCAGCACTTCAATACTAATAGCGACGAACTATCTAAGTGTGTGTGTGTGTGTGTGTGTGTGTGTGTGTGTGTGTGTGTGTGAAACATTGTGCAGTGAGTGTGTGTAGTATATTTATACCTAGATACATATTTGCAAATATGGGTCAGCATATTTCTACTAAAAGAAAAAAATAGCTGTTTGAAACTGAGAAGGTGGAACTGAAAGAAGTAAATTTATTGCTAAGATGCAAGCAAATTAAGCTAAGTCAGAGATGCAACGTTGTCTTATATAAATATTTTGTGTTTAAAAAAAAGCTATTTCTTTAAAAATTGAGCACACATTAGTTTTATTGGGTTTGAACTTTAGTTTTAAGCGAATCAGCTTCAGAACAGTGGAAATTATTCCGGTGTACACTTTGGAGGCACCTGTCAGAGATCTTCGTGGCGAATCGCCTATGGATCACTTAAAAAGGCAGATCTGAACTACCTAGATAAACACAAAGATACGAGTATCATATCGTTCAATAGCAGTGGAATCATTTTTTTTTAACATGGTTTACGAAAAAAGAGTCCATAATTTATGAGATATCTGCTCTGAAAGGCAAGTATATCTTGTTGACCCATAAAATTTTTAAACAGAAATTCCCCTCTTGTGGGTTGGTCTTTTCAAATTCGGTGGAACACCGTTGTTGTCCATAAAAATCGAGTTCGAAGACTACAGGAAAAAAAAACACTTCAAATAACCTTTGACCCCAAGTTTTCGACCGTTATGGATGAAATTTTTTAAATCTCCGACTTAGTGTGGTAGTTACATCATTCAGTTTCCGCTGTACGTTGATGAGTTAGGACAATTATTCTTATGTATGCAATAGCAGTTACTTCCCGCATTGCCCGAGGTATAGTTTCCCATACACAAATCGAGTTTGAAGAGGTTCGAATGAAATTAGAAGAAAAGGTTAACTTCGGTGGCACCAAAGCTTTAAAACCATTCAGACGAAGTTTCAAGCTGTGAATTTAGCAGGTGTAAACTAATTTTTTCTTGTATTAATCCAACAACCGGAAAGTGGTATGTATCCATAGAAGTGGACGTGACAAACCCCTTGCAAATTATGTGAAGCGTTCGTCCATGTGAAGTCATCATATCAAATGTCAAGTTAATTTTGCCTGAAACGAAAAAAATATTCATGAAAAGTCCCAAAATAGGATGGTGGTGGGTTTGTATAGTGGCTATTCCTAAAAAGGAAAAATCACATCTTTTTCTTTATATGTGAAGCTTTCGTCCATAAGAAGCCACTATATTAAAATTTGAAGTTGATATTGACCTGTAATAAGAGACTTTTTCATACAAAATCTCAAAACTAGGAAGTCAGTTCGTGGTCTAGCCCTAATAGTGGGCGAGACACGCCCCCTTGACATTTATGTGGAATGTCCTTCCATAAGAAGCCGTCATATCAAATTTTAAGTCAATATTGTTGCAACAAAAACGTTTTCCATACAAAAAAGCAAAAATAGACGGGTGGTTTGTACGGGGGCTACCCCTAAAAGTGGGGGAACCACAACCTTTGATATGTATGTGAAGAGTCCTTTCATAAGCACCTACTATGTCAATTTTTAAGGGGTTATTGACTGCTATAAACAAAATTTTCATACAAAATGTCGAAAAGTGGACATGACATGTCAAGAATATATATAATTTATGGGGTCTTCGATGTCACCATTATTGTGTTATACATTTTCAGACAAACTGATCATACTATTTCACATTATTTGTGAAAAATGTCCCATCCATAGTTCACCCTCGTTACTCTTCTTGTATGGTGTATTCGAAAATCGATTAAAGGCGAAAAACGTTTATAATTATTTTTTCTGTAGAATTTTTCAAAATAGCCAAAACACGTGTTTAATTATTTGCAGTGTACTACTAAAAAACACTTGGTATGAAAAAAAAATGTTGCCCCTTATAAGTTTTGACTCCTCTTTCCACACCTTTTTATCTAATCCCGCCAAAGTGAGCATTGTAAGCATATGAAATGAAACTACTGTCTAGAAATCCCCTCTCTGGTAGTCGCGATATCGGCTGTGCATTGTACGAGAGAGAGAGAGAGAGACCATTAACTCATTGATTCTTAAAAGCTTTAATTTTTCTTAAAACTGTGGCGTAGCTGCAATTGGAAAGTGTTTCTTTTCAATTAACATATTCTTTAAAAATCGATAGATTATTTTGGACGTAATTGGCTTAAACATTCGTCACTCACACAACGAATCAAACACACATAGACTTTACATGAAATACAAATGCATATACACAAATATTAAACGAAAGCATGCGAGCAAGCAGTTACAAGCTGATAAGACTCTGCGAACGCGAAAGATATAGGAAATTACTTTACTTTGTTTTACTTTGTATGCGCTTTGCTTATATTTTGGTGACTGTCTCTGGTCTCTGTTTGTAGTTGTTGTGATTGGCACATGGTGAAATACTCGTAGCGATAACAATAATCATCTAAATATACAAAATTTTTCCTAGATTTCGGTCGAATTTATAGTTACTATTTATATTTAACTACTATAAATACATGCGGTTCTAACAAAAAGTATTGTATCTACAATATATAAATACACTGCCTTTCCATTTCACTGCTATGCCCAAGTTAAATGTTATTGCCTTATAATCTTAGCAAACATTGGCGTCGTCTCAAGTATGCGGCGAGCTTTCGTAAAGCACATGTATATACATATATACGACTTTATACCTATCGTATATACATACTCGGTAATACAAACAGCTAAGGAGTAGCTGCCATTTATAATAACACCCGCCCCGTCAAAGGTCTGCAGTAAAAGCATTTGATATTTTAATGGCATTTAAGTGACTTCACCTGTTCGTCACCATGGTGGCAAGAATTTATATATGAATATATGCATATGTGCATATGGGTTTCGGCATTTGGCACTTGTACTTTCAGTGCAACCACCTAATGGCTGTTGCGCTTGAATTCTTGAATGGCAGCATTAAATGCGCGTTTTCTTCTTTATTATGAATACCCTTCCTTCATATACTTATGTTGCGTTAACAGTTTATTACTATATTTCTGCGGAAAATATGTTACTCTGTCCAGGGGACTAATATATTTTGGGATACTTTTTTATAACGATTCTCGCACAAGATTCGATATTGGTTGATATTAGAACATCCTGAAATGTCACAAAAAAATGTGTCTTCAAACATTTTTTCTAGACAGAAGTTGATAGTTCCGAAGTCTGCCATTTAGATACTTTATTAGCAGCAACGTTTTCTGGAATAAACTGTTTTTGGTCGAAATTTAATTTACATTTGATGCACAAATTGATTATTCTCATTACTAATTTATAATTTAACATATATTTAGATGGTTAGGTTAAATATATCGGAACATTGAGATGCCTGTTGTCTTGGGTTTTGGAAGGCGAAAGGTAACTGAGTTGGTTTCGTTTGAAGCCATCCCGTAGAGTCAATGAAATGTTCAAGATCATCCAGTATCAGGTTTGTCTGATTTTCCCAGTTTTTCTTGGTTTACCAAAAATTGGCAGTGCAGGGCGTTGGATATTTTCCAATTTCTTTTCATCACCACAGCTACTACAGAAATTCTGGTAGAGCACAGGCATCCGTTGTGCCATTCTGACAATGGTACAGTGCCCTGTTAATAGTCCCGTCAACATACTGATCCTGTTTTTGTTAATGTGTAGGAACTCAGATGTCCGCTTCGGTTGATATCCAGGACAGGACAGAATGCTTTTTAGTCATGACAGACCGACGCAGTCTACTCGCTGGTCCTAGTTAAACCTGAGAGGATCTCTTAAAAATATAATACAGATGTATGAGATTTGATACATATATGAGGGTCATCTGGAAAATTCGGTAGTACTGCGTTCCAGCCACAAAAAGTATGTTGTCATGTTTCTATAGCTGTCCTCATTGACCTTCACGGTGTAGACTGTTTTTTTCGTAGAAAAAACGGTCGATCCACTCCAAAATCTACACCACACAGAAGCTCGAGCAGGATGCATGGGTTTCTCTACGACAATTACTACCTTAAAATCAAACGATTTGGAATTTCTTCAATATTTTAATGCCATTCGAAAGCTGAGAGTCTCCCATTTTGTGTTACTTATCGGCATAAATGCGGTAATGTGGCCGTTAACCCAAAATTCATATCAAACACTCGATTTGAATTGAAGCCAGCAAGTTTAAACTTTGTTTTGCCTAAACTGCTTGCAAATTATAACATACTGTTTGTGTGTAAAAATAGTTAAAGTGTTTTACTTCAAAAACGAATTGTGAAAAAAATTTGATTGTTCTCTAGCCCTCTTCGTGTGTAGGGTGTATACGCTACGCTTTGATTGAAACAAAGCTGTTTTTTTTTGTGTTTTACTTCAAATACTCTCTCTCTCTCTCTCTCTCTCCCAAACATTATACGCTTGAATTAACAAATTAATGCAAATCTAGTAAAATGTTAATCCGCATAATTCCTTCATTTGTTTTTCGTTCCACTTATTAAGTTATTTTTATGAATATTTATTAACTTCAGCGCGCATAATCAACTCTTTTAGGCTTAATCAAGTCTAAGTGCATTGCACATTATTTGCATATGAAGTCAGTCGTCGATTAAGAGTGAAGTACAATATGCGAACGTATGAATTTTGATTGATGTTTGTATGGGAGCAAGAAAATATGTTAATTTTCATTTGCAATATGTATCTATAAAGAAGTATCTACTAATTTAATAGTATCTAAAAGCGGTTTAAAGGGGGCGTGGCTGGAAAATGAGACAAAAACAGCAAGGAACAAGGACAAGCGGCAATGAATGCAAATTGCAGCCAAGGAACAACAACAAAAACAACAACAACAACTGAAAAAGGAACAACATCCGCTTCCGTTTCGCAGAACTTCCGTTGCTGACAATCATGTTTGGGTGTTTGCGCCTAACTGATGAATGATGAACGATGATGATAATGATGATGAAAGAAGCTAAGAATGAACGTTGCAGCTGAACGCAGGTGTGGCATGCTGCATGAAGCATGCAGAAGTAGATTAGAAGTAATTGCAACAAGTGATGGGCGCGTGACTTTTTTTTTTATGCTGGCTCCAACACGAGTACGAAGTTGAACACGCACGAGCAGATATGAAAAAACCCGTTATAACACAAAAATATTGAAAATAAAATTTTATATCCTATAACAGTTTGTTTATAGAAATGTAAGTAACAGAAAAATAAGGCGTAACAACAACAATAGAGTACAAATATTCTTGAACATCATCAAAAGTAATGGGTGGGTCACATGAAACTTCGGCATCTGGCAACACTATAACTTTCACATCTCTTTTCAGATCAGCTCGCGTTCGCCTTCGAAGTGTCAGTTCAAGGGATTTGGAAAATGGAACAGTACACGAAATCACACAATACGCTGTTATCGTATATAACTTCTCAATTGTGAAAACTAAACGTGCGTGACGTGAGGCTTATTAATCACTGAATGGAAAGGAAGCTCTTTACAACCAACGAGTTACAGTGTGGACCGAAATTTGTGCAGAACGACTCATTGAACGTTTATTCTTCGAAGGTGGTGCTTTAGCGATGGACACTGTCAATAGAGATCATTATTAATCCATGATAACAGATTTCATGATGCCATTTCTGACTGATGATGGGTATAGACAGCTTTTCGTTCCAATAGGACAACGCCACAGCTCATACAGCTTTTTTACTATGCCAGAGTTCATACGAAGTTTAATTTTATTGCACGAACCCATCGTGCACCCGCGTGACACGATGTGCCACAACTAAAAGCACGACCGACGCCCACTTCTAGTTGCAACAGCAAGAAAAACGTATGTCAACGACGTTCATTGCACTCTTACCTTAGAGGGGGGGGCATGGGTGAACACTTTGTTGCGTGCATGCATGTTCATGTTCATGTTCATGTTTGTACTTGTAGTTGTTTCTTTTTCCTAGCGACAGCAAAGGCAGACCATCGCTGTTGGTGTTGTTCGTTCTTCTTCTTGTTTTCTGTGTCGGTGCTTAATTCATTCATTCATTTAATTGCATTATGCCGCAGGTCGCGCACACTTCATGTCATCAAAATGCCGTGCGTAACATTAAGTTTAGAGTTCTCACATGAGAGACACGTTGTATGTACTTGCATGTGGTTGAATTCATGTTTGTGCATTAAAATTAAATGTACATATTGTCTGAATAGATACTTGGATTGACGTAGTAAAATGTCGGTTAAAGGTTATTGCAAAATTTGCTCTTTTAGTTTAATAAAATTTAATAACTTGAACAATGGATGGCATGAACTGTTTCTCTTCCATTAATTCGAAAAGAAAAGATAACTTAAGTCTTGAAACTTCGCATGAATGATAGTCGAAGAAACTATCGTTTTAACGAGAAATTCTCTTCAACCAATGAAATGTCGTATGTGAAAAATATGAACAATTTTGGGACGATTGCATCGCTACACCATTCATATGAAGTTAACCAAAAATAGTATTTTTTTTTTATATTCTGTACCCAGGCATAGATTCAAGTGGGGGAATGGATTTGGAATTCCGGTCCACGTCGATAAATTCGACATAGCAATGATCGTCTGCCTTTTTTCCTATTGTCTGCCCGTCTGTCTGGATGTTCGTGTTTCCTTTATTATTATCAATTACAAATTAAGCATTCGTTTGGATAAATGTGTCCAAGATTCAGAATTGACGCAAGTGATTCAATTTTGAAGCGACTGTAATTCGCATAAGGTTAAGACCACGTGTTCTGTATTAGGAGAGTTTAAAAGAGGACCATTAAAACTACGCTTAGGCGGGTACTAACGCCCTTTTGGCTATTACATAGTTAGGACCCACAAAACCAAAAGATTGAACACAACCACAGCTTGTAGCATTCTTGCTGAAAATTATTTGGAGTGTAATATAAATTTTTATACCATTTGTCTGAAAGTTTGTAACGCAGTAAAGTTGGCATCGTAGATCTCATAAAGTATATATAATCTTGATCAGCTCGACGAGACGAGTCGATCTAGCCATGTCCGTCTGTCTGTCTGTATGTTGTTGCGCATTTTTTGGGACCAATTTTTATGTCATCCAGTTGTAATTTTCCACATACACTTCTTTTTATTGCAATTTAATAGAGTATCAAGATTGACCCGCCACGCCCAATTTTTGGGGTAGCCCCCATAAAAACCCACCGCCCTTCAACCAAAGTTAACGTTTCATCTTGTTCTGATTTTCTTTTCCAGAGTATCTAATAGTTTTTCAGTCAGGAGTCACTTCAAAATTCTCATGAATGTTTAGCAAAGCCAAACCATTCAGGCGCCACTCTCCAGTCCTGTTGCGCATAAGGGCGAAAAGACCGCTCAATACTTATGTAGAAAAAAACATTTTTTTTTAAACTAATTCAATTATTTCATAATGGCGGCAATATGCGGCAACACAATTATTAATATATTATTCTATACATATAAACATACTTTTAAATGTTAACAGTTTGAGTAATACGGTGTAATATAACTGCAGATTGGACTGCCAACTTTTTCTAAAGTTAGCGGACTAAGTTGATTTTGTTTTTAAATACTTATCAATAAACTTTATGATTGATACCGAGCAAAACCGACAGCAAATGCCACTACTGTCTATGCAGTAGCACTGCAACAGCTCCTTTAAGTATGCTGCAGTAAATTGCAGCCAAGGCACAACAGCTCCAATTTGTATGCGCGGCTTGTGAGCGTAAAAATAAAAATAAAAAAAAAATGGTTAAAGGAAATTCAAGAGAATTATGCAATATGACAGCGACGGCGACGGCAGTGAAGTACAATACAACAACAAAAACAACTAGAAAAACCACCACACCTATACAGGTGAGGTAGTATATACATATAGAGTCTACTTTAAGGCGCCAACGCCTTCTATATGGAGATGGAAAATGGAAGATGACTGCAATGCGTCTTGAAACGCGCAGCATTAATTTGCATATGAAAAACTGCTGACAATATTATATTGTTTTTCATACGGTCCTGAATTGTTGTTTTCGCTATTATTATTATTATTATTATTATTATTATTATTATTATTATGGTTGCTGCTGCTGTTGTAGGAGTTTTACTTCTTGTTGTTGACTTTAATGAAGTCAACAGCTTGCGACTTCATCGCTTTGAATACTCTAAAGATGAAGTACTACCACCTGCCCATATATCTAGACACATAATGAAGTACATATGTATCTACAAGTATGTGCGACATTCACTCTGTGCACTACGTCTACGTTTCAATTGCGGCAGCAAAGCCTGCTAGCAGTATTTTGATTAAATTTACACTCAATAGCATGAAAGGCATACTAGGTATAGGGTGTTTCTTTTGAGATTACACTTTCTGACAGGATTGAAACTGTCATAAATGGGTCGGATCTGCCCGAAATTTGAACACTAATGGCATAAAATTATAGTTCTAAACCGCGATTTTTTGATATCAAAACAAAAAAAAAAAAAAAACGGGTCAAGGAATCTGTATTAAATTTTGTGTGAAAAATTATATAACAATTTGGATACGATTCAGTGGTGATGACCTTTTTGCTAGGTTAAAGGTTGTCTCCCAACAAAATTTTATTTTGAAAGTTTTTTTCCCAAAAACAGGACATTTTTTTTAGCATTTTGGCGTGTATTTCCGAAACTAGCATGACCATAGTCAAAATTAAAGCAATTTTAATTTGCAAGCTATTAGGTCTTAAGATCATAAGTCGTAGGAGTGATAGTTTCCGAGATATAGGGACAAGAACACGGGTAGTTTGAAAAGCTGGAACTTTTTACATTTCGGCCTGTATCAATGTAATCGCAGGATAGAAGTATATTTTCTACAAAAATTCGCAAGCCATCCTCGCGATTAACACCCAGAACACCATTAAAAACAACTTTCAAATACAGGTCAAAATGTAAAAAGTTCTGGTTTTTGTTTATGACGTCGAAACCGAAGCCCATTCATTAATGGAATCGACCAGAAGAGCCAATGCCAAAAATGCACACCAATTTTAGTTGAATGTGAAGGTTTTCCTCACTAATTTCTGCGATTACATTGGCGTGGTGCATCGTGAGTTCTTGCCAGAAGATTATACGCTCAATAATATATATACCCTGAAGTTTTGCGTCGTTTGGCTCGAAGAAGAAAACGTCCGATTTGTGTGGCAAAACAATTCATGGTTTTTTGCATCACGATAATGCACTTCCTCACACATCGTTGCTTGCTTGTGATTTTTGGTCAAAAACAACACCGTAATCCTGCCTCAGCCACCGTATTCACCGGACTTGGCCCCTGCGACATTTTCCTGTTCCCAAAACTGAAATGACGGCGTTTTGAGAAGATAATAACCGCATCGTTCGAAGTGCTCAAGGCCAAACCAAAAATAAAATATCTGAAGTGTTTCAAAGATTGGGTAAAGCGCTGGCACAAGTGTATTAGAACTGAGGGCGATTACTTTGAAGGAGAGAAAATTGATAGTATTTGAATAAATAAATATTTTCGAGAAATATAAAAAGTCACATTTTTTTAACACAACTCATAAAATCAATTTACAGATTTGAAAACATGAAATCGCAGTATTTCAATCCGATTCGAAGTTATACACCTTTAAAAAAAATACCCTATAAAAGGCATATTGGTTTGAGAATGAAGCGCGACAGGTTGCCAAGGTGTTGCTGACAATGTACAAGTATGTAGGTATTTAATGACGGAGCAGACTGAGTGAGTGTGCGCCCAAGGTAACATGGAACAATAATACAATAATGAAATCACCAACAATATTGTTTGTATTGCGATTTGATTTATTTACTTTCGTTGTTGACAGCTGATTTGATTGGGGAAATTCAATTGTAATGCCGTCGATTTGAAATGAAAAAAACAAAAATAGAAAAATATGTTAAGCGTAACATAATGAAAAAGTATCCACAGAAAACTCAATACTTGTACAATATATTATTTTACAATCGCTATACTATGGGTACATTACATTAATTCGAAATAATGCATTGACTTTAATATTAAGAGCCAAGTAAATTTTATGTATCATCTAATATACTGTGAGTATATTAGATGATACATAAAATATACATCCAATTTTGTTACAAATTTATTAATATTTGAAAGATCTTCATTTACATATGTGGACAATATAGACTTTAACAGAATTGTTTGCATTTTTTGGATGTCAAAAGCCTCAACTTTCATGCTTCATTCACAATACGAGAAACAGTACACGCACACGCACACGCTTTTCATGGAATACACACACATACACACACATTTTGTTCAACTATCTCTCTCTGACATAGATAGTGCTGGTGGAGCATAACGTAGATTGATTGGAAACAGATCTATTTGCATTTCGTGTTTTGTGTGTCTAAAAAAATGTTTAAAAACAATAAGAAAGGACACTGTAGTTGATTGTGGTTGAAATATCCTGTAATTTGTCTAAGCCTCTTTATGTTAATTATAGATTTGTATGGATGTTTTATTCTATATTGGTACAATACGGAACTATATGGTATATTTTATTAGGTTTTATTAATTGATATGGGGGCGCAACCCGCTTATAGTGTACCAACCTCCTCATAGTGGGAACTATACATTCGTACCTGGTGGTTTCTCCCGTGATACCACCTTGCAACCTTTGCAACCTTTGCCCACTGTCCCCTTCCTTCCATGGCCATTCCATTCCCCACCTTATACCCTTCCCCCCAAATGTCTGGTATTGTAAGTGAAAATCAGGGGGGGGGGGAGCGATTTTATCTAGATTTTAAGGTTATGGAGAACAAATATTAACGAAGGTGGTACGTTAGAATGATGGTTGACAATAGCTAATTGTTAAAAAGCGATGAACCGAAAAGCAATTAAAAGAGTAAAGGATTTAACAGTACATTTTAAAAAAAAAGAAACGAAAACATTTTCAACATTTCCAATTGACAATAAACTTGACAGTGTGAGTGCTCAGGTCATATAGCTTGTGCTCAATATGAACAGATAATATAGTTTAAACAGTCATATGAGAAAATAAGAACATTTACTAAGCTACGCAGCTGAGCAACGGCGAACTCATGAAGGTGTAGAAGGCTACTACGGAATTTGATCTTTGTAACGATCTAAAATTCTTTTGAAATAATTTCAAAAATAAAATCTCTCAAGTTTTCAGAATTTTATAAAAACAATTCAAATCAACTAATTGAAATGGTCTGGTACCTTCATATATACTACTACTATATAGTACTCTGTCTTGCCATTAATTTTCAACATTTCATTAAACCGCAACAATAATAAACAGCATAAGATTATCTTTCAACTTGTATCTACAATTTTAAGGACCGCCGATTCGTTCCCTTGTCTCTTGTAGCAAAAAGCCACTTAACCACTAAGAAAACCGCCGCTAGAAAATTTAGTGCACATTGCTGATGAAGCCCCCAAGCGCTTTACTTTCGCTTGAGCCAACGACTGGCTCCATCAGTTTTGCTGCTTGCATCCCGTGCCATCATTAGACAAAGGAAAAGCGAAACGCAACCGCAACATATACAGAAGCGTTGACTGTGGCAACCAAAGGCGGTAAAAGTGGTTTTCAACCCATTCCCAAAATGCAAAATAACCAACTTCTTAGTATGTACAAACAAGCGTCATTTCTAATAAGAACGAAGCATCCGCAACAACAACAGCCGCCACAACTTTTCTGCTTTTCTTGCTGTTGAAGTGGAAAACGTAAATTTTCATTGCTGGAACATTCATCGCGCGTATAAATTAAGAAAATGAAGAAGCACTCAGGCTCGACATGGACGCGCGAGACAGTAGAGCAGCTGCAATTGCAGCAGTTTGAAGGAGTGAGGACATCCGCCATGCCACGTTAAAGTTGCAACAGTTATAAAAATAGAAAAACATCTCCAAGTAGTAGCAGGAGCAGCAGCGGTAAGCGGTAAAACGCAGTCAATTTATGTATGAGTTGCGCATAAAATGTTGAAAACAACACGCACAACCTGTCAAAATTTCAACTGTGGAATATACAAGCAGCGCAAAGATTGCAACTTATGCGAAAAACCTTGCAAATGTTTACTTTAACAAAACAAAAATTATTACACTTTATACACATTTTTTCGGTGGATCCTATTTTTTCCAGGTGAACTACACATATACAGATGCACTATACACTATACATATACGAGCACCCATCCCGTCAATTTTGCTGTCAATTTTCAGTGTTCATGACAACTTTTTTTTGCGTAGTAGGCCTGAATTTGTGTTCAAATTTGCTTTCTATAAATTATACAATTTCTACAATTTTTCAGACAGGTATGGCATACTATAAACTGAGTATGTGAAATAATTGTGAGCGCATCGGATCTGAAACTAACAAATTTGGAGCTGCGATTTATGTAAATTAAAAAGTTAACTAGAGTTGCTTGAAATGATCTGAACTAGGCTTTATCAATGGTGGTTGTGTTAATTGATTAATTAAATCAAAAGAGATGAGTGACGCATTATTTTATTCATAATAAGCGTACCTGGTATGCGCTGCTTGCTTTTATATTGTTTAATCACCAATTTTTCCAGTATATCTTATATTTTACGACGTCCTGTACATATATACCAAATCTCATTCAACTGTGTCAAATATATAACGGAATTTGGTTTTCTCGTATATGGGGGTGCGGGTTGTACCACCCATTTTTCGAATCGATCTTATTTCTCCCGGTGCCCTTTACCAAATATCATCGAGCTGCGTTGAGTATTTTGTAATATATACTTGTCCTTTCTTAAGGGGGGGGGGAGGCTGATGGGGTGTTGGACACCACCATCTAATTTTCCAGTGCATCTTATTTGTCCCAATGCCCTTTGCATTTGCTGTTGAAATACAACGATATTAGTTTTCTCTTTTATAGGGGTGGAGGGAGGGGGGTGGTGTTGTGTGGCTGGTGCACCACCCATTTTTCGAGTGAATTTTATTTTTCCCGGTGCCCTTTACTAAATATCATCGAACTGTTCTATATTTTTTAAGATACATTTGTCCTTTTCTTAGGAGGGGGAGGGCAGGGTTTGTCGTCACCATCAAATTTTTCAGTGCATCTTATTTGTCCCAGTGCCCATTGCATTTGTTGCTGAGATACAACCAAATTGGAATTTCACATAAGGGTGGGGGGGTGGGTGTATGGTGCGGGGTCTGTGGCATGTACCATTATTTTTCCAGCTGAACACCCAGAACAGTTCAGTGTTCATTTTCACAGTTAGCCCAGCGGCATCTTGGATTCGACAGTTAGAGAAGAATAGGCGCTGACAATACTACCCGAATACATAAAAATTTCCAATAAGTTTTAAGATCTCACTCTCATTAGTTTACTCTTTACTGACATATGCTAGAAGGCAAAAAGATAAGGTCCAAATTTGACCTAAGTCGTACGAGAAAACTAAATTGCAAGACACTCTGCCGCCATTACCGGGATATTGGATAGTAAAATCGAAGAGAACACAACGGAGATGCTAAAGCAATTTCTTTCATGAATCATAGCAAAATGAACACTTTTATGACGGTCCGAAAATCGTGTGTGATTGTTGTTTCGTTTTCGGCTGTGTCGAAAGTTGTTGTGGTTGTCTCGTCGAAAATCGCAAGCATGCTAAAGTAACGGTTTGAGCACTCAGAGCAACGAGAGCAAGGGCTTGCCCACCGCTGTTTTAGAACGATTCGATGCGATACTGCTGCGTCTTGTTTCCTCATTAATACTACATATAGACGAACATATTCAAATCGACTCATCTTGTTGAGCTTATCAAGAATGATTTATGTAAAAATTATTTTATCTATGTAAATATTGAGCATATCAATAGTAAAATAATATTTGTTTACAATAAATAAAAGCAACTGTCCAAACTTTAATTTCGAACAATCTCCAATGTGGTCTTTGAAGCGTTGCAAACTTCGTGATGCACCAAATAAAAGTGTGGACATTTTTCAATATACTCGTATAATTTTTTATTTGATTAGTTACAAAAATGATTGTTTTTTCATAGAAACTCACTCTACATCGACATGAATAGTTTTGTTGCTTCAGTTTGTTACAAAAAAATTGTATAAAAAAAAAAAAAAAAAAATTAAATGAAGCTTTATAGTTTTCAGATCTTTTAAAAATGTTTTTTTTTTGTGTACCAACTAAATAGGCGAGACAAAACTTTAGAAATAAAACAAAATACATTCTTTTTTATATTAAATCTCGAAAATGCAAACTTGAGTTGTTATGTTGAGCTTTTTTTGTTTGATAGGGTGGGTCTCAAAACAACACAATCTTGAACTGCTTATGGAATGGGCGGGTCTAAATAGCTAAATTTGATGGTTCTATTCTAATCTATCAAAGGAAGGACGGACATAGCTTTATATCTATGCTTTAGAGACTTGGATGCTTTCTCCTAGCTGCTACATACATTTACACATACTAAGTATACACTTGACCCTTAAGGGCAGCATAAAATGATTAAATAATAAGCACAGACAAACACACAGACATATGTATGTATGTAGCGCGAAGAAAAAACCTACTAACATCTAAAACACTTGGTACGTTGCTCAAAGACCGCATTTGATTTCAAACAATTATGTTCCAGCAATTGGCAACAGTTTGGATGGTCCAGTACATCATTATTGCAAGATTTCAGCCAATACAGATTTGCCTCGGAACCAAATAAATATAAACGCGGCAGCAACTCACGACGTCCAAATATGGCCAGCTCATTGTTATCAAAAACAATATGATATACGAAAACATTTGTAGCCACCTCAAATGTACGAAGTCTCTTGTAGCTCACAATGCCGCACAGCTGATGATAGACATCGAATGGTGTATGCGTATTACGTACGGAGCGCAAAACAAGCGTATGCGGATTGCTGCTCCGGTATGCCTGCGCGTCCCATTTGCGCTCTTTAAAGCGTGCCGTGAGCCTGTGTCGCAAGAATTTTTATTTAATTACAAAAAAAAAAAAAAAGCAACTCATTTGAGCTGTACTCACATTTGCAACGCTTTTTCCATAAGCTCCGGCTGCATATACTGCAAATAGGCGTAATTGCGTGACCTGCCGGTGTATTTAACCTTAAAACGCACCATGTAAAGTTCGCCCACTTGCATGAGTTCGTGCACCAAATCGGAAAACGGCACTTTTTGTATGCTGCACAGAAAGATCTAGTATTTTGTAAAATTTTAGTTTATTACGTAAGGTTATGTTTGCATAAGTGGCAGACTTACCTCACCCGCGCGCGATTCCAAACGACTGCGCAATTCCGGCAATAATTTCTGAACATTCTCCACAAAAACGGTACCATTGCGTTGATATACTTTAAATTGCGGCGGTAGATTTGCGTTGAACAAATTCATTTTCACTGAATTTTTTTTGTTTTGCTTCGAATTCATCATGCACCAAAACGCCGTCACTGAATGGATTCAACAGCTGTTTGGACAATGTTATCGATATTGTAGTGTTATCGGTTACCAAATATTGAGCGTCCATCTTGAATTTATAGTGTACGAAGGCGTTAGTTTTGTTCATTGCAACGGCGCAGCTTTCATATAAAAAGATGCATACGCATTAAAGAATTTGATGTATGTATTTGCATTTTTAATGGCCGCCGGAGTACCGTTTGATAATATATAAAGTACGGCGCAGGGCATTAAAATTCTTCTTGAATCTAAAAAAAATTATTTTTTGGTACATTCATATTTATTTTGTTGTATCGAACATGTTTGAATTAATGCATTTATTAATGTTAAAATAATAATTGGAAAAAACTCTGGTAGACTGTAGATTATTGGTACAGAACATGGTATATCATGGTATATCTGCTTATGCGAATTTGCTAGGCATAACCTACATGGACGGTTGTAGGAAGTGCAAGGAACCGGGGAGCCACAGAAACTCTGGAACACCTCTTCTGTAGCTGCCCAGCAATCGGAAACTCAAGATTAAAGTATCTTGATACACTAGGGCTGGCGTCACTGGACGAGTTGCACTCCCAACAGTTTATTGGTATCCGCCAAACACGCCAAAATCCTACAGGACTTTATAAGCTCCTCACTAGATTTCATGTTGGTCTATCCGGGGTCAGCCTGTGTAATCTTACCTAACCTAATATTAATATATTAAAAATTGTTAAATCTAAGCATCCCCGCAATTTTTACATTAACTGCAATAATTATTCCTGCAAGACAATTCTCCCAAAATTTTTGTTTTGCTTTTGTCAATCGTGGATCTTGGTCAACTTTATTTGATTCCTATCCAATTTGACATTCATTGGTTATCTGCACTGGCTTCAATTGATGCCGAAAGCCTTAAACAACGACATGGAGACGTTTTCTCGTTTTCATGTCTTTGGATCTTCCTGAGGTTGGTTCTTCCTGAGAGTGCAAGCTATAAGCGATACGATAATTTGAATCTATATCGCGCTTATGTGATGGCTCTAATGGTGTCAGAAAGAAAGCGAAACGAAAAGCGAGTTCAAGCTATTAAGCGATATCGCAGCGAGAAAGCGGTTTCGAAACTGCTCTGTCGCTTGGCTTTGCTTTTGCTATCTTGTCTTCGATTCTTATTTGCATGATTTTTTTGTTGTTTATGCAATATTTCTGAGAATATCTTTTTTATAAAATAATGTTAGAATTTCCCTGCTCTAAGTCAGGGTAGTACAGAGAGAGAGAGAGAGAGAGAGAGAGAGAGAGAGAGAGAGAGAGAGAGCGGCAATAAGTGCGTAATTTATTTGCAGTAATTAATGCGCAGCTATGCAATTAATTAAGGAACAGTTATAAAATAATTTTTGTTCGTTTTTTATATCCACTCTTTCGCTTTTTTGTTTTAAATATTTATTTCATTCCTCTTTTAAAATTTTACCAACAAAAACACAATCAAAAATAAACTCAACTGATGCTCGACAACATGTTGACAAGTGTGCCAGCCCTGGTTTCGTGATTAACGTCGAGCTGCTCGACCGACATGCTTTACAGTGTGAATCGCCCTTTAAAACATGACAGAGATAGAGAATATTTGTTCTCTTTTCTTTTAACTGTAAACAAGCAACCGAAAGAAAGAAAAAAAAAAGACCAGCTATGCGGAATACGCTACATTATTATATTATTCTACCATAGCCTAAACGTTGAACTATATAGAAAAATGTAGATAAGGAAATGGACAAATAAAATTCCTTTTTTCCATTCTGTGTATACAGCCGCGCCAGACCAAAAACAACAAATTATCGTTTGTTGCTTATTCGTATTGTGTCACTCAGAGTTTTGTGTTGTTATTTTTTTACAAATTGAGAGTGCAGAGAGAGGAAGAGAGTTCAAGTCTTTTTGATTGGGCGAAGGGGTTATTTGGTTTTTGCCAATCTTAGATACATTCGTCCATGCTCCTCTTCACAACCTTTTCAACAAAAAATCAAGCGAATATGTTCTGTTTAAGGGAGTTAAATAGGTTGTTAACTTTTTGCACTTGGCTATTTATATATATTTGTAATACATTTAGTACTGTCAGCATGCTTTGATATATAAATTAAAACAATCGGGAAGAGAATATATATATATATATATATATATATGTATATATAAAATATATGAAAAATGCTTAACAATGTAGTTTCCGAATCCTCGCTTGATCGTTACTATGCGAATAAGTTGGAATTGTTTAGCGAGATAAGTGCAACGCATACGAATCAAACAGATTTGGCCATATGTGAAACATGGTTGAAGATCTTTCAAAAAGCGCCGGTTTCGCAAAAAACAGCAAGAAATTGTCTAATTTTGCTGCTCTATTCTCAGATCAAGGAAATGGGCCAAGTGGGTAGACCATTTACGGATATGCGCAATTGTACAAAACATTTGGAAATTGTATTGATGGAGCACGATCAGGCAAGGCTGCAAGATGCAGTTACGGTTAATGATGAAGTTGAGATGACTGCAATAGAAGCACCGAATAGAGTTCGAGAAGAATTTCGGAATGAAAGGCGTTTTGAAGCTGAACCGAGGCTTGCAGGTTGGAAAGAAGATTTTAAAGCGTCAAAAATGTTACCAGATAATGTTAAGCATGTTAGTTGGAACGGAGAATTTAAGGAGACAAGAAGTTATACAAATGATGCTAAGCATGCAAGTTGTAGCAGAGATTTTATGGTGACAACAAACGTTCTGCATGATACGAAACATGTATATTTCAATGAAGATTCAGAGCAGAGAAAATGTGGTCCAAAGCAGGCATATAGAGACTTTGAGCAGACAAATGATGCGAAGTATGCATGTTTAAAGAAAGAACTTAATGAGCTTGCACATTTGAATGAAGAATTTCTGAAGACAAATAATTATTTAAATGATGCTAAGCATGCATATTGTATAGATGCAAAAAACTCGACACATGAACTGAAACATGCATTTAGTAAAAGAGATTTTAGGCAGACAAAAAGTTTTCCAAATGATGCTCAAAATGCAAGTTTGAAAGCAGAACTTCAGCAAGAAAAACGAGCAAAACCAACTGCCGTCAATACGAAAGATGGCATGAAGAGTATTTATAAGAGAGCAAACAAAACCAAACGCTCTGTAAAGAGTAATGTCACTTATGATTCACATAAAAAGTTGCGTCAAAGGCTTAAAAACGCATACAAAATGGCAGAGGAATTGCCATTACCAAAGATGACGGAAAGTGTTTGTAATTGTGTGCGTTCTGGAAAACTAAACTGCGGCTTTGAAACTATGCACGAAGTGGAGTTATCGTGCAGCGAAATGAGTTATAATGCTGCTGCTGCTGCTGCTGCTAAAGAGCTGCCAGTTGTCAGTTTGCAGAACGAACGTCTCAAGGCTGAAAATGTGCAGCAACTGGCTAAAATATGTCCAATGCGACCACCTCCACCGCGTGTGGCAGCAACAAAAGCAACAGCACTATTGAAACCACCAATGAATGCATGTGTATCGGCCAATTGCAAAGCTAAGAAATCCTTATTAACGGTTAGTAAAATTATATCCTGTGATGATTGCTGCCGCAGACTGTGTTGCCCATGTCTTGGTAGCGTTTGTGGTGGTGATGCTGCGACTTCAGAGCAGATGGTCGAAGAAAGGAAGTTTATAAATGCTGCAAACAGTAATAGTTTCAATTCAGATGATTTATCAATTATCAGAACAACAACAACAACTACAACAACAAGGACAAAATACATTGCAGAAACGACAACAGCAAATCTGCCTCCCATTGCAACTTGTACCGGCATTTGTACGAAGAAAATACCGTGCGAATATTGTAGATTACGCATGGCAAATGCTTTACTTAAATCGGAATTGGAAACTTTACGTCTGCAATTGGAATCACAAACGGAAATCTCTAAACGTATGGAAGCACAACAGATACAACGACGACAAGATCCAAATAATAAATATGTAAACTTAGAAAAGCGCAAAAATCGTTTGAGACGTCAGATTTTTAATGGCACACGTCTGGCATTGCGTTACTTAAGAGATCGACCCATTACCAAAGACCATCAAAGAAAACAGCCATTGAATTTTCTTATGAACATATTTGATAGTCTACTGAGCGGTGACGACAATTTCAAAATGCAGCTGTATAACTTGGATCTTCGATTTGATCATGCACTGCAAGAAACACTCACGCGTTCACTTGAATATCGAGAACAGGAAATACGTGGCACTTTCCAGCATATGGTACACGCTAAATATGAGCAAAAACGTCTGAAAATGGAGCAACAACTTCAAATGCAAGTCGCCGCTGAGGAACAGCATCAGCAATTGAATAGACTCACCTATATCACCATGCTAAAGAAGCTTTTTATTGAGTTGTTTGTGGGCAAGGAGCATACAAATATGGTTATAAAGTTTTTAGATGGCCAGTATGTGAAGTTGTCCAAACAGCTGCCAAAGTAGCTGATGTAAAAGTAATTATTGAATATATTTTATGATCGTTTTGTAATATAAAAGAAAGTGTCTTCAACTTTTTCTTTTTGATTATTAAGAATTAAGAACACCTTATTAAACCATAGTTTATTTAGTTTGCTTGCTGAAAGTAAATAGAGTCTTTTAATAAAACAAATCTTATTAACAATGCATCCTCTCTAAGTAATGGGAGTGATTTTATTACGAAGAAACTATACGTCTCAGCGCGCTCAAGCCAGTTGGTATAGATGAGGACGGTAGTCAGCTTAGGGAAATGGTCTTCCATGAAACTCGTTTTCGTCTCCAATGCAAGCTGTATTAAAAGGTTTTTCATTAAGTGTATCTGAACTTTTAACAAAAAGAGTGTTCTCCAGTCGAACATTTGTTGTTGGTTCGTTGCTACGTTGGTACGTTGGGTCGTATAAGCCAACGACTTAAATTAGCTTCAGAGAAAAGAGTCTAAGGTCGCTAAATTGTACGATCTTAGTTACCATTTCACATCGCCTTTAATGAAAACAAAGCGTTCTGGAATCTTTTCTTGCAACAACTTCAATATAACGCACGATGTCATCCAATTTAGACAAAAAAAAAAAGAACAGGTATCATGATCGGATACCGTTCGGCATTGAGTCATCATCTGGCAAATATCGTCACCGAACTAAACTAAACAGTTAGTTCCTCCGGATGCAATGAAGACTCTTGATACTGCTGTGTGTGGATAACTCTCTCTCTCTTTCTCTATCTCTCCCTCTCTCTCTCTCTCTCTCTCTCTCTCTCTCTCTCTCTCTCTCTCTCTCCAAATGCTTGTTCACGAAGTCGTTCAACCAAAAATGTGCTTCACCAGTGATAATGAGTTTAACAACAGAATTTGTAAACGCTTCCAACTTCTTCAGGGCCCAATCAGCGAACGTACGACAAGCTTGATGGTCTTGGGTTTTCAGTTCTTGTGTCAAGTACATCTTATCAATTGCATGATCAAATCTTTTCCCAAAATTGACCAAGTTGAGGTCGCAGATAGGCCAACTCCTTGCGCGCACGTCGAGAAATCGAGAAATCGAGAAATCGAACCCACACTGACAGTGTGGGTTTTGAACCACACTGTCAGCAACAGCAGTAATATTCTCGCTTTACCGCTGGTTTCAGCGTCGTACATCCCTGTTCGATTAACAGTTTTCCTCGAATTTCAAAATAATTCATTAAATTGATTACTCAGTTGTACGATTTTGGTTCGTAATTATCTTTGTAATTAATTTTAATATACGCAACCGTTGCCACCTGAAACCACAGAAGTCACGCGCCAATGCAAACAGATCTATTAAGAATGTGGAGATAGTTCATACATGGTGCGGCAAGACTGCGGCATATCTTCCTTTCTTGAAATACGCGACGTTAAGGCTGTAGGGATCGTAGCGTAGCGTGAGTAAAGTTTATTTCCTTCCAGGTCAGTCCGCACATCATACGTTAGAACTGTGAGGAGCATGCGTTTGTCGAGAAGGCCCCATTGGGCCCTATCCCGGACCGGAAATTAATTATTACATAGATCACTACGTTCAAACAAACTGCGAATGTGACAAGACGAAGAATTGAACTCCCTCAACCCATCAGATCACCTGAGAACATTGATGCAGTGAGAGCTTCAATCTTGCGAACTCGACGGTATTCTGTGCGCAAACACGCGTCTGCTCTTGGACTCTCCGACCGTTCATCCATCATTACCATCCATACAAGTTGGCAATTAAAAACAGAACAGAACATCCGCTAGTGGGCTGACAACAATCGCCGAAAATTGAATGAAAGGCATTTGCCATTTCCTAAGCTGAGATTATTGGATCGGGGTTTTTTTTTTAAGAAAATGAGTTCACAGTGAGAGTGAAATTAGATCGGTATGTGAACATGTTGGACGAATTCTTTTTTCACGACTTGATGAATTGGACTAAGGAGATATTTGGTACCAACAGGACTGAGCAACGGATAACACTTCAAGATAACCAATGGCTGTTTTGATGGAACACTTCCCAGAGCGCTTTATTTTAACAAGTTTCGATTTAAAGTGGCCAGCCCACTCCCCCGTAGAACCTACAACACGTGAAGACTAACATTCGAGCAGAAATTGCCGACGTACCCCCTGATATGCTGATAATCCTTACCAGGATATCAGAGGGTATGTTGACAATTTCTGCCCGGAAGTTGGCTTTCACGTTATGTAGGTTCTAGGGCAGATAAACGGCAGAATGACCAAGGAAGGGGGGAGTAGGGCATCACCTGATATGATTGTACTGTTTAAAACAAAACTTTAGGTATTAAAGCTACACTATAAAAAACATAAAAAAAATCTGATTAATAAAATGTGTTTTATTGCGAATTTCCTTTTAAATTTCTCTCTCTCTCTATTGCCGTTCGTAATGCGACTCCGTTTGTTGCATGCGAGATATTATTAAAAATAAAGAAAGAGAGAGAGACAGAAACAAAATATATATGTGCGTGTGTGATTTATTTTTTAGTTGAGTGACAAACAATTGTTTATGTTTTTACGCCCAAAATAGGTTGTAGAGTGTGAGCTGTCACAAATTTGGTTATTTTTGAAAACATATCTTGTATACTCTTATGTTATTTATTATTTATGCTCAGTAGTCTAATACATATATTGGTTGCACTTTCTGTGTAATAGATTCAAGATGCATTTTCTTCAAGTAACTTCAAGCAAAGTGGCGAAAAATTAGCATCGTCTGTTAAATATTAAAGATGTGGTTAACTTATCGTAGCTGTTGGAGACGCTACTAGTTTATGTGATTTTAGTATTGTTACATTTGAACTGTACAAAATTCAATTCACTTAAATAATGCAAAATTGCAAACAGAATGTTAAGCTTAAGAATTTAATTTAATGCAAGAGTTTTGTGGTTTACCCATTAGATGCGTAGGCTGTTTCAGTGTAAATGCTTGCGGCAGCTGTTGAAAATCCTGCATAATTGCAGAGATGGCTGAATAGATACAAATATAGACACGTATAGTATAGATACATAGATAATTAGATACACAATTTTGGTTTTAGCAAACAAACAACTTCAATTTCACTTTCATGCTCTCAATGCATACATTTTAAATTGTGTTCTGTGAATGGATGTCTTGGTTATACATAGGCTGTGGTTGCATTAATTAATTACACTAGTTAACAAAATGCAAACGAGTTTAGTACAGCAAGTGAAAGAGTAAAAAAACATTTTATTTTTCTTAAGATACAGATACAGATTTGATACGATATAAAATAATCTTACAGATTGTTAAATACTTGGAACGATACAATAGCTAGATACAATTCAGATCGAACGTGTATCTCATAATTTTGTTAACTAGTGTTATTATTGAAATTTTGTCAAGCAACCGATACTGCTTGAGTTTACTATATAATCCAATTGTCCATATGTAAGTATATTGAATTTCTTTAAACCAAATGTTCGCGACAATACACTCGCATAGAGGTTTCTGTTCTGTTCAAGGTTCTACAAACAGTGGCAAACTTTCTCAGTACATCCAGCCTTGTACATCCGCCACAATTACGTGGCTTATCTAATAAAATCAGCAATCAGCAGCGACGTATTTTAGTTAAGCAAATCACGTACACATAATTATAATATGTATTTACAGTGCTGACCAAAGCAGTGAAGAGCAGCTACACACAGCTATGGTGAAGACTTTTAGGTATGTACATGAAGGTGAGTCCAAGAGATACAAAAACTAAGTATAAATATATACATAATGTATACACATATACATAATGTAATATATACAATAATGTAGAACTGGAAGAAGAAGGTACAGAGAAGTCAAAGAAATCAAAAAGTGAAAATTTTAATTTCGGCTTGACTGAAACTTTAATACGCTTGACATGAATTTATAAACTACTGGTATACTCGTATATATTTATGAATTGTATAAACTATTGAACCGATCGTTATGAAATTTTTAGCGTGTGTTAGAGGTTAGGGAGAGTTAGTATCGATCAAGCGAAGGTTTCAGGCAATATACCAATGTAGGAGAAAGACCAAATTCAATATATCTGAGATTTGGTACATATATAAGGAATACTAGAAGAAATACGGTTCACTCGAAAAATGACCGATGTCACGCCGTGCAGTTAAGTGAAAAACCAAATTCGCCATAACTTAGCAACTATTTGACGAAGATGGTTGAGAATTGGTACTATCAAAATTATTACTATGAAAATCGTGTATCCTTAACATTGTGAATGGATAGTAAAATTGGCGGGCTGAGTGCTCACATCGAATTGTCAGTCGCTGTATTTTCGGATTTGGAGTTACATATGTAAAGAGCACTAGGAAAAATGATGCCTTAGTGCTCTACGAGAATCCGTAGCTTGTTAACGTAGACTTTTTTTTCTAAATAATTCTACAGGAAGCCTAATACGGCGATTAGTAAAAATCGCAATTTTTCGAAATGAGACGTCCGGAGAAGAAATGTTTCGATAAGTACATAGTAGCTCGAGCTGTTGAATCTGTGTAGTCATCCTGCAGGAACCAGAAGTTCTCCATGCTATTATTAGCCACAATTGGCATACAAAAAATGCGTTATCCTGTTGCCATAAAAGTCACCATTGACGGTAGTCTTCGACTCAGCGTTATCTTCGTAGAAGTCTTTTCGCACAAATTACGGCTCAAACTATGACGTGGAGAGGTTTCTCGTATATTGATTCATGGTACTGGTGATTGTTGATTTCTTTATGGTGCCATTCAATGAAAAACGATACTCATCACGCGTACGTTCAGTTTTCATAATTGAGAAGATATTTTAAATGTAAAGCTGTAAGATAGACGTACTTTTGGGTATCTTGAACTGCACCATAGCATCAATCTTCCGATTGGACCGATTCTTCGAACGTGAGCTGATATAAGTTATTTGGGAACACTTGTCAAAGTTATAGTCTGGTTCGTTGCGTTAGTTTTACATGTCCCACCCTGTTTATGTCACGAAAAATTTTATAAATTTTAATATTTTTTGTACAATGACAGGAGAAAAGAAAAGTAAATTCAGAACTTTAAGGTTGACGAAGAATCAGAATCAAAACAAACAGTTAGTTTCTTTAGCATTACACAACTGTGCGGATCGTAATGGCTACCTCTATTTGACAGCAAGCGAGAACGTTTCATTATCCAGAGAACTTTCGTTCAATTCAGCTCGACGAAACTAATCCATTTATCTATGTATGTCTGCCTATCTCGTTTGTGTGGTGTGTTCAATATATTATATAAACTCTCTATTGCCTTTCTAGTCTCTAGACTAGTCTCTCGGGTTATTGGTTTGAAACTTGTTATGCTGACTCTATATAGATAGATGCTTCTTATTAATGCAAATAACCATGTCATGGACGCTATAAGATACACGTACTGAAGTCATTTAAAAACCTTTAGCTTTATTGCATCGATAATTTATTCTAATCTAAGCAACGATTTCGCTTAAAACAAAAACTATTTTGATAATGTCCACAAATACGTTAAATATCTTAACTGTTAAAATTTGTAAGACATTTTTTTGTTACAAGTGTGTGGAGTTATAAGACTCTGGTGTTAAACCTTTCATTTTAATGTTTGAACTCATATTAATATAAATTAATCAATAGGTATATAAATATACACGATTTATATTCCTATAATATACATAGGCAACAATTATTTCAGCGAAGCTATTTATGTCTGGCTTGAAGTGTGAACGTAGAATCAGTAAGAATGATGGTGAAGAGAGGTAGTAGCAATCTAGAATAGCAAACACATGCGAGTGATGTACGCATAATTCACTTCTCTCTCTCTCTCTCTCTCTCTCTCTCTCTGTGTCTTTCAATAGGCCTATATACGGTTAACAGCATACAAACGGAAATACGGTGAGCAGGGCCGGCAGGCGTCAATGTGTTGTTTATGTTGTTGTTGCTTATACAAGTGTCTGTCGGACGCTTTGATATAATTTTACGCTATGTGCATATTGCATTTGATAGTTGCATAGAACACTACAATAGTGTATACTTTTGCATATAGGCAGTAATCTTACATACAGCATTAGATTCGTATAAATTGAGATCAATCAGTCCAAATTTGGAGTCTTATGTAATATGTAATTAAATTTTTCTTGCATTCAGGTTGAAATGATTTCTTATAGAGTCTCAGTTATGATTTACTGTGTTACGAACCTATCGACAACATAATTATACCCTTAATTCTAGTTTATCTAAAGCGTATAAGAAATTATATATGGATGAGAACTACTCGTAGATATGATATAATAAAACAATTACAACACATAATTTATGTCTTCTATTGCTGTCTTTTTCAGCTGTTTCTGCGGCTGTTTCGCTTTATTTATGATACAATAATAAATTATTAATACCGAATGGGTGCCTACTGCTACTAAATAGTATAAATATGATTGACATGCGTATAAGGTTTGGCAATCAAAGCTTGTCTTCTGCACTGTACGCTGCTCAAAAGTAAATAGAAATCAATACAAAATGTTCAAACTGGTAAGTCTATTTTCTAAATACATTTTTACTCTAATTAAAAACTATATTTTTTATGGATTTAATTCGCACAGTTCTCTTTGTGCCTGTTTGCGCTTTTGGCCATTGCTGTAGCTAAACCGCATATCCTGGCGCCGGCTGTTCCCGTTAGCTATGCAACGCCTGCTCTAGCTGCTGCGCCTGCGGTCATTGCACACGCTCCGTCCTACTATCCGGCATATTCGGCGTATACACCATTTTACGCATCATACGCCACGTATCCCACATACGCCACCGCACCGTATTTCGTGCGTCGTTAAACGTTCGTCCTTTGAGCGTTTGTGTGTTTGGATTTATTCGACTTGTTTATTGTTAATGAATTTCTTACGATTATACGATAAAATAAATAAATAAATAATCTATTTAAATGTTTGTGCATTAAATTGTTTAATGACAGCGTTACTTAGCTACGCCGTACAGTGGTTCGCATCTCAAGAGAAAGAAACTAATTAATTGCTTCAAAAATTAATCAGAACCAGAATTCAGAGTTTCGAAACCATGGTGAGTATAATTTTAATACACAATTTTGAAACTTTTGGCGTATAAAATGCATATTATATATAAACTTTTCACCATAGATTGGTAATTCACTTGGGCTCTGGTGATTATGCTCTAATAAAAATATCGACTTCAGCGCAGTTCGAAACATGGTATTCAGTAGCACCAGACTTCCACATCTTAGCCTCCACAAGGCTAATTAGCTCAATCTTGATGAAAGCAACCGTAATCAAATCATGTTGTAACCGAAAAATGGCACGTAACAACGTTTTGAACTTACGAACGATACGAGTTCCCAGCATCAACTTTGAACAATTGGTTGTTGGAGCTAAGGTACATACCAGCATGGTGCATGGTGCACGTTTCTATACTCAACGAAAACTAAACGTCTGAAAGCTGCAGTTACAACAGACCACCAAAGCCTATTTAGCTAGAATCTCCCAACTGTACCGTGAATCCTCCGGCTTCTGAAGATAAATAAATGTGAGCGCTGAAGATATATCTCTATCTCCATAGATACGACTTCCAAGGAGGTCATTGGTTTCACCAGACCATGAAGGCCGCTTTGAACACGCCGATAAGAATGAAGTTCTTCAATGCTCTATCTGAACTTGGTAGGAGGTAGGAAAGAACCTCTCGGAACTTCTTGATATCTAGAGAGATTTCAGGCAAGATGATACTTTATCGTGCTATATTTTTAATTTCCTCATGGAGTATATCCCACGCCAAAGCCCATACGTACAACTAACGAGCAATATTTTCTGTAAAAATGTAATGCTACTAGCATGTGCATTGACATCATTGGCACGAACGAACGGTGAGTTAGCAAGGCGCTATCGTAGATTGAGAAACAGTCGCGGCTCATATGTCTAGCATTGAACAAGGACACTCTCAAATGACCATTGCTTCTTGGACGGTCTGAGAGTATGGGGAATCTTAACTTCAATGTTGTAAAAACTTTGTTTACAGTGATAACCAGCAAGAACAATATCAACCTGGAGATGAGACGAAGAATACTCGTAATGCTTGCTAATCAATGCTACTTTGGGTTTAACAAGCAAAGTAGAAGTAGAGCCATCTCTCGAGTTATAAAAATAAAAATCTCTAAAACATATGAAACATATTGGGAGTGTCCTAGCGAAAGATTTTTCGTAAGATTTTTAGATCTACGAGTATTAGAGTTAAGTTGGTGACGTCTGCAGCCGGCAAGTCATCTTATACGGATGGGCAGTAGAGTTTCAACACAGTGGGTTTACATGGGGAACCTAAACTTACTTTGTGGACAATGTCCGAGAGGGTGACCGATCATGCATTGGAAAGACAAAGTCTGGAACGACCTCTGTAAACTTGGTATTGACAACAACTGGAACCAGCGGAACCAGTATATGGAAAAGAACCCTCATCCTTTAAAAATTTTACCAAATCATAAATGTAAAGTAATTATAAAATGTGTCAAAATTCATATTAGTTACTATGATTCTAATATTCTTGATTAGAATTTTAATCTAGACTGTTCAACTATTCTCATGAACGGTACTAAAATCTTCAACTAACACGTAAAGTCTCCATTTTTCAGAGTTCAGAGACACCTTGTAGCCCATAGGTGCTAAAGACATCTTCTATTCTATACTAGTACATATGAGTATTATTGAAAGTTGGATTATCTTGCACATTTTGGGCATGTCTTCACTGATGCCCATACACGCAGAGAAGTGCAGCTTACTTCCAGAACCAAAAATAATTCCAATGCCTTGCACCCGAGTATAATATGTTATATATTTTGTTTGGCGTTTTTCTGAATTTCAAATTTACTGAATTAAAAATTACCAGAAGTTGTCAAAAAAAAAAAAAAAAAAAAAAAACATTTGCCATGGTCTAGACTTGGGAACCATTCCAGCGGAAGCGTATTTTGGCATTTCTAGAACATCATTCAACTCGTTTTAAAATTACATTAAAGCTACTTAAAATCCATTGTAGTAACTGAAAGTATTTCACACAAATATCTCGTTAACATTCTTAAAATTGTGAAACAATTTTTGTGCCTAGTTTTTGGTTACTTTTCCCCACTGTATATTTTCTTTCATTTTATTGAAATTACGTTATGAAAATTTTCTCGTTGACGATAACATTGATTAAATTTCAAGTGCTTTTCCTGCTTTCTCAACAGCATCTACGCCGGAAAGTCTGCCTCACGTAAAATATTTTTATGCACGCGCTTATAAAGTGTTCAATATTTTTCACAGATAAGTTCATTTTCCATGAATTCGATTTCATTTCATATAAATTTAGCAGCTTTCTCTGCATGCAACATTTATTTTAAATAATAAAGCTGTAAAAAATATATTAAATAAAGCAAACAAAATTTATGAAATCAACATGGCAGCGTGTAGAGCTGTCTGAATGGGTTATAGAAACACCTAAAAATTCGAATAGAAAGCTATAAATATATTTGGATGGTGTTTTTTTAGAGGTTACATTTCCCGACAGAGTTTAATCGCTGTCATGAATTGAACAGATCTGGCAACGCTATTGTTATATATAAACTTTTTACCAGTTTTGTTTGCCATTTTATCATGAATCATTGGCGGATCCAAGGGGTGTGTACTGGGGAACGTGCTGGATCCGCCTCTGCCGTGAATATACTAATGCCAGAAAAGGCTTGTGGTTCAGTTCGTGAATGTTACCGTTCACTACGTCCATTTTACGGTCGACATAATCATCTATCCGAGCGTCAAATTCGTTTAACTCAAATCTGGCAACGCTGTTGTCATTGTGCTCAGTTTGGTTTGCCATTTTATCATGAATCATTGGAGCGAACCAAGGATTGAGAACTGGGGAACGTTCCTCCAAATAGATCCACCCCTGTCATGAATATATTAATGCCAGAAGAATGCTTGCAAATTTTGGTGCAGTTCGGGAATGTTACCATGCACTAGGTCCATTTTACGAAAAACATAATCGTCCATACGAGCGTCTAATTTGGTGAGCCATGGATCGTTTTCGCACCACATAGACTCTAAATAAAATGTGGTCGAAAATTGCTCGAAATCATATAGAAACACTAATGGCATACAATTATCTATTTAAATAAAGCCAATATTCAGTTTAAAATTATGTAATCTCACTATTTAAATTTAGTTCAAAGTTCTACAAGTCCAAAAAAACACCTTATATATGTTTGAATTGCTTCAGATCTAGATATATATCTACAAATCAATAAAAGAAATCTTATGCCTGCCAGGTTTGCTTGTTGACTGTCCTGACTGACTGCTTTGCCTGTTCGGCTGTCCGTCTGTTGAATTTCTATCTTTTGTAAGTACTTTTTCTTTGAATTTTATGTATAAGAATATTTTATTATTATTTTCAAGATACAAACACACACACACACACACACACACACACACACACACAAAGCAAGTTAAGCGAATTTGATGCCACAATATTGAGTGCAGACAGGCCTTTGGTTTGCTATAAAATGGGTTGATGAGGTTATCTTATACCATCCTGTATCTGTGTATATGGCTTAGATACGTTTGTACGTACATACATGCTCTTGCATATAAACGGTGTGCTCCGTACGAGTTCTCTATGGTAACCCGCTACTGATTTTCAACGTGCATAAATCTTTTATTCATGTAATCCATTTGTGAAGACGTTTGCACATGATTGTGTTTATTTCGATGCCTTGTAGTTGGATTTATCTGTCTGTGTGCCTTCGAGCAGTTATGGGGGTTTTCTTTTCTCAAATATTTGACGGTGTGTATTCACTTTTGATAGATTGACAAAATTATTTAACTTGAATTCAAATCTTATTGTATAACATTATTTAGTTTGTCCTTAGAGTGCACAAATAAGTTTTTAATCAAATATGCATATTCTAGTTGGGTCATTGAAAAATATTGAGTATGTACGAAAGAATTGAAATATGTAAATAAGGTTGTATAGATCCAATTTTAGACCCACATAACAAAATTTAGAAGAAGTGAATTACGTATGCTGCTTAAATTTGCTGCAGCCGAATTTGTGTAATAAAATGAAATTATATTGTTTAATTACGCCAGTCTGGCCACGTTATTACATTATTCTAGAGTTGCCATTCACTCAATCTGCATTTATGCAAAAAGAGTTAGATTTAAGTACTTATATAGCAGTGGTATCCAAAAGATTGAAATGGATCTTTCCAATACAATCCTCATACAAATATAATAAAGAATAAGGAAATTGTTTGTGTAATTTTTACTGATTAATGCAAAGAGCTGCTTGTGTCTGTCTATTAATAGGCAAAACAAAAACAGCACGTAGCAAACGAAAATGTTTCGTTGCTCCTTGGCATAGGCACCTAGAGCTTCGGTATTCGCCGACAGCTAATTAAAAACGATCCAATTGTTTGTGTATTTCGTACTGGTTAATGCAAAGAGCTGCGTTTGTGTACGACAGTGCTCAGTCTATATTGAAGTGCATGAAGTGCATATGGCCCGAGCACCTCTGAGTTATAATGTTTAGTGATCTAAGTATCTTTTGAAAAGCGAACAGCCAGTGACTGTTTTGTACATATTATGACATTTCAAAAAGCAAGCACAAGTGATGTACGCAACACGGAGTCCTTCCTCAAAGCAGCACTATCTGAGTTGCAACCTATCTCCGCTATCGTGATATATGAGGTACGCTTTCAAATCAAAAAGCTCAAAGACAACAAAGCTCCTGGCTCTGATGGGGCTAGACGGTAGAGTTGCTAAAGCTCTTCCGGAAATGCGAATGATGTTTTTAGTACTACCTGTCAATGCCATGCGCGCATTTATCACTTTGCTTCTCAATGGAAATATGCTATAATTGTATTTGTTCCAAAAACAATTTAAATTGAAAACAATTTACAGACCCTATGCTTTACAAGAGTTAACAGAATATAACAACAAAGACGCAACAGCCGAACTTGAACGGTTTTTAAAAACACTTTTTCATTTTTGCAATTGCTCTCGTAAGTGTGTAGTAATGATTAATTCATATAGAGTAAGAGAGAGCAGAGAGCAAGTAAACGAATTGTGCCAAAGTAAATAAAAGAGAGTGAAACAGTGCGAACAAGTGAGCACGAGAATACAACTTGTATACTCACCACATAATGGTAACTAAATATGCATATGCTAATAAATGTATATAAATGGGAAAACACGGTGGACGTGACATTCATAAAACTTCATAAACTTGAAATGCGTATGTGTAAGCGGAGTCTATTAACCAAATTAGGTGTTTCCGGCTTTTATAGCCTCTGAGATCTGTTGTTTCATAGTATCAGACAGACGGTTGGACGGGCGGACAGAGAGAAATGACTCTAACGGCTTCCAATGCTAAATTTTAAATTTATTTGAGTAATTTAGATACTCGGAACGCGAAAAACATACTGGTTTTTTTTTCATTTGGGCCATTCAACTAGATAACGGTATATTTGTGTTTTTGCAGGTAGGATCTATATATAAATAGACAAGCGCAAAAAATACACATCGTTTTTAAGCCATTTAAACCCAACATATTCGCTTGATTTTATTTTTTGGACAGGTTGTAAAGAGAAGTACGGACGAATGTATTTTTTTTTCTAAAAAGCTAGGTAAAAACTAGATAACGCCAACGGCCAACCACAAACACCAGAGCTCTATCCTTCTCTCAGCTGTCTCTCAGTTATGAAATTACTACAAAAAAAGTAAAAATGAGTGACGCCATAGAAATAAGCAGCAGACTGACTTGCCAACATGGTGGCAATCATCAGCTGCGAATGTGGATTCATACTGCCTATGCGGGCCTACCATATATTGAGTCCAACATGTTTGTCATACTATACGCTCTCAGCATTAATGGAAAAGACAAGAGAGCGAACACGCTAATACGGGCCAGCCTTACGATCAACATATTTTTTTGCTCAACCAAACATGTTGGTCATACTTAACGCTCTCAGCATTATCAAATGGTGCTGAACTGTTTTGTATTGTCGCTATAATGGCTGAATTTCAAACACAAGGCGAACACTAGTTTTACTTAAACCCCAAACGAAAGGGGATTAATTTAATATTGTAACTCGTTTAGTAGAAGTGGGTTAAAATTGAGTTACAAGATTTAAACATAACAAACTTAAATAAAACCTTGTACTAAAAATTTGAAAGTTGTAGTTGGAATTTACATTATTTGAAAGGAAATGATTTGGTCAGTGTGGTTGGGTTCAAAAAGAAAATTCTCAACTAATCGGAATTATATTTAACCACCCCGCTTAATTATAAACCATTAGTTAAGCTAGTTTTAAGTAAAGTAAAACTTCTTATTCATTAGAAAAACTGAGCATGCAGCTCATGTTGTAGAAGTATTGAAAAGCATTGAAGACGATGTAATAGATTTTATATCAAAATAATTAAAAGATTTCTTTATTTCTTTTATTATAAATTATTACAATATCAACATCTCCATGGATGAATTTCTCCAAAACTTTTAACGAATCTTTTAGACAATCACTAAAAACACTTGCCACAATCTCAGACAGAAAACCAAATTTCTTTTAGAACATTTTCGAAAAAAAATCGTTTTCCACATTTATTAAATAAAAGGTCATTAAATTCGGTGTTATCTCTTGCGAGAAGTTGTGAAAATGCAAAGCAAGCTGCTCGAACTCGACCAACAGCAGACGCAAAAGAAAAAAACGATATTCACTGCACTTAAAACGACCAACCGCCAGCTGCCAGCAGACGTGGCGTCGCGGGTAACAAGGACGTTACAAAACATCCTTGTAGCAACGACTTTTACTACCTTTTGTCGCAACTACTTGAAAGCAAAACTTTACTGCTACTACTTGCTGGAACTACTAATACTACTATTTATTTTTACTACCTTTTTTCTAGCATAAAATGGCTTGGCATGAGTTGATGCCAAAGTTATGATAAGCAGCATCTGATGGTTTTCAACGCGCAAAAAACTGGTTTACGTTTGAAACCCATGGCTAAAAAAGGCAAAAGTGGAGAAGACAAAGTCAAGCAGAAAAGTTTGCTACAATATATTGAAGGCAAAAAAAAAGCGTAAAGGAAACAGTTTGGTTTGGAAGCAACTCAAGCGTATTTCATAAAAATAAAAAGAAAAAAAAAAAACCAAATCCTTTTAAATATAAAGAAAATTTAAGCCAACAAAGCGTTAAGAAGGCTACCGTAGTAAAAAAAAAAAAAAAAACTTTACCAAAGGAAATCGTTGCACAGGTTGTGCAGGATGCAAAGCGGATATGGGAAGTAGGCAGGAAGCTATTGCATTTGGTTGCTTTGGATGTCTTTGAAAAAAAAAGAACAAAAAAGTTTACTTTTTATTTGAATAAGATAAGAAAATGCTGTAAACAGTATGCAAAGTGTATTGATGTCTGTTTGAGTCAGGTGTAAGTTGGTCAATATTAATGACAGCTAGAGTAAGTTAGTTGGAGTGTTATGTGGGATAGATGCTTACTGCAGGGAGTTTTTTTAAAATGAAATACTTTTTGTATTATTTAATTATGAGAGGTAAAGGCAGTTGCTAGCTATTGCTATTCGATTAATTGATTTAAAACAAGAAAAATCGTTAACTTCGATGGAACCGAAGGTTTTAGAACTCTTCACTGAAATTTTAGATAGAATTAAACGTTAGACATTGATGCCTTGAATATATACTACTGCTTCAGTTCAAACATGTTCGATACAACAAAATAAATGCCAAGTGTTTTTGTATGGGAGCTATACCTTCTTGCGGATATAACGCGGTGCATTTTGAAACTGTGTTGCTTCTGGTAATAGAAAGTCTACCTCTGGAACGAAATTGACCCGGACTGGTGGATTTAAACCGAATCGGTAAACCGAATCGCTGCGTTTCTGCTTCTTAAGTTGGCTGTCACTGTCATTGACATGTATGCCAAGTTTAAGCGAAATGCGATAATTAGTAAATGTTTGACAGCTGCTTGTTTACGACGAGAAGTTTGTATGGCGATTTTTAACATGGAAAAAAATTGTACAACAACAGTTTGCTTGAAATTTTGTGTTTGCAATGGAATAACGGCAACGGAATCATTCAAAATGTTACAAAAGTGTTATGAGGACTCGAGCACGTAAGTATTGGATTGGCTATTTGAGTGTCTATGTGTGAATTGTATAAAAAACGGCTTTGTCTGCTAACTTAAGAATAAACATAGCGGACCAAGACATTAATTTAAAGAAAATCGTATAATCGCTAAGCTGCCATTATGTTTAGCTTGTTTTGTGTTAAATTTGTGCTCTAATTAAAAATTTTGTGCTCGTCTCTAAATATCAGAAACAGCTTGGTGCACTAAAAAAGCATAAAGTTAGCTAACTAATTTTGGAATATGAAGAAAACATTTCAAAGCCGTTTCTTTATAATTAGACACGAGCAAAAAATTGTGAAACAGATCACAAAATTGACTTCACAAAATTCCATATCAACATCTATGTTTTTCGTCAATATTGATCCGCTAACTTTTTTCTTAAGTTAGCAGACAAAGTTGTTTATGTGATTTAGAGTCGAGCACATATTATTTAAATGAAGCGCAAAATAGTACAAAGTTTTCACATTTAAAATTATTTGGTTCTCTCACCTTGCTCTGCTAACTTTTTTGACTTGAAATTGTGTTATTGGGCAAGAAGAAAAAATACTATCCAATGATTTCATGGCGTTTTTAGTTGTTATACTCGTAGTCCAACAAGTCCAACAGTTGGTTTTGACTAAGTTATTGTCACGCATTGTAGAAGTTCTTTTCTGGAATTTTAAGGAAGTTCCATGCCTTGACAAGAAGTTTCTTAAATAAGCGTTAAGATTTTGTTTACTTGACATAAAAGATTTGAAGAAGGGGAAGGACTCTTATATTCTGTTGCACGTAGTTATTAGAGCCAACATAGATGATGGTAAACTTTTTGTACTAAAATTGATCGTCTTGGGACATATGTGGTGGCTGCTATGCCCAATGATGGAATAGTTGTGTCAACCGTACAAAGGTTTAGTTTAAGAGAGAAATATATATTTTGGTAAACGATTTCAAAGAAATTACAAGTAAAGATATATTTTATAAGATCTTTAAGAAAAATGCAGGAGTTTTTTTTTTTTTTAAGTCTATATATTTTTATTCACAGTTCTTGGCAAAATGTACAAAATAAGCGGAAATGTTGCTAACCAGTTCCCAAACTTTACTTCTTCAGGAGCAAAGGAGCAGCTGGGGCAGCAGCAACGATTGGAGCGGCAATGCGTGGAGCGGCGAGTGGTGCAGCAAGGGGCGCAGTGTAGGCAGCGGCCAAAGGAGCAGCAGCATAACGTGCTGCCAGAGGTGCGGTATAAGCGGCAGTGTATGGAGCAGCGTAGGCAGCAGCGTAGGGCGAAGCAAATGGAGCAGTGTATGCAGCAGTGTAAGGAGCAGCCAATGGAGCGGTATAAGCAGCGGTGGCAACTGGAGCAGTGTAGGCAGCGGTCAATGGTGCAGTGTAAGCAGCTGGGAAGGCAGCGCTATGTGCCACATGGTGTGCCGTGTAGCTGGAGGCATAGGGTGCCACATAGGCAGCGCTGCCAACAACAGCGGGGTGCGCGGTATAGGCCAACGGTGCAACAATGCCAGGCTTGGCGGCAGCCACAGCCAAAACAGCGAAGAAGCAGACAGCGATCTGTAAAGGCGTTTAAGAGATTAAGAGATCACTTGAAGAATCCTTTTGAATAGGTCTAATTTTTTTGATTTAACTTACGAATTTGAACATTTTGTTTGAGTTTTTTTGGGTTTAGGTTGTTATTGCTTTGAGTTGAAAGCGTGATTTGATGCTTCTGCACAGTTTCGTTTGCGGTTTTATAGCCCAAAATTTGCGTAGCTTTACTCCGTCGTCATCGTCGTCGTCGTTGTCGTCTTCGATGGTGGCTGTCCGCATGCGTGAAGGTGTTTTCAGTTACTTAAAAATGCAATGCACGCCGCATTTTTTTATTACATTTTTTTTTTCTTCTTTTTTTTTTGTATTTGGCAGTAAGTTTTTAAGTTTATTTGTTGTATTGATTTAATAGGTCGTTTATTGAGCCCATTTTTTAGATATTTTTATTTTCGCTTTCAACGCACAGCTGGTGTCTATGGCTGGATTTCCAATTGATTTCAAATTGATTTTGATTTAATTTCGATTTTATTTGATTTTAATTAACTGGCATACTTGTAAATTGTGCGTAGGAAAGCATTAACGCATACTTAATTGGCTATTGTTGCACTGAAATTAGGTAATAAAAGCCTAATAGAAGCATTAACAAATAAAGAAAATGCAATCAAATTTTAAAAATATTAGTGGTCGTTTATATTAAACTAGCGTACCCGGCATGTTTTGCTACGCATCTATGGTTTTTCTCTTATATGGTGGCTTTTTACCACCCTTTTTCCAATTGATCATATATTTTCCTACTTTTTAGATATGTAATAATTCTAGCGCATCCGTCATGCGCTGCTATGCCACCTGTGTCCTTTACATATTGGGTGTTGGAATTAATTTTGTTACAATTTTAAAGGATTCATAAGAGAAACGCAATTTGCGGGAAGTTTTGCTTTTGTGCTTTCATTTGAAGAAAAAAGCAGCTGAAGCCCATCGTACGCTTTGTGAGGCTATGCTCTATCGATTTCAACTTGTGAATACTGGGTTCGTCGGTTTAAAAGTGGTGATTTTGATACGGAGCACAAAGAACGTCCGAGCCAGCCCAAATAGTTTGAAGATGAAGAATTGGAAGCATTACTCGACGAAGATCCGTGTCAAACCCTTCAAGAATTGTCAGAATTATTGGGAGTTGACTTGTCAACAGTTGGCAAACGCCTCAAAGCCATGGGCATGATTCAAAAGCAAGGAAATTGGGTGCCGTACGAATTGAAGCCAAGAGACGTCGAAAGGACATTTTTCACTTGCGAACAGCTGCTTCAACGCCATAATCGGAAGAGTTTTTTGCATTGTATTGTTACTGGCGATGAAAAGTGGCTCCATTGCGACAACCCAAAGCGAAAAAAATCATGGGAACCACCCGGCCATGCATTAACATCGACGGCCAAGCCGAATATTCATGGTGCCAAGCTCATGCTCTGTATTTGGTGGGATCAGAAGGGTGTTGTGTACTATGAGCTGCTGCAACCTAACCAAACCATCACTGGTGAACGTTACCAACAACAACAATTGATGCAATTGAGCCAAGCATTGAAGCAAAAACGGCCGGAATATGCCAAAAGACACGACAAGGTGGTTTTTCAACATGACAACGCTCGGCCACATGTTACAAGATCCGTCAAGGAAGCGTTGGAGGCGTTGAATTGGGATGTGTTAACCACCTCCCCCCTCCCGTTTTATAGCCCAGACATAGCCGCTTCTGACTACCACTTGTTCAGATCGATTATCCACGCCCTGGCTGAGCAGCGCTTACTTCTTACGAGGATATCAAAAAAAATGGGTAGTTTCGTGGATTGCATTGTAGCATTTTTTTTAAATAAACGCGAAAAAATCGAAAAAATCCCCTTAAAATTAATTCGAACACCTCAATATATACTGAACCGCATCCATTTGCATAAGATAGTTTAACCCGAGCATCCACTCCGCCAATTTTGCTGTCAATTTGAAGTGTTCATGAGACGAAGCTATGTACATGATTTCAGATGCTCTTGATGTATATGCTTTGGTTCGGAGTTGTTCAAGGTTTTCTTCTGACGTCTCACTCTCCTTTTTTTCATTACTTGCTACGATCACCCTTTACCCATAGTGTAAAAGGATATATTAAGTTTGTGCAAATGTATTTAAGCGGCAGAAGAAGCGAAGCAGATCCTATAAAATATATATACATTCTTGATTAGCATCGGAAGATGAGTTGATATGTCCATCTGTCCGGCCGTCCGACTATAAGTTTGAATAAATACGCCAATCCCACTTTAACGAGTAGCAAAAAATCTTTTAGTTTTACTTTTAATTACGCAAAATTTCTAATAAAATATACCTTATAGGTCGAGGTCGGGCCATTGTAAATGGTAGACCCACATACAAACTTGCATTCCATTTTTAAGTTTCTGTATGAAATTTTGTTGTTGTTGTTCGTCAAGCTGACCGCTTTAAGGGGTAGCCCCATACAAACATGTACCCATTTTTGAGTTTTTGTATGAATAATTTTTTTTTTTTGTTTCTAAATAATTCTAGGCCGCATAATTCTAGATCGGACCACTAAAGAATTTAATCTAATGTTCATAAAATGAGCCTTTAACAATGTGCAGGATATCTTGAAGTCGAACCCACTCAACTGCAGCGTTCTTTATTGTTTTGCTTACATTTTTTAAATTTATCTACTAAATTTCAAAGTAAATTTTTGGTTTGAGGCAAATCAAGGTATTAAAGAAATTTTCATACAATAACTAGGTAGAATATGTCATTCTATGAAGAGTTTTTCTATAGGGACATAACAATTTTGTATTTTAATAATAACGCAACATTAAATTTTTTTCAGGATCTATCAACGTCAAGCTTTACAGTTGTATCATGGTGAAGTTCATGTATGAGCAAAATTTGGAAACATTACTACCTAAATTCTGAGCCGGCGGACGCAACTTTAAGAGACAGAAGTTCTGAAAATATCATATCCGTAAATACATCAGTTAAAACTGAGCCACATATTTCAATTCTACGCCGTTTACAGGAATGTGGTATCTCTAGAACATTTTTTATAAAAATCTTAGCATACACCCTTACAAGATCAAACTAACCCAAGAACTTAAGCTTCCTGCTCATTTGAAGCGTCGAAACTACTCCGATTGGGCGCTGCAAAAGTTTGAAGAAAATCATGAATTTCATCGAAAAATCTTCTTCAACGATGAAGCTCATTTTGCGCTTAAAGTTTTGTCAATAAGCAAAATATGCGTTATGGGAAAGTAACAGATCAATATGTGCTTTAAGAGACTCCATTACATCCACTGAAAGTGACCGTGTTGTGAGGCTTTCATGCCGGTGGTGTGATTTGAACATATTTTTTCGTTGATGAAATTGATTGCCATTGAGTTCGCTATCGTGCCATGTTAGAAGACTATTGACAACAATTGAGCTATTGAAGCGGAAGCTTTATAATCGTGTAACGTCGAGAAAGGTCCAGGCGAATGTTAGTTAGTTTTTTTTTTTACGACTTTGTTGATTTATGCCAACATTAGAGGCGCTGAGGAACAATATCAAACGCGAAATTGCCAAAGTTCTGGCCGTTATGTGTGGAAGAGTGTTGGAAACCTGGTCCATCTGGCAGCTAAATGCTGAACAGATGGACAGTCTATGCATCTGCACAAACGTAAACGCATAAAAAGTATAAATTAGATGAAAAAAAAGAAAAACAAAATGGATGAGTGTGAGTTCCATCACAGTAGGAAAACATATATTCTAATCCATTAATATGCTAGAACGTTAAAAAATGCAGTTTTGTTTGTTTTGGCTTTGGTTTTGGTTTTGGTCTTTCTATCGAAATTGTGAATTCAAGTTGGCAGCTCTAAAATAAATATCTTTGAAATATAATTATTGGGTGGTCGAACTGGGCAATATTATTGATATTATATGTTTTTATAGTTTGCCTTGCATGCACATCTCTTATTCTCTTATTGTTTCGACCATATCAGCGCCATAGTTCGCCCTAATGTCAGCTATATCGAACATTTAAAGTGAAATGGGAAAATTTGGTTTTATTTCAATATTTTGTACTTTAGTTCAAGAAAGTTTAATTTTAAATAAGTAAAAAAAGCAGCGTCTCAAAAAATACGTTAATTCGGAGCACCCTGTACATATTTCGCAATTTGGCACGAAGTCAAGAAAATGTTCCTTAATTTTCTAACTTTAAGCTTAAATCTAACCTTTTTGCATGTACTTATCGTATAAACACCTTCTGCAATGAAGTAGCAGCATTTTATAATATGTAGCTACTCCACTAACTTCATATTTAACTCCAAAACCATTTCCTACGTCCCATACCATCGTTTCTATTAATAATGATTGGCAATCCGAACCTTTTCTTGTTGCATGAATAATTCGGCGAAACCACTTAAATCAGCAAAAGTGCGCAAACAATTTTTAATAGAGTCAGTCGCTCACTTTGCACATGCGGCGCACCAATTTAAGAAAACGTGGACTAGGAACTAGATGAATGGAATGGAAGTGGAACCATGTATATGTGTGCTTGAGTATGCGTTACCAAAGTATTTACGTACTTAAGCAACGCATTAACGCGTACGCACAGCTGCGCTCGCTCGACCTCTTATGCCCCCGCCCTATTCATACATATATAAAATACAACACTGACGCCCACTTTGCTGCTCCTTGAGACTTTTTATTATGATGGCAATAAAGTAAGTCACATAGCTCGAAGAGCTGGGCGAGGATACTGCCTGGATACTGGTAAAAGCAAAAGTGGCAGAAAGCCAGCGTCAAAACAATATTTTATAAAAGCGCTCCTTCATACTTTGCATCCTGCGAATTATGTTTAACGCAGTTCAAACTTTGTGCGCTGCTGTTCTGAGTAATTCATTTTGTGTTTGCCGCCTGCTCTGCTACCTCCAAGAGCATTTTTTTTTTTTTTTTTAATTACTCAAAGCTTTGAAAGTATATTGTGAATAGAAGTAGTGGATGGAGGGCGTGGCAAGTGGGAATGCTCATGCTGAAGTCTTTGGCTAAATGTTAATTGCAGCCACACTGAGAACGCACTCAAAGTGCGCAGCAGTCAAATACAAAACAAAAAACAAAAAAAATGTCAATACAAAAGCGTTTAAGATTTTGGTAGTTTGGGTTGCGGTTGGAATATAAGGATTTGCGAAATTGCTGTATTAGTTACTCATGTGGTAATGAACAAACGAGCGTCCAAAATACTACTCGAATTGTGTGGAATATATTTTCGAACTGCAGCTTATGCAGTTTATGTACAAAGTTATCTTCCTGCCAGCGTATGGATTTCGCGTCGGAAGTACGACTCGTCCTTAAAAGTAATCCAAGAATCTACCCAATTTTTGCAATTTTCATATGAAGTGAAGCGTTCCTCAGACAGGCCTTGGATAAGCCATTGAAACGGGTGGTAATCAGATGGAGCGTTGATTCAGTTAATTCTTCCCTGTCTTCCAGCTCAAAATCACTACTTATAAACCGTGCGAACCATTTGCGATTCGTTTGTTCAGATAGAGCATGCTCTCTATAAACTTTCACTTAAACTACATGGCTTTCTGTAGCACTTTACTTCACACAAGATTACACAAAATTAGACATTATTGTCGACGCTCAAAGTGTTACCAACTTCACGCTATTATAGCAATCAAATGGCTAATGACAGCATGCTCTTGTTTTGTCAAGCGTCAGTCTGTTATGTTGTTTACAAGCCATCTCGTTGTCAGCAGCAGTTAAAAAAAGTTGTCCAAATGGAATTCAAACGCAACAGTCTTATTCCTGGAAAATCGCAACCAGCCATTGTTAATGAGCTACGTCATTTACGTGTGAATAAAATGTTTGTGTATCGGACACATTAAAATATGAACTACGATTAAAGCCCTACAAAATACAAAAAGTGATGTTTCAACAAGACTCGACACACTCCCATAACGCCAGAGAAACCCAACGTTTTTTTACAAGATAACGTTCCCAGTTTCATTTCTTCACAACAATGGCCACCATATGCCCCAGACTAAAACTCAATCGATTTTTCCATAAAGTCCATTTAGGAGGGCAAATTATCAACTAAAATATACGAGACGGTCAACGCCTTTAAGATTGATTTTCGCCGAGACTAGGACAAAAAACATAGTACCACATTTGTGCAGCTTCCCGAACATACTCAATGCACATTTTTCTTAAAATTTGAAATGTCTTTACGATATACTGAAGTTTTTAAATAAAAAAAAATTAAAAATTAAGAAAATACAGCATTTTTAATTGGTAACACTTCGAGCGCTGACCCTTGTATAGGGTCTTTCAATTGGGACACAATAATTTTGTATTTTAATACTAATCTTTCAACTTGACACCGTCATCACAATTTATCATGGTGAAGTTCACGAACGAGCAACGTTTGGAAATTATTACAAAATTTTACCGAAATTCTGAGGCGGTGGTCCCAACTTTAAACGCACTTACTCCACTTTTCGGCCCAATCGCACCTCCGGCATGAAATCCACACCACAATTCCACTTTCCGTGAAAGCAATGGAGTCTCTTGAAGCACATGTGGGTCTGTTGTTGTCCAATAAAGCATATTTTGCTTGTTGACGAAGCCATTAAGCGAAAAAGCTTCTTTGCTGAAGATAATTTTTCTTAAAAGTTACGCAAAAAATGCTCTCTTAAGTATTTTGGAAAATACCACCAATAAACTGATCGGATGATAAGAAGCGAGGCTGCTTTCAGGATTGCCTGGTGTTGAAATTATGATAATCTCCATCATATCCATTGAGAGGGATAGTGGGCAAGTTGGAAGCATCTGTTTATGATTAATGCAAGTAGCTCAAGGCAGTTGATCGGTATGGCTTTAATGGCTTTAACGTCAATGCTGTTGTAGCCTGGAGAGTTGAACAACAGAAGACTTGCGATGAGAAGGAGTATCTATAAATTTAATGCTCTTCTTGTGCTCGTTAGGGCAAGAAGGCGCTGTAATGATGATCCGTGAAGGCTTCGGATTTTTTTTATACCTTTCAGAACGACCAAGTGTCGCTTGCATTTTTAACAGGTGTCACCCTCACAGTTTGAATTTTGAGCTATTTGGTGGCTTTGCATAGTCTGTGCAACGCAGTTTTGTCTCTAGGATTCTAAACGATATTCCAGACTCTCCTTAGATGGTTTCTCCCCGCAACCTTTTGTGGAACCTCGAAGGAACACAGATGGAGATCTCTATTGGATGTGCTTGGGCACACTCTAAGACGAGATGGAACAATGCTGGTAGCTTCATTAATGTGATGTTTACGTATTTCAATAGAATACCGAATGTAATAGAGCTGAAGCAGAACTATTTATTCCACCAAACATCTTCTTAAAAATTGTCAAACGACTCACCTTCCAAATCAGGAAGTTAAGAATTATGTGCATTGCATGTACAAGTCAGCAAAAATAAAATGTCAATTACGCATTAATCAAAATCAAACTTTGCTCCATTTGACACTTCGACAGGTATTAGAAAAAAAAAATTAATTGAAATTGCCTTAAATGTCAAAGACAGACATTCCGACGCCATGTTGCGTTGCAGTTAAAAAAGGCAATTTCAGACTGAGCCTCCGACTTCATCAAATTCATACACATACCCGACTCTAAGTGTTCACACGCGGCAGGCGGCTTCTCATGCGCGAATAAACACATAAAACACTCACACAAAACAAATCCTGATTACCCGAACCAAGCGAAAGTCTTAAAAATTAATTAAATGCGGAAATATGTAATTATTATAGCAGCCAGTTAGAGCGAGATAGAAACAAAAAACATATGTATGTACGATGTATATGATGTGGAGCGAAAACAGAAGAGCATTGAAATATTACTAATTGGAAGTATCGAGTGCGTCTCTAGCGATGTATAAATGACGGAAGGCATAAGTGCTACCTGAAACTTTATGCAGATACAGAAACAAACATATGTACTTCTGAAGTTGTTTGCTTTTGAGCTTATATACACATATACATACGTACAGCTTTCAGATACTTTGCTTTCACTTTGAGTTTTGTTTGCAAGTTACATGCTCGAAAAAGTGTCGAAGCGTGAATTTTCGCTTAAAAATGCCAATTATGTGCAACACGAATGTGATTTTGCAATAAACACAAAATGCCACAAGCCCCAAACTCTACATAAACATACATTCCCCAAAATGGGGAGGATTATGAATGATTATGAGTGACACGTTTTTAGCGAAGTCGTAGAAGTGGAGATGCAAACAGCAACGTTCTGTTGCACAATTTTTTTTTTTTTTTTTTTTTTTTGTATAAAACTTGCTCCTGCAGCTGCTAAGTATTTTATACATAACGCTGATGATGTAAAGTATCGGAATATAATGGAGCTGGTTATGGTGATGGCGGTGGTAGAGTATTAGAAGGAGCAGCAGCAGTTGTCGATGCTGCTGATTATGTTGCTGTCGTTTCAAGTATTGCTGTGACATTGCATATGCGTTGCTCATAAAACTCAAGTGCACACAAAGTTGAATGGCTTCATTGTAAAATATTGTACATTGAGGATATGCATACCTATATATAGAGTAGGACTGCTTACTTAGTTTGGGGGAATAGCATGCATAGCTGTTAAATGCACAATCACAGCTATTGAAGTACTTTTACAAATACTTTAATAATTCTACAATGCAATTCACAATAATTTTTCTAACTGCGGATATTTTTTGAGTTTATTTTGAATATAGAGCAGACGTTTCTGGAAAATACTTGCATACCAATCGAATAAATAAGAAAAATGAAATGATAAAATTTATTAAAACTTTGGTGAATTTGCTTTCAATATTTATCTAGAATACTCATCCGAAAATGTTTGTAAAGATTTCAGTCGGTTCAGATTATTTAATTTTTATCAGGCCTGTTCCGCTTTTCACTTTCGGAACGATTATTCAAAAGTGAATTCGTTCAAATTTAAATGTTTCACGTTTGAACGACTTTCTCGATTTGAATTCAGCTGACGTTGAGCATGTGAATTCAAATAGCAAAATTCTTCTAAACGTGAAAAATTTACCATCTTCCCCAAAATGGAAACCCGAATAGGCCTGTGTAATATCAAAACAAGACTACTACCAGTGGCGGTGCATGGCCGTGGGCTGTCACCACACTTTTATAAAGAAGGCATGCCATAAACACTTTTCAATCAAGTACGTTTTGACGTTTTGATCCAAAAATACCCGGAATTTCTCATATAAACGAAATTTTGCTTGAGATATTGTGCAATAAACTATTTCTAGTGGTTGATATAACTGTCATGTATAATGGTTCGTTTTTAAATAACTTAGTAAAGAAGTTAGTGTTTGGTTTTCGAATTTTGTTTTTGAGTTTTTTTTTTTTTTTGAGAAGTTCGTTTAAAATTGTATGTTAGCAAGAAAATTTCATGTGCTGAAGATTTTAGAATTTTAAAGAATGCCTATGGAGAGTGGATAATGCCAAAAGCACTAGATTAGGTGCGGTACAAAGAGTTCAAATCGGTTCACAGTGTGGTTAATGATTTGCCTCGTTCTGGGAGTCTATTCACTTCATCGACTTACCTAAACGTCTAAAAAATTATAAGAAATATGCTTGAAAATTGTCAGGGAGATAGCAGATGGTCTTCAGCACGTTGTGTTGGGCATTAGTTGAATATTAGCGCGACTTGTGCCGAGAATGCTTAATTTTTTTTTAGATGTCCTCATCTTGTTAACAACTGATTGACCAAAAACGACTTTAATGTCATTCTGCAAACTCCGTATTGATCTAATATGGTCTCTCGTTTGATTTTTTCTTCGCTCTATCACGACTCAAGTTTGCATTATCAGTTTGTCCAAAAGCTTATAATGCATTCAAGTAGGCTTCGTAGGCCCTTATAAAGTATATATATTCTTGATCAGCTCTACGAGACGAGTCGATCTAGCCATGTCCATCTGTCTGTCTGTCTGTCTGTCTATCTGTCTGTCCGTCTTGATGTTTTTGCACACTTTTTGGGCACCAATTTTTAAGTCGGTACATTGTTCTTTTTATTGCAGTTTAATAGAATATCAAAATTTACATGCTACGCCCACTTTTTAGGGTAGCCCCCATACAAACTACAATTCAACTTTCGACTTTTTGTATGATAATTAAATTTTATTGCTGTTAATATCTGCTTAAAAATTGACATGTTAGCTTCTTATGAAGGCTGTAATCCCACCATTTTTTAAGGTAGTTCCCATACAATACACCTCCAATTTTGTCATCTTGTACGGAAAACGTTTTTATTCCAGTCAATATATTCGTGAAATTTAAAATGACAGCTTCTTATGAACTGGTAGTTAACATAAATATAAAGGGCTGTAACACGTTTACTTTTAAGGCAAGCCTTCTTACAAACTTACCGCACAATTTTCGAATTTTGTATGACAACTTTCTTATTAAATAAAATAAAAAAATTCAAATTACTAAATTTAATTCAAAGTCGAAACTGTAAATATTTTATATTATTGCATATACCTCTGTAACGAAATTAACCCGGACTCGTGGATTTAAACCGAACCGGTAAACCGAATCGGTAATTTTTCTTACTTATTCTTAACTCGGCTGTCACTGTCATTGACATGCATGCCAAGTTTGAGCGGGATGCTATAATTGGTCTATGTTTGACAGCTGCTTGTTTACGACGCGAACATGGAACAAATATTTTAACATGGAACAAATTTTAACATGGAACAAATATTGAACAACAACAGTTTGCTTGAAACTTTGTGTTTCCAATGGAATAACGGCAACGGAATCGTTCAAAATGTTACAAAAGTGTTTTGAAGATTCTACTCTATCGAGAAAGCAAGTATTTGAATGGCATAAGGCAACTAGTGAGGATCGTGAAATCGTAGAAAACTTGCCTCATGCAAGTCGTCCATCCATCTCTGTCAACGACAAAAACAACGAAGTAGTGATGGAAATTGTGCTCGAATTTCGTCGTATTAGCATCAACCAAAATGTGTTGAGTCGATCAATAAGATAGCAGAGACACTCAACATCTCTTATGGATCGACTCAAAACATTTTGGTTGATGTTTTGGGTATAACACGCTTCGCCGCCAGACTCGTACCAAAAGACCTGAATTTTTTGCATTTTTTGAAAATTCCAGCTTGATTGTGATGCAGTTTTTGGCCAAACATGCAACAAGAGTCATCGCACAACCATCGTATTCACCATATAGTATAATATAGTTACTGAGATACAAAAAAAATGTGTGTTCCTCTTATGTAGAGGCGTAGCATCACACATTTTTTTCTAGTTGATCTTATATCTACCGGTGCGCTTTACATATATACAATACCAAATCTCATCCATCTCCGTCAAATAGTTGTTGATATATAGCGAATTCGGCTTTTCTCTTATATAGATTTCGTATTACCGCGAGTTAGTATATAGTTGTATGTACCTATACCTAAACCTTCCTAGACTAATTGAAAAACTCCTAAACTATACGAATTATTCGTGCATAAATAAAAAAATGCATATTGTATTCTTTAAAATGAATTTTCGATGACTAATATTTCAAATTTCTTGTAACTATGGCAAATAAATCAATAAAAATTATTTCATGAATTTGTACAAAAATGCATTACAAGGTCATGGTCGTTCCATCGTACGTTCATTCACTGTTGTACTGGTTACTTATTTATAAGACAGACATAACGGTTTATTATGCACAATGTAACTTATAAAATATAATAAATGAGTACTACGAGATACAAAACTGCAGCGACATGTCGCGGCCGTCCAAATATTGCGCAGACGCATGTAGACCAATGACTTGGCAGCGTTCGTGGTGATGGCAGCAAGTGACGACTTCACGCCAAGAGCCAACAATACAAAAAGATACAACTTTGACAATGGCGCATGTGCCGTGCATATTAAACACAGCACGCACTAAATAACTACGAAGCTACTGTGTGCTGTATGTGCTTCAGCTTAAGCTGCTTAATTAGCTGTTTATAATCGTAGATACATATTTTGGGCTATATAAACTAGCGCTTCAGCTGGAAATAGCAACACAACTCAATACAAAGCAATCCAAGCAACTAATCCAAATCATAACATAAACAAAATGTTCAAATTCGTAAGTACAACAATGAAATCCTTACAAAAAGGCTACTTCTTTGATATAGTTTCTTTGTTCGCCTTGCAGGTCGCTGTCTGCTTCTTCGCTGTTTTGGCTGTGGCTGCCGCCAAGCCTGGCATTGTTGCACCGTTGGCCTATACCGCGCACCCCGCTGTTGTTGGCAGCGCTGCCTATGTGGCACCCTATGCCTCCAGCTACACGGCACACCATGTGGCACATAGCGCTGCCTTCCCAGCTGCTTACACTGCACCATTGACCGCTGCCTACACTGCTCCAGTTGCCACCGCTGCTTATACCGCTCCATTGGCTGCTCCTTACACTGCTGCATACACTGCTCCATTTGCTTCGCCCTACGCTGCTGCCTACGCTGCTCCATACACTGCCGCTTACACCGCACCTCTGGCAGCACGTTATGCTGCTGCTCCTTTGGCCGCTGCACCATTTGCTGCCGCTGCCTACACTGCGCCCATTGCTGCCCCAGCGCTGTTGAAGTGAAAGCGTTTAATGGTCTTGTGATTTCCTTGACTGATTTTATGACTGGAACTTTTTGTTAAATATAATTTTGAAAAAAAAAAAAACTAAATCACTTTTAATTTTTCTTACTTTGTAAATGTTTGGTATCTCTTTAATAATCTAGCTAAAAGCTGTGTTTTTTTTTCAGACTGATACATCTTAAATTTTTCCATTTTTAACAGTTTTTTAACGAATGTGTTCATCATTCACTTATTGTGTTGGTCTAGAATTGGAGAAACTTATAGCTGAGTATTTGTTTTTTTTTTTTATCCTCAAAATCGACCAACTGAGCTTTTTCGTATTCGTTATATTGTGTTAAATTTTCGTTTCGATATTAGTGAAAGAGTAGCGGAAGATCCGGAATCACCACAATAGTGCACGGTTTGGTGTGATTTTTACGCTGGTTATTTGCAACGTTCAATGATCAGTGATCAACATTGATCTTAACGATACTCGTATGTACTCGTGTATTACGTTGAATTTTGGCCTTCACCTTTCTAACCATTTCTGCCGATGTTTGATAGCAACATTTTTGGATGTCCGCCTAAATGTCGTTTTTTGATGCTACCAGTATCAGTGCTACCAGTTAAAATGTAATGTTCCGATACACAAACATTTTGTTCACACGTAAATGACGTAGCTCATTAACAATGGCTGGTTGCGATTTTTCAGCCAAATACAAAGCAATTTACTGCTTTCGTAGGCTTATAAGCAACATAACAAACTAACGCTTGGCAAAACAAGATCACGCTGTCATTAGTCGTTTGATTGCTGCCGCAGCATGAAGGTGGTAACACTTCGACCGACTACCCCTATAGTTTTTGACCATGACTTTTAACTTCGGTTAGGTTAGGTTATAATGACAAGCATTTGACTGCTTCGCCTAATCGTCCCTTTATGGTATGATGTGAACTCATAATTCGCCTAACCAACTCGTGAAGTGAACCATTTTGATGATTTGACAAATTCATCTCCGTGGTGATTTCTGATAACTTTAGCAAATAGTGCAGATTGTAGCAAACCAGATAGACATGTATATTTCTGCTTAACGTCGGACAGGTGCACAGTAGGTGCTGGACTGATCTGTTTTCTCTTACTTACGACAGCTTCTACATATGTTGTTCGAGTTGACACCAAGTCTATCAGTATGCCTGTCTATCAGACAGTGAGCAGTCACGATATCGATGAGTTTCGAGAATTTCTCTTCTATTAAATCCAATAAGAAGCTTAGCTTAGATATAATACAGATATCCAACCCATCCCACCTTGCATGGATGTATTTGCTAATAAGGAGAAAAGGTTTTTTTAGTTTGAAAATGAGCTTCAATAGCTTTGAGAGCAGCTTTATACTAACTGTATGTTTAGGCAAGCAATGGCGTCCTAGATAGCAGCAATTTCTGAATGTTAGACACTACAGTGATCAGTTACTCTAAAGAACTTATGAATGCTAAGTTCGTATTAAAAAACTCATCCTCCTACGCATACTTTCAGCTTGGGATCGTCCGTGGAGATATTGTCTACAACTAATTGTTTGTATAGCTTATTGACACAGTCGTGTCGAGTGGGCATTGCAATATATTGTGAAATATATTGTGTCTAAGTTTAGACTGAGGTAATCCGTTCTTTATGGAAACAGAAGTTGCATCGCCAGTATATTTGAATGCTAAGGTCTCTCGAAGTCTGATGGTGGATGTTAGGGTCGGTTAGAGCAGAGTTGAGTTGAGCCTTTTCAAAGTAATAAACTACGCTAAGCTGTCAATGACCCGCACACAGAGAGCATATTGTAAGCGATAGTTCATTGGCAAATGTAGCGAAATCGATAATCTTAATATAAGGCAATTGCAATTTAATACGTACGCTTTTATTTTTACGCAGAAAGAGAAATGGCTTTCTATATTGAGGTTTAAAATTTATTAATTTTGACCCAAAGTGTGCTTATAACTTTAAAAGTAAAAACCTGAGAGCAAAACCAAATGTACACGCTCTCATTACTTTGCGACGACAGTCAATAAGACAAGAAATTACTTCTGTTTTGGCAAGTCGATGGGTTGAGCCGAAGTAGCTAAGATGTTGAGATTGTCATTATTTCTACACTGCGGTCGTTAAAATCCTTTTCTTTAGATTTTTTAGGTATTTATTCCAATTTAGTCATCCATTAGCAACCACCAACAAATTTTGTAGATAAAGTTTTGTCAAAATGCATTTATTATTCCGGTTTAAGAAACCGTTTTGCTTGCGCCTTTTTTATTTAAATATCAAAAGTTCATCATCATAAAGTCATTGCTTTCACATGTTCAAAACCGATTACAGCTCAAGCACATATGTTGAAGTGTATCAAAACTGAGTTATAAAACTTGAACATAACATTAAAAAAAATCGATAATTCTAAGTTGAAAATTAGTTAGTATTGTAAAACATAAAATAGGGGATACCTCAAAAAATGGGCGGTACACGCCCACTAGTATATGTGTATGAAGCGTTGTGGGTGATGTGTAAGATGCCGCCATATCGAATTTCAAGTTGATATTGACGTTTTCCGTAAAAATGAAAAAAAAGTGAACCGTGGGTTTATATGGGACTACCGCAAAAAGTGGGCGGGACACGCCCATTTGTATATGTATATGAAGCGGTTGTCCACTAAAATTCACCAAATCAAATTTCAAGCTAGTATTGATTTAAATAAAGAATTTTTTTTTAATAAAAAACACATAATTGCACGGTGGGTTTGTATGGAGGTTACCCCAAAAAGTGGTCGGGCCACGCCCATTAGTCTGTATATGTTAAGCGGCTATCTATAAAATTACACCATTTCGCATTTCAACCAAATATTTACTTTAATAAAGAAGTTTTCATACAAAAAAGTCAAAAGTGGGCAGTAGGTTTGTATGCGGGCTACCCCAAATATTGGGCGGGTCCCCATTAATCAAACACCCTTTAATGTATATGTCAACCATCCGACCACTAGAAGTTAAGTTGGAAGTTGGATTTGTATGGGGGCTACCCCAAAAAGTGGGCGTGGCGGGTCAATCTTGACACTCTATTAAACTCCAATAAAAAGAAGTGTACGTGCACAATTTCATCTGGATAGCATAAAAATTAGTACCCAAAAATTGCTCAACAACATACAGACGGACAGACGGACAGACAGACGGACAGACGGACAGACAGACGGACAGACGGACAGACAGACGGACAGACGGACAGACAGACGTACATTGCTATATCGATTCGTCTCGTCGAGCTGATCAAGAATATATATACTTTATGGGGTCTACGATGGCTCCTTTAATGCGTTACAAACTTTCAGACAAACTGATAATACCAAACTGATAATATCATTTAAAAAAAATACTACTCCCCATTAATCAAACACCCTTTCATTCTTAAGTTAATTACAAATTTTCTTCAGCATCGTTTGCCATTGAGTAATCGCCAAAATCCATTTATTTGATTGAAAATCGCACAAAAGTTAACTTTTGTCCAATCGAATTAAATTCAAAAGTAAATCGACGACGTTGTCTTCTGTTGGAACGAAACTTTTAATACCATTTTGCATATTTTTGCAAAACGTAAAGAACGCATACCGCATGCCAATGAGCAGCTTTTGAATTGAAATAGTTTCAAAGATACACCATTCACTTCACTTCACTTCACACCGCATAGCTCTGCAATTATTCTAGCTCAGCTATTTGCTACAATTTGAAAATAGTTTTTATAATCAATTGAGTCAGGCATTAAACGCCTTTGAGCTTACAGTGCATTGATTTAATTAATTAATTAATTAATTCCATCATTCGATGCAAGGCTTTGATGCACACACACACACACACACACACACACACACAGATACACAAAGCAAATGGAGTATCTTGTATCTAGACATACATTCAATTTTAAATGCTCTATAATAGCTCTTCTGATATGAGTTTAGCTGTTGCGGTTGTTGCAGCTCATTAATTAGTTTTCGTTGTAGTATGTAATAACACATTTAAATCAATAGCCATGTTGACAATCCGAGGCAGTTGTAGCAGTTGTGCATTGTGCTCGATATCCGATATTAGAACATGCAGATACAAATACTCACAGATGCAGATACACATAGACAGGCACTAACGCGGCGTATACTTAATTAGTAACAGGAATTCAAAGCTTTGATAATGATGATGCATTGTGTGTGTGTTATAATAGAGTGTATGTTAATAATTTCGATTACAATTATGTGCAAGTACAACAATATATTAGATAAATTCTATGAACTATAGGTAGCTACATGTATTTGTAAACGATTTACAATAGTTTTCAACATAAATGTTCATCTTGTTCAATTGTATGGAATTAGTAGGTACTCGGAATGATTACAAGAACACAGTAAAGTTTATTTTATCCTTGAGAGAGAGAGAGAGAGAGAGAGAGAGAGAGAGAGAGAGAGAAATTAAGCTATTAGTTTATTTGTTTTTATCGTGTAAAAATACTAAATTAATAGGTATTAGTTAATTAAAGCTCTTTAAACAGCTTACGAGCCAATTATTTACATAGTTCTAGATATACCTGTCAACTTTCAAACTACTTTTTCCGACTGAATTCAAATTAAATCCACATTTCCGGTCATCGTATTGGATGGTCGCACTTCATCACAATTAGCTGTGAAGATTTGCTGGTAAACGTCAATTTTAATAATACATAATTTTCTAGAAGACAAACCCTCGAAAAATCATGTGCATGTCGTCGGTTTTAGTTGCTGTATCATGAAAATAAAATGTTTACGTCATAATAAGTGAAAATTCAAAAAAGCTTAGGTTTAAAATTGAAAATTTAATACAGTGCACAGCAGTCTGCCATTGTGGTTTATATTATTGAACTTATGTTTGTGTTTATACGCTCAACCACAACCAATATCTCTTCCAAGATGCATTCGAGCGCAAAAAGTTCACTTGACATGAATGCGTAAATTGAAACGTTCCGGTAAATATGCACGAATAAACCAAAATAGCCGCAAAAGCCACAAGATGCAAATACACCCGTATACAAGTATCTACACACACAACGCCTACGTAAATATTACGCATTACGTTGGCTACTTAACATGCAACCACAGCAAAGCGCAAAGTTCGAACATAAATTGTCGCGTCATGATCGACGTTATATATGTATATACGTGTATCCTATATCTGCACACAGTAAAAAAAACCGCAGGCAAACAATACCCTCGAATGGGTAATAAATTCAAATTGACAACTGATGACACTGCCACACTTTGGCTTTGGGCGTGTGCAATATTCACAAGATAATGTATCTGATAATGATGATGTTGATGTTGGCGTTGGCGTTGTCAAATGTATCTGTAGCTAAAATATACTTTCAACAGGTATCAAACACGAACTTTTCGACTTTTATTTAATACAAAATCAAAGCTTAGCAAACTTTTCGACCAGCATCATAACTTTGGCTAAGCTTAAAAAAAGGATAATCAATTCAGAGCATGGCATGTCATCTAAAAATGAACCGAAAAGTTCCTGCTCGTCTGTTCTCGTTTGTTATTTTTGCATTAAACACGATAAAAAAAAGTTACCTCTTTCTATAGTCAACAGTTCCAAATCAAGTGAGCAGATCAACTAAATGCAAAAACTTTGTCGAGTCCACTGTACGCAGCATACAGTTTGCCGAATGGAAGGAAGTCTATATGTCTGTGTGAGTTGTAGAAACTTTGCCAATTATCGTGTATAACGATTACAGGAAAAGGACACCAGCAGCCGACTTCAAATGTAACAAACCTTATACTATAATAACTAACTAACTAACTACATACATACACGTATTATATATGAAGGCATAATACAAACTTTGACTTTGTATCTCATTGGCCTAAAAAGTGAAGAAGTCAAACGACATTTATAATATTATCACATATGCTCTAAGTACCTACTATTATTATTGAGGACAAGTGCAAAAAGTTTTGAGTTTCTTAATGCTGACTAATTTCAAAATTCAACAATTACGTTAGAACTTTACACAAAGTAAAAGCGAAAGAGAGTGCGCAGTTCATATCCTGCCAAGTTGCAACTTGCACAGTTGACTAATTAAATCTAACACTATTAAGTAAATACTTTGAACTGCTTAATGTAAGAAATGCATAAATTCTTTAACAATAATGAAAAAGCATAACGTTGTGCAAAAAAAAAAAAGAACAAAAAAAAAAACTTCCGACTGCAGCATAAAAAGTATCTTTTACATCTTTCGAACTTTATAACTCGTTATATTTAGTTTGTACGATATAAAGTGGTGCATGTTTCGAGCGTATTCCACAAACTAAAGTCAAAGTTAAGTAGTTATGCTACTTTTGCTACTTAAGTAAGAATTCGTGTGGGAGAGAGTCAGAGTCTATGAGAAAGGGAAATCCAGAAATCCAGCTAGAACTAATGAGTCTGTAAGGAGCAGTAGAAGTAGTTCTGTCACAAATGAAAAAAAAGTAAAAAATTTAACAAACTTCAAGAAAGATGCGCTCAGCTTACGTAAAAGTTGTTAAAAGCTGATTTTTTGTTGCTCCGGTTTACTCTATATGTTACGAGGGTTGTACAAGAAGTCAATAAAAATGTTGTAATGAAATGTATCTTTGCTCACTTCTATCTTCGGAACAATTTTACGGTTTCAAATGAATTTAAACCGCGAGTTGTGAAGACGAAAAGTGAATTCAAATCATATGAAATCTTTCTGAAACTGAAAACCGAAAGAAGCCTGTTATTTGGGATCAGCTCAGCGAAACGCATGGGCTAGAACCAGGTATCCATTATTCAACACTAGACTTAATTGGACCTTCTGAGTGGATTTCTCCTACTAGTTCTCTTCTTTTCTGTTATATATTTCTTTGAATTCCAGCAATTTTCCCTTCCTTGATAGCGCCGTTCCATTTCCTACAGATCTTGATTAAATTTTTCACCTTGCTCCTCGCTATAGTACCATAAGTTTTCCGGCAAATAGTCTACATGGAACTTATGATTGTTTCATAGTCTAAGAAACTCTCTACAACACTTTTGCAAGGGAATGCTAAGAGGTGATGGGATTGATAAATTTCAAGACAAACATTAGAGCTCTAGTTAATACCTCTCTGGTTAAGCTCGATTTCTGAAGAACTAAAAAACGAAAGCTTCCAATCAAATATCGAAAACTTCCTTTAAAAATCTGACTATCTCAGTAATAGAGTGGATTGCGCAGATTTTTAGAAGAAAATAGTCTAAGGTAATCATTGGATTCTTCTGAAATCTAACGCACAATGAATTTATTTTGCGCTTTTTGAGATATTTTAAAAATATTACTGAAAGTCAAATTGAGCACAGATTTGGATGTGTTGATATCTGCTCAGTTTGGCTTCTGAGCACAGCTGAACTACCTGCATCTCCTTTACGAAATCAAAATCTAAGAAGAGCTTAAATTTAAAACATCGAACAGCATGGTTACATTAGACATACAGACTGCTTTAGATGCTGGGTGGCATAATGGTCTGGTCCACATATAAAAATGCTTAAATTTGTTGGTACATATACCTAAGCAAAACCATAAATAGTTTTCTATACGACATTTTAATATATACTTGAATGGATTCTCCGTGCTAGGCTCCACTCCTGACCAAGGTATCTATAAGCTATAAGATATATCAGATATTATCTATAAAATGACGTATTCCGCTGTGATGACTTTCTAAAATGCTTTGAGCGTGTAACAATCCGCAAAATACGAGTATAAGAAAGAGTAACACGAAAGATAAACAAGAAATGAAAAAGAGCGCAGCGAAGCGGAATACGTTACCTTTAGTATAAATTCACCATGCTCATGACATGGTTTGTCATGAGCATGGTGAATTTATACTAATTTCGGATCACTGAAATACATATATTGTATTCAATTCTATACTTTTAAAAATAATAATCTTTAAATTCCCTTAACGAATTAGCTAGTAATTGGACAAAATAGAAAATCAAACTAAGTGGTCATAAAACGGAAGCTCCAACCTTTCAGTACTCAACAGAGGAAAATCACATCAAGTACCTCGCTATACATTTAGATTCGAAACTAACGTTTAATATACAACTATAGATAAAATAAACTAAATAATTGCATCTGAAACACATATAGAAAGCACCCTGTTCTAGATTCCGATCAAAATAATTTGATCGAAATCGATTTCATTAAAATAATCTATCTGCTTACTTTCCGAAGGGTTTTCCGAATTGATTTCACGTTCAGAATACGAATTTCAAAGTACCAATTTGAAATGAAATTTAATCGCTATTTCATGAAATCGATTGCAATCTAATTATTTGTATTTTAAATTTTATTCATTTCAAAAAAAGTGACAAAAATTTTTTACATGTGTACGTAAAACTTTATTGGATCAAAGTGCTTGAGTTTTACGTATTCTTTCGACTGAAATTGTCTTCAATGTACGGGAAATGTCTATGTGCAAATTAGAAGTCTCTCTCCATATATTGCCAGATCAGACTCGAATCGAACTTATACAGTTCTCTGTAGTAATCTATTTGTAACCAGGAAGCCGAATTTGTTCCAAGTTAATCGTACGCTAAACCGATGAGGAAAGAGAAAATGATGAGTGTGATTTAGTCTGCACGTAGCTTTAGACTAACATCTGTTTTTTAAGAAGATTGTTGCTATTGCTTCAGACCAACTGGAGTAAATGGCACGAATTGTTGAATACATAATATCTTTATCCGCAATGGATTTTTTCAGTATCTCAACTTTAATTTAAAAGTTCTCCTATTACTAAACTCATAGGCTGATCCAAGCGGGGTAACTGGGAAACATACCCCCACCCAACAAAATTTTTGTCCAGTAAAAATAAAATATTGTCGATTCGGTTTCATAAAATATTAGGTTTTTTTTTTTTTTGTAGTAGAGACGCAACATAAACCCCCTCCCCCCTTTCCCGTTTCAACCGTTTTCACTTTTCCAAAGATTTTTTCGAAATAAGCTTAAAACTAACAGAATTCTGTCAGACTTTCTAATCAACCCTCGTTTATTATGCAATGTTTTCGCTCTCTAACAAAAGTATACTCGGTTGTAGTTACACAGATTGTTGCTGTATTTAAAATAATGGCTGCAAAATAACAAATTGCAGCTTATGTTGCATTGGAAAAGCGCGTTCAAGAAATTGTTGCATACTTTAAGGGATCGTAGCCATGTATAAACTCGTAGTAGGGAAGCTGCGCGGATTTGTTGTCAAAGGTAGCTTTAGTTACTTTGAAATTAAATACGCTTTAGCATTTCTACAGCGAGATTTTATTATGTTAATAATTAATGAACGATACGAAATTGAGTAACTACATTACTAGAAATAAAGGAAAATGCATTTGCGTAGGTGGTAGTATAGTATGTATTTCAAAACGGAGAACTGGGTTTTAGTTGAAACAGCGTAAGTAGTTAAGAAGATATGTAAATCATGTGATGCTTCTTGGGTTCCTTAAAAAAAAAAAAAAGAACAAAACAAAAATAACTGAATTCCTTCTAACCAACTGCTCGTCCCGTCGGTGTTCTACATATCTTAATCGATGCAGTCGACTTCTCTCCATGCTGCTAAGTGTATGAACTCACTTTTATTTAGTAAGTTTTATGTTTGTATTATTTTATGTATACAATTTTAAATTTCATGGCTTTCAAATTTGTGAAACGATTAACAAAAATTTAACAAGTAAAAAGATATTCATACCAAAACTTCCCGTACTACGCTGCAACGCTTGTGCTCATCTTCGTGCTTCGGAGATCTTTTAAATGCATTTCTGAAGATAGGAGAGTGCTTCACTGCCCCACACTGTATAAAGCAATTTAAAAACTTTCAAACAAACGTTTTGGAATGTTGCACAAATAATATATTCCATAAATATCGAAAAATTGCTTTTCAAGTGCTATAAATGTATAGAAAGTCTGTGTATGTCTACAGTTGAAGTTCTCCTTCACTCTATCTTCGGCTATATTTCATAATCTTCAACGTATTTTCCACCTGTACGCTTTATTGCTCTTTTACTGTCAATACAACGCGCAGCACATTAGTTTAATGCACAACAAAGGAAGCAAGATTTCGCAGAAGTTGCTGAAATGAAATGAAATGAGCACATTGCGAAGAACAAAAGATATGTTTTCATTAATATTGGCGAAACAAGCAAAAGAAATGTGAAAATGTATGTTCAAGTAGAATTTTCTTTTATTTTTTTGGCATTGTTGTGGTTTATGTGCGCACCATTAAGAAGATAAAACCAGAAGAATATTTTACGCTGTTGCAACGAAATGTGAATGCTCTTCACAGGCGAATTTTATTTATGTCACACATTGAATACGAGATTAATGACATAACAAAACAAACGCAGCCAATTCCGTAGCCTTTCTACGGTAACGTTTCAAATTTTGAAAATCTGAAAATTAGTCGAAATTTATCATTTAAACGAACTTCGCTGGAGATATTGTCAAAACATTAATTTCTCGAGGTTGATATAATTCTGTTTTTCCAACGAAATTTCATGTGAAATGTTAAAGAAAGCCTAAAAAATAGGCCAAAGAGTGGTACAATAATGGGCAATGCCACGCCCTCATATAAGAGAATAACCGAAATTGACAGCAAACATTTTTTTTTCAGCGCGATACTATCGATGGGGAAAAGATTAAAGACTATGGATCAGTTGAAAAAATGGGCGAGATCACGTAGTATAAGAATAAACGTCACGAAGTGTTTGGCAACGCGTTACTATTCGGCGTCAATATGTTGTACAAAACAGCGATAACGTTTTATCCATGATTTTTTTTTAAAGTGTCTCCAAACAAACGAGGGGGGGTTTCTCTTCTAAAATTCTACTTGCATTAGGTATCTATTTTTGTTGTAATTGTACCTCTTGAAGATCGAGTTTTTCAAAGTTCTGTTAAAATTAACTATCTGCTACAATTCGTTTTGTGTTTGTTGTAGAATAGGTTACGCTGTGGCTGATTTCTTGAAAGTGGTCATACATAGATCAATATGGTCCTTAGTGAGTATAGTTGTACAATAACTTACAGTTCAATTTTAACTGGCCTAAATGGAGTATACATTTTATTTATAATTTTCTACGTGTTTCTATATTTCTGGAGTTTAGAATTTTCTGTTGTTTCGGAAATAGATTATTATCGCTTTATTCCTGAAAAATTCTGAAGTTCTGAAGCATTCCGTGAAACTTGTTTTCGTCTGCCATGCACGCTATAGTACTACAGAGTTTGTTTGAACAGTAATATCGATTTTAAAGAATTTATTCATCAGATTGGTACAACATAAAATTCAAAAGTCACTCTTAATGTGTCGTACCTCCTCCTGTAGTTAGAGTAACCACGCGTTTGTAAGCTGACGTTCATCTGCACCGCTCCGCTTTGAATGCATTGCTCTTAAAATTGGTAAGGAAACTCTCTCTCTCTCTCTCTCTCTCTTAAAATCTGTCTGAATAGCCCTTTTATAGTTTTTGTAATACACTTTCTTATTACAATCAAAAAAAAATTTGAGGACAAAGAATTGATGGCACTACTCGATGAAAATCCGAGTCAAATGCAAGAGTAGCTTGCAGAATCATTGGGAGTGACTCAACAAGTTTCTGTTTCATAGTTTCTGTAGGATTGAAATCCATTAGAATAATTCAAAAGCAAGGCGATTGGGTGCCCTATGAACTAAAACGCAGAGACGTTGAAAGGCGATTTAGCACTTGTGAGCAGCTGATTCGAAGGCAACAAAGAAAGGATATTTTACATCATAATGTGAGTGGGGATGAGAAATTGATATTCTACGATAGTTCCCAGTATCACGGTATACTTGGATCGCCTCTAAAGACGAGCAATTCTTTCCAAATGGAATTTGAAAATTGGGAAAAGTTGGGAAAAAGTAGTAACCAGCGATGCGAAATACTTCGAATAATCCTTTAATTAATTTTATTCCGAAATAAATGCAGTTTTTACCACAAAAAAAAAAAAAAAAAAAACCGAACCGAACTAATGTGTACTTCCAATATGATAAATTTATTTTTCTTGAACTAAGAAGATTTCAACCCTACTATAAGGGAGCGGGGCTTTACAGTCCTTTTTGGAATTATAAAATTTCAAACTAGTCTTTTATAATTAAACCATCGAATCACAGAGGAATAGGCCTGGTACGTGTACTACACAAAAATCTTCTCCGACTTTAGGTGCGTGTAAAGAGTAAGAGTCAGTTTCACCGAAGATACTTCTTTTGGTTATAGTTCCGTACGAAATCAATTTATAGATCAGAAATATTTAGCACATTGGTCGGAATAGGTCTAGAATGGTCAGTAAAGGAGTTAGTTCTTCGATAGTAACTTATGTGAGAAACTTCATCATTTCTATTACAAGCAAACACTTTTTATGAATGTAGATTGTCGTTTTGAAATGAAGGTGTTCTCCTGGTTTAGTTTTAAACACTGATTATTTTAAGTTGCGGAATACTACAATACGATTGCCGGGTGCCGCGGTCTGTCGACGGATGCTTACAGAACTCGGCGAAATTAGCCGAAAAACAGAATAAAATGTTTCGATATCTCGCTGAGACTTTGCAATATAGAATTTTTAAGATAGAAAATAACACTAAAAATGGTGTCCCTATAAAAAATTAAAATTTTTATTTTTAAAATTCTATACCTCGAAAACTAAGGAAGATATCGAACGGTTTCTTCTTCTTTTTCATCTTATTTTGATGAGTTCTATGTACATATAAAGAAAAATTACAAGATTTAAAAAAAAATATTTGAGACTGATACTGAGAGGGAGATATTGAAAAATTTAGTCTTTGGAAATCGATATCTCGAAAACTAAGGAAGATATTGAAACATTTTAAACATATTTTTGGTTTTAGTATGACTAAACTATAAAAGTCCGTAGTCAGTTCGTAGCGCCCCCGGTTGTGTGTGGAGAGTGACCGCAGACTAAAATTTCCCCGAAGTAAAAGTGTTTTGAACTTAAATGTTACAAACGTGATAGCCTATTTACAACACTGCAAGACTGCAGCGCATAAAGACGCAATGAAATGTGAAACTTAGAGATGTACAAAACAACACGGGCTAAGTGAGATAGAAAGAGACATCATTGCCGCCGCCATCAAAGCGGAAATTCCTCATTACAGCGGAAGTAAACGCGAACGAATGGCAGCGGCAGCGGCAGCGGCAGCAGCAGCAGGAAGCATGAAAGACGGAACGCACACACTATGAGTTATGATGGCATTGTCTGAGAAGTTTTTCGTTCGTTCGTTCGTTCATTCGTTTCATTTGCGGTTGTTGCTATTTTTACGTTTCATCGAACAAAAGATGCCAGATACAAGATAGATATATATAAGAAGCAAAATACAAAAGATACATAAACCAAACATGAAGTGCACAAATAAAAAATTAGAAAAAAAAAGAACAGATGAAGCTGCAACAACAACCGCTTCAATGACATTAAAGCTTTACAAATACCTGCAGTAAGTTGCACCATGCAACGCATAATTGTATCTGTGTGTATCTGCTTTGTATCTATTACTGACTGCATTTTAGATAGATGCTATGGGTTTTCGTCATGGTGTTGTATTCCTTTGGGTTGCAGCCGCATTAAGTGAAGCATGCTTCACGCTGGCGAAATGAAGTGAAATGCCAAGAGACACGCGCGGTATGCAGCACGCATTTTGCCACCCACTGCTCTGCGGTGAGGGTTGAGAGTGAGAAGAAGGAGAAGGAGAAGGGGAAGGGGAAGGGGAAATGGTAGACAAGACACCACGCTAAGCATCTTACCGCAGCCATCTTGAAATATTTGTACATATCTCCATTTATAATGCAACAACTTAAATTCAAAACAGCAATAGCACTGACAATGGGCGTTTGTGAGTGAATGTTTTTGAAAAATAATAAAACATCTACAAATCTAAAGCAAAATGAATGCATGAAAAACACATTTAGTCATAAAAAAACACCTATATATTCGTATGTGTAAGAATTGGTGTTCGAAAAACCAGCAGATTATTCTAAACATACTTATTTTTAGAAGTAGTTTCTGAAATCAATGGTTGGAAAACCAAATTAAATACAGAAAAATTATTAATAGAACTTGGTTTCTAGGAAGTATTATAAAGGGAAACAAATTTAGTTCGAGCTTGGCTTCCTGCAATTCCCGAAAAATACTACGGGAGACATGGTGTACAGTGTGTTTTGGGTATGCCACCCACTTTGTTCGGGAACACTTTCCCGAGCACTCCGTCTCTTTAGTGCTGCGATCAACTGCAAAATTTTCACTGATATTCCGCTGCTTCTATTCAATTGAAAATGGCGTCCCTTTTAATGCTCGTTCAAACTCTAAAAATAGGAGCATGAGGAACGACCTGAACTCAACAATTACATGAGTTTTGTGTTCCAAATTCTTTCTGATTTCGTTGCCGAAGTCCGCTAAGAATGAATTCGGTGAAGAATAACAAGGAAAATGATGTTATGTATTAGTAACCGAGCACTAATACAAGTGCAACGACTTGGGTCGCCTTTTTGGAGATGGTGACGATGACAGTTTCAGTCCATTGCTTTGGTATAAAAACCTCATTCCAAGCAGCTTGAACGATGGAGCATAGTACTCTTGCAATTACTGCCACTCCGTACCTAAGTAACTCTGGTTGTATTTTGTCTGCTAAAACAGATTTGTTTCAACTACCTTTCGTCTATATCTGCCTGAGTCGGAGAACAATTGTTCTATTTGGATTACTACGTCTGGCGTTGGTCTGTCGTACCTGGCTTGTACCTCCAGACTGCTGTGTATCCCCGAAGAATGCTTCCCATCGACGTAGCTGGTCATTTATATATTTATTATGGCAGATTCAGATTTCTTTGCGATGTGCTCTGTGTAAACTTGTTTGTCCCTCTTAGCTGAGCTCATCGAGAATTGACTAAGCTGCCACTAGGTGAGGTTGTTTTATTCTGTGATGTCATTCATCTTCTCATAGTATAGAGAAGCGCGGTATTAGGGTTTTGTAGCTTTTCCACATTCATTCCAAGCATTCATACTTTGTATTTGTTAACAGCTTTTGGGCGAAGACGGAGTTGGTCGACTCCTAAGCAGTGGTTACTGTATATATCAGCTCCACGCACGATGTAAACGTCTAACAATGACAACTGGAATTTCCCGCTTTTAATGATGTGGTTGAAGACCAGCCATCATTAACCAGCGAATGTAAATATTATGGGTTCCACAAAGCCGGTCGCCATTATTTGTTCTGCTAGCGGGCAGTCCATACTGTTACGTCTATTAAAATCGTTACATCCTCCATCTGGCTGTAAGAAATGGTTCTCTCCAATAGTTCGTATAACTCATATTTTGGCTCTGCTGAATCCACTTCAGTGGACGTATAGGGTTATAAGACGGAATTTTGTTATGAACCTTGCTTTAATGCGATTCGAGTGAACTCCATCAGCTCTAGCTTTCCCCGGCGGATCATTAGAATGCAAACACCGTGCATGCGAGATCTATTTCTGCTACTGTATATGAAATGATGCACTGACTGTATCAGACATTCACCTTGGCCTGCCCATCTAGTTTCCATTTAGTTTCCAAAAATCTGCAGGTCATACCGCTCCATCTTCCTAGCTGCTTGCTCAAGTTTTAATGTTTCTGAGAGAGAAAGCGAACATTCCATGTTCCAAATCTTGTCATTTTTCGGTACACTTAAAGCTAAAGTTCCTCATCGATTGACAGTTGTTATATCCGAGGATGCAAGTCCTTTCTTGGATAGCGCGTAGTTTTATGGTCGGAGTATCAGCCTAATGCAAACTATTTGGAGAATAAAAAATATTTCCAGAGAATAAAATTACTTTCTGAGCGATTGTTTTTAGCCATCCCCACGAGTGGATACAGTCGAATTGCCGACACAACGTAGACCGAAGTTTTAACATAACTTTTAGTTTGGAAGGTGTTAATAGAACCTAATTTAGGGTGTTCTATCCTAAAATTTGTGGAATTGTGGATTGCATAAGAAATATCGTCTATTTAAGAAAGTATTCTAAAATTTTATTTGGATGGCTTCAAATGAGTTTGGATGAATTAAAAGTAAATAATTTTATCTCCACATTCGGGCTACTTTAGTCCAACAATTTTCAATCCATTCAACTGTGTTGTCCTCAGTTGCACTCACGCCAATATCCTGATGCCTGTTTATTTTTTTCTTTTGTACTCGCATTCTCGTTTAATTTACATTCTGCTATTATTTTAATCTTTTGCTCTAGAACAGCGTGAAATGACTTTCACCTGAAGCTTTCCAACTGCTCATGCTGCAAGTCAAATGCTGTACTGATGGTAATAAAAAGCAGCAGCGGCAGCTGAAAGCCACAAACGCGCAGTTGGCTAGTAGGAAGTGCGTCTTGGGCGTGTTGAAAGGCAGCTCATACTCAGCTCTTACTCGTATATTATAATACTTCTTAGTACTATACACAGATTTATGCCTGATACAATCTGCTCGCCTTGAGCGACAGCCAAAGTACAAAAGCATTTAGCAGAATTTTACGCAAGGACCAACAGCAGCGGCACGAGAAGCGGTAGTGACAAGTGACAAGTGAGCCAAGTGAGGTGCTGACAAACAGGAAACTGACAGCAGCAACAATATATACTGGTAGGGTCCTTCCTTCATATTCATTGCGTTTTTATTTGCTGATGTTTAGCGCCAAGCTTTTGTCTGTTGACTTAACTTCGCATTTATGTTTCATCCTCACGATCTCCTATACTACTACGTATATATGTAGGTTCCATTCGTCCTTACGTCTTGGCGCGTTTTATTACTTATGGTTTTTCCTTATTTTTATATTGTTTTACACTGCGTCAAGGTGCAAAATGTTCATGTCTGTCTGACTGTCAGTCCGATATGTATCTACTAACTCATTCACTCACTTCATTTCTTTCACTGTAGTCTCTGTTTCTTTTTTGTACTCTTTGAACATGGTATTTTTGTTTGTTGAAAAATTCTATAAGCAAAAAAGTGAACATACATATTACATACGTATTCAGATCTAGATTAAAAATTAAAAGTAATCGCAGAGCACTGTGATCTGTCTTGTAATACAGCTTAGTGCTTAAAAACGGATTCGGATTAGTTTGAATTTTGCGCGCCTGATAGTGGCTTCAGTTTCCATCGTTTCGCCTTAAAAAATACCAAACTAAATGTTGATTTTACTCGTAGTTCAAATTGTAAGTTTTTCAAAAGTAAGTGTAAGTGTTTCTTTAGAGGAAATTTGTAAACATGAATAGGGGTCGAAGAGTTCTTCTTACTTTTCCACACTACATTTTGGTTTGTAGCTTCAAAAACGGATCAATTTTGTTGCAATTGATAGGAGTATCAGCGATATTTATCCGTTTGGTAGTGAAAAACCCGTACTAAAGAATGCCAGACTGCGGAGATGGTCATGAACGATCGATTGATCACTATATTGCCAGAAAGAAAGAACCTTACAAACAACGAGTTCTAAAATTACCTACGCATTTTTATACTCTTCACACGGAGTGTGAATAGTGTTATAATTTGGTCAAAGTCATTGTAACGCATTAAAGGAGACATCTATGACCTCATAAAGTTTATATATTTTTCATCAGATCGACGAGACGAACTGAACCAGCGATGTCAGTCTGTCTGCCAATCCATCGGTTCACTATCTGTGTGAATTAAAACTAGTCGTGTTTTCCATATCAATTATAGAAATCAGGTCTGGAGACTCCACTCCCTTTATCCCTAGCCGGAACCTATGGCAATGAAACCTTTTTATAGCACTCAATAATTAAAAATTTCGTGTATCGACTTGAAATTCGGTATGGTGTCTTTTTAAGGTGTAGGTTCCACTCAAAACCACCGCTTTTTTTTTGTTTTTTGCATGAAAAACTTTTTTACCACAGTCAATAACAATTTGAGATTTGATATGGTGACTTCTAATGGACTGAAGATTCACAAAGTTATTAATGAGCGTAACCTACCTACTTATAGAGATAGTTTCTATGGAAACCAAACGCCCATTTTTTACTATTTATACGCACAATTTTCTTTTATTTTAAAAATTAAAATTGAATAAAGGCTTCGAATTATCACTTTAGCCTTAAAATATTTAACAGTAATACAGCTTTGCTTGTGAAGAGTATTGAAGTTTCGTTTTAACTGAAATTAACTTTTTTTTTCTTGTTTTTATTCAATTACTTTAGATAGTCGTATTATGCCTCGGTTTCTCCATAAGCATTTCTGTCATTTCTAGCATCATTCATTTTGCTCCCACAAAAGGTGTTTCCACCGAAAATTTGGTATTGGTAGCATCTTTCATCCGTTGGAACAGCTGATTTGTTTCTGTCTAATTATCGAATCGATCTTTGGGTGCGTGATTTTGAAGTTTTTGAAGGCAATTCTAAGCGTTGTCGTTACAGCATTGTCTTCGAAAATAGGATTTGTCACTAGAATCTTCCATAAATTATTAAGTTGGTATATATTTATACTTATTACGACAGCGTATGAAAGCTTCGATTTGACCGAATCCATTTCTACTGTTGCTCACCTTCTCACCTTATTTTCTTTCATATCTGTCATCCTTTCATCTCCATGCTTTGCTTTAGCTCAATGGAAAATGGAAAATCTTTTACAATAAGACACAAGTTAGACAGACAATCCGAAAAGGAAGAAAGAAAGTAATTTTGTAGCCAAAACTCAGCATAATGCTTCAAAATCATTTTTACCTGTCTGCACTGAGCTGCGTTGCTTCAGAAGCTTTATATTTTTACGGATACCTCGTTCTGCTCTGAATTTCTCAGTCACTTGTGTGTAATAAAACATGGTTGTCTATTTGTCTTCTTATTTTTTTTTCTTGCAGTCGAAGATTTGCTCAAGTTTTCCATTTGGAATTCACAAAGAAGTTAAGCTGTTCTTTTATGGTTTTGCTTTTTAACTGCTGTTTTGTATCATTTTAGTTTTCTTTGAAGACAAAATGAGCTAAATGGAAACGTATAGAATGATTATGATTACTGAGAAATAATTACAATTTTATATACATACCTACTTATATATGTGGGTTAAAATATTGTAGTCGGAGAAAATGAAAGCATTAGAAATTTATGAATATTAAAGATTTTTTAGTTTTAAGAGTATAAGTATAAAATATTATTTGTGCTTACTGCTTTGAGATTTAACGTAGAAAAACAAGAACTTGGCTGAAGAGATAAAGGGAAAGAGAGGGAGCATTCGACAAATTTTCATTACCACATAATGTTGTTTGCTAGTTTTTCAAATGCTCCCTCTCTTTCCCTTTATCTAATCACCCACGTTCTTATTTTTCTACGCTTACTGCTCAAAGCTCACATAAACAACTACGCTTTAGTAATTTAACCCAACGTCTCTTTCTTTTAAGGTCAATAAGCTAATTTCCGCATGTGGATTGAAGAAAATCCACGAGAGTTTCTCAAGATTCCGTTAAATCTAAAAAAAAATCACTGCACTTATTAGCCGTTGGAGCCATTGGTCCTTACTACTACTTTAAAGCGTGCCGAACTGAATGGGATGTTTATTCAAGACTTGTCCTTCCCACAGCACGGCGCCACATGTTACATTCGGGTCAAACAGTTGACTTAGTGAAGGAAACCTTTGTTGAATGCATTATTTCCCCGAAATTGGCCACCAAGAGACCGTGTGATGTAACGCCTTTCGATTATTTTCTTTGGTTTTATGTGAAGCCCACTGGTTAATGCACACAACTTATCAACTTTATCGAAATTTGAACTTCGAGAATACGCCATACCCGAAATACTTGGAGATTAAAACATTAATGCCATAAAACCATCATCCTAACCTACACCTCTAAAAAATGTATATTCATCCGTATGCGTTAAATTTCTTCGTCAAGAGAAGACTTAGAGAAAGTAAAACCAAGATATAGACTCTCTCCATGTACCAAATTGCTACAGGTCAAAATTTAAATGTCAAAACTTACATGCTTGGCGACTAAAACCTCGCGCTGGGACTGCTTTGCCTATTTTATTGTCCAATTTCTAAAAACAAAAAAATTAATAAATAAGTAAATAAAACGAAATAATAATAACACTAAAGATAAAAATCTCTCACAAACTGACGATATTTCATCGCATCAAGACATAAACAGAATGCGAATTATAAGTAGGTTTAGATTTTATTATCCGTTTTGTCATTTTGGATGGTTCAAGTTACATATTTCGAAAGGAAACTGCAATCGATTCCTGGAAGAGTTATATGCCAATCTTTTCTTGTAATCAAACAAAAAAAAAAAAAAAACAAAACAAAAAAAATGGCGGTATAAAAATCGTTTAACCAAACTGCATCATGCCGAAAAATATAGCCACCAAAATGGGCATTGGCTAGCATACAACAGAAACTGAATTCAGTACATTAGCAACTGAAACTGAAACTTTTTTTTTTTTTTTTTTTATTAATTTACAATCTATCAATAAGACAATAAGTAAGTTAGTTGAAAGTTCATAATATAACAGAAATAGCTGTACTCCAGTGAGAACAGCTATTATATTCAAAATTCTATAATTAAGAGTTTATTTACAATATATACAAAATTTAATCACTAAAAGGTAAATCTAACACATGATTTCTATTAAGTCTTCGAGTTGTATCGCTATTATCTAGTAGGCCTATTGCCAAAACATTTAAATGATCATGTAGTCTCTCAACATACCTTGTGCTTATTCTACGTATTTCATCTTTAATGTATGGAATATTTAAATCTTTGTGAATTTGGTCATTAGCCACAAACTAGGGGGCGTCAACAATAAGTCTAAGCGTTTTGGACTGATATCATTGAAGAATTTCAATATTTGATTGGCTTGCAGTTCCCCATAATTGGATAGCATATGTCCACACAGGCTTTAAAATAGCCTTGTAAAGCCGAACTTTGTTCTCCAAACTAAGCTGCGATTTTCTCCCAAGCAGCCAATATATTTTGTTTAGTTTTTATGTTGAGTTTCTTTGTCTTGCCTTTAATATGACTTTTCCAAGTTACTCTCCGATTTATATCGAGTCCAAGATAATTTGCAGAATCACTATGAGCAATTTGTGTATTATTTAAAAATACTGACGGACAATCTCCTCTTCTCAGAGCATTTTTATTATTTTCTTTATTTTCCATTTCTTAAGCGATCGCTCTATTTCAACTATTTAATTTTGAATATCTTGAGATACTTCTGCCGCAGTGTCTTTAGATGCAATTATAGCTGTATCATCAGCATAAGTGGCTACTTGAACATCACTGAAAACAGGAAGATCGGCAGTGAATATTGTGTAAAGGACAGGTCCCAGAACACTGCCCTGTGGGACACCAGCATGGATACTATATAGTTTCGATGTTTTGCCTTCCATTTGAACATAAAAGTGTCGATTGCTTAAATACGATTTCAATAAGAGGAAAAATGGAGCAGGAAGCAGTTTTTTCATTTTATATAACATGCCTGGATGCCAGACTCGGTCAAATGCTTGTTGTATATCTAGAAATACTGCCGCAGAATACAGTTTCTTCTCGAATCCACTTGTAATTATATCCACTATACGATGACATTGCTCTGGAGTTCCATGACCTCTCCTAAACCCAAACTGATGTTCCGGTATTATATTGTATTCATACAAAATTGGTAACAATCTACTCATAAGTATTCTTTCGAATACTTTGGAGAATTACACCAGCAAGCTAATAGGACGGTAGGACGAGAGAATATTTTCAGGCTTGTTTGGTTTTGGAATCATTATCACCTCCGCACATTTCCATTGCTAAAAATTGAATACACTTTTGAGAGAGCATTTTCGTAACTCTTCCGTCGATTTTATCATAGCCTGGTGACCTTTTTTGATTCAGTTTTGCGAATTCTTCTTTGATTTCAGACACAGTAATTCTACGAATTGGCATACACATTTGACAAGGTACATCCAGAAACTCTATTATTTCAGTATCCTCAGGCGCAAGATTTGAATTTGGTTGAAATGTTGAGTGTAAATGTTGTGCAAATGCCTCAACCTTAGCTTTGGCGGTTTTACACCATTCTCCATTATGATTACGTATAGCAACATTTCGTTTTGCAGGTCGTTTTAAATATTTGGTAGCTCTCCAAAGGCTGTATTCATAGTCTTTCGCGTTAGATTTCAGACTTTTGAAAAACTCTGCCGTTGCATCATTTCTTACTTCGTGCAAGCGTTTTTTAAGTTGGAATGATGCTGTATTGTACCTAGTTTTATCTGCTGGACATCTACTGGTTTGCCAATTTTTCCGAAGCTTTCGCTTATTATTTATAAGGTTCCTAAGCTCAGGTGATAAAAAAACAGTGATTAGCTGTAGCACTTTTGGCTGGTGCAGTACACAACAGACCTGCTTCATGTATAATGTTTGTAAATGATTCCACAGCCGCATCCACTTCTAAACCAGTTTTGAGAGATATATTAGTATTTAGATTCGCATCTATCCAATCTTGAAATGCTAAAATATCTGTCCTAGATGTGACAATTTTATATTTATTTGATAGTGCTGGAAGAGCAGTGCCATATGTAATTATAATTGGCGAATGGTCTGAACTTAGGTCATAGTTGTCCGAAATTTCCAGATGATGCCGTGGTATTCCAAAATAAACTGCAAAATCCAAAAGATCCGGTATTTTGCAGGGGTCTGATGGCCAATACGTTGGTTTTCCCGTAGACAGTGTTGAAAAATTATTGGTATTTATGAATTTATATAGCTCCTTTCCTTTGGGATTTGCTAACCTTGATCCCCACCAAGGGTGTTTGGTATTATAATCTCCACCAACAATAAATTTACAACCAAGTTTTTTGAAAAAGTTACAGTAATCTGTTCTTTAAAACAAAATCGTGGTGGAAAATACACTGCACAAACTGTAATATCAAATGACATGCATTCAACATTAATGCAAGCAGCCTGTATAGCATTTTCTTTAACTATTTCCATGATATTATATTTAAGCCCTCTTTTAATTAATATTGCAGAGCCGCCATGAGCTCTATTATCTGAATGATTTGCAACTATTAGATCATATCCATGAATTTTAAAGTGTGTCCTGTTGGTAAAATGAGTCTCTGATACCAAGAGGATATCAATGTAATTAGATTTAAGGAAAAGTTATACTTCTTCTGTGTGGTTGGAAAGCCCATTTACATTCCATATAGCAATTTGAAGATCTACTTGCATATTTTTGATATTAACAGAGATATCATGTTGAGGAGGTTGTTTGTTAATTCAAACTGTTTGGCTAATAAACCTTCGATTCTTTGGAAAGGGTCTTCGTCATTTGAACTTCTGTTTTCTCGTAGTACTTGCGCATAAGATGGGCGGTTTCCGCTAGTATTAAACTCATTTGGTCTGTGCGAAGATGAAAAGCTATGCTCCTGAGGTGGTTTGCTTGAATGCTGACGATAAGAATGGCTATTAGGCTTCTGCTTTGCAACTAATTCTTGATAAATTTTGCATCCCTTGTAGCTGGCAGCGTGATCTTGTAAGCAGTTAACACATTTGGCAGGCAAATCCTTGTCTTTCTGACACACTGAAGTAGGATGGCACATTGAACACTTAACGCATCTAAATGTTTTTGTACAATACGTCTTGGTTTGTCCCAACTCTTGGCATCGAAAGCATTGTACAATGTCAGTTACTTTCCTGGCAGGCTCTACTTTAATTACTTTAGGTATTTCAGGCTTAGGTATTTCAGGTCATAAATTTCTGCATTGTTGTTGTTCGGTTCTAGATCAATAAATAATATGTTCAATGGATGCTTGGTTATACGACTCCTAACATTGCTTATATTCCTTACGCAATGACCTAACTCTTCAATTTCATTTTTAATTGAGTCAATTTGTGTAGAAAAATGTAGATTTTTAACTGCAACTCTAAAAGAACGCTCTTGTTTTAACTGGTAAGTGTGAAACAAAACCTTATCTCTCTTAAGTGTTGTTATAAACTTTCTATAACTATCCACAAATTTAACCATAACGCGTATTTGACCGTTTCGTTGGGAAACTGAAACTAAAACAGAATTTTAGAATTCTGTCGTTAGCAGCAACAGAAACTGAATTCAGTACATCAGCAACTGAAACTGAAAGAAGTACGTTTGACTTCTTTCTGTTACTGAATGTAAGAAAATCAGCTGTTTTGCCATTCACTATTTGCATTAGCTTTACGAGTTTTTCGAGTTGTTGTTGTTTTTTGTTAGAAAATCATTTTCAGTTTCGTTACAGTTTCAGTTTCTGTTGTATGCGAAAACAGGCCTTTAGAGCTAAACAATAAAAAGAGTGATGCCTGTACTTGCAAACTGGCAGAGTTGTCAACTAATCTTAAAACAACAAATTTTCAGTAACATTTTATGCATCTCTACATAGCACTAGTACACAATTTTTTTGTATTATTCTTTTATTTTTCTTAAAGCGATTGGGTGAGAAATGCAAGCTGACACATGTGTGTGTATGTGTGTTTGTGTGGAAAAAAGTTCAATAATTATAATAAATTTTCAGAAACCTTCATCAAAGCAGTTTACAATGTCTACTCCACGTAATGAAAGCACATTTTATGTGGAACGAGTTCTTGGCCGGTACGTTTGCCTTCACGGACGTATTGAGTATCTAATCAAATGGACAGGATTTCCGATTGAGTATTGCACCTGGGAATCGCTTGAGCTCCTACTCCATTACCCAGAATTGATCGGACAATTCGAGCGAGACGATTATTTTACTGTTATAAATCCGGCACTACCTTGCATAATTTTGGAACAGTACATAAATGACATGTATATTTATGGATAGTAGCTGATGGCGTTCGACGTTCATTTGCATAAAGATTTTAATGTATTTAATACAATAAAATGTGAATTAGCTTTGTTCACTATTGTGTAATGTAGTGTATCATTTTCTTTTTTTTTTTTGTTGTGTTTTCCATGCCACGGTGTTCTTTGTTGTTCTGAATGAAGCGTATCTGATTTGATAGCTGCACGAAAGGAACTGCAATTAAATAAAAATCTGCAAGACTGATGCATATTATTGGTCTAAGACGCAGAGCGAGCGTCCTTGTGGGGCATTGAAATATGTACCAGTATAAGTAGCACAAACAGTTAATTCCCGCAAAGCGGGCTTCTGCATCCTTCTAATTACTCTGGTGTGTGCATTCACTCGGATCTTTAGGCGTTGTACTGCCATCGAGCACAATGTTGCTGATGGCATGGTCCACTACCTCGTCATGAACGGCGTTATTCAACGTTTTGATATTTTCCTATGTTAGAGTGCGTCGCTTTATAGAAGCTGCTTGGTGAAACGCAGATGGTAGCGCATGAACTGACGGATACATTTTGATGGTGTTTAGGCTGGTATTGGTGCATTATTGGTATGAGACTTCAAATGACAAGCTCCAAGTTTTGCTAATTAATTGATAATTAAGTCAACTAAATTTTAGTTTCCCAATGTATGTAGTTAAACGTGCATTATGTAAAAATACTCTAAGAGCAGAGGTGCAGATTAAGAAATATGCTGCATTCGATGTAACATGACGTTTTTTCTTTAGAATGACCATCTACATCTAATCGCTGACACTAAGTCTTAGGTAAACGTAACTGGCTGCTCGAGCCTGTATCACTTGCTCTTTATACGGTTTAGGCCCGGTTTACGTCACGTTTTGGTTGGATGAACTATCTTGGATGATGAGTTTCATTAACTTTCTAATAGCAGCAATTTATATAGCTATTAAATATCTGTGTAAGGTACTCTATATCCTGTGAAGCTAACTGCTTTTATTATGACTTCTAGCTGTTATTGAATTTTCAAAGCTCTTGTAATTTAAAATACAGCATACAGCATAATTATCATTAGCAGCATTCATGTACTAAAGGCTAAATGAATGACATTAACAACATTGGTTCTATAATTTAAAGTTGAATAAAAAATTCACAGCGAAATGTGAGCATAAAAGTTGGAAAACACAAGTAAGAACGCTAAAGTCGAGCTTGCCCGACAGTTAAATACACTGTATCGTCTCGTTGTTGCCCCAAAAAATGTTTCGCTATAACAAAAACAAAAAATAATACAAAAAAATCAAATGAATTCACAAAGACTACCTCGTAGATTAATGTAAAGCGGCGTATTTGCTCTGCTCCCACAATGATGACAGTGTTGGAACGATAAGGTGGTCGAGAGCCAAATGACGGCCGCCCGCCGTAACCAATAGAACAAAAGGTGAATAAACATTCTCTTTTTTCTACGCCTTTTGACAGTTCGCATTAACTATTGAGTGCGAGAGACATTGAGAAACTGCCAACTGAAAACATAGGAACATAAAAGCGAGCAGCCAAGCGAATTGCGGCACCTGTTTGCACATCTTTGTCTATAAAGTCAAGCCATCTAGTCAGCTTTCACGATGCGCTCAGAGAGAAAAACAATGCAACCCATAACAATGGTATAAATTCACCACACTAATCAAAAATATACATATGTATATACTTTCTGGGGTCTACCACGCCTCCTTCTGCCTGTTACATACATTCGCACAAACTTATTATACCCTTGTCCCATTGAATGCAGCGTATAAAAATATAACAAGCAAATTGCACACATACAGATACAGTATCTACTACTACCAATACCTTCCAAAGCTAATACTACATACGTATATCCTATCTATAGACTATCGAGGATTTCTCGCATCGAACAAATGGCAGGCAGCAGGAATCAGCGCACGTTATATAGAGCTTAATAAATGTCAATTGTGTCGCGTTGACTGTCAGTGGCCATTATATAAAAACTATTGAAAACAAAAAAAAAAAAAAAAGGAAAAGATACATTGGCAAAATGACGATTATTATTGCATTTATGAATGGTTTTTAATGTCACACAAAAGATACAGATACAAAGCATATGTGGCATTATTGAAAGTGTGCGGATTTAGCGCTTTAAATGACTTTAAACTTAACATGGCATAAAAAATTATCGTGTCGTCTGTGAAGTTCACTCCATGAAGAAGTAAATTATTATGCGCACACAAATCACACGCTTTGTTTCATTGCGGTTTCCTTAGGTTTAAAGTACTCGTACCACCGCCTGCCACTGCAATTAATCACAGCTGCTGGTGTCAGTCCTTCGCATTGCGCTCAGGATTCTTGTCTAAAGCACAAATAATACACGCTCAATTTGTAAATAGAAAAGCCTTCTGACTTTTGTTGCAGTCGAGAAGAAGCCAAGAGGACTACTCCTCAACTAAATAAGTCGCAGCACAAATAGCGCTTTTAAGTGTGCGTCTTGGTCTCCATGCATGCATTCAACTCCATTGAGTCACAATGCCAACTTAAATAGCAGATTCTTCGCCAACAAATATTTGTGTGTTGTCTACATTTTGGCAATGCAATTGTACAATATGGCCACGTTTGCATTACACACACATTCTCGTATATGTATTATTATCTGCGCCATGGAGCACACAGAAGAACACTTCAACAGCAAGTAAAATGCAGCTGTAGTACATATTACTTGGGTGTGTTGAAAAGTTTTGAGCACAATTAGTAGGGAGAATATATTCGAAGTGACTTTTAAGTAAGTAGCATTCAAGTACTATATTACCGTTAGACAAGATGCAACAGCATTACTACAATAACTAGATCAGAGTCGGGTGATTTGAGCCCTGTTTTGTTTTTTAGACATAAAATATCATTTAAAGATGTCAAGAAGTTTGATATACCTATGTGTAGAAACCTATATTTAATGTCTATCTCAGCATCATTCGTTTTTCAATGTTTGGTAAAGCATTGCAAAATTTTTTGAAAATAAAATTCGTCCGGTGTTTTGTGACTCCCTAAAAAAAAAAACGAATCAAATCAATAAATGACTTTATTTACTTTAATAACTTCATGATTTTCACGATTTAATCCTTTAGCTACATCGGAATCGATTTGTGTGGTGCTTTCTTGGGGACTTTATTCATTACTCTTGCGTTTAAGTTGCTTCAAATCCAAAAGTGTTTCCAAGAGAGTCAAGGTGTAGTTTCACATTAACTTGCTTCCGCGATTCGATTTCTTGGCTGGTGTACTTGCCTAAAATCTATCAATTTCCGTCAAAATCGAAAATAGCATAGATGATGTCGTTGGTAAGTTTTTTGTGAGCAGCTACATCGAATGGGATAGCAACAATAATACGAAGTTGCTCATCATCATCAGTCATGTTTACTTCAAACGCAAAAGCTGCTGAATTTTCATTCCTAATCAAGGCGTTCACGTAGTCAGCAAACCTCGGTATTACCTGAAATGACGAGATTTTTATCAATTGAGGCAAAAGTGAAAGCATTAGACCCGATTTGTGACGAATTTCAAACACTCGGCCGGCATTTTGTTTTCAGCCACGCATCGCTCAGACTTGTATAATAAGTCTTCAATGGACCATAAATGAACTCTTCTCTTTGGAAATTCTATTTGGGAAGAACCTTACCGAGTTATCAGTCTAAATATCCAAGTTTTGTTGGTTTATTTTCTATAGTACATATCTGATTTCTCGGTTGATCCAAATTTATATTAAATTTAATTTATTTCGCGTATAAAAACCTTAAAATACTCGGTGAGGCTTTCCAGTATTGGGTGTGTGTGTGCCATGATCATTTTATCAAATGTTTAGCCTAGGTCTTCAGCTCGTGTATATGTAAGCATATGCTAACTGTGATATATATTCAGAAATGGAACATAGGAACTCTTCATATCCGATAGCAGATCGATATCTTAAGGGTACAGACAGAGCTAATCACGAATATATATATACTTTATGTGGTATCCGATGCTTGCCTTAAATGCATTAAGAATTGCTGCGTTTGAAGACTCTAAATTTAAAGATAAAGAGTGAAATGTTTTAAATTTGTATACTGATTGCTTGCTTAATTTAAATGAGATCTAGGAACATACCAACTTCAATATGTTCAGTCCACAGTACAATATGCAGGTATGATTTGTTGTTTGCTGTACAAATAAAGAGGTGGCGGTGTCATATGGATCATTATTACACAGCGGCAACAGCTCTTCGTCATCGATGGATGGTTGTCTACCTTCGAGCATCATGTTAAAAGCATACGTGTGTAAAGTGCTGTCTACAAATTCTTGGTGAATCAAATTCATCATAACAGCAAGTAACTGTAAGAGTTTCATGAACATATAAATAATTTGATGAACCTCACGCATTATAACTGTACTTACATATATCTCTGGTAATATGCGCTGGAGCTGGCTGAGACACTGACAACCAGTTGGGATGAACAGTTCAAGACAAACTATTCGTTCAGCATGAAGGAGTTCAGCTTTATCGGTAAGATTATTGTTTCTTCGTAAAGTTGGTATACATTAGACATCAAGTAGCACAACAGTCCTTATATAAACAACAACTCATTGTCCATGTCTGTAAGATGAATTTATTACTATACGAAATTAAAATTGTTAGTCGTAAATGACTTACATAACTCAACATATCAGTTCTCCATATGATAATCTCCAGCTTACTTTTTTAAAGATATTCCAGACAACCCTCATTGTAGCAAATAGAAATAGAATAGAACTTAAGAAGACAAATTTTTATTGCCACAAGTTGATTCCGATTATTGACGGCAGCGAAGCAGGCGTGACTCTGGTTGCATGCAACTTCTGCTACTCTACTTCTCAACTTGCTGCAAACTGTTGCAGTGCACCAAGGACATCTAAAGTAGCGTTCATTTGTGCGATATTTTTTTTTATTATTTTTCAGGCATTTATCGTCTGCTGGCTGACATTTTATTTTATTAGCGTGACATTTGAATTGATATTCGAACCCAAAAGTGTAAAGGAGTTGAGTACCAAAGGCGCAACTTTGTATGAAATGGGTGTCGACTTACTTCCGAATGTAAAGTGTTTAGCTTGCATGCTATTTGCATAGAGTAAAACTCGAATTTTCATATACATATGTATGTACATATGTATATCTGCCTAACTTCAATCCACATGAGTTTAAATCTGGTTTTGTGGCTGCTGCTGCAGCTTACTAAATACTTTAGACACTTTTCTGTTTGTTTGCAGTTCATTATTTACGCAAGGAGTTAATTCAACGATTTACTTTTGTTATTAACAACAATTAAACTTGTATTCTGTTTGTTTCTTAAAAAGTTAAATAGTTGGAGCTGTAGTGCAGCCAAGCTGTGCATCAAAATACAACTCTGTACATAGTATATCACTAGAGCTGCAAGACTTTCGATAATTTTTCTGCTTACACTTTCGATAGTTTTCTGAATCGATTACACATTGCTATTTTTACATTGCTCTGTGTAAAGTGTTGTTGCGAGTTACTCAAAAGCAAGTGAAATATATTATGTTCCAATAAGTACACAAAATAGTAGCTATAGTTAAAGTGGTGAATTATATTATACCCTGCATACACCACATTTGTTCATAGTAGTTTTTCATTTGCCTGCAATTTTGCTTTCTCAAAAATATATTTATAAAAGTCGGTAAACCTTTTCTTTTAGACGGACTTACTGTTGGAATCTGTACGGATATTTATTGATCGAATTGTCTTGCCTTGTGGATCATGAATATAGATAATGGAGTCGCCTATTTACCTTTGGGTACGTTATTGCGTGCAGTTTAAAATTTCAACAAACTCAATATTCTCTGCTTATAAATATGTTTTTTTTTTGTGCAGGATATAATTACATATATAAATTTGAGGTCATTTAGCATGTTGGTTTGTAAAATAAGCAAGTACATGCCTTTTGTTCATATATCTTTTCGTATTCAGGAAGTCGCTGACGCGGCATTTGAAAAGGCAAACAAGGTATTTACAGACTTGCATGACATCGTTTTTGTTTGTTTTCGTTTGATCAAACAAATCAAAGCAACCAAATGATTATGAATATTTCAAAATATAACTAGAACAAATGGAAGTATACAAGCGTAATATGCTGTATGTAGAATTTGTTGGCTCGTGCTCTAACCTGTATAAATGACGCAGTTGCTTAACGAATATTTTAAGAAAAGAAACCGTAAGTAAAAAACAAAAGAAAAGTAAAATAAAGCAGCTAGGAGTGATACGCTCTATGGTTTCAAACATAAACTGCGAAAGAGATGGACGTAACGTATAGCAACTGAATCGAACGACAGCTTCGTTTGTTTCGTTCATTTGCATTGTTTATTCATTTTGTTTGATTCTTTGGTTGTATCGAACAAAATAACCAAAAACTTACAACATGTTTGAACTTATTTCGTCCGTTTGAAACATTTTTTAAATAACCAAATGAAAAGTAGAATAAAATTGATTTGAGGCATAATAGACACTGATACAAATTGTTATTTTTTTTACTCTTATTTTTTGAATGCATATTTTCAGAAGCCTAGTTAGACATGCAAAAATATTGGCCTTATATATCGATTTGCTTAGATTTTTTTAGTTTGCTGTGGCTTTGAGTGGAACTTCTGTTAAATAGCCAATTTATACAAATTTTTTGCATGTCCGATGTCAACCATTCTGAAAATATAACTTTTGTGTACCTTACAATAAGTGGTAAGCCTCTAGGGAAATTTCTACTGGACAAAAAGTTTTTGTATCGCATTAATAAAAGTATTATTGGGCCTAATATGTAGTAGGTTAGTTTTACAGCAGTGCAATGTATGAAACGACGACTTTCTGATGATAGGGGATTATTTTATTTAAGTGGAACATGAAGCAAATGTATGAGAATGAATCATAATTTGTATTATACCAAGTTCTATTGTAAAACAGCAACTTCGAAACAACTAAATGTTTACAGAAGTTCTTTACTCTATTATCTGCACAAAGTAAAATGAATTAATTAATAAGAAATTTTAGTTAAATCTTCCAAAATTTATTTTATCTAACAATAATCTAACAATTATTATTCATTATTATTTCCTGAACACAAGATCGTTAGTACTATCGATACTTTAACACTATTCATTCAAAACTATCGAGTGCTGGCACTATCGAAAGTTGTACAGCTCTATAAATCATGTATCGTGACTCACGCACGTCAAAGGCAACAAATTTTGACGACATACTCCAAATAATTACGGTTTTGAACTCTTAGAAAAAAAAAAACTAACTGCAGCGCGTCAAATAGTAAGCGTGGAGATAGTTTAGTCAAAAATAAATTAGTTGTCTGATAGTCTCAGTGTCCTAAACATTATTTCAACTAGCAGAGCAATAGCAGGCAATATTTTCCAAAGATAAAAAAATCGTAATTCGTAAAAAACGGAAAATCTTTTAAAGCGATTTTGTAGAAAAAAAAAAAAAATAAAACCGAAAAGTCTTAAACGCGAATATGGCTCCCATTAAAAAAGAAGAAGCAGCCGCAACTGATTTGAAGTCTCGTGGGGTTGTAGCTGCTTACACTGAAAATCTGGTGTTGCCGAAAGATGCTGCAGGCGTTGACTCTAAACTGTGCAAGCATCCGCTTGAAAATTATTGGACTGTTTGGCATTGGCAAAGCGATCACACCAAACGCTGGGTTGATATGCTCAATGAAGTTTGCAGCTTTGACACAGTTGAGGACTTTTGGTGGTAAGTGCGCTTGCAACGCTGCATTTGTTATACCATCAGTTTGTAAGTCTGTAAAGCATTAAACCTTTTTTTTAAGTCACTATCAGCTTGGTATTTGATTTGGTAGCTTCTCGTTTAACACTTTGTACTAATGGGCGCGTACCGCCCACTTTTTGTTGTAGCCAATATGATTTGCATTGTCATGTGAATGTTAATTTGGAAATGGAAATTTGACTTTTCTTACAGCGTTTACTACTATATCAAGCCACCATCTGAGATCAAAGTGTACAATGATTATTTGGTATTTAAGCATGGTATACGGTATGTAGTTGGTTTGAAAAAGTTTCACAAAATTAGCAGCGGCAGTCTAATATTTTTTTTTTTCATTTTTTTTTCCATCAACAGCCCCATGTGGGAGGACGATGCAAACATGCAAGGTGGTCGCTGGATTATACTACTTAACAAGTTTTCCAAGTCCCATTTGGATAAGTTGTGGCATGATTTGGTAAGATATACATACTATATATATGTTTATATAAAGTATAACTTCGCAGTATATGCAAAATGTCAGAGATTCATGATCTGAGCTTCGAGTTCGAGGTGCTAAAGCTTTGTCCGTTTGTTATGACTGTTCAGTTGATTGTTTCTATAGAGTGTAGCACCACCAAACTTGGAACACAGACTTAGTAGTTGTTCTCTTTTCCTCTACAAAATACAAAATACACCATATTTTTGGTTACACCCTGTTAGCCTTGGCTCTCGGAGTTCCACTAGTCTCGATCTGGTAAGAGCCGCCACGAACGACGAAATGCTTCGTCGTTTCTTGTATGCCTGTCATTCTGTCTACTCGTTTTTAGAGATTTTATAGATCACTTGAAGGGTACGTAGGCTGCTATTTATATTGTAAAATAGTTCGAAATGGTTTTATTAATAAATATTTTCAAATAATATATTTACTACGTATGTATTTTTCACAGTTGCTCCTTCTGGTTGGCGAGAATTTTGAATATTCGGAGGAAATATGCGGTGCTGTGGTTAATATACGTCAAAGGGCTAATAAGATATGTAAGTCGCATTTATCATCTATTAAACTTTTTTAGTTTATTTATTTATTTCCGCTATTTGTTATCAAAACAGCCATTTGGACCAGAGATGCCAAAAACGAAAGAGCTATACTCGATATTGGCAAAACGCTAAAGGAGCAGTTGCCGTTGGGGAGCATCAGTCTTCAGTATCAGGTGCATAAGACTGCCATGTTGCATCAGGGACACGGCGCCAATTCCGTGTACTCTTTGTAGTTATGCGTGCGTTGCTATATAAACTACACAGCTACTAATGAGATCGATGGAGATAAGGAGATATACACACACTACACAACAAGCAATGAAACTTAACATGCACAACCAAACACAACCTATCTAAAACGAATATAAAATGAAACGCACTACAAAAAAATACACACAGTTGAAATAGTGAAGGAGATACAACATACAAAACGGAGCAAACAATGAAAAATATAGTCTAACGACAAACATACACACACGAAATCAAATTTGATACATATCTGCAATTGATTTTAATCTTGAAGATTTTTTAATTAATGCATTTGAAGTACTTAATGAATTTTTACACTACTCACTCGCCTAGCTTGGAAACTTCGCAAGCAATACTTGAAACATTAAAGATTATTCGAATTTGTGCAATTATACTTATCTGTAAATTTGTGAACCAATTAAATGGTCCTTGCATCTTGGATGCAGATACGCAATAAATCAATGTGATAATTACTGAACAATAAATCCAGCAATATTCTTTCATTATATAATTTTATTATATATTAATATTAGCAGTACCCTGGCAGACGTCGTTCTGCTCTTCCCATTGCCTCTCCTTTTCCTCTCATTCCTTCCCCCTGTCCCACCTTTCTTCTGCCCCACATTCCATCCCCCTTTAACCTAGCTCCAATTCTCCTACCCCTCTACTCCTGTCGCTTCCATCACTTCTACAACAACCCCTTACGCTGTCCCCATTCCTATGCCCCCTTCCGCTACATCTCCTTACTTTAGCACCCTTTTCCCTGCACCCTTCGATCCTATTCACATGTGTAGAACACTTCATCCCTCTATCTTAAATGGTACCTAGCGCGTTGCTGCCATTACGCATCCTTCCCTATGATCCCATACCCTACCTTCCATTTCCTTTTTGAAAGGAACCCGGCACGTTGCTGCCCTTTCCCCTACCTCTCCTTCCCTCTGCCTCCCTTTCCCCTAACTCTCCTTCCCCTGCCCCAACCACCATTTACCACTTATTCCCCTCCCCCTTCACCCTACCTACCTTCCTTTCATTCCAACTTCGCCCTGCCCCCTTTCCTATGCCTTCCACAACAACTATCCAAATATTCCAAAATCCTGACGTGATGGATTCTGACCCCTGATTCGGATTCTACGCAGCAAATTTCTTCGGAAACGACCCTCAGCTTTCCAACAACTGACATGACGGTATTTGTTGACCTGTGTATATTTATTGGAAACCTTTATAAATATATAAAGGGCACCAGGAAAAATAAAGACCACTTAAAAGTCGCAAACAACTTCGCGGGGGCCAGCTAGTTGTAGTATAAAAATGATGTAGCATAGTAGTCGTTCGATTTGTCAATAGCTTATTACATTACAGTCGAAATCAATTTTACTTACCAGGTCAGCTGCTTTCTACAATGTCTTTGAAGATCGGATGGCTTACCTAAAAAAGTTTGTGTGTTAGGTGAAGGTTTGCATTTGAAGAGAAAAGCGACAGGCTCAACATCTCTTCTTGCAGTAACGTAACTCGCTGAGGTGGATACATAGACATCAAACGGAGCCCATAAATGAATAATTTCTTAAAATTTACCTCGCCGTCATTAAATTCATCAAATGAGTCTACCAAATATGAAATTACAGATGTATCGCTTAATTATATTAGAATACTTTAGGAATAACTGGGCATCTTGTCTTGCTACAAAACGTGTCTCATGTCATTGTTTGCTACGAAGCTCAAATAATGTTTCATACTAGTATAAGTACTGACGATATTGGTGCTTCGATCAGTACACAAACCACGGATATGTTGCATGGCTTTCCTTTTGGTTTCTTATATTAAGAATGTTTATTATTTATAATGTGGGCAAGCTGCAATCACAACAAACCGCCGAATCCTTTTCAGTCAGAATCTCCCAACTGTTCCGGGAATACTCTCCGGCTTCTGAAATCATATCTCTTACTCTTCGCCTGCCAAGGAGATAATTGACCTTTGACGAACGCTTGGTATGACGGGGGTTGTCGCCAAGCTGTTGTAGAGAAAGACGTCGCAAACAGAAGAGAGTTGAGCAAAAAATATCAAGAAAAACTGAGAGAGTTCTCCTCTTTTCAGAAATAATAAAGAAATGGAACAAGAAAGGCGTGAAATTGAGGATTTTGAACAGTTAATTGATTGAAGTGAAGCTCGAAAATTTTATTATAAACGTCAAGCGTCTGTCCGAAGGTTTTAAGCCTGGAGTATTTCTAATGTCACCAATTGAAAATGGTTCACATGTAGAGCCACCGCACTGTAACGTGGTTTACTCAGTACTTAAAAAGCTCCGATAAACGGTGGCGAAGGGTTGGTAAGGCATATGTACCAACTCTTATGCAAGATTTGCTCCAATGAATGCAAGAAAGGAGACCCCACTGTAGGTGCCGACTACCCTGGAATAAGTCTTCTTTCAATCGGTTATAAAATCTGTGCATCCGCGTACTGTGTAAACGAGGGTGCACTGACAGGATAGTTAGTGACCAAATTTTCACTCTACAACATATCTTGGAGAAGACACATGCGTGCAACATAGATACACATCACAAATCTGTCGATTATAATGTGAGATGTGGTGAGGATGACTCGCATCTAAAAGACATCAGAACGGAGATCCGCCAAGGAAGCCTATTGGGCCCATTATCTGCTCCGTACATACACGGACATGCCAATTATTCTCGAACAATAGCTCACTGGACGCTGACATTAAGGGATACAGTGTCTTTAGGAGTGTTCGAGAGGAAGGTTATTGGTAGGATTTTTGGTTCCCTTAGAGTTAGCGCCGAGTTTAAGACTTGTATGAAGCACGAGCTGTATGATCTGTATGTTAAGATTGACATAGTTCAACGCATAAAATTCCAGTGGCTGCATTGGGCTGGTTACCTCAAACGGTTGAACCCCAAGCTCCAGCCCTAACTTGATTGGTGGACGGCATCAGAGAGGACGTCCAAGCTTAAGATGGCAAAATTAGGTCTATGATGATCTGAAGAAGCTCCGGATTGCAAGCTACACCGAATGGTGCGCCTTCCTACGTGCAGCTTTGACCGATTGACGGTTGTTAAGGCACCTAAGTAAGTAATAGCTCACTGTATCTACCTACTCAGATAACACTGCAATCCTTGCGATGCTTCAAGCAATCTAGAATATTAGCTGGATGCACATGGTCTATGGCTCCGTGGATGGAACAAAGTTTTTTCACATAACTTTCACACTCAGAATTGGTAACTGATTTGTTGTTAAGCTAAATGACGTGGCGATTCCATCATGAGTTTCTGTCAAATATCTTACGTTGACACTAGACTAACTAGGCTCACAATTCTTCTTCACATCGCGATAAAGGGAAACTTCAGCATGCGGGAAATACAATTGATATTGGAGCGTCAGTCATAACTAAAGCTACTTATCAAGATCCTTCTGTGGATATATGACAATGCATTTTGGAAAGTGGCAAGTGTTTTTAACATTTAAATTCGCCAATGGTTCCAGAGCAAAGTGCTGTGGATGAACAAGTCCTTACTGGAAACAGCACCTCCTACAGAGTGCTTGGAACACACTATGTGCAGAAATTGTCTGATTACACAAACCACCTGGCGATAAATTTATTGAACAGCATACTACCAGAAGACTTGAGTATCACCGTCTGGAACTCCGATTCAAAACTTCATATTGATCCAAATCCCTTAGTTTCACTTCCTCCTCACCATTAAGTATAATAAAGATAACAATAATTAAATTGAGATATAAACTTCATTTTAATAATCCAAATTCACAAATTTTGAAAGGTGAAGACAGATTTAAAATAAAGGAAATAAACGAAACTAAATAAAAAAAAATTGTATACTATGCTTATGTTTTCTTTCTTATCCATGATGCAGCGACCATTTAATTGGTTCACAAATTCGTATTTAAATTGGATATTTCTTCATTGCTTTAAGTATTTTGTTTCGATGTTTCCATAGTAAGGGAATATTGTGTAAATTGATTGGTATAACTAAGTACATCAAAGATAGAAACTCAACTGAAATCATGTAACATATACATATCTAACCTCACTATACTATATTACTCATTATTTGGTGTTTTTCATATGGTGTCGCCTGCGTGTTTGTAGTGTGTTTCATTTGATATATATATATATATATATATATATATATATATATATATATATATATATATATATATATATATATATATATATATATATATATATATATATATATATATATATATATATATATATATATATGTAGTATTAGATAATGTTTAATTTTGTATATGAAGTTGCATTGCTTGTTGTGTGTGTGAGTGTGTCTCATCTTTATCTCCATCCATACATCCATCGATCACTTGTAGGTTATTGGGCAACGCACGCATAACTACAAAAAGTACACTGCATCGACAGATGGTCCCAGCGGCACCATGGTAGCCTTATGCACCTGATACTGGAGAGACACGTCATCCAACGGCAACACATTTTTGAGCTTTTCGCCAATATCGATTATAGCTTTTTTATTTTTGGCATCTTTGGTCCAAACGGCTGTTTCGATTACAAATAGTGGAAATAAATTAATAAACTAAATCGACTTAATAGATGATTAATTCTACTTACATAGCTTAAAACCAATGTTACGTATGGTAATAACGGCTCCGCAAACTTGTTCCGAATGTTCATAATTCTCACCGATCAGAAAGAGCAACTATGGATAATATATGTAGTAAATATATTATTTAAAAATGTTTATTATTACCGTGATTCATTAGGTACAAATGTATATTAAAAAATAAAAGTTATAGTGTTGTAAAAAGTATCCTAACCATATAGGAAAGTTTATATTTCATTGGCTTACTGAAAAAAAACGCAACACTACATATGATCTAAAGATCTGCCAAAATCAAGAAGACAGACAGTGTGACAGGTTGTCAAGAAACGCTAAAGCATATAAGCCCTTCGTGACCGCTATCATCAAATCGAGTCTTGTAGAGCTTGGTTAATCATCAATCGCGCACAACGCCGTTATACAGAACGTCTCTCTCCGACGAGCTTTAAATTTACTGTTTGGAGAGCACACAAAAGTTGAAACGCATCCGCTGAAGTAGCTTCGTTCATTAGACACCATACTGGAAAGTGGGCTCGCAGTGATGAAGAAAAGGCCAACGTTTTTGCAGCACATCTCAGAAATATGTTCCAACCAAATGCGCCAACAAATGGTTTTGTGCTTCCCACAAGCACATTATAACAATTCACACAGAAGCACTAAGAGTCAAGGCACATGAAGTCAGGAAAGTTATCTATACAGATAAATAAAGTTGGAGTGTATGTTTGTAATATTAAAATCTCTTCTTCTTTGCCGGCATTAAACACAATAACAACAACAGCTACAGCAACAGCAGCCACAAGTACAGCAACAAAAAGATCGTATGTGACGAAAGAGCAGTGTGGACGAACGAACCATAGCACAAAGAGGAGACAAAGGATAGGGAAACTATATAGAAACGCGTCTATAAGAAGTTTCACTTCAATAATGCAGAAAAAACAAAAGTGTCCAATAACAACTTTGTATTTCTTTCAACTTCACGCAAAGGAAAGAGTGGCAGGGAGAAGGAGTGGCAGGGGGAAGGAGTGGCAGGTGACAAGGGATGGCCGCGTACAACGTCGCGGGGACCAACTATTCAAAAATAAAACTAATCCAAATAAGGCGGCAGATCTTGATCTGAATATTCCACAAATGCGATCATTTAACTCCCTAATTCAGCAATTATTTATATATCAGTACTATTTAATGCTATAAATAAATGGAAACAAATTTACTATAGTAATGATCCCAAAACTTGAAAAGCATAAAACACACGCAGTCCCATACAGGCCCATAAGCCTTTTATCCTGCATATTCAAACTCTGCGAAAATATTTTTCTCATAAAATGCGACCAATACATACGAGACATCATTCCTAACTCATCAATTTGGGTTTCGCGAGTAGCACTACACTTCGGAGATTCGTACTGTGTTGGAGCACCGTGAATATTGCTCAGCCATCTTTCTCGAAGCGAAGAAAACACAAATGAAGAAATGAAACTGAAGGATAATTCCCCACACTGGCTTAAAAATTCACGCTCCGAATAAGGTCTGGATTATAAGGTGTTGCTTTACAATACAGTCATTAAACAGATATAGACGTATTATTGCCAGCTGTGGGATAACGCTCAAGCACAAGCGAAAAATCTCAGAGTTCTAAAGCTTCCCAACGGAGGCTTAGAGTGTAGCGGTTAGGATTACAAGAATATATAAAAAAAAAACTAAAAATCAAGAAGTCAGCACTTAACCCGATTTGAAATGCAACGCGTGGTCTTCTCAGACGCAACAAAATTTAATTTGGAACGTCCCGATAGCTATAGCTACTATTTCCAAAAAAAAAAACTCATCAATTGGACCTGCTGCATAGCAAAGTTGGAGGTGTGCGGAGCCATTTCGTATTATGGCACCTGCAAATTACAATTTTCGTCAACCAAAATGAATGCGTTGCCTTAAAATGGTAAAGAGTAAATGGAAAGAGTAAATGTGGTAATTTTTCATAAGCTTTGTGAACCCCTGCTCTGGATTTATTAATATGATAATGCGCGCATATATATAGCCCGGTTGTTAAACCGTATATATACATATATATATATAGCGAAAATCTGAAGCTATTAGGCTGGACACCATAATAACCGTCTTTAAATATCATCGAAATTGCTTGGAGCTGATTGACACGTCAAGTATATGGATCAGGACAACAATATTCGAGTGTAACCGAACTAACGCAAGCCATCGCATTAGCTTTCAGCGGGATTCGCTAAATTTTTTGGCCAATTTTTATGCATGCTATCCAAAACCAGATGGCTAGCACTAGTAAAAGGTTTGGTTTAGGTTTGGGAGCAAAACAAAGCTAAGGAATAGCCTATTCTAGTGGCGAGTAGTGCAGAAGTAGTATATGGCATTTAACAAATTACCTGCAACTCTCTAACATTCTGTATATACGCATATATTATAGAAAATCTTACCAAATCATGCCAGAACATATCCAAATGTGTCCTGGTAAACTTAGTAAGTAGTAAGTTCCAGCGACCACCATTTTTGTTTTCATCGTCCTCCCAAACGGGGCTGTGTTGATGCAAAATAAAATTGTTTAATAACAAAAAATATATAATATATAGACGAAAAGTGTGCTAAATAAATTACTTACCGTATGCCTTGTTTGAATATCAAATATTCAGTGAATACATCCAGCTTAGATGGTGGCTTGACAAAGTAGTAAACGCTGCAAGTAGACGTAATTTTTGAACAAACAAAAAAAAAAAATGGAAGTAAACACAAACGCGCCAAACGCACTTACCTCCAAAAGTCCTCAACCGTATCAAAGCTCGTCACTTCAGTAAGCATTTCTTCCCAGCACTTGGTGCGATCGTTCTCCCAATGCCATAACGTCCAAGAATTTTTAAGCAAATGCTTCTTCAACAGTTTAAGGTCAACGCTTACAGCATCTTTCGACGACGAAGCCAGCACTCCGACTTCAGCGGTAGCAACAACATCATCTTGAGACTTTGTCTCAGCTGTGGCTGCTTCTTCTTTCTTTATGGTATTCATTTTCGCTAGTAAGCCTTTTTGGTGGTTTTTTTTTTTTTTTGTACCAAACCGCTTTAAAAGTTTTTCCGTATTTTACGAATTAGTTTTTTAACTAAATTCACAATTTTCTATTTAACACATTGATCAGAGCGCTGATATAGGTAGATAACTTATTTTTCTACAAAACTATGTCACGTTAAGTCTATGACGTGCTGCAATTTTTGTTTTCACAGAGTTCGAAGCCGTAAATATTTGGGGTACGACGTTAAAATTAAGTAAATGAGTTACTGTTCCAACCAGAGTTGTATTTTGATGCACCGCTTAACTGCACTACAGCGCCATCTATTTCACTTTTTAAGAAACAAACGTTAATAACAAAAGTAAATCCTTGAATTAATTCCTTGCTTAAATCATGAACTGCAAACAAGCAGAAAGCTGCCTAAAATATTTAGTAAGCCACAACAGCAGCCACAAAGCAAAATTTAAACTCATGTGGATTAAAGTTAAAAGGATAAAAGATTGAATAGAGGGCGCTGTTGTACAGTTAAGCGGTGCATCAAAATATAACTCTGGTTTGGATAGTAAATCAGACTCACCTACTTCATTTTAACGGCGTACTCAAAAAATTACCGACTTTGAACTCTTAAAAAAAAAAAAATCGAAAAATAGAAAAATAGAAAAAAGAAAAACGCAATTTGCAGCAAATCAGAAAGCAAGCCTTGGGAATATTTTTATAAATATAATTAGTTTTCTACTAGTCTCTGTGCTGTAAACATTACTTCAAATAAAAAATTGTGCTACGATAACATTTTCCAAAGTGAAAAAACTCATTCGTAAAAAAAACGGGAAATCTTTTAACGCGATTTTGTACAAAAAAACGAAAAGGCTTAGTAGCGAATATGTTGCCTATAAAAATAGGACAAACAGTTCCAGCTGAGATGAATTCGAATGGTGCAGCAGCTGCTTGCCCAGAAGAGGTAATGATGCCAACATCGCCGGAAGATGAGGCTGTTGCACTGTTGTACAAGCATCCGCTTGAAAACTCTTGGACGATTTGGCATTGGGTGAACGATCGCTCCAAGTGCTGGAGCGATATGCTTAACGAGGTGACGAGCTTCAATACGGTTGAGGACTTTTGGAGGTAAGTGCGTTTGCGGCGTTGCATTTTTGTTTTATATATTTGGTATTTCGTTGCGCACAAAATTTGACTTTGCTTGCAGCATTTACTACTATATCAAGCCACCGTCTGAGTTCAAGACGTACAATGATTACTTGGTATTTAAGCATGGTATACGGTAAGTAGTTGGTTTGGTAAGATTTGCAGCGGCAGTCTAATAATTTTTTTTTTCAACAGTCCCATGTGGGAAGACGACGCAAACAAGCACGGTGGTCGCTGGATAATAATGCTTACTAAGCTTTCAAAGACACATTTGGATAAGTTGTGGCATGATTTGGTAAGGCTTTCATATTTATATTGTTTATAGAATATAACTTCAGTGCATAATATCAGTGTGCTGTAAATTGAATTGCTAAATTTTGGGCATGTATTTTGGTACAGTAGGCATCGCATGATTCATGCTTCGAATTCGTGGTGGTATAGCTTTGTTCGACTGTTTGACTTGAAATTTTAAAATGTAGAACCACCAAACTTGGTGCTTATAGACACAGTAGTTGTCGTCACTCCCTCTACAAAAAACACACCTACTGTATCTCTTCTGTATAGCGAAACTTGTTTACTGCACTTTTTAAAAGTTTGGTTCCGTAATTGCACTCTTTTTTTTTAGACTTTACCTAGAACAGACAGCCTAGTTCACGCAATTGCGGGCACATAGCTATTAGAGATGCTCCATGGTTTCTACCTTCTCACAGCAGTATCTGCATTGATTAGTGGGTGCTAAGCACATTTTGTGTAGGTGATAATTGCATTTTTCGTGGCTTGTAGTAGTCCCACACAGTGTTCTTCGGTCTCGTTTGCTCATGGCTATTGCTTCTTCACCTTTTGTTTTGTGAAAATTTAGTAATTTTTTTATTGTTTTTTGACTTTTGAAGTTGAAGTTTAAGCGGTATGTTTCAGTGGCTTTGTTGAGCCAGTTTGTTATAACATGGTTTTCTTCTTCTTGGTTTATTCATCAGCTTCCACGTTGCCTGTTAGTCCTCTGTGTTCTGGTGTTCATATCATATTTGAGTTAGCCAGGATTTTGAGATTCTTGTGGCATTCGTGCATGATTTTTTCTAAATTGATAGTCTTTTAGTGCGTTTAAGTCGACTTGGCTGGCTATTCGACAAATTATTTACTCTGGTGCCAGTTTGCAGCATATGTGGCAAAAAGCTCGGCATCATATATTGTGACGCCTTTGCTTAGTGTGCAGGTGCAAATTGCGGCGTGGGCTAACTATGCCTGCACCCACATCGTGCTGTGTTTTAGAACCGTCAGTATACCAACATTAGGCATCGCTTCATCACCAGTATGGCTTGGCATACCATTCCAAACGAGAAAGTATGGTGATCTCGTACCGCACTCGCAGTTTTGAGGTGGAATCTATTTGGTTGATGAAAGTGGACATATGGTTTGCTAGTTCCACATTATACAGTACCAGAAGATATCATTTTCGATTTTTTGTTGTTGAAATTGTAAAGATTGTAGAGACTTAATGTGCCTGTTGCCTTGGTGCCTTAGTGTTGACTTTGTTCTCATTGGCTTTTCATTGCAGTTTGGCTAGTCTCTCTTGACCAGACACATGCCGCATATTTATAATAGGGCAAATCATCTGTTTGTATAGCCAGTGTGTCATCTTGTGGTTTAGACCCGGGTTTAGAAGCCGAGGGTTTGTCTTGTTGCCCATAGGGTTTTAGTTACCTTATGTGTGATCTAAATCATTTCGCAATCTCTAGGGGGTTTATAGAGCAGGGTACCTAACACCAATGCCCCATCCCGGATTTGTATAACGTTTATATACGAGTATAATGTGAAAGGAATAATTGAAGTCGATTGCATTTTACCCATTATTGTTTAGGAGTACTAGCAAGTCATTTACGATTATTGAGCATAGGAGAGGTGATAGGACCCTTGATTGTATTGTATTACAAGTTGTAGTGAAGATATTGCACTTGATAAATCCTGGGAAGAACTATGTGAAAAATAGTTGCTGCATTCAATTTTTGGAATTGGAAATTAGTAAATCCTAAAACTATTGCAGTTGGCACTAAAATAAATTCAAAACCGATGATTTCCTGAAATACCATCTTCCCGCCTCAATTCCCAAGATTTTGCTAGGGAATACTTCTTCACTTACGGGAGCCCAATGATTAAGACTAACTCTCTCTTCTTATATTTTAAGCCATTTTAAGCTAATCCTCTCTAGAAAATATCACCAAAAAGCAGATAATACAGAAACTAATTGCGGTTTCCTGTAGTTTGGAGCTAGTTCCAAAGAATTGTAGGGAAGACAAGCCACTTGGCGTATATGCAAATCAGGTGACTACCTAGAATACCATGTTCCTGCCTCAATTACCAAGATTTTTTGAAGGAAAACTTCTTCTGTTACGGGAGCCTAATGTTTGAGAGTATATCCAACGCTCTCCTCTGGTTTTTTATGCCATTTTAAGTTAAACGTTTGCAGAAAATGGCACCAAACAGACGATATTTCAGTAATTGATAGCGGCTTCCTGTAGTATGGAGTTAGTCCCAAAGAATTGTAGTGAAGATATGCCACTTGGTCAATCCTGGGAAGGATAATTCGGGATATACATGTTCAATCAACAAAAGTTGGCACAAGAATATATATGTGTATAGAATATATACGCCTTTTTTTTTTGCTTTTCATTTTAACAATGATAACAGTAGCAGTTGAAAATCACTGTGACTTCAAAGCAGCAGTAACGATAATCACTTTTACTCAAGAATCACTGACTAGCTCATCTCTAGTGGGAATAGAGCTTAACTGAAGGAAGCCTATTATAATGGAAGCAGAATGGTATCCATGGATCTAATAGTTTAGAAATCATTTAATATCAGTGCAAAATTAGCAAATTCATGATTAAGTCTTATAAACTACTTGGGCATATGCTGTAGCGTTGACAATGATGATCATCTAAGGTGTAGATCTAGATCTGTCACTCAGTATTCCTGCTGGTTCAGATTTTTATTAAACACACGTAATGCGATTATAGTAGAATATTTTCTTAACATGTCATGCTGATGGCTTGACACCTACTTTTGCTAACTCCGGTCCGGTATTCCTTTGAAATAAGGACTTTGTGGCTACAAATGGATGGATACGGATTACTTCGTAAACTTTTGGAAGAGACAATTGATCCGAGTGATGTGTTGAGCACTGGAACTATGTAACTGCACTAGTAGTGTATCAAAACGAAGTTTCTTTTTGATAGATAAATAGAAGCGAGGGAGCATCGGATGTCACATTTCTTTAGTTTATTTTGTAGTATAATTAGGAGAAAGCAAAAGTCGAGGCTATCAACAATATGAAACAGTATGTTGTGTGCAGGGTATAGTTAAGTCAGGGCAGCTCGATTATAACTCTTGTTGAATTATGCATAATAAATATTTTCAAATAATATATTTACTTCGTATACATTTTTTTTTCACAGTTGCTCCTTCTGATTGGTGAGAATTTCGAACATTCGGAGGAAATTTGCGGAGCTGTGGTTAATATACGTCAAAAGGCTAATAAGATATGTAAGTAGTATTTATCATCTATTAAACCGAGTTTAACTTTATTAATTTATGTCTGCTTTTTGTAATCGAAACAGCCATTTGGACTAAAGATGCCAACAACGAAAAAGCCATACTCTACATTGGTGAAAAGCTATTAGCTGAGTTGCCATTGGATGGCATCAATATCCAATATCAGGTGCACAAGGATGCCATGGTGCAACACGGACCCTCGCTCAATTCCTTGTACTGTTTGTAGGTTTGCAAGTGATCGATGGATATAATGCATAAAGCAAATGAAACACACAGATTATGAAGTTAAAGAGTTGGATGCATATCACAGTACACTATAAACAATGAAACTTCATATACAAGATCAAACGCAATCAAGTACATATAAATATGAAGTAAACGCACTACAAAAACACACACACACACACACACACACACACACACACACACACACACACACACACACACACACACACACACACACACACACACACACACACACACACACACACACACACACAGTTGACATAGAGGCGGAGATACACGAAATAAAAAGGCGCAAACAATCAAAAATATAGTCTAACGACAAACATATATACACGAAGTCAGTTATGGATATGAAACATGACTGCAATAAGAATTTTATTTTTTAAATACGTTTCATATACGTTTACTTATACAATACTCGTTTACCTTGGAAACTTAGCAAGAAATACTTAATGAAGAAATGAAGTTAATCGAATTTAAGCAATTGTACTTATATATGAATTTGTTTACCAATTAAATGGTTCCTGCAAAATTATTCAAATTAAGTAAAGATCTTCATTAATGCACTTGGCGTTATTAAATTACTAAGATTTAAAAAGATTAGGAAATAAGAAAGATTGTCATTATGTCGGATTGTGGCGCGTTCTGGAAGTCTAATTTCAAAAACTTTTCCAAACAATGGGTGCAATGGTTCGCACAATGTTGTCTGCTAAGTCGTTCAAAGTTACTGGTTTGTTCGCATAAGTGAATGATTTCATGCCCAGAACGCCAGAATACTTAAAGGAAAAGGCGTTAAATCGCACGATCTATGTGGCCAATTGCCTTCGCCATTTCGAGAAATAACGCGTTTGCAAAATGTTTTTATAAGTAGATGTATGAAGTATGAAGTTTAAGTATGGCATGTGACGCCGTCCTGTTGGAAAACCAAGTCTTCAATAAATATTCCATTCAATTGGCGTAGAGAATAAACGCTAATCATGGGTCATAGCGCTCGTCGTAGTCCATTATTTCATTTGCATCTATCATGAGATTTTAGTCAAGTTTCGTATACTTAATAAACTGCATTTCTTTTATCCTTTATTTTATCATTGCTTATAGTGTGACTGCAAGTGTTGCTTGCCTGAACCTAGTTAGACCTCGAGTTCCTTGTGCTAAATCTTTTAGGCTGCTTCGATGGTTTGCTAAACGCTTGAGGTACCTTTGGTTATGACGCTGTATTACTTTTGAAATTTTTTGACTGTTGGTACCATTAAATCGTGGCGAAGCCTATTGTTTGTGACGTACCATGGTGCTCTTGTGATAAGGCCCAAAACTTTGTATTGAAAACGCTGTATAATGGACACATTTGACTTTGATGCCGAACCTCACAATTGTAATCCGTATGTCCAAACTGGTTTAAGTATTGTAGAATAATTTAGAAGTTTGTTTTGTAAAGAGTGCTTCGTCTAATTCCTTTTGTAGGTGCATTGAAGCCACTTTTGGTGTCGAGTGTGTAGACATAATGACTGTACCGTCAGCAAATGTCTATATAATACGGGCCCAAGCCGTGGGTTTTTTAAGTTTTTGTGTTGCTTTCCAGAGAGAGTAATCTCTTGCATTTGTCGCCACTAGTCTGAGTGAAAGTCGAAATTTCGATCTTTCTGTAGCAACTCTTTGACAACCATAGAATTTTTTTGTCTTCGAGGTGTCGTGTTAATTTCTACTTTTTCTGAGTATACGTTTTGTACCAATTAGTTTCTGTTATGGTGCACTTCGATTTTGCCGCAGTATTGTCGAGGCGGAAGGGGTTGCCACCCATGATGTTTGCTGGATCGTACGGTTGAAGAACGAGACTGCATTGTCTTTGTCTTCGCTGCTTTTTAATGGGTTATTTAAAACAAACTCATGTCGAATGAGATCTGTTTTTCTGGTGTGTAGTGTGGGAAGTCAATCGCTTTTGCATATTGAGCTAAATAATCTGATCGACTCATTTGGGTTATCCTCAATACTACGCACTATAGTAGCCTTTGTTTCTTCGGTGCGCACGAAATGTGCACGACATCTTTGCAGAGTATACCTGTTGCGAATACGATTCATGATTAATCGAATAAGTCGCACGGCTGTATGATTATGTCGACCGTAAAATGGTCGGTAATATTCCCGAGCTGAACCACGATTTTCGAACTAAATTTACACAATTTAAAAGTTTTGTTCTGGGGTCAGCACAAATGACAATAGCGTTGTCAGATCTGACCAAGTTTCCTAAAGTATTGCCTTAGACCAAAATATTTTTAGTGAATATATGTGAGTTGATATATTCTCGTTAGAACTGTAGAAGAATGATTCATTTTTAATTCACAAACATTCATTCCATTTGAAAAAAAAAAATTAATTGATTTGAAATTTGATTCATTCAAAGTGAATTGAATATTTTGAATCATTCGTTTCGATAAATAAAATTGAAATGAATGAAAATTTGATTCTTTTTGTTTTTTTTTGTTTGTTTGTTTGAGTAATGACAACTTTTGTTTAATGTTTGAAAATTTCATTCAATACGTTTTTTTCAATGTTTTCAAAAAGAATGATTCAAAAATATTCATTTCGATTTGAATGATTTCAAATTTAATTCTTCGTAAGTTTTAAATTCAATTCATTTTATTTTATTTTATTTCAAAAGCAATTCAAAAATATTAATTTCAATGCTTCAATGATTTTCCTATGCGTTCGAATTTGAATCATTCTTTTACAACTCTGAATCTAGAGAAAGGACATCGTGGGAAATATTATTTTTATATATCCTGTTTGTCCTGCTCAGGTCCAAACTGCTGAATAAATCTTAGTATTTTCCTAGGATCTAACTTTTTTAGTTGTTCTTTGATGACAAAGTGGCTGCCTAATACGCGTAATCTGCTTCTAGCTACTGCTTCATATTCCACAAAGATGTAAAGAAGACACTCTTCCGCATGTTTGCAGTATCTACTTGCAGGGTAGTTATATACTGGTATACCTAATACACACAAGTGTTTTCTCAGTCGACAGTGTTCCTGTCAGTTATCTTAACTGGTTTTTTCCATTGTTTTCGGAGCATTATTTTCGTTCTACTCGGGACTAGTATTATACATGCCTCTTGCACCTCTTGAGACTTCAATACCGACTGACTGTCTGATAGAATTGGATTCTCACATTATAGCCTCTATCTAAATTATACTGTGCACATTTAACTGTAGCTCACAATTCTGATTAAAATATACTGGTATATGTATCTGCCCAATGACTTCCTACGATTCCTAGACCAGCTCCTTCTGTCATCAAAGTTCCATACGTATACCACTTATTAGTATGTGGTTTTAGTGCGTATGATTTTTCCGACGTCCAAGTCTTCTTGTCGGAGCATATAATGGTGAGGTTTCTATTGACAACTTTCCTCCTGCCATTTCATCCCTTGGCATGGGTGCTGTGCCCTGTGTACATGTAGAGAGACGTTTCTGATAGTTGTCTGAGATATTGTGGGAAATATACTCGTACGTTCTATTGGATTTTTGTAATTGCCGCTGCAATCAGCAATAGTTTTCACTGTTCCTACCACAATTCCCAAGATTTTTGTAAGGAGCATATATTCTATTATGGGAGCCCTATGATTTCGACTATCTCTCTCTCTCTCTCTCTCTCTCTCTCTCCCTCTCTCTATCTCTCTTTCTCTATAATGGTTTTCTGTAGCATTTCTACATCCTCTCTAGAAAATGTATTGAAGTATCGAGTATGTACTGTGCTATTTTGCAGAAGGCCGATGGGTCTACACATTTCAACTCTGATACCTTTTTCTACGCGTTGCGACCTCTTCCTGGGACCTCTATTTGGGTTCATTATACACTTTATTTCGTTTAATCACACTTTTAGTTATAATAATAATATTATTAAACATATCATCGAGTGACTGTAGTGCTGCCACCCTGCAAACGTCATTCATTATTCGCATGGCAGGGTTGCCATATCTCAGCTTTAGCTTTAATCCTCCTGTTGGCTTCTCCTGAGCAGAATGTCGGTCCGTATGACTCGTTGGCTCTGGAGATGGACTTGGCGGCATCACTTCCAACTGGTCTGGAACCGCTGGAGATGTTGGGCGGAGATTAGCCGGTTGAAACGGTGACTTATTTTCATTCACACTGGCATTGTCAATCGGAGGCTGCATAGAAAATATCTTTTTACAGTGGCTTACGTTTCGTTTAACTTTCCTCCCGTTTTCAAGAAGCTCCACTTCGTTTCCATTTCTTTCGAATACCTCATACTCCGTTACGTCAAAATTTGAGGTTAATTTTGAGGGAAATATAACGTTTTTAACCGACACTTTGTCTCCGACGTTTATGTCCGATTCTTTGGCGCCTCTTTTTCTATCGGCTGTTTCTTTTCCTTTTTGTTTGCTGACAAGAACGTTATCTCACGCTGAGGAGTCTACAACTTCTTCCACAATGTCCCGTAGATCCGGCAACTGATGGCGAATGGTCCTGTTGAACATCAATTCTGTTGGCGTCAGCCCAGTTGTGCCTTGCGGCTGATATCTCACCGTCAATTTTGCAAAGTCTTGATACGGAGTCAGCGATGTCCTCCTTGACAGAACGGTATACCACTTTAAATTTGAAATCGCCTCAAAAGGTTTGTGATCAGTGACGAGTTCAAACTCCAAACCCGCCAAATAGTACAAAAACTTCTCACGGCCCAAACCAAAGTGAGTCTCTCTTTCTCGGTTTGGGAGTAGCGCCTTTCCACCTCCGATAGGCTTTTGCTTGCGAAAGTTATTATTTACTCATTCATTATTCGCATGGCAGGGTTGCCACAATTATTTTAAATGCATTGCCATAAAATATATATACGTGTTCTCAACAACTAGTGTGTCTGAAGCATCATCTGCCAACACGTACAACTGCTTAAGGGGGAAAACTATCTGCAAAGCGAACCAATTAATATCCGTTTCAATAAATTTTCTGCCAATAAGAATTTGCTGCAAATGGAATGCACATAAAACCGCATAGCTATGCATATAAACTAGAATAGATTCCAATATAGCATTTATAGCCAAAGGAAGTAACGCTCAAGCAGCGATGAAGCAAAACTGTCATATACTGCGAAGGATATAAACAAACTTACACACACACATATATGTATATCTATAGAACAAGCGAACAATTCAGTAGCAAGGAGCAAGAAGAAGTTACATACTATTATACAAACACACAAAGTGCAACCGTAGGGTCACGTAACTGTAATTTAGTGAATGCCACTTCATAATTCAATAAAACAATAAAAAAGCAAAATCCTTACAAATTATGACAATCAAATAAAACGACAAAAGGACCAAAACAGGGACACACAGACTGACAATCGGACAGACGGACAAATAGACAACATACAAAGCTGACTGAGAGGAACAGAAAATCGCTCGAAGCCAAAACTAAGTGAAGCACTCATGCACGAATATAAATGACTGGTTTTGTGTATGAACTGTGTTTGTGTGTGTGTGTGTGTATACTTGGTATGTAGTAAAATTGTTAGTGTAACATATTTTCATAAATTGGTCACAGCTTTTCTTTTTTTTTTTCCCAAAAGTCAAACCGTTTCTGCACGCAAAAATTACTAAAATTATAGCGCAAACATAACCGCTACATACTCGTATACATGAAACATATGTGTTCCAGAACTGATTTAAAATGTTCGTATTTGTTTATTCTTCAGACAAAATATTATATATTGATACACATGCAACTTCTGGAGCAACCATGGACTTATTCAGAGAAGAGTTCGGCAACAACATAATCTCCAGAAACAGAAACAGAAACAGACCCAGTGCCAGGACCCCGAGATCACAATATCTGACAGCGCTGGTCTAGTAGCTGTAGGAATACTTGAAATCGTTGGAGTATACGCATAAGTCAGCATTGATTTTATAAATGGAAACCAATGTCGGGCGCACTATTCGTGAGTTACGGTCTCAAATGATTGAAAGAGTGGTGCAAAATTTGACTTCCAATGCAGTAAAATTATGTTTGTAAATATTGTTTTTCGATAAACGATATTCTTATTGAGTGTTGCCATATTAAAAAAAACCGTTTGGATGTTATTTCAGACTCAATATCAGTCCCGAATTTTGTATATGGGCAATGTGCTTTTTTGTTCCTCACTGTGGTTGTTTTTGCTCCATAGTATTTAAGCTTCAAAATGGAAGATGGGACAGAGAAGAGGAGCCCACAGGCTTCCAATATTTAGGAGCCTCAAAATAGCTTAATCTAAGAGATAATCAAGATCTAAGTTTATTACTAACCTATTATTATTAACCGCAGCATAAGATAGTTCGGTCCTCCCCCAAACTTAATGATGCCATCGAAACACACAGCTTAACAGAGATAAGAACAGTTTTTTTTAGACGATACCAAACTTCGTAGGTCTCACTTGCAGACGTAAATAAAATGTGCATAAACAACTTGAAAAATCAAATCAATGGTGAGTTTTTTTGGATCGACTGCTCCGCGCTCATTTTCTAAAACTATAGTCAGCATGGTCTGAATCGATTCGGTCTGTTCGAAATCGTCTCTATGGTCTTCAAAATATACCAATATTTTGCAAAATTTACAACTCGAACAACGGAATTGAAATAATTTTGCAATATTGTCGATATTGGCTACCAAGATATTCTATATTAGAGCAAAAAACGTTGGATCAGTATTATGACAGTGATTTTCCCAGCCTTCAAATTCTTCTTCAACTAAGTCGATAAACTTCCATTGCTTAGACGACTGGGGATTAAAAAATATACTTCCTGAAACCAATATTTTTTTTTTATTTAATATTTTGGTATTCATGCGATACAGATGTGTGGGGATTGGATAATTTAGGGTCCCATATTTGGTCTGATGGATCTGATCAATTACTAGACAATATTTAACTTTTATTATATGGAGTTTGACACTTCTTTCCAACAGTAGACTTACGTAAACAGTTATTATTTTTCATATATTTAATTGGAAAGAAGTTTTTGCTTGAAACAATGCCACAACATTTTTAACTATATTAAATTTTGGGTTAAGATAGTACTGATGCTACTTTTCATTGCTTTCCGAAATTTCCGAATATGCGATGGGAAGATTTTTACATGTTTTCTTGTATACTATTTCGTTAAAAGAAGTATTTGTTATAATTTTTTTGGTGAAACTTTTGTATAAGACCTTGTGCATGTAGTCTAAGAACACATACTCGAGTCCAACACTCAAATGGCAGTCGTCGTTGTAAGACGTGCCGACTTTTGCCGAAAAGTCCTGCGGATTTACTTTTAGTGGCAAACACTCGGCGGCGTTTGCAGATCATGGAAGGCGGTGATGATGATGCTGATGACGATGTATGTATGTTCTCATATATTAGAGGAATGTTGCAGCTGAAGGAGGCTGCCTGCCAGTATCCCTAGTAGTGCTGAGCTGAGCTAGTGTAGCGGTGTAGATGATGAAGCACGTACTGAAGTGCGCGCACATATAGACACGTATAAACATACAGGATACGGCGTGCAAACAGACATAGAGTACGTGCTGCGTTGTTGAAAGAGCGGACAGGTTGCTTAACGGAAAGTTCTGTGACAAGGACGAAGTTGCTTTAGCTTTTGCGGCTTTGCCAGAGTTGTACAACTCAGGATCAAGTGATGTATGTCTGCTTAGAAGTGCGTAGAAGCTGCAAAGCGTAAAGACGGGATTTGTAACGTCGTCTAACTCTGGTTGCATTAAGGTGTACAAGTATAGTTTGAATACTCGTAGTTTTGAGCCTAGTTACAATTTTATCGTAGCTATATACGAGGGCAATTTGATTAGTCAGTGAATTTTTTTTTGATTTTGCCGCGTAGTAACTTTAAATGCAAAATTGATCCTGTCAATTATCAGCTGTTAATAGACTGTTGTAAAAGTGTTGAGCAATTGCATCATTTAGTTTGTGTTTGACAGCCATTCAACGCAGACATGAAAGGCAGACAGACGGACAGAAATTCGAACAAAGAAAACTACTGTTTCATCACTACTTGATCGCTGATGTGCTGCAATGGATGCACATTTTAACACTATTTCGAAGTTGCATTTGGGTTCAACTTCAGCATCCACCTCATTTCTGTCCGTCTGTCTGCCTTTCATATCTGCTTACACTGGATGTCAAGCACAAAATTAATGATAATGATTCGTTACTTCAGGCACTACCCTTAAATCAATATAATTTGAAATTCAAAAAGTCACTGACTTATCAAATTGATCTCGCATAACATATTTTTTCTATTTATATAAAACATTTTACTCATCTTAGTAAACCTTGCATATAAATTTGTGTATTTTAGATTTTAGATTTCTAGAAATTCCTTTGACAGAAAAAAAATTTTAATTTTGTGTTCGTGGTAATTGCTGAACTTGTGCTTGCTTATGCGGTTGTCAAACTAGAAGTGAGCATAAACCATGAAACGGAGAAGATTATCCATAACGTCTCACATTTAATTCTGAACAATGAAACTCATAACTTGGAAATGGTACAAGACGAAGGCCAGGTTATAATTATCTATCATGGTGGTGTAAACAAAAGCAAGACGGAGTAAAAGCTGGAATTCTGGAAGCTTATAGTGAAGCTGACCAATATGAACTCTGAGCTGTTTTCCATCGTAGTGCAACGTTATCCGAAGTTCAGTGAATTGAAAAATCCCAACAATATTGACGAACTGTTTATGGATCAAGTAATGCGAAGATATCCAAATTTGTTGACCATGATAATTTCAAAATGTGTGATTGGACCGAATAAGGAGTTATCAATAACCCAACACACCGTCGTTATCGTTACAGTATTGATTGGCTGTCACTGTCATTGACATGCATGCCAAGTATGAGCGGGATGTTTGACAGCTGCTTGTTTACGACGCGAAAAGTTTGTATGACGATTTTTAACAGTCAAAAAATTGAACAACGAGTTTGCTTGATCTCGAGAACGCAAGTATTTGAGTCGTATAAATCATTCCGTGAGTGTCGTGAAATTGTAGAAAACTTGCCTCATGCAAGTCGTCCATTCACCTCTGTTAACGACAAAAACATCGAAAAAGTGATGGAAGTGATGCATCAATGAGTTTGTGTTTGACAGCCATTGAAAGCAGACATGAAAGGAAGGAGGAAAGCAAGTCGGTGTCGAAATAGACCCTTAATCGTAATCGTTTAATAACTTCGAAGTAGTGTTTGACGTTTGTTAGTATTCGCTGTACTAAACACATACGAGTACAATTTTTTTTGCATAGTTTGTATAAACATTTATTTTTGTAATGTTCTTCAACATAGGCTAAGCATTGTCCACACACACATACAACTCTTTGCATTAACCGTATGAAATTCACAAACGATTTTATCATTCTTTGTTATCTTTCTGCATATACATAGCAAAGAGCAGAGCGCCTATGCCAAAGTGAGCGTTTATTTAAAACAAAATGCTACAATGTATATTATACAAAGTATTGTCCATCGTTAGCTACAGCATTTTCCCATCTATTTGGCAGCATATGGATTCCGCGTTAGAAGAACGGCTCGTCTTTTGAGGCAATCCACGAATCGACCCATTTTTTTGTAACCTCGTAAGAAGTAAAGCGTTGCTCAGCCAGGGCGTGGATAATCGAACTGAACAAGTGGTAGTCAGAAGAGGCTATGTCTGGGCTGTAAGGCGGGGGAGGGGGTAGCACATCCCAATTCAACGCCTCCAACGTTTCTTTTGACTGATCCTGCAACCTGTGGCCGAGCGTTGTCATGTTGAAAAACCACCTTGTCGTGTCTTTTGGCATATTTCGGTCGTTTTTGCTACAATGCTCGGCTCAATTGCATTATTTGTTGTTGGTAACTTTCACCAGTGATGGTTTGGTTAGATTGCATCAGCTCATAGTACACATCACCCTTCTGAACCCACCAAATACGTGGCACCATGAATATTCGGCTTGGCCGTCAATGTTGATGCATGGCCGGGAGGTCCCCATGATTTTTTTCGCTTTGAGTAGTCGTAATGGATCCACTTTTCATCGCCAGTAACAATACGATGCAAAAAACTCTTCCGTCTATGGCGTTGAAGCAGCTGTTCGCAAGTGAAAAATCTTCTTTCGTCGTCTCAATTCGTATGGCACCCAATTTCCTTGCTTTTAAATCATTCCCATGGCTTTGAGGCTGTTGACAAGTCAACTCCCAATGATTCTGACAATTCTTGAAGGGTTTGACATGGATCTTCGTCGAGTAATGCTTCCAATTCTTCATCTTCAAACTTTTTGGGCTGAGCCGAACGTTCTTTGTACTCCGTATCAAAATCACCACTTTTAAATCGACGAAACCAGTACTCGCAAGTTGAAAGCGTACGATGCTTTTTTCTTCAAATGAAAGCACAACAGCAAAACTTCCCGCAAATTGCGTTTTGTTGGAACAAAACACGACATGTTCACAGAGCAAAAAAAAATGTTTTTTACACTTCAGTGGATTGACACATACTGAAAATTAAAGCTTATGCGGTAGACTTTCACATAAATATAGTCACAAGTTTACCTGATGCGATTTAGTGCTAGTTACGCCATCTCTTTTGAATCCTTTAAAACTAATTCCAACAATATTTTACCTATTGACAGCACACACACGAAGTTCTTTGCATCAACCAGCGAAATTTGCACAAACAATTGACTTGCTCTTTGTTATCTTTGTGCGCATACCGAATATGAAAGGGTATCTAAAAATCAAGCAGCAGAAGGCTGCAGCGTTCTTGTTTGTTCCTTGATTTTTTTTTTTATTGCAATTAATTTCCCAGCATACTAAATCTTTCTAACTTTATTGTTTTCCATGTGCGCTGAAGTAGAAAATTTAATAAAAGTAATTACACGACAACAATTTTCAAATCTCCAACCGTAGACGAAGTTTTCTAAAAAAAAAAAAAAAAAGCTGGATTTCGATAAAAGTCAACTACGCTTTGGGGGCATATCTGCTGCCAAAAAATTTAAAACAGCAAAGAACATTGCATGCTTTCGCACTTTGTTGTATACCTTGTCTTAACCATTGTCCTTGCATTGCATCCTGTTGTGCCGCCGGCATGCAATGCACCTACAGACTGCATGCTGCGGTCGCCTCTACACTTTGTGCCATTTTTGCACGAAAAAGTTGAATATTTTTGCCAACTTGTTTCAATGTATTGCGAGCGTTTGTCCATTTTAGTCTTTCTGTACCGTTCTGTCAGTACCTACTTCGTTCTTTGGACTTGTCCTGCTGTGCTATAAAAATTGTGTTTACTTTTTTTTTTATTTTGTACCCTACAATATAGTCTCATATGCTGTTGGTCGCTTTTTTGTTTTTCAATTAAAATGCAAACTATTTTCTTGCATTTATTATTTGTACACTTCAGTTATAGTGTGCAGCGGCTATTATCAGTTTGTCTGAAGGTTTGTAAAGAATTGAAATAGCTTTGAACCGGTCACTTCAAACTTCTCGACCCATTTTCCAATGGGTCGAGGGCTTGTCGAATACTGCAGAATTTTCTACGCGCTACAGTCGCTGAATTACCGTTTTTGTAAAACTCACGTACGTCCAACGCACGGTCCGCTCCCGAGAAACGCTCTATAGCGACTGAATTCCCAAAAGCTAAGCTACCGATTGACGTCCCCCATGCGCCATTCGGAATAGTTGCGTTCACGCAATCTGCAAATCAAATGTGAACTTTCTTTTGAGACACCCTGTATATTCTTGATGAGAGTCGATTTAGCCATATCCGTCTGTCCGTCCATCTGTACGTCTGAATGTATTAGTAAAGTTTTGTATAAATTTTTGAAATATCTGACTGAAACCCTTTTCTTGAATCATATTGATACCCAAAGTAGTATCCAAGTCCATTTTCACTCTTGGGAGTAGAATTAGATTTTTTAATTTTACAAATAAAATATTGGTCGTCCCCGTTAATGGGAATATGTTTTGTATTTTGCTTGTCTTTCCCGGCTGCCAGGCTTACGAAAAAACATGTAAAGATTCCACTTTTTTGACCAAACTTCAATTTTAACCTATTTTGCTTGAAATTCCGGGGAAAAATATCAAAAAATTTTCTCTCGTTGGATACCCCATAATTTATCAATCGCTCAAAAAAAGGCTCGCGTCGATTGGTGCAAGGAAATGATTGAAAAGTTCGACCGTGGTGCTTCAAAAGACGTGTATAAAATCGTGACAGGTGACGAATCATGGCTATATGCTTATGAACCTTCAGCAATCGACCGTGTGGGTATTCCAAGACGAGCCAAATCCAACAAAAGTTGTTCGTGGAAGATGCACAGCGAAGCAAATTATCGCCACTGTTCCGCTTGAGCAACGTAGGACGGTCAATTCTGAGTGGTACACGACCATTTGTTTGCCGGAAGTCTTCTGAGAAATTCTTAAAACCAACCGCCAAAGACGAATCAATCGCCATCATGACAATGCGAGCTTTCACACATCTCGTCAAACAAGTGCATTCAAAACATCGAATTAATGACTCATCCTCCGTACAGTCCTGATTTGGCACCCAATGACTTCTTCTTGTTCCCGAGTATCAAAGGTAAACTGCGTGGTCAACGATTTACGAGCGCCGAAAAAGCAGTTGAAGCGTTCAAAAACCATGTTTTGGAGGTGTCTCAAGTGGAATGGAAAAACTGCTATGACAAATAGTTTCAACGAATGCAAAAGTGTATTGATCATCAAGGGGAGTATTTTGAAAAACTTCAAAGCCATTTTCATTTAAAAATGTTTGTTATTATTTGCTATTCCCGAAATATAAATAGTACGCTTCTGTATTCTTCGAGTTACAGACGATCAACGTCCAACAAAATGTATTCTTCTCCGCTTTTTTTATATCATTAACTTTCATTTGCTCCAATTTTTTATATTTTGAAGAATTTTGATCTAAAATATATCTTTGTACTAAAGCTTCTTTTGTAGAAAAGTTGTGTGCTCGTTTTCAGACTGAGGACTCTGGTCACCCTATGTTAGTTCGTTAGTTCAGATTTTAATAAATCTTCAATTCGATTCGAAACTTAATATGAAGTATATCCAACCTTCTGTTATACCGAAGCTAAAGTTTTTCTACTTTTTTCTTTTACTTTTAATGCTAATTTGTTTTTATTGTTTAGATAAAGCTCGATATAGAGCAACGGAATATAGCTCCAATATGCACTCGTATAGACAGTTAAAATTTGCGCCAAAATTGAATTTAATGCTTGTTTAATTGAATTTCTCGATACGTTTTTGTGCTAATTCCAGGCGCGCAAGGATTCCAAGCGGCAGCAGCGCCTTTTAGTTATTTGAGCAATTTGGTAATTACGCAAAAAACGAAAAAAAGGAGCTTTTCTTTAAATTGTTCGCATGCCAAGCTAACAAGTCGCCATTGTAGTCTGCGACGACGACAACGACGACGAAGCCCGTCATCGTCAAGGACGAAGGACAAGAAATTAATTGTATACTTTATTTTGTTTCTCTCTGTACTTTTGTGAGTGTAATTTCTTTTGCTATTGCCATCAGCACTATAGATGCTTTTTAAATATATACTATAAAATAGCCAAAATACTCCAAACGGCAGCATTGCTGGTCAACAAATTTTATTGTCAATTTTGTTTCATAAATAGCAATGTTGGAGTTTCTTCCGTTCTACTCTATTCCTGGCCGTCATTATTGTCAACTTCCTATTTAGATATTTGCTTTCAATTCTACTCGCATTTCATTTATTTTCTTGCTCATTTGTATACTAGCTGTCAACGTTGTTGGTCGTTGTTCTTTTGTCCTTTTTAGCAACCGCAGCGCTGCGTCCTTCGCTCAGCAAATGCTCGAATGTGAATTTTCCGTTTGCCAATTTTCTTGGCTTTTAAGACAACTGCTTTCCCGTCTTGCTCAAATTTACTCAAATATAATTTTGCCGCCTTTTTACACCCACATTTCTTTATTCATTTCATCGTTCCCCTGATTGCCATAATTATTTTTTGATTAAAGACGCCACAGCAGCGTATCCTGCCAACATAATTCCTTCTGACTACTCTTCTTCATTGCCACTGTTTTATCTTTGCTCGTGAATATTTGTGTAGCATCTAAAAATTGTGTAAGTGGATTTTGTGCTTATTATTATCCTTGCTGCTTAGTTCCACTGGTTTTCTATTTTTCGCAGAGAAAGATTATTAGCTTCAATTCGTAAAACAACAGAAAGTATAGGCCTATTCACAATGTTGCTTGAACTTCTTCTATTCATGGAAATTTTATATTTTAACTGGAGTTAATTCAGTGGTCAAAATTCGACCTTCTGTCTTAAAATTAGCGAAAGCTTTCACAATACGGTTCCATGAGATCTACTTCGTAGTTTACCCATGAAATTTATTCGTTGGAGTACACAACATGAAAAATTAAACATTGATTCTCGAAAGCATCAAGTCGCTTTTCTTAACTCTGTACGTGTATAAACTGCTTGTAAATTATAAAATGCGTTTTGTTTGAACCCAGTTGACCTAAAGTCCACAAACTAGTGCAATTCCGAGTAGCGCAAACAATGCACGATACAAATTTTGTCTCGTTTTGTTTGTTACTGCTGTGTATAATTTGCATTTAATTTTCAGTTTTACTTCTACGAGTATAAGCACCTCTTGGTTGAAATTCGAACATCTAAGTCGAGTGAAGTTTTTAATTATTAAACACAAGTAAAGTGCTCATTTATTTACTACTTCATTTCAAATGAAAACAATGTACCGCACATTTAACAAAGAATACGTAAAAACTATTTGTGAATTATAAGTGCCATTACGTTTTAAGAGTAACAAATAATTTGTTGTTAAAATGACCCGCTTATATTGATATAAGGCAGGCATTTGATAGAGTGTGACATAATGGCCTCCTGTATAAACTCAAGTGTCTACTGCCAGCTCAGTTGGTGTGGGGTTATTTGGCCGACAGGAACTTCGCTGTTGTTCTGGATAGAACGAAGTCAGCAGTGAGAGCAATCAATGCTGGTCTGCCACAAGGAAGCGTAATTGTGTCAACGATTGACTTGCTACTTACCAGCGATATGCCCATAGGCTGGTCTATTCAGATGATCCGCAGGACCGCTTGTTTGTTACGTTTGCTGACGATACAGCAAGCCGAGAGAAAATTTGTGCTATATTAGAATTTATGCATCAGTCGGAAAACTCCTGATTTTTGCGTTTTGTGTTTAAAAACACTGTTTACTATAGCTTTATCTGGTCGTACCTTGAGTGCAGGAACTTCTTTGTCAGGTGTGGGCAAGATAGATCCTTTACACGCTCTATAGAGCCGACATTCCGATCATCGTGGAAGGTAAGTTGTTGGCTACGTATGCCGACAACACGGCATTTATGACATCCGACGTCTTCCCACAGGCAGCTTCAGCAATCCTTCAAAGGCAGCTCGACATCTCCAATGCTTGGCTCAAGATGTGGAACATTGTGGTGAAACCTGAGAAGTCCACTCAAACGACTTTTTCACTTAGAAGAGGAGACTGTCCCCAAGTTCATCTCGACGGAGCAATCATTCCAAGCAGCCAAGTATCTGGGAATGTTCCTTGACAAAAGGGTAACGTGGCATCCTCACCTTCTGACCAAAAGGCTAAAAAAAGAACATTTATGGCTTACCGGTCGAAGGTCAACTCTCAGGATGAGGAGAAAGCTTCTAGTCTATAAAGTAATAATAAAGCCTGTATGAACCTACGGAATCTCGATCGGGGGAACTGGCAGCAAGAGCAACTGCTCTATTATTCAAAAGTTCCAAAACAGGGCGTTCATGCTTATTTCCAACGCTCACCTGTTCCATACCGACAAATTGATACACAAGAAACTCTGGGTAGCCCGGGTTCACTAGGAAATTGCAAGACTAAGCCAGCTTTTTTCAAAAATCAGCTCAACAGGCAAACCAGCACCCTCACCATCAACCTGCTCGACAATAGCTTCAGTATAAGAAGGCTCAAAACGCTTCACCCGCTTGACCTCCCTCATGGCAGGCAATAACACTCACTTTTATTTTTTCTTTATGATATGGAATATAAAATGCTCCTGATCTCTTATCTAACCACTCTTAGCCTGTCTAAGTTATTAAATACAGTTGTTGATTGAAAACTGGGCGCCATACGAGTTAAAGCCGCGCGACGTCGAAAGGCGATTTTTCGCTTGTGAAAAGCTCCTCGAACGCACAAAAATAAGGGACCTTTTGCATTGTGCGCATTGTGACTAGGTTTTGCCCGGTCCCGGATGGGACCAGCACGGCGTGATCTACCACGAGCTGCTCAAACCGAATAAAACGATCACGGGGGAACGCTATCGGACTCAACTTATGCGTTTGAGCCGCGAACTGAAGCAAAAAATTGCCGGAATACGAAGAAAGGCACGACAAGGTGATTTGGCAGCATGACAACGCTCGGCCACATGTTGCAAAAGCGGCCAAGACCTACTTGGAAACGTTGAAATGGCAAGTCCTACCCCACCCGCCATATTCATCCCAACAGAAGGGTCGTTGATTGGATTGCCTCAAAAGACGAGTCGTTCTTCCGAGCTGGTATTCGAAAATTTTAATGTTATTAAAATATTGAAAAAATGTTAATTACAACTAGAAATTAGAATTTGGTGTGTACGAGGAGTGTTTCAAAAGTATTATGCTCAGTATTCTCACGCAAAGTTTCAGGCCAGTCAGTTTAAATTAAATTTTCGTATTTGTTGCATACATTTTTCAAATTATTTTTATTGAAAAGCTAAAATATTATTATAAATTGGTGTAATTATTGAATTATTACCATTTTGTATGCTTTTAAGTATTCTAAAGCCTTGACGAACGCAAATTAACCATCAAATTCTTTAAAACATGTTCCAACAAAAAAATCGCAAACGCCAAAATCATTCCGGTGCACCACATATAAAATGCATAGTAATAGTATTCCAAATCGAAGGGTTCCACCTCAAGTGGTTTGTTTATAAGAAATTTTGTATTGTTACTTAGAAAGCCCTCCACCCAGGATTCTCGCTGCAACTTCTCTGTTATGCCAAATTCAAATGCGCGACGCAAAAACGTATTAAAAATTTGTACATACGTCAAGCCATGACGTAAACCAAAGTAGTACGGCATTGTATACAGAACCTGTGGAATTTTTGTAAAACGTGGCACTTTAAGGAACTTCTGTCTATGTAGTATAAAGTCCATGCTATCTTCATAGCCAGAATACAAAAATGAAGTATTTAAAGCATTGCGTATATTATTAATAGTATCCAGATTACGAGTCCTTATGCGCTGTCCGACAATTGGCGGAATGTTCGTTAAGTTGCGTATAATATTGGTATCCCTCCATGTTTTCATCAGATAGTAATTGGTTTTCGCAATGTCAGATAAGGAGTTGACTTGCGGTTCGTATAAACCAGTTGTCAGCATGGTGGAAAGCAGCGCCAAATAAAAATTAGTGAGTATAAAACCGATCAAAGTAAATATGCCAAATTCAAAACAATCCTTAAGTTTTGCTTCGTATGGAAACTCTTGTGGTAGATATATAATGAAGCGCAGCATATCCAGAAATGTTGCACCCAACTGCAATCGATTGGTGCGACACCAACGCATGAAACCAATGATGAGTGTCAGATAGATGAGAGTGCCAATAATGGTCAGCCACATTGCCCGATCGAAGGGCTTCAGAAAGTATAAAGATTTTGCAATTGGTTTGGCATGCGGCGCTATGATAACATTATTGATGTTGTAGAGTACTTCGCTGTACGAGAAATTCGTATCTTTCGATATGGCAATGACATTCGGAATCATATCAAAAGCGCACGCCTTGAGCAACAATTCGAATTCCGTAGGATTGACTGGTTCAGTGCGAAATTTGAAATCAATTGGGTTAGCATTATAGTGCTTTACAAAAGCAACGACTAAGTTATACATATAGCCAGTATAACTACGCGCCGTAATTTTTGGTGCCGGAAATACCCGTGGCACAACATCTGCTACCGAAATGCGTATACCTAAACGCTTAAAGTCCAACAGATACGGCCTGTCATAGTAGTCCTCGAGCGCATTAAATTCGATTAGCTTGATTCCTGGATATGGTTTGTAGCTGTACAGTTTACGTTGATAATACAGCAAAACGTTTACAAATCCTTTACTAAAATTGTATTTGCAGATATTGTTTAAATGATTTGCAGTCATATTGCTTTCGATTATATAGAAGACATGCAAATGTTGCAGTTCCCATAGTATTTGAGTCATTGTATCTAAAGTTTGCTGCATGAAATCTTCATCTTTTATATAAACTATAGTCAGCACACGTTCCGAGAATCTGCCGCGTAGTGTAAAATTTGTATCTGCTGCAGTGATTAACAATTTTGTGTAATCCAAACGCGTTGTAAGATACTCCATCTCAGCAGTAAATTCCTTGCGCTGTAGCAAAATAGTAAAATCAAATTTAAACTTCTCATTTAGCTTAGTTACAATGCTCAAGATGTTTTCATCACAATGCATTTGTCTGCTCAGATAGATTCCTAGCAGTATTAACAGCCAGTAGTTTATGAACTTCATTGCGTTTAGTAGTATTATTTGAACTGAAGTATCTTTACAAATCAATGCACTTTTATATATGGAAAACAGGTTTTCGAATGAGATTACCAAACAAAATATTGTTAAATAATAAATGAGAAACGCGATAGTTAAACGCTTCATAAATTGTTATAATAGTCTGGGTATTTAAGTTGAATACCAAGAGTCTACATTTAACCCATTAACGCCACAATGTTTCTATATAATTAGTTGCATTACACGCATTTGCAATTGTTTTCGTATACAGGGTGTACAATATAAGTCTACAGATAAATAATATTTACAATAACAAAAAAAAAAAAAATCGCTAATAAAAATTAATAATTGAGACAAACATTTATTTACAAACGGCGCCACGCTACTCTAAGAACTAAGATTTTTTATGTATAATAGCAATTTTCGAGTGAATTTATTTTACTTTTATATTTTACTTTTATACCACTCGAGGCCCCGGGAAGCCCTGGCTAATGCCCAGTGTGCCATACTGTTAAGACGCGCCTAGATAAAAGGGTATATTAAGGTTATGTAAATGTGTACACAGCAGGCAGAGGTATGCATGGTCTACCCTATAAAGTATAAATAATCTGGAACATCGGTTAACTATTCGAAATAGACATGTACAGATCGCAGAGACTATAAGGGATAATGACTCCAACTTTGCATATTTCTACTTTCCTTTTCACTCTTTCGATAACTAGTGTAAAATGAATACGCCCAACCCACTTTAAGGGATAGTTCCCAGTCAAACCTGCACTCCATTTTAAAGTTTTTGTATGTAAATTTCTTTTTTGTTTGTTTTTAAATGAGCTGTAAACGTTTAATTTGGCGTATCTTACGTTAATATACCGCATAGGTTCAAATCAAGCCTCTACAAAGAGTAGCCCTCATACAAACTTGCCTTTAATTTTTAAGTTTTTGTCTGAAATTGTTTTATTTTTGTTCTTAATTAAGCTAGAAATGACAAATTTGACATATTTTAAGTCAGTACTTGCAAAGTCTTCCTTATAGATCCAGATGAGACCACTTTAAGCGTTAGACCCATGCAAACCTGCCCCATTTTTGAGTTTTTATATAAAAATTTGTTTGGTTTTGACAAATTCTAATTTTTCCAATCAATTCTAATAAAAAACAAGAAAAAAACCGAACCGAAGCTCTAATACCATTCACACGAAACTTTAAATAGTATTGTAATACATAAAAGTGGTGGTTTAAATAGGGGGTGGTACACGCTCACTAGTAGATATGTATGAAGCGATGTAGTAGATGTGTAAGATGCCGCCATATCGAATTTCAAGTTGATATTGACGTTTTCCATATAAATGCATAAAAGTGCTCTGTGGGTTTATATGGGATTACCTCAAAAAGTGGGCGGGACACGCCCATTTGTATATGTATATGAAGCAGTTGTCCACTAAAATCCACCAAATCAAATTTCAAGCTAGTATTGATTTACATAAAGAATTTTTTCATAAAAAACACATAATTGCACGGTGGGTTTGTATGGGGGTTACCCCAAGAATTGGTCGGGCCACGCCCATTATTCTGTATATGTTAAGCGGCTGTCTATAAAATGACACCATTTCGCATTTCAACCTAATATTGACTTTAATAAAGAAGTTTTCATAAAAAAAGTCAACAGTGGGCAGTAGGTTTGTATGGGGGCTACCTCAAAAAGTGAGCGTGGCGGGTCAATCTTGACACTCCATTAAACTCGAATAAAAAGTAGACGTGCAAAATTTCAACTGGATAGCATAAAAATTAGTCGCCAAAAAATGCGCAACAATATACAGACGGACATACGGACATGGCTAGATCGATTCGTCTCGTCGAGCTGATCAAGAATATATATACTTTATGGGGTCTACGATGCGTTACAAACTTTCAGACAAACTGATAATACCATTTCACACTATGTGTGAATGGTATAATGATCTAGAGCGGAATACTAGAGAATACTATTAAATAAGGTACAGGGTATCTCGAAGTCGAGCACACTCGACTGCAGCATACTTTCTGGTTTTTCTCTTGCAGTTTGATGTAGGGTAAGGTATCATAAGAAAGGTGGTATAAAGGTAGAAGAGGCAGGGGGAATGACAGCATCGCGCTGAGTACCATTTAAAATAGAGGGATGAAGTATTGTCTACATGTTAAAAGGATCGATGGGGACAGGGAAAAGGGGTGGTTGGAGAAGGGGTGGAAGGGTCAGGAGAAGAGGGGTAAGAGAATAGGAGGTAGAGTAAAGGGGAATGTGGAAGGTGGGGCAGCGGGAAGGAGAGTAATAAAATCATCCATAATATTTTCATTCTAGGATCCCTGATAGCGTTGCTACATGGATTTAATTTATTGAGAAAAAAGTTCAAGCTGAATATTATTACACTCACTCGATTGCCAATAATTTCGTCATCTTTCCATTAATTTCCTTAAACAGAAGCTTCTTCTCTTTGGAAATGATTCGTTTTTACCAACAAAATAATAAACTAAGTAATATTTACTCTTTTACATTTTTTCTTGCCGATTTAATGAATTTTCGATATAAATTTTGTCAGAAAAAAAGACTCTCTCGACATATTTCTATCTAATGCTCCGTAACTGTTGTACCAGGGTGATGAACCAAATTCTTGAATAAAATTTGTAGTTATAAATAGTATTGTAAAAGTTTTGTTGCATAGTGTAATCAGCTGTTTCTGTCAACTTTCAAAATTGTTCTAAGTTCCGAGCACGAAGTTAAGAATGTTTCTCTTTGAGGGATACAATTTTTTTACGCTCAAATTTTGTTACTGCGTATTTCATACTGAACAAAAAAATTGAAATCAAAATATTTATGAATGATTAATTATAATCAATTAACAACATTTATTTACCATTGCTACACCCTGTACATTCATTCTTATATTAACTGTGTAAAGACAGTAAAATACAGAGGGAGAGAGATGGATGAAGATACAGAGATGTATGGAGATAGAGAGCTATGTCCCGACAGACTTGTAGTTGCATGTAAAAACAAAAAAAAATTTTCAATTATTTATATAATAATTTGCAGGTTTTTAGCTAGATTATATGAAGTAGTAGATTGATATGACGAAGCATTAAAAAAGGGTTAGAATAAACCGGTAAGATTTTCTTACAATAGTTTTATTTATTCGAACTACTTGTATATATTAGTAAGTAGCTTAATAAAGCTTCTTCATGTATTTCATAAGTTCTTCATGTATTTTCACATAACTCTTTTCTTCTTATATTTGATGAGTGGTTATTAATCAATTCGAGTAATTATTGTCCTTCGTTCAATAAAGCTGCTAGCTATAATTGAATAAATGTTTTTGTGCAAACCCGCTTTTATGAAATATAATTATACAACGTTAAATAATAATGAAAACTAGAAAGAAGAAAGGTGTGCGTGGAGCGTATAATGTTCCAAATCTATCAAGTAACGACATGTTATACTCCAGTGTATGTGACATAATTGTGTGTGCTAACGGTAGTACGCCCGTAACCTCCTCACAGGGACGGTTAAAGAAAAAAAGCTTTCAGAAAGATAATTAATGGTCGGTTACTCAATCTCTTGCTAAAATTGTCCGAAGGCTGTCTTTGGTTTGTTCCACCGCTGATTAAATCTTTTACCAGTGAAGACACAGATGAAGCTACGGATACGTTCCCCTTTTTATGACAACCTGCACAAACGATTCTCCAGACTATCTATAGAAAAGGTGTAACTATGAAGCAGTTTGATGTCCTCTAAAAAAGCATTCTGTGACATTTACTATAATTGCCATGCTAGAAAGCATGCAATTGGATGCGGTTTCGTGGTTAGTACGAAACTATGCGGTACTTTATCATTAATCTAAGTAGTGCACACGCCCAGACGGAAGATAAAGACCATGTGGCCAATGTTTGGTTTTACCAGCGTCTGGAAGCAATTACGATATGAAAACCGTGATTGAATCTTTGGCCCAACAGTCGGAAAATTTTGACTTCACGACTTTCACACATGAACATTTTCAAGGCTACTTGGAACAGTCCTGTTCACGCTGATCATGTTGTGTTCGACGGAAGGCCAAGCATCGCCAAAATCGTCTCGAAGCACTACCTTGACGCAGCAAATGTGCGCACTAGGCTTAGCAAGTCACAGCACTCAATGAAAGCTAGAAGTCGAAAAGCTGGCCTTCTCAGCCTTACTCTTTTAACTGTTTCGACAATCCTCTCTGCCTTGTGAAGATATACATATGTGAGCAATGAAGACATTTCGGTCATATGGCTGTAAAGGAGGTCATTGGTTACTTTTTACATTATAGTCTTGGTATGACAAGCAGTGTCGCCAAGCTACTGCAGAGACATGCGCCGTTTACAGAAGTAACGTGCAGTCGGAAGTAACGTGAGCTGTTAGAGATCTATATTGAGAGAAACAGAAAGAGAGAGTTGAAATGGCTTTTGTGATGCAAAAAAAGCAGGAAAGGCGTGAGCTTAAGGATGAAGCTCACAAATTTTATCGAAAAACAATGCGTCTGACCGACAGTTTTCAGCACGAAGTTTCTTTCTATAAGCATGGGAATGGAAGCTTAGTCACAGATGCACGTTAATCAGTGAGACTATGAATAAGTCACTTTTTTTACCAACATGTAGGCGATTAATCGATAAGTATTTCTAGTGCCAACTGTTGAGGTCGACTCAGTATTTAAAAAAGCCGATGAATAATAAAGCGGCAGACTCCGTTGTTCTGCCAGCTGAGATATTTAAGACCGGTGTCAAAGAATTGATGAGTCTCCTGTCAATCGGATATAATAGTCGGTGTCGGGAAATATGTAAACGGCTTGAGCTATACGCAGATACAATTAGGCTAGTATTAGTCTGTGTGGTTGCAGACCAAAAAAGTTCGAAAACTGACCAAATCTAAAATATTGTCGCATCTTGGACGGTGTGAGAGGATGGAGGAATTTCAACTTCAGTGTTGCAGAAAACTATGCCTGCGTGGGAACAGAGATAACCAGCAATAAAGTCAGCATGGAGATCGGTATCGAGCGAAAAATTCTTTGTAAGATGTTTTGTAAATTTTTTTTACTAAAGCTAATACTGAGATACGATGAAAATTTTTGATTTCGAAAAAACTTCATATAAAAAAACGCTGTCAAATAACAATGAAAAATTTTCGACGAGAACTGTTTTCATCGAGTACTTAGATAATAAAAATTTTTGCTACCAAAAATACTTTCTATACTCAAAAAACAAAGGGTGTAACCTTTTGCATTTCCGTCAGAAAAACCCCATAGAAAAATCAATATGTGTGGACTTTTCATCTTATAAATATCTGATTTTAGTATTTCATGTTCATTTGGAAACTGCAGTAATAATTTACAATTTCGGTAGCAAAAACTTTCATCGATCTCAGTATTGGGCTTAAGAAGTTAAGAAAAATAATTGATGCAATTTTATTCCATTGTTTTATTGTACTTATATATATATGAAATAAACATGAGTTTTCTAAAACATTACCATACGAAATTTAATCAATAAATTATGAAAGAACTTCTCTATCAAGAATATCGCAAATGCCAAAGCCAATCCAATGATCCACATACAGAATGCATAGTAAAAATATTCCAAATCGAAGGGTTCCACTGTAAGATATTTTGTTTTTAAAATTGTATTATTGTTACTTAATAAGCTTTCAGTCCAAGAATCTCGTTGCAGTTTCTCTAAAATGCCAAATTCAAATGCGCGACGCAAAAACAAATTGAATAATTGCAAATACGGCAAACTATGGCGAAAACAAAAACAGTACGGAATGGTATAGAGGTGCTGTGGAATCTTCATGAACAGCGGCACTTTGAGGTACTTCTGTCTGTGTAAAATTAAGTTCACTCGATCTTCGTAGCCAGAATACATGAATGAGGTATTGAATGCACGGAGTTCACTAACAACTACAGCCAAATTTACAATTTTTATGCGATCTTTAACCACATTAGGAATATTAGGCAGACTGCGTATATAATTGCCAAACGTTGTGCCAACTAGCAGTTGGTAATTGTTTTTCCCGATGTCTGATAAAGTTCTAATTTGTGGTTCAAATAAGCCAGTCGTCAGCATAGTCGAGAGCAGCGTAAGATAGAAGTTAGTTAGTATGAAGCCGGTTAAAGTTAATGTGATAAACTCATGCAACTCCTTCAGCGATGCTTTGTATGTGAACTCTTGGGGTAGATATATAATGAAGCGAAGCATATCTAAAAATGTTGTACCAAACTGCAATCGATTGGTGCGGCACCAACGCATGCAGCCAATGATGAGTGTCAGATAGACGAGAGTGCCGATAATGATCAACCACAATGCGCGATCGAAAGGTTTCAGAAAGTAAAGAGATTTATGAATCGGCTTGGCGTAGGGTGCAATTATAAAATTTTTGATGTTATACAGCACTTCGCAGCTCGCGATGTTTCTATCATTCATATTAACATAAGTAATGATATCATAAGCCCGTGCGATGAGCAACTTTTTAATTTCATTGAAATCAAGAGGTTCTTTTGAAAATCGAAAATCCGTTAAGCTTCCATTGTGATGCTCTACGAAAGCATGGACCAAATTGTACATATAGCCGGTGTAATTGCGTTTTATAATTTTTGGCGCTGGAAAAACTCGAGGCACAATATCTGTTACTGCTATACGAATATTAAATCCTTCAAAGTTAGTCAGATGCGGCTTGTCATAGTAGTTCTCGAGCATGTTAAGTTCAATAAGCTTGATTGCTGGATAGGGTTTATAGCTGTACAGTTTACTTTGATAAAACAGCAAAACATGTACAAAACCCTTATTGAAATTGTGTTCGCAGATTTTGTACAGATTATTTGCTGTCATATTGCTTTCGATTATATAGAAGACATGCAAATGTTGCAGTTCCCAAAGTATTTCAGTTATTATATCTATAGTTTGCAATATGTAATCTTCATTTAGATATACTATAGTCAGCACGTTCTCCGAAAATCTATCGCGCAGTCTGAAACTCTGAACTGCATTTGTGATGATCAGTTTCATGCAATCCAATCGCTTTGTAAGATATTCCATCTCAGCAGTAAGTTCCTTGAGCTGTAGCAAAATATTAAAATCAGTTTTCAACTTTTCATTTAGAGTTGTCACAATTTGTAAGATTTTTTCATCACAATTCGTTGCCCTGTTCAGATACATTGCAATTAGTATTAACAGCATGCAGTTAGTGAACTTCATTGCGTCTTTAAATGAAACGTGGATTATACGAACTGAAATAAGTTCACAATTCAATGCAGTTTTATATGAACCTTTCTATGAAGTTCAAAAAGAAATTACCATAAAAAGTAATGCTTAATAATGTAAAACGTTTTTAACAATAAAAAATGTATTTCTAAATTTTCAAATGTAATCAAATATAATTTTCATACAGAGTGAAGATTGCATTCATTATAACATTAATTCTAATTTTAAGTATTAAATGTATGAAAATGTGAGAGGGGTATAGTGAAATAGAAAGATTTCTGGATTGTTTCACGGACCAATTGTTTCTTAATAATAGTGAATATCAGTGCTCGCAAGAAGTGGTCTTTTTTGACAGGCAGTCCGAAAAAAAAAAAAAACTGTTGCGAGTGAACACGATTTAAAATAGAAGCGAAAAGACATTTCAACTCGGTTTATTCTCTACGTGGTCTTTGTTCAATCAACGAGAGTTTTTTGTCGCTCACTTTATGCATTTGTTCACTTGAGACACTTTGCTACGCAAAATTTGCCGAAAGTGTACATATTTTGCGCATGTATGTGTGTTACTTATATGCACACAATTTAGTTCCCTATCCCTTTCTCCACCCCTTTTCCGCGCTTTGACTGTGATTAAGTATTTAAAGCAACAACAACAACCTAACGCAACATCAACACATAAGACACTTTACGCTTCCACTTGGCTCGTTTTACTCAGTTGCTGAGAGTCGAACGAAAGTGTCCCCATCAAGCAATTATCGTAAGACAGCTTCGTGGGTAACGCTTATCGAGAAGCATGCGACAGAAAACACAAATAAATCAAAAACAAATGTTCTGTTGAGAGAGTGAGCGTGCCCGCTTCATTTTGTTCTGACTTTATTTTGCGTGCTCTGTTGAAAATTGGTAAGTGTTTCTGTATGTCTGTTCGCTTTTAAGATCACAACAGAGCAACGGATTGACTTTCATACAGCTCGTGGTTGTCATTGTCATTGGTTTGCATTGTTTTGCTCTTTGAGAACACCGTGGAAACCGACTGGTTTATACAAAAATATGTTCCTTGTTGTTCGGCCAGTGACAAGTGACCACAAGGTGGATTGAGATGTGGACGGTGCCTGTCGAAAACAGAACGCAACAAAGAATACTATGGCATCTGATTTTGCGTATAAAGAAGCTAACAGCGCCTAGTTTACTTGAGTGTTTAAAGTGGAAATGATTACACACATATCTATGTAGGGGTATGGAACGCGCTCTTTAGATTTTTTTATAGACACATACCAATAATATATAAAAAAATTTGTTTTCATCCACTTAAAGACAGCAAACAGTAAACCCCAATCCACTCGTTGACTGCAAAGTGGTCAGGTCAGTCACTTTCACAATCTACTCGTAGTGCAACGCCTCACCCCTAGTTCGCTGCCAACGTTAAAGAAAAATGGTGAAACGCACTGTTGGTGGATTGACAGGGTTTCCATTCCTACCACCGCATTGTGGATCCGCTTGTATGGAGGCGCGGCCAAAAAAACTTCTAATGGTAGTAGAGTGCTGAAATTTTCATTTTATTGTTTGACTCTGCAGCTTCTTCCGAAAGCTTTCCAATTGATACTATCGCATGCTCTATCACAGCAGATCCATGAATTAACACCTTATGGACTTAAGCCGGCAAATAGTACCATGGATACACTTTGATTAGTTCCTTGGCAGTAACGAGGGCATATTCATTAAATTTGTTCACATTAATTTTGTACCCCGATGCCATAGTTTGAAGTAAAGTGGCACAACGATGGATCATATTTCATTAACTCCTGTAATTTCTGAAGCCAATCTTTTCTAGCAACATTTCCGTCGTTGGACGATCCTTTACCTACATCTACAATATGAACTGAAGTAAGTAGGGAGAATCAATCAATCTCAAAAGTTATTACAGATGTCGGCTTTAGAAGGTTTATTTTCTCCTTAAAATATTTTAACTTTTCGTTTGATAGTTTGCTTGTCTCTTTTCTGAACTGAAATCAAACTGGCCTGCAGTAACGTGTTGACGAAGGACGGGGGTTTTTCCAAATTATTTTGTGGTCAGTTTTTCAAATTTGTTGGAGAGGTACGTAGCATGTAACAAATAAGCTATTGTCATCCAAATCATTGTTGACAAACTTTTGCTTGTATTCGCTATGACCCGTATTTCCATAAAATCCCCATTTTCCAATTAATATTAAATTTTCAACAGAATTAATTAAAACGCGACGCAGAGGCTTCGCTGGGCAAATTTGACCTTGAAAAATTATGACGACGGGTTAGTATATTAAATATTACACGCATATCCACAAATTTCCGCAGCTAATTACAGCACTTTTATTACCTTAAAACTCAAATAAATACAATGGAAAAGAAACATAAGGGGGAATCTTGGGGGAACACAACTAAACATAATAAAGGCGCACAAAAAAGGAACAAACAAATATATAACCTAAAACATTAATTTCACAAGAATTACAACACAATTATTAACTTCTTATTAATTTCTGGAGATAAAATAAATAGCTTTAACTTCAAAATCCATTGAAAATAATTTAATTTTGTAGACTTAAGAAATTGCCAGACCGATTTGAAGTGCACTTTTGTTTTGAATTATTCGGCCAGCGTTCAGCTGCGCTGTTCATGGTTTCTATTTTTAGAAAATTCCGTTAGATTACCAGAAAAATCCGGTTTGCGATTAAGAAGATTGGAGATTTAAGAGACAATTTCTTTACATTTTGTTTGAATACTTTGTGATCTTTTTTTTTTTGATTTTTGGCCTATGAACGGAACCACTGTGCATCGTTAGAGAAACATACAGTAGAAAGAATACCTCGACCATTGTGGATTAATAAAAAGCGTCTAATTCGCTCTGTTCCTATAAAGATGAGTGCGTTAGTACGAGACAGAGATAGAGTGCCAAACAAAATAGAGGAGGAATTGCATCGCTCGAAATCGATCGAAAGTCACTACTCTCTCTCTCTCTCTCTTACTCTCTCTCTGATTAGTGCTCAACTGACAGCAAGCTTAAGCTTTTTATTTATAGCCAAGTTGCATGTTGTAGAATTATTATTCGAGAACAATGACGTGACGTGTTGTAATAATTTTCCAGATTCTTTATGTCGCAGCTATTAATCCAGCAGAGAGGCGTGATTTGTTACTCTAGTAAATTAATACTTTTTATGTGCAGATTTAGAATGTGTTTCGAATGCAAGTGCAAAGGGTATAAAAATATCGCTGTCATTGAAATCATTTTTTATATAAAGCATTATTCCTGTTTAGATTTAAGAAAACAAAGTCGCTAAAATTTTATTTTCGTTACTTTTTGCCGCATTCTCAGGCTTCTATGTGAAAAGTGGTAAGTCGTAAAAGGACACTTGAAAAATGATTTTCCCATTTCGTTGTCTTTTTTACTTGTGATGATTTTCGATGCTGCCCCACCCAACTGCTGTGACTCTGTCCTGTAGTCCTTTAAATACTTGTGCTGTCTGTTATGTCCTTTTGTACTCGGGTTTCGATCGCTACAGTGTTGCTGTTGTACGCAATACTTTTGCACTTTATGTTCACAATTAAATTACAAGCATTTAATTGAAATACGCTCGATATTTATGAAAGTGTTGGCGTGCACAAGGATCTTTAATTGAATCGTGGCGGACAGCTTTCGAGTTGCAGTTGTCTGTCTGTCTGCATGTCTGCATGTCCTTGTGTATGTTTTTTATGCATGCACTTGTTATTGCAGCTGTAGCGACTCTTTTTTATTTAACAATTTTATATATGTAATTTTTTTTTTTCATATATCAACTTGACTTAAAAAAGTTTATAAAAAAATATGCAAGCAAAAGTTTTTAAAATCAGTGCAACCGAAACTTTAATACTTTATACTGAATACTTTTGAAAATAGTTTGCTGGAAGTGTTTGTTACATAAAAATGATCTAATGGAATAAGTGAGCTGAGGCCACGCTCTGAGCGATTAGCGACTGAGCGACAGAGCCACGCTCTCTTGAGCGATCGCTATGAGCGATCGCTTTGAGTGTTGTGGCCACGCATCGGGCGAAGTCGCTCATGTTGTTTAGTTGTAAAAATGTCTTTCTCAGGTGAAGTTTTTCGTAGTCTATGCGATAGCCGTATTAGCTCTTATAGACGAATGAAGGCCTTGCGAAAACGTAGGTTTTGTATACACCCCATAAACCGAGCAAGACAAGAGTATGGCGAGTTTCATCAGTTGTATAGGAAACTCCGAAACTATCCAGACCGATTTTGGCAATATATGCGCAATGTTAAAGAGTTCATTCATTGACACATTGATTCGAAAAACAAAATTTTTAAAAGTAGACGTTGTATGCGATATAACGCTCGAAGTAGGCGTGGCATACTGACTTTAGTATGTGAAATGTATAGACTCGTTCTAGAGCGCCTTTATAATGATTTTTAGAACTACAAATATCTTTAGTGCAGTAAAAACGGAGTTCTAATACAGACAGACGCACAGAACTACTTTTATGTGTTTTTTATGAACACTCCCACATTTCCTGCTAAGAGTAACAAACTTTGTGAAAAAAATTAGTATATTATTGACACTACTTATGTAGTGTATTAAAAAAATATGTGACTAAAAATATAACAATCGCATGTGCCAACACAAATATAAACTGCATTTGTCATATTTAAGTGTTTGCTTATTTCGCTGTGTGTGTGTGTGTGTGTGTGTGTGTTTGAAGAACTACACTAGTCTACAAATAAAAAAAAATCTAAAAGTGCATTCGATGCTAAATTTTGGTCTGCTGAGCTCGAAGATTGCTTAAGAAATATTGAATAAAAACGTTTTCGTGGTATGATTTTTTGAAAATTTTTTTTTAGAAGGCATGTCTACTATATTAGCTATATCTCGAATTAGAAGCGAGAAATAAGACTGCAACTTTAGTCAAAATAAAGTTAATGAAATATTCAATAAACTGGTCTTTACTTTTATTAAAATCGGTTGAATAGTTCAAAAGTTATAAGCTAAAATATTTAAAAATATAGTAGGAGGAGTCTTTGATGTTCTACATATAAGAAATCTGCTCAAAAATGAAAACTTCGCACCCAATAAAGGTGCAGCCTTGAATTCGTGGAAGTTCATTGTTTTTGAATTCCTTGGTAGTAATAAGAACCCAAAGTAAAAGATAAGCGTTGAAAATTTGTTTAAGAATTATGCAAAGATGGTTAAAAAATACTATTACCCTATTGCATTTTATGTCATACACGGTTGATCCAAAAATAACCGAACTTTTTAATTATAAAATAATACAAGCATGATATTATGTTCCAAAGTTAATATTTATTCAAAATACTTGCCATTTAACTCAACCAACCATAGCATTACAACGTTTGGAATGTGCAACCAATTAATCCATAGACTTTCTAAACTTGCTTTTTGAGATGATCTTTAGCACCTGTGTCACGGCTGCTGTATGGCTGGAATGTCATCGAAAAAAGCTTCTTTCATTGCAGTTTTCATTTTTGGGAAGAGAAAGTAAGTGCACAGTGATAGATCAGGCGAATACGGAGGATGTTCGATGAGACAAAACTGTTTTTTGAGTTTGTTCCCATGTACCGGAGAGAGCATATTTGCCATTGGAAGAAAGTACAACATTACTGATGAAGTGCGAGATGTCCATAGAGACGCTTCTGGGGATAGCCGTAGTTGGTGTCCTCATCACGGGTCAACTTCCAGACAATCAATGTCTTTCCATGTTAAAAACTTTCTGATAGATTTATTCAAATTTCAATATTTAAAATTCAAAAACAGCAAAAAGTCTCATTTTGAAAAATCACCATTTTGGAAAAAAAATATGCCATCGAATGCACTTTTTCGCTGTAGACTAGTGTTATACTTTCCATTTTGTAATTTTTGGAAAAAAAAGAAATAAAAACAATGGAAAAATAAAATTAAAACTGATTTAAGTGCACGAGCATTTGCATTTCAAAATAATAACAACATGAAAAAGTAGTTAAAAGTTGACAATAATAAAAAAGCAGCGCTACACAAATACACACACACACACAGACACAGGCAAAGAGTTAAATATCACACCGACAATGTTTAATACAAACACACACACATACACACGCGAAAAGTTTAAGGTTTAAAACGAAAAAAAAAAACGAAAAATAGTCTTAAATCCCTGAAGCGTTTGGTTGCAATGTTAATGCACTTTACACTAAGTGTGAATTGTATAATAGATTTGACATGAAGTTTGTAACGTATTATAAACAAGTGCCTTGATATATAGATATACATAATAAACTAATAAAACCACATTTACACTACCCGTTTATCATACTATGGTTTTTACCGACGTACAAATTTGCCATTCACAGTTGTGTGCCAAAATATATTTGGTGTTTACACTTAGTCCGGTATGTCACAGAAATCTAATTACGGTCCAAAAAAGGTGGAACAAGTTTGTGTTCTGGTGGGTGATACCAGGATAATATCTAAGAGAGCAATCAAGTATCTTGGTATTATGCTAGGTACTCGTCTCTGCTACAAAGAGCAGGCTCTGGTAGCTTGCACATCGATCGTAAGAATCATGATAAACACCCGAAATGCCAAGCAAGTTCATAGACTTCTGCTAAATGGCGTAACCAAATCAATTATGCTGTACGGTGCACTTATCTGGGCTAATGCTATGAATATGAGGAGTTACCGGAAAGGTGTCAGTGTCAGATGAAGCATGATCCCGAGCATAGCTAACGAAGCAAAAGTTACCTATGAGAATATCAGCAGATGGGCTCGGAAGGGAGAGAATTCCGTATGCAGTCTAAGCTGTAAAGCATCGCCAGTTGGCAAACATGCTGCCACAAGGCAGAGACAGGTCTATGGACACACCGCCTCATACATAATTTAAATGTGTGGCTTGGCAGGCCACAGGGAGAAGTAAACTTCTATTTGACACAGCTACTAACTGGAGATGGTTGCTTCAGAAAGTACCTGTATCGTTTTAAACACGATGACTCCCCCCTATGCATCTTTTGCGTAGACGACCAACAGGATAATGCAGCACATATTCTGCTCAAATATGGCACATTTGAACATGACCGACAAATTCTGGCGGATGCTCTAGCCTATCTCTTTACTGTGGAAAATAATGTGGGACATATGCTAGATGATATCTCCAAGTGGCGTGTGGTGTGCACTTTTGCAGCATCAGTGACCATCGGCACTATTTCTACGACGCAATGCTCGCGATCATCTAATCCAGGCGTTCAGCTGAGCAACTATAACATGAGAATTACAGAAAACGCTTTAGCCAAAAAATCTCCAGTTAGATTTCATTCATGAATGAGTTTGGGAGATTTTGAGGCGTAAACGTTTTCTCTAATATATCCGACAGCTTTTAAGAACTAAACATTTAAAATCGTTTTCAAATGACACATCAGCAAGATCGTTGGTTAAGAGGGAAAACAATTAGCTAGCCGTGAATTATATATAAGATACATCCATGCGCTTGTAATTCGCAACTAGTTTTAACATACGCCATAGTATGTTAAATTTAATGCGTATATAACGCTGAAAATACACCATATCGGGGTCAAAAATAAGCATGCTTCACAACAAAACACTCAATGCTCTAAATTTTGAATTTTACGCCTGTTTTTCTGGAATCCATGTACCGATGGCAATGATTACCTTTTTTTTTTTGAAAGATAATAACAAATATTTACTACATATAAGAAGAATTTATGTACAAAATTGTATGCTTTTCAGATTACTTGGAAAACAAGAGTGCTCAAATTTTGATTTAAGAGTTCGCAATCATCGGTTTCAAATACATTCGTTATGTTTTAGTATAGTTTTTCGGAATATGTACAAAATTTTATGGTGTTGCTTTATTTTTGGAACTATAAAAGTCATACGCCTAAAGTTTTTCTGGTCACCCACATATGAAGAGTGTTGAAGTTTTCGTAATACTGAAACTAAATATTTCGATTGTTTTTCAACTGTTTTTCACATTTTATTTAGTTAATTTTTCGCCGTATTTTGTTTTCTTGTTGTTGTTGTTGTTGTTGTGTTTTTTCACTTATAAAAGTATACACACTCTATTTTCTAAAAAATTTCAGCTAGATGTACATTGTCCTGGCCAGCCACTACAAACTCCAGCTCCAACTCCAACTCCAACGTTAACGACTACCTTAAGCAATTTAACTTTTGCTCATAAACAGCTGCAGAGGCAACAAACCCCTTTTGTTATTTGTTCCCATACCGCCATTGTCCTTACCGCCATCGCTATAGTCCAGCTTAATGTGCGACAGCAGCAGCAAAGTTTTTAGTTGCTGTTGTTGATGTTGATGTTGTTTTTTAGCTTTTTAGCATAAAAGTTGTGCAATTATTGTGATTTGACACTAAGCAAGTAAGTCCATTTCGGGTATTACCCCAATTTAAAGCGGCGCAGCGCCTGTTGGCTATGCTATAGTTTCTTACAATAGTCAACCCCGGGTTGAGTTGAGTTAATGCTATGGCTTCCGTTCCTGCAGCAGACTACTCAAATTACATGCTTGGTGAGTAATAGAAATCCTTTTTTACTTGACTTGTCACAGTTGTATGTTGTTGTTGTTGTTGTTGTTGTTATTGTTTTTGTTGTTGTTGTCATTGTTGTTGTTGTTGTCTTGCAGACAATTTAACTTTAAGTTACTCTTGATTTGGGACACGCACAGCATAGAACAAGGACAACGCAAAGTATCTACACAACGCAACTGTCGCAATACTCGCTCGAATCTCGAGTGCTTCAGCATGTCAATCACTGCTTTCGATTTAATCCTTTTTTGGTATTTTTTTTGTAAACTAGTCGCAGACGTGTTAAATCAGTTGGCTTTCGTTCTTGTCAATGATGTTATTTAATCCTTTTTTCGGGGTTACTTGTAAAGTGATGTCGAGTAGCTTAGCGCGCTGTGTAGTTGTGCATTTTAATTTTGTATCTACAATTAATTGGTATAAAAGTTTAGACACTAAAACAGTCAATGCAGCATAACGATAAAGGTTTTAATTTGAAAGAAGTTCAAAGTCTTCGTTTTTATTGTAATAAGAAAATAAAATACCTTATAGTGCATTCATTTTTAATGATCTTCTCCAAGCGTTAAAACAGGAAAGGTTCTTCCAGCCTTGAATTGAAAGTATTTTAATATAAAGCGTCTTCCATTTAGAGGTGCTGTTATTTGTTGTTTAATAAAATGCAAGCGGTTCAGAATTTTACCAAATATTTTGTGGACTTCGCTAGGTCATACAGTGGGATTATTCATGGAATATTATTTTCCGTACTTGTCGCGCAGAAATTCGTCACTTTTGTTCATATTTCTGATGACATTTTGTAGAATTGCAACCGGAATGGATCGTGCAAACAATGTTATGTAACCTTTCAAGGCTCAAATCGTTGTTAGATGATTCAAGTATGTTAAAATGTATCAGACCGTTTAGATCAAAGATCGTCCGAGAGGTAGCTATATACAGGCACATAGAAATGCATTCTGATGCTATTATATGGTGAATCTTGAATGAATCCGAAGGTTAAAAGCATGGAAGTAAATAGGAAAGAACCAGCGACTCTCTTAACGTGAAGCGGAGTCCATAGAGTTCTATCTGGCACTGAAAGAAGTTAATATTTAAATCGGGCATGATTGAATTTGACCAACAATTTTCAGTCCCTGCTAACAATACATCCAATTAAGGAACTACGTTGATATCACCCCATTAGTTATCTGAATAAAAATGATCTAACACCCTCAATAAATGCATGGAGTTTTCATCTGCAAAGTGACAGTTTGAAAATGGAAATGAAAACAAACAGTTCACGAATTACTTGAAGTTGTTAATGATGTTCGAATTCTGAGACACTGGTCAAGGCTCTACGCTGAAAATGAAAAGCAAAAAAAGAAAAACAGAAAAGGTCTTCTTATTTATTTTTTTATATTAAACAAAACTAATTTCTCCTTACATTTTTAACAATGAAAAAAGGGAGAGGATTAGCTTAAAATAATACAAAACAGCAGAAGAGAGTGTGGGAGATAGTCGGTATCAGTGGGCTCCCGCAACAGGATGTAAGCTCCTTACAAAGATCTTGGAAATTGAGGCAGGAACATGGAATTTATGTAGTCATCAGATTTGTATATATTGTAGTGCCAAACATTGCTGATTGCAGCGCCCATTCCAAAAACCCATTGGAACATGTAAATCCTACATAAACCTTCCCGGGATTGACCAAGTGGCATATCCTCATTACAATTCTTTGAGACTAATTCCATACTTCATAAATGGAATAGCTTTATAAAATATGCCTGACAACACATGTGTATGATACAATATATCAGTTGGGCGATAGTCAAGTGCCTGTGATTCAATCACGGCGACTGAAAATCACGAATATCACTTGATGATATGCATGACACAGTGGCACTAGTAAGAAATAAATGATATTCAATCACTGACATTTACAATATCGAGTATCAACTGATATTCGTGATTATTCAGTCACCATGATTGAATCACTGCTAGTGAAATATCGCCCAATACGGGTACAGGTGCGGGTGTCTTCAGACTAAACTCCACGAACTCTATTGTTAAGGAAGCCTAAGGAAGCCATCCTGGCTATCATTATCTCAGATAGACAAGCGACTATTAAAGCACTAGCCTTTTGGAATTTTTCATCAAGCTGGTTCTTTGCTGCTATGAAACCCTCCCAAAACTTTCAATCGGCTGCATAGTCGTGATGTGGTAGGTACCTGGTCACAGGGGTATCGCAGGAAATTAAAGTGCTGATGAACTGGCCAGGACTGGTTCGGCAACTCCCTTTATAGGTCCGTCCTCTTTTTGTTGACTTAGTTTGGCTACATCTTCTTCAATATAGATTGCTTTAGAAACACTGTTTTTTGGTTCTGGATACATTATACTACGGCTATAGCTAAAAAACTACCTCGTCTTATACGAGGGGTACTATTTATATTTCCGGAATAACAAATAATAAAAAATATTTTTAAATGAAAATGGCTTTATTGTTTTTCAAAATATTCCCCTTGATGATCAATACACTTTTGCATTCGTTCAAACCATTTGTCATAAAGCAGTTTTTCCATTCCTCTTGAGACACCTCCAAGACATGGTTTTTGAACGCTTCAACTGCTTCTTCGGCGCTCGTAAATCGTCGGAACTAATGTGCAAGGATGCCTCTATCTCACGATATGTCATCTCTATCTCACGATATATCTTGCATTATCAGTTCACTCACTGCATCGATGTTTTTGGGCACAACAACCGATTTTGGACGACCTTCACGGAATTCGTCGGCGACCGAACTACGACCACTATTGAATTCACTATGCCAGCGATATACTGTGGTTTTTGATGGTGTTTTGAGCGCCATACAAAGAATTGTGTTCATTGACACATTCTTGTTGAGCTAATTCACGTCGAAAGTTGTGAAGAATAATCCAAAGAAAACCTTCTCTTGAAATTTCCATTTTTTGGCCAAATTGCTTTTCTTAATTCACTGTGAACAAAACAAATAGCAATTATACAACAAAACTTTGTGAGTACGTTTATGCCAAAAAATGTCAAACTTTATTATGGTGTTGCCAGATTTTAGCTTTTGACATTAGTGTTGCCAGTTCGCGAAATATAAATAGCAGCCTTCGTAGACCTTAAAACCAACGCACGCATCGAACATCTAGAGGATGACGAAACTAGTTTACATCTGTTACATCAGAGTTAAGCAGCTGAACACTCCTTTCAGTACATCTCCTAAGTTTATTCTAAGTTTCCGGGATGTCTCCCAACGTTCTAACTTTGACACTGAGTTTTAGTTAGCGTAACTGGCTGCACTTCTTGATTTATCATATCATTCAAAAAATTTATATTCACTTACATTTTTGAATATTCACAATGATAAACACGACTAGGGCAACATTTCATAAGAATCCCAGACTTTTTAGTAGCATCTCTAAATTCTTTATTGGTACGAAATGAACTAAGAGTCGACGCTAAAGTGATAGCTGATGCTCACTAACGTCAACTTTTGATTATTAGTAAGGCTGCATGGTGTATCATGCCAGCTACGAAAAATTTTTGTCGTGTACAGGGGATAACAGTCAAGCACCACGTTTTTCACACAATTTGGAATCATTATTTTATTTATTTGTAAACCGTGTTAGTGCAACAATGTGTCAAAAATTATTGATGTGATGTACCTATGTATAGGTGTCTATTAAAAAAAAAATTATTTTTTAAAAACAACACCATTCAGATGTAACACCATCGCTGTAAACACGCTTGAAACCTGGTTTTCAAATTGATAAAAACTTGCTGGCACGGAATACGGACTATTTAGTCGCGGTTACTGATCTTCGGCTTTGCCAATGTTGTTGGATTTTTGCTTTTTGCATCGCTGCAGAAAAAATGTCTGCTGCTGTCAGATCTGTACTCATGAGCGGCCATGAGCCCTAGCAACTATTCATTAGATGTAGGGCTTGTAGAAAAGTTTAGTTGAATCTATGTCACACTGCTTTAAATTCTTCGCCTGGAATTTATGGAATTTATGGAATTTACGGCTGGAATTTATGGCTTGCTGATCCTCGAAGCAATGTGGGTGATCCCTAGTACTAAAATGGCGATCCAAAGTGTTACTTCCGACGAATGCAGGGCCTTTTGATGTCTTGATCTTGTATTTTCTACGGCCCAGTAAATTGAAATTTTATTTACTGAAGTGACCATTGGACCATTGGATTTTAATAATTTTTTACACAAAAAGCACCCGTGAAACATTCCATGGGCACTATAGTTCCGAGAGTCGAGTTACTCCTTCACATCTCTCGCGCTCTGCACATGCATTGTATTTCCAATTGTGTAGTTTATATTTTTCAACTCAGTAAAACTTTAGTTCGAAATTGGACATTATGCATGTGGCTAAAATTCTGTTTTAACTCCGAAATTAAAAATATAGGAGAAAAATAGTTGGCCGTATTGGATTCATACTATATCAACAATTCACTTAATAAATTTTATTGCGTATCTATATTTTAACTTTGAAATTTTAATCATGAATCGCCTTGCGCTCCAGTTTAATAAACTAAACTAACTCGCACACAATCCACTTGTTACACACTGGTCGAATGGCATCCACAAAACATAGCTACATACTCCACACTAACACACAGACACGAAATGCATACGCCGACTGCAGTGAATGAAAATGCATAAAGTAAGCAGGCAACTGGTCGAAAGTGAGTTACTGCAAAAGTCGACAATTCGTCGCTCGTTTTTACTACGTTTTGTGCAGATTTTACTACAAGAGTGTGCAGAAGCAGCGTTGTGGACAGTGGGACAGTGGGACAGACAAGGACAGACAGACGGACATACTGATGCCAAATACAATGGCGCAGCATCCACTGCGCGTTAAGAACAACAACAGCAACAACGAAAGCGACGACTGAATGAAACGAACGAACGAACGAACGAACGAACGAACGAACGAAATGAAGAAAAGGCACGAAGTCAAGGCAGCGCTGTTCAATTTCTAACGGTATAGATATGGAATTAAATGACAGGCACAATCAGTTGCTGTTCGACGCTGCTTGCGTGCGGTTGTGCCTTGCGGATGAAAAAGGATTAGCCAACCCCTTCGGAACCGGAACCGAAATGGAATAACTGAAAAAGTGCAGTGACAACAGTATTTCAAATGGAGAATGATAAAACCATATAATAAAGTAAGAGATAGCACGATATAGTTGGCAATTAAAATTGAGTAAAAGTGAGTGAGAGAGAGATAGAGAGAACGCGCGTGAAATTGTATACGAATGAGCATATAAAGCGGTAAAGTGCAATAGCGGGCGTTAGTGTGAGTTGTTGCATATAACTAACTGTATGTGTGTGTGTGTTTGTGTGCACCTGTGTATTGCAAGGCTTGATTCAAAAGTTTAAGAAAAATAATACTTGTTTTTTATTCATAAAATTTAATTACCTACAATTCAAAAACAGCTTTTTGCACTTAGTTTAGAGTGTTTTACGGTCAAAGCCAAAAATTCTCTTTTTTTTTAGCAAAATGCTTTCATTTTGCATAAGCTTATAATTGCATATTGCCCTGTGCAGTCATATCTAACGCACGCAGCAAATTACACTGGACAACAATTATAAAAAATGTACCATCCCGTGATCGACAGTTTTATTCTGAAGAAATTGGGTCACACAAAATACAAAAATTTAAATAGTATATTTTTGCTAGTTTAGAACACGCATGGTTAAATTTTGACAAATTTTTTTCTGTAACATAGTCTCATGTGTGCGGTAAATACGAAAAACCGTTTTTAAAATTTTATATATTTTTTATTTTTATTATTTGGGGCCAATGTATGATTTTACTTAAAGCGGAGTGTACGGCAAGCACGGTAATATATACATAAATACAAAGTTTTAGCAGCAAAATACAAATTTGTTCCTTTTTTAATACTATAACATTTTAATTTTTTTGTCCGATCTTGGTCTGGCATCGCCTGAAACTTTTTAAATTTGTTTTCAACTTTGCATAAAAAATGTAAAACTTGAATTATGGGAATTATTTGTCGTTGAGAAAAGTTACTTTAATGTGAGAAGTGTATGAAAATACTGAAAAATTGCTTAAGATTGGAAATTTCAACAGCTGTAATTCAATTATTTTTGATGCGATCGAAATGAATTTGGTATCATTAGACGTGTAATTTAAACACATTTTCAACGATTTCGAATGAGTTTGCCGTTCACACTGAACGCAGTTTTAAGTAAAATCATACATCGAATAAAACAAAAATATACCGTTAGCTATGTTTTACTACGTTTACTATGTTTTTCGTGTTCAGTGCACTAAAATTACTCTAAAAAAGTGTAAATGAAAGTTATTATAGTTTTAAAGTTAGTATTTGCTTATGCAAACTTTGTCAATCGGCTTTGAGGCAACTAAAGAATGCATACAGGAAAACAGTTTTTCGCAAAAAGTTGCATGCAAATTTTTGATAAAATCATTTAAGATATTCAGTATGTTGTGTTTCGGTGCAGAAGTGCAAACTTGCAAGGCCTGCTTCTTCAACAACCTTGTGCAAAACATAATTATGCAGTTTTGCACATACAGCTACTTAAAACTTAAGAGATTTTGCCTACTTGGGTTGTTTGTTTCTGTTGATGCTATTTAAGAATGCCATTTAAGAGTTTGCATTTTTGCAATGCTACACAACATTGTGTAAACTTTAATTGTTAATAAAGTTTTATAAAAAGTTATTTTGAGTTTAGATATGACACTTTTTTGATGGAGAGAGAAGCTATAGGCCATGCATAAGTTACGGTAGTATGGTGCTAGCCATGCGGAAATCATGGCTATTTTGTTTTTATGTTTGTTTACAGCTATTGTACTTTAGAACATACTGAAAGTTTTTTATTTAAATATGCGTAACTTTTTCCAAATCTCATATATTTATGTAAATTTTTTGTAGAAAATCTAAAGTTTTGCTTAACTAAGTAAGTTGGAATACTTGCCTACCATAATTATTTTCTAAAATTCTACGAAACTTTTGTATCAAAACTTGTAATTTGTGTAGTTCTTCGTGTCTGTGTGCGCCTATTTGAATATTGAAAAGTGCAATACATAAGAAAAGGCACAATACAAAACGAAATGCGATAGGGCAAGTAACGGCAGTGAATAAACGAATAAAACATAGTGCAAACAAAAAAAAAAAAAAGAAAAAGAAAAAGAAAAAGAAAACGAAAACGAAAAAACGTGTCCATAAACCAGAGTTTTGTGCAACTATCATTCAAAGGATTTTGTTTTATGTGCTTGCGTATTTTGGCTGATAAGACTTTTTCTACAGTGAAATATGGTAAAAATTTATTGAATATACTTAAACAAAACTCGAAAGCATATTTATTTTGACTTGTGTTAAAACACTAAACAAACTATTAAAAATATAAATTATAAATTAGATTAATAATATTTAAATTATTTATTACTGGCATTTTTTATTTTTATTAAAAAGTGTCATCATAGTATATACAAAATGTTCCTCGTCGCGCCTATAATTTTCCATGCATTTTCTCGGCTTTTCTTTTAAGCTTTCAAATGCCTTGCAGCATGCAACAGAATTTTCTGCCGGCATTTTGCTTTGCATTGCATTTCTCTCTATATGCATTTTTCGTGCTTGCGCGTGTATTTCATTTACTTCGCTCATTTTATGTGTTTGTGTCTGTGCGTGCGTTTGTGTGTGTGTGTGTGTGTGTGTGAGCGCGCCACATTTTCTTCCATGTGTAATAGTAGATTTATTTTCATTTTGCACAGATTTGTTGTCAAGTGCATAAAATATATTACAAATTCTTGCATTTAAAGCCTAAATGTATGCTACATAAATTTTTAACTGAATTAGCTTTGCTAGATTTATATCCTTTTTCCTTACAACAAATTTTCTTTAACTTTGTTTAATATTTTCTTCTATAATTGCTTTTCTTTTGCACTTTGGCTAATTACTTTTTAATTGTTGCACTTGTTCTTTTATATTTTTTCTTTTATTCAACTTAACTTCGCCGCTTACTGCCGACATGTGCCCTCTTGAATGAATTTACAATATTTTATTTGTCATACAAGAGGTTTTTATGTTTGTCTGACTGTCTGTTTGTTTGTCTGTTTGTCTGTTTATCTGTTTGTCAAGTTGCCTACGTATGTACTTTTATTTGTCTAAAGAATTTTTAATCTGCTAGCCACATTTATTGCCTTTCATTTGGTGCTTTTGTGCGAGGTTTGTTTAATAAGACTATGTAAAACTTACAAAAATAAAATACAACAGATTTTGAGACTGCACAGGGCAGTATTCTTAGACACTAGTTAATTTTAACATCTTATACTATAACAAAGCCACTAACATACCAGCACGATATACAGCTAAGTCCTCTATGTTAGACCTATATCTCACAAACATGCCTAAATTGATCAGCAATGCGACTGTGATCAATGTCCTGTGGTTCGTAAAATCGCAACTAGCATTGTCTTTACAAAGTAAACGCATTCAGTCTTTGCCAAAGCAAACTAGTAGCGCTTTTATTGCCTTTTCAATATGAATGCATAATTAGTGTGAGTTGCAAAATTGTCACCCACAACTAACACTATTAACAAAAGACGGCTTCACAGGCAATGTGACCAGCGCTAAGCGTAAATCTGTACTCCAAAAACTCGACCGATACGCGGTGCATATATCAATGGTTAGAAATACCATTTGGAGGCAATGTATTAGAACAACTTTTCCATTAAACGAAGTGAGGCAAAACCATTTGAACTTTATAATATGTACCGCAATTTCAGTTTCAACAAGTCTAACTAAAATCTAAAGCTACAAATGCTAGGAAAACAACACGCCAAACCATGCCAAAACTCAGCAGATCCCTAAAAAACGAGAGATATTTCATTCCATGCATCTAGCATAGGGATAAAGTCTACACGACCAGTGAAGGAAGTCCCACCTTTTATTGGGACATCATCCAATATAAACACCAATTTAATTTAATGTTAAGCGAAGTCAACAATTAATTGCATTACGTGGTAGCCGAAAAAATATTTAAAATAGAAGAAAGCTAAGTGGCGTCCGCTGAAACCGCCGAGATTCTAAGATTACTTCAAGTTAAGAAGTCACTAGAAACCGTCGGTATACACAATATACTTGTATGTATGCTTGAAAAACTTGACATTTTTTGCTTTTTCTTACCTTGCCCGACTGTTGAATGGCTGTCTGATTGCTGGCAGAAAGCATATGTATCATACATTCAGTGTAACATCGTCACTCGGGACATCAAAACTGCCTTCGAAACAGTCTGCCTTTATGAATTGGCGCATAAGCTCAAAGTTTCGGCATACTAATTTACCATATTCAAATCTTAGACAGGCTATTTTATATTGAACTAGGCGGCATGCAATCTACGCGACGATGTCTCTCAAGTCCTTACTTTTGGGTAAGTGCACAAACCCACATTAGCTGGCCACAAATATGCAAAAACAAATTATTAAAACTTGTCTGAAATTTATCTAACTATACTAAAACAATAAAGCTTCACAAAATGGCAGGTATTCGCACTGTCAATAAAGAAATAAGTCTTAAATACTATAAGTGTCTTTCAATGTGTATATGCCACCTGCCTAAAGTCCTGTAAGGCATGTTAGATACAAATAAAAAGCAAATATCTGTTAATTCAGCGTTGGACTATGCTCAGTCTCTTAGCCTATGTTTAATTGCCTAGTCCAAGTTGTTCAAGGCCGCTCTCAGAAAGGCTCACCAGTTTTCTCCATTCAGTATTCGTAAACATTCCTGCGTTGTTAGAGACAGTTTGTTCTAGTGAGGTTTTCGCAGCTTTTTTTATCATTGGACAGACTTCAATGGAGTGCCTTAATCTATATAGTATATAGTTAAGTAGATGTATCTCAGCTCTTGTCTTAAAATTGAATTATATGTCCTTAGAACAATGGCTCAGTTGGGAATAGGTTTTTCTTGATAGATTTTCTTGAGTTTTCGTCTGAAGTTCATATTAATCGCTTGAATTAATTACAATATATAAAATCAGGCCTGTTGCAGTTTTGACTTTTGTGAAGATTATGCTTATGGAAGTTTACTTATGGAACGATTTCGCTATTTAAATTCATTAAGTATGGTTGAAGCCAAATTCAAATTACTCAATGCAAGTCCATTCAAGTCGCACGGTTATTCCATAAGTGATATTTTACTATATTACCAAATTATGATGCTTCTTTACATATCCGTTGTCAAAAGCTAAAATCTGGCAACACCATAATGAAGTTTGACATTTTTTGGCATAAACGTACTCACACGGTTTTGTTTTACAATTGCTATTTGTTTTGTTTACAGTGAGTTAAGAAAAGCAATTTGGCCAAAAATTGAAAATTTCAAGAGAAGGTTTTCTTTGGATTATTTTTCACAACTTTCGACGTGGATTAGCTTAACAAGAATGTGTCAATGAACTCTGTTCTTTGTATGGCGATAAAGCATTATCAAAAACCACAGTATATCGCTGGTATAGTGAATTCAATCATGGTCGTAGTTCGGTCGCCGACGAATTCCGTGAAGGTCGTCCAAAATCGGGTGTTGTGCCCAAAAACATTGATGCAGTGCGTGAACTGATAATGCAAGTTCGTCATGTGACATATCGTGATATAGAGGCATCCTTGCACATTAGTTCCACTTCAATACATTCGATTTTGCATGAACACTTAGCTGTAAACAAGAATTTTCTCTCGTTGGATACCCCATATCCCATTTATCAATCGCTCAAAAAAAGGCTCGCGTCGATTGGTGTAAGGAAATGATTAAAAAGTTCGACAGAGGTGCTTCAAAAGACGTATATAAAATCGCGATAGGTGACGAATCATGGCTATATGCTTATGAGCCGAAACAAAAGAGCAATCGACCGTGTGGGTATTCCAAGACGAGCCAAATCCAACGAAAGTTGTTCGTGGAAGAAGCACAGCGAAGCAAATGATCGCCTGTTTCTTTGGCCGTATGGGTCATGTGGCCACTGTTCCGCTTGAGCAACGTAGGACAGTCAATTCTGAGTGGTACACGACTGTTTGTTTGCCGGAAGTTTTCGGAGAAATTCGTAAAACCAACCGCCAAAGACGAATCAATCGCCATCATGACAATGCGAGCTCTCACAAATCTAGTCAAACAAGTGGCATGTTTGAGCAGTCAAAACATCGAGTTAATGACTCATCCTCCGTACAGTACTGATTTGGCAACCAATGACTCCTTCTTGTTCCCGAGTATACAAGGTAAACTGCGTAGTCAACGATTTACGAGCGTCGAAGAAGCAGTTGAAGCGTTCAAAAACCATGTTTTAGAGGTGTCTGAAGAGGAATGGAAAAACTGCTATGACAAATGGTTTCAACGAATGCAAAAGTGTATTGATCATCAAGGGGAATATTTTGAAAAACAAATAAGCCATTTTCATTTAAAAATGTTTGTTATTATTTGCTATTCTCGAAATATAAATAGTACCATTAGAGCTGGTGCCGCTAGAAGACGTGTAATCGATCTGTCGAATTTTGACATTAAAAAAAAAAGTACACGACACCACCCCGGACCAGTATCCGCTAAGCTAGCTCCGTTTGGTTGAGTTGAGGAAACTACCAAAAGATTGAAAAAAAAAACGGTGCTCTCAAACCATTTTCTGATTTAGCACACAAAATCTTTATGTACCACCCTCGTCTATTAAGCTTAACTTATTTTTATAACATTCAAGTAGCTGCACGTGTGCATGTCTGTATAGCATCTAATTTATTATAATTACCCTTAAGCTAATGTTGCTCAAAGACAAATCTTATCAGTTTTGGTTATTTAATTACAAATGTATCTATGTACTTTAATTCACTTCCGTGTTTAAAAAAAAAAAAATAAAATTAAAGTTTTATACAAGTGCAGTCGGATTAGCATATTCAATGAAACGTTGCACTTTCGTTCACTCGCTGGCATATTTGACAGTACGAGTTTTAGCTGCTGCAGCGCCTTGATGTATGCTACTATTTATGTACGTACGCACGGCGCATAAATATAACTTAAAACCGGCCGGTATCCTGCAGATATAAACATACACACTAACAAAAGCACACACACACACACACACACAACCGTGCAGAATGCTATATAAATCGATTTTGCAAGTTTTGGGTGCTCACATATGTATGTCCTATGAGTAGTTACAACGAAATATATGCAAAACTTTGCGATATGTATCTCAATATATCTATCTACCTATACAACTTTGTGCAGCTATCTATATATAGGCATATGAAACTAACATATATACACGTGTATTGTACAATATAAAGCATCAGCAACATCAACAACAACAACAACAAACACAACAACAAGAGCAACAGAAATAATATGAAACAGCAACAATGCCAAAATATGCGAGGGCTGCAGCGTTGTGTGGAAATCACTCAGTTCTGCACTATTTTAGGATCCATTAATTTTATCGTCAGGACTCAAGCTGTATTTTTAAGAGTTTAGTATTTTTTTATGTGTTTCTTTAAAGTAGAATTCAACTTTATCTTGAAGTTTCGAATGGACGTAAAATCCGTGCGCAGATGAGTTGGTGATAAAAAATTTTAATTTTCAAATTATAACAGATGATGTATCTTAAATCGTTGATCCAAAATTCACTCAACTCCCTTTCTCTTCTGGATATTCATAGAAAAAAAAAAATGATATAACAAAAATCAGAACAGATGACATCTGTCTTGCACTTACGAGTCAACTCCAAATCAAGTTTACGTCTTGAGCTCATCTAGAAGCTTGCTAGGGAATGCGAGGGAGTCAAAAAAATGCTAGATGGCAACAATGGCTTTGAACATCCACAATAAATATAGAAAGTGTAAAAGGGAGAGAGTAATAGAGACAAGGAGAGAGAGCGAGAAGAAGAAAAAAATCGTGTATAAACTTTCGCTCTTCACTTTAATTACTTTGTATTTGTCGTTAACTTCACTTTGTTGAAGGTTCTATAACCTTGGCCACGTCTGCATCGTACCATACATCAAATAAATGAAAGATCTCCCGTGTTTTGTAATTGTATGACTAATACATTAAACTTGTTACTATTTATTAATTTACATTTAAAAGCGTTTATAATACACAACAAGTTTTAACATGCTCCATAGTAATAAATGTCACTCTGCCATTCAAAATTTTGGAATGCTTCGTAAGAAATAGGTGCAACTCTATTTAATGTAGCGAAGAATGGATTGTTGTTGGTTCACAATTTCTTCCAAAAATCAATATTTTTTTTTTATCTGAAAAGTTATATGTGTAGCTTATCTAATTACGATAACGATTTTAACGATTCTTCGTGAAGCCTAAAAAAAAAAATTTCAATTTTTGCAGTATAAAAACTTATGGGGTATTCTAAAACACAAATATAAATGGCATAAAATGCTATTCTTTGCTAAGAAGACTTTAGTAAATTAGAATACAGATAATTATGATATCAAAAAATAAAAAAATCAGTGGTATTTTTTTAACCGGCTGGTCGTGTCAGCTGGCCGTGCACCATTAGGACCATGTACCATTCGGCCGAACTACTGGTTTGCTTCTGGCTTTGACTCAGTTTTATATGCATTATGCGGCATGATGGCTATGAAAATCATGAAACACAAAAGAAGCCTGTTCCAACCTTTTACATATTTTTGCCTTTGACAATTTAAGTAAAGGCCGAATCAGAGTTTATAGATGTAAGTGTGTTTGTTCTAAGTTTTAGTGAAAATTTGTTCTGTTTTCAAATAAGATGCATATGTAGAAGAAGAAATTGAGTGACTCTTATAAGTATATGTGAGTACCCGAAGAGTATTTCTCCATGGCCAGCATTCGAACTCAACTCTGGTTTAAATGCTAAAAACTATGTTTAATTTAAAATGGCTGAGAACATCCAACACTGGTCTACTTGCCACAAACCAATGAATTTTATGATGAATGACTTTTTATTTCAATTCGGAAATGCTTTCAGAAATTTCACAAACACAAATCGTCATAAAAATTTTAAAGATGGCGATCAAAAATCAAAATTAAGTAGAAACACTTTAAACACATGTTGATGCTTTGAAAGCTTATTAAAAAGAGATATCATGTTTAGGGACAATTTTTGGCACTATGTAGTTTATCAAATGTATGCAGGCCTTGTCCCACAACATTCAGCTTAGTCTACAGAAAGGGTTTTCCAATAAGAACAGGTTTATGTTAAAATTGAAAAAAAAAAAACTTACGTTGGAGATAACGAATTTTTGCTTGTATTTGAAAGGCCATAAAGCCATTGAGCCTGAAATGAGTCTTAAGTTGATTTTCCAACTGCTCCAGAAGCCAGTCAGCGAACACGCAACGTTGTCTTAGGTCATTTTTGCTCAGCTTCTGGGTCAGTTGAACCCTGTAGTGATGTAGGACCAAGTCCAGATGCAAAATTCGACAAGTTTTTGTCTACGAAAATCTGAATTCTTGTGCACAGTGCGGCATTGACTGCCTCGGGTTCTAGTGGCAACTCTTACGAACAGTGGCTATGTTTTCGACCGATGTTGCTTTGCGTTGCTTACAGAAACCTTCGACTTGAAGTGGGCCATCAACCATTTAATAGTCGACTTGTTATGTTGACCATGTTAATCGTAAAATGGAAGCAACTCGCGCATTGTTGTCGGAAGAGAACACCCATTTTGATAATAAAATTTTATCATTGCACGACTTGCCATGGGGATTTTTCTTTAGTATTTCAGACAAATAAATTAAAAACAGGAAAATTAACAACAGATAAATTAACATGGCCGCCATGAACTGTAACAAACACATGTCCTTTTTAATAACCCTGTAGACGGTTTGTTTCAAGTCTGCTTAACTTTTTGACAAGCAGGCAGCATGAATTTAACTTACAGGCATACGAAGAGTTTTGATTTGTATTTGCATTTCCATTAAACATTTTGATCGAAATTGAGTTTCGATTCGCGGCACTTTTCTATTGCAATTCATCAAATTGCGGTTAGCTGCTCAATGCTTTTAGCTTAAGTCGGTTGTTTTATGAAGTCTGACATTATTTTGAGCAGAAGAATTGAGAAGAGTTGAGTGTTTTTGGTTCCAGTTGTATATATATATATATATGTACTTATATATATTCTTAGCTTATTCTTAATGTAAAAATGCTACATTGTGCGCCTAACGCTATGCAACACTTAATTATCGATTGCTGCATGCACAACAGAGGCTTCAGCGTACCTTGAATGTTGCTGCTGGTCAGTAAATACCTATATACATATGTATGTATATACCTATGCATATGTATATACGATACATACATGGTAGTAAAATTATTGTACGTATTTCAGGCGAATGGATGCTGATGAGGCTGTGCATTCATATAGAGACTAAAGGCCAACAAAATATCCGAAAAACTGCAACAAGCAAAAAAGGCGAACGTCAGCGTAAAACAAAAGCCAGCATGCGTCTGTGTGTGCATGTGCATGTGCATGTGCATGTGTGTGTGTGTGCGTGTGTGTTAACCGGAAGTGTGTTCAGCGGCATGTATAGCTACTTTAATACATATGTATGAGTAAAATGGAAACATATAAGCTTGCAGATTGCTGTCTATCTCACTCTCTCTCTCTCTCTCTCTCTCTTTCTGTCCTTTTCATTGCACAACCGGCACTGACCGATAAATGAATTGGTTTATTCAAATTTTTCGGCACACATGTGCATGGGTGTGTGTGTGTGTGTGTGTGTGTGTGTGTGTGTATGTGCCCATGTATATCGGACATTGTGCTTTGCATACAGTCATCTATATATATGTGTATATATGTATGCATATAGAGAGCTGCGTAGTAGTTGCTCGTAAAATGTTATATACTAGACAGACAGACAGACGGACAGACGGATAGAAAAACATTTTACGTATTACTACGTAGTGCGTTACGTCTGTTAGACAGCATGACTGAACGTCTGATCGTCCTTTGTCGGCATTTTGCTTGCACATTACGTGACTGTTGTGTTTGTGTGTACGCATTGCGTATACGCAGTTTCATAAGGATGCTTTTATATATGTATACTATATAGTATATACATACATATAGTATATACACATATATCGTATGTAATAAATATATGCGACATTTTGCGTACTACGAGTACAATTGACTACGATCATTTGTCGCATGTGCGTCTGGCCGAGTGACACTCAAAATTTATGCACATTTGTGATTTTATTTTAGTATTGCTTCAAGGGTTTTATGCAGTCTGTCAAGTCAGCCAGTCTGCAGTAGAAAATTCAATCAATTTTATAAAGTTAATGGCTTTAAGTTTTAAAATTCCAAATTACGCTATAAAATGTTGTTTAATAGGTTAAATGTTGGCTACTGTTTTAGCCAAATCATTTTCAGCTGCGCCATTTCGTTATATCTAAAAATAGTGCGTGCTAAATTTGCAGAATACGTTGGATGAGGTATCCTAACGCATAGAATTTTACAATAGCAAAGTAAGTTATATGCATAATCTTGTTTATAACTGGTTTTTTTTTTGTTGTTGGCTAAAACAGCCTTTTCACTTATCTGAACTTTCATATTAGTTGAGTCGTTTAGTAGGCGCTTCTCCCTCTCATATGAATGTTGAAACTAATATCACTTTTGATAGAACACAATCTATTTGAACTGAGCACATAGCCCCCCCCCCCCATTTAGCTGTCAATTGAAAGTGTTGCCATGCTTGAAACAAATCCTCATCTTCTTTCCTTAAAATCGTTGTTAAAACAGTTCAATAACAAAGAATATTATTCTAATGGAATATTTTTTCACTTTTTAATAGAATTGTTGTTAAATGTATCAACTCCATAAATTCCTGAACAATTCCTGTCTATCCAATATGATGAGATAAGTACTTCCAGTAGTACTAAACTATCTCATTGCAAGCAACATGGTCCTATCGTCAACGTTTGTATAATAGAGTTGGTGATTATAAATATTGTTCTTTTTGGATGCCAAAAGATGGAGCCACTTCTTTGGTCTTCTTTGGATCGTTGCATCGCCAGTTTCTTTGCTAAAGCGTTTGGATGATTTTCCAACCTATCGTTATACCTGCTAATGTAGCTGTTGTTTTTGTCACCAACATAAATGATATTTAAGTCTCGGTGGAGGCTCCTATTGAGGACGTGTCAAGGTGCTCCCACGTAATTACGAAGGGCTTAATTTTGCATAAATTAAACCCGACTTACGTTGGATGCAACCGCCGTGTCCCATATTTGGATACCATATGTCAACAGTAAGTAAAAAAGCTTTTGTAAATCAATACCTTATTTTTTGTACTAAGTTTGCTTCGCTATTTTAATAACCATGTTGAGCTTCGGTACGCATTTTCTATAAATTCTATAAATTTTTATCATGTCGTGTGCCCAATTCAGTCTTTTATCTAAATACATACCAATATAGCAGAGCTGAGTACTTTGCCTATAACGTTGCAATTAATTTTAAAGGAATTTTTTCGATTTTTGAAGGCTCGTCTTTTGAGGCAATCCACGAATCGAACAATTTTTTGGTAACTTCGTCAGAAATAAAGCGCTGCTCAGCCTACGCCCTGCGTAGGTCATCGATGTGAACAAGTGGTAGTCAGAAGAGTCTATGTCTGGACTGTAAGGCGGGGGAGGGGGTAGCACATCCCAATTCAACGACTCCAACATTTCCTTGACGGATCTTGCAACATGTGGCGGAGCGTTGTTTTTGTTTCAATGCACGGCTTAACTGCATCTTAACTAACCAAACCATCAGTTCACCAGTGATGGTTTGGTAAGGTTGCAGCAGCTCATAATACACAACACCCTTCTAATCCCACCAAATACAGAGCATGAGCTTGACACCATGAATATTCGGCTTGGCCGTCAATGTTGATGCATGGCCGTGTGGTCTCCATGATTTTTTTCGCTTTGGATTCTCGTAATGGAGCCACTTTTCATCGCCAGTAACAATATGATGCAAAAAACTCTTCCGATTATGGCGTTGAAGAAGCTGTTCGCAAGTGAAAAATCTCCTTTCGACTTATCTTGGCTTCAATTCGTACGGCACCCAATTTCCTTGCTTTTGAATAATTCCCATGGATTTGAGGCGTTTTGATAAGTGTTGACAAGTCAACTTTCATTGATTCTGATAATTCTTGAAGGGTTTGATACGGATCTTCGTCAAGTAATGCTTCCACAACCTCATCTTCAAATTTTTTGGGCTGGCCCGGACGTTCTTTGTACTCCGTAACAAAATCACCACTTTTAAACCGACGAACCCAGTACTCACAAGTTGAAATCGATGGAGCATAGCCTCATAAAGCGTACGATGGGCTTCAGCTGCTTTTTCTTCAATCGAAAGCACAAATGCAAACCTTTCCTCAAATTGCGTTTTGTTAGAACAAAAGTCGACTGTTCACAGAGCAAACAAAAAAAAAAAAAAATATGTTGTTTAAACTTCAGTGGAATGACACATACTGAAAATTGAAGCTAATGAAGTAGGCTCTCACATGAATATAGTCACAGGTTTACCCGATGCGATTTAGTGCTAGTTACGTCATGTCTTATGAATCCACTAAAACTAGTTCCAACACCCAATATGTCTTCCTAAGTGTGAATACTATACTTGAGGATGTTTGATGATTTATTTGAATGTTTCATCGTTTAAAGCAGTCAACGAGAATGTCCAAGTATTCTTGGGCATGCCTTGTGGATTCATTAAGGCATTTGGGGTGACCATGATCGCTGTGTCGTTCACATAAGTAGCTACCGTCATATTTCAGTTTTTTAAATAAAAATAAAAATTAATTTTTCAAAAATGGGAAAAAAAACTCTTTGGGCTGGTTTACCTAGAAAAATATGTTTTTAAGGATATATAGCCGTATTGTAGGTTTCGCGTCCATGTATTTTTATACACTTGAACTGCATATATATAAGGAGAATCGAAATGTCCAAGGTCGAAGCCTCTACCTTTAGATCTTGTTGTTACAACATACAGACGGACTGGTGGACAGACGGACCTCTAGCAAACAGTGTCACAGGTAATTACTTTGATAGAGCTGATATTCTCTTTGACATACGATAATAAACATGACGAAGTTCTGTGCTTGCCACAGGCAAGGGAGTTCTAAGTTTGAATAGCCTTATTCTAACCCAACAATGCCCTAAACAGCTCAATTGTGTATATAATATGAGCCAACAGTTTAGTATTCGCCTAATTTGTGTGTCAGGTCTTAGCAATATAGCAGGTAACATCATTACGAAGGAACTAGTTAGATTTGGTTCTAAACAGGTGGTAAAATTTAACTTCTAGACTCACCTGATCCAAACTAAATCTTAGAACCAGCAGGCACTTTCTTAACATAAACATGTGCGATAATAAGATTCCTAACAGGACACTTAACTATAGGCATGTAGTAGATGGGCATCTCTTCAAATCATTGGTAGAGACATTGAAAGCATATATAGAGAGAAAAATCCATTTATTTTCTTCTCTTTTACAAATCAGGGAAGATTTTTGTCGTTAGGACTATATTTTTAATAAACTCGTTGAAGCTGTTAGTATTGATAACTTAATTCATTAAAAAGTTCAAATGGTTTACTTTCGCATTAGAGGGCAATACAACCGGTCGTCAATAGTTTAAGTGTATCGCAGAAGTGTTTGCAATTGCAGCATCCAGCTTGCGTATCAAATATATAACTTGCATTTTATATATATATTTTTTTTTTGCATATTTTTCTCAATGTCAAGAGAGAATAATAAAGTTGTTGTTACACAGAAAAAATTTTTAACCAAAGATACATGTACTTCGAGCTCAGGTACAAGTTCTCATCAGTCTGCTAACTGAACATTGCAAAACTAAATTAAGCAATGTTAGTGTAGGTATCTCAGTTTGTCGATCTGGATGTATTTTATCAAATATGCTGCTACGGCTTCTATAAATATAGCTACCCAGTTTCCAGACTTCGTATAAACTACGCAGAATTAGTTAGCAGGAATATTTAGCAAACGTTCACTATAGTTGTAAGTACAAAATTCTAAGCCATACCATTAAAGTTGTCATATAGATAAGCGCCGTATCAACCGAGCAAACGACTCTAGATTATATTAGCTATATACTACAGTACATCTTTACTCGAGTTCAACTATCGAAACCTATGCTCGTAAATTGAGTGTTCCATAAAAATTAGTATTCTTTGAAAGTGTGTACAAGATTTGGTTTTACCAAAAAAAGTTGATGTATTTTTCTTGTTTTCTTTGTTATTTTTAACCAATTTTTTGCTTAGTGCAGGTTTTTTGTTTTGTTTTTGCACTTTCTGCTTAAATGAAATTAATTAAAAATACTACTTGCTGTGCATTAATTTCAATGCTTTCACTTGGCATACAAACAAAAATTTCACTTTTTTCCGCATAAGATTGCCTGACTCCAGTCAACATTCGACATGGATGGCCAAGACGACCAAGACCTTAATCCATCATTTGTGACTGAAGTCACGTACATGCGCGTGCCTGTTATATTTCTATGCAATGGCATTATTTTCTACATTCAGTCATTCTAGCGTTTAAACGAAAGGAAATTTCCTGCAAGGAAGTTACAAACAATATACGAGTATAATACTTCAACAACGTTCAAAGAAAGCCAACTTCCAGTGATATGAACATATAAGGCTGACTTGCTCGTTACATGCTTCTGCGTTCTTCTTCTTCTTCTTGCTTAAAGTGTGCAGCTTAAAAGCAATTTTGAACAAATTAAGAAATCACTTTCACTACAAAGATCTTGCATGGAAGATTTCTCCGCGTTATTTATAAGTAGTATGAAAGGCTCCCAGTTGCACATAAGACCGTGTGTCTTGAAGCGCGAAAGCCGTCTTCGCTATTCCGTTTTGATGCTGCCTTGGAACTTGGTGTCTTCTTTGGCACAAAACAGACAGCAGACAGCAGATAACATATAATGCAATTTCCTGCTGCCGTTCGAAGGGATATAGGACATTTTCCTTGAAAGGCATGCACTGCTTTGCTGTTTGCTGTTTGCGCTACGAAAATAATGTTGTTAACATGCTTGTGCAAAAGAATTTCAAAAATAGAAAAAGCTTGTAAGCATTTTATTAGAATTTTAATATGCAAATTTCAAAATACTTATCACGCAGACGACAAGTATTTCTTTTAACTTGATTTTTGTTATTACAAACCAAAAATAAGTTTTTTTTTGTTTCAAAGTCAAGCTTTCATATTAATGTAGAATACGGTGGGGTAGAGTCGTTTCGGTTTTTGTGACACAAATTAAATTTTTACTCAGTTAAATGCTCGGCCATAGAAATGAGCTGCATCTGTTGGAACAATCTGTAATCAGAAGGAGTAATGTCCGGAGATTAGGACGTGTGCTGCAAAATATCCCACTTCAGCGTTGCCAAATTTTGGTTGATTTTTATACGATTTTTGCGAGATGAGGCCGAGCATTGTCATGCAGAAGCATAATATACTCAAAGGCGATATAATCTGAATATTATTGAGGTAGGTCTAAAACCTCTCTCAAACCTCCGAAATCAGCTGTTACTATGAAACATTCACAACAGCCAGAGCTAACTTTTGAAAACGGAACTAATTTGTACACCCGATTTATGCATGCGATTGTGTGTTTGTCTGTTCGCCTTAAGCTCTAAAATGGCTTGACCGATTCTAAAAACTCTTTTACACATAAAAAGCTATATTATCTGTGAGAACAGAGGCTGTATATATTGTTGACAAATGGGCGGTGCCACGCAACGTCCTATATTTGGGAATTCCATTGGAAATATACTTGCGCATAGTCAGTATTCTGTTCTTCGACGAATTTCTCGAAACATTGGACCAAAACCACACATTGTCAAAAGATCTTAAAAGTTTATGCCTACAAGCCCCATGATAAGAAGGATTTTCTTTGGCATTTCTATACAATGATTTGTAGTTTTTCTGTGATGGTTGAAGTTCAAGTTTCGTTTTCATAGTGAGGAACCGATTTGTGGCCTGTGTTGAATATGCGCAATATGTTCTTCTTTGAAGCTATTTGAGACTACAAGACTATACCAAATAAGATCAATGCGTGACGTTCTCTGTTGATTCCAATCGCAATATCTGCATTAGCGCCGCCATTTTTATCCTTCTATGCTTTATCCTCTCTTCATTTACATTGAGTACTACACTCAGCGAGTGTTTCTGTAGGGTATTGAGTCTATTTTGGATGTATTGAAAGAGCTCATGTGCAAGTCCATGGTTCATAGATCGAAAGACAAAACAGTCGGATGGCGCATAAGTGATTTGGAGAACAAGTGGAGTAGGGTAATACTTGTACTTTGAAGAAAAGTTCGTCTATAAATGTCTGGACTGGTTTAGTGACGTGGGTCCAGCCGTTTTCATGCGATAAATTAAATAATACTAGGGGCCCGCCTCTATGTAAAAGGCTTTAAAAAGTACTATGATCAGGCAGTTGTCGATTTGGTGCTCATCAGACGACTGACAAAACAGCACAAAAGAGAAGCATTGACTCCGATTTTGTTTTTGAAACTCATTGAGAGCACGCCAGAGAAAGGCAGATTGCTTGCTTCGTGTTTGGTTTTTGTTTATTATCTATTTTTATATGCTTGTGTATTTGTGTGAGAGTGTTTTGGCCCTCGAAATACACAAACATATTGTACAAAAATAAATTAAACCCAAAAACAAAACACAAAGCAAACAATCTCCCTATCTCTTTCGCGTTCTTACTAATACATACACACTTTATACCACGCTCTTTGTGGAGATTCCTGGTGTAAATGTATTGAGCAGACTAAGAAAAACATAGAGATGCAGCGTCTCTGTGTTATTGTTTTAGTTTTTCCAAACAAATTTAACTTTAACTTTCTTGTATGAAAATGTTAGAAAAAATGGAAGTTAATAATACTCGCACTCCTTTACAAAAATAAAATCATCCAAATCGGTTTATATTTGTGATCTGTACCGTGGCTAAAGTTTCAATGTTTCTAGATTGAAGTGAGTTTTTTTTATACACATAGTGTGAAATGGTATTATCAGTTTGTCTGAAAGTTTGTAACGCATTAAAGGAGCCATCGTAGACCCCATAAAGTATATATAGTATTGATCAGCTCGACGAGACGAATCGATCTAGCCATGTCCGTCTGTCAGTCCGTCTGTATGCTGTTGCTCATTTTTTGGGGACCAATTTTTATGCTATCCAGTTCAAATTTTGCACAAATACTTCTTTTTATTGTAGTTTAATAGAGTATCAAGATTGACCTGCCACGCCCCCTATTTGGGGTAGCTCCCATACAAACCTATGGCCCACTTTTGACTTTTTGTAAGAAAAACTTTTTTATTAAAGTCAATATTAGGTTGAAATGCGATATGGTGCCTTTTAAGAGACGGCCGCTAAACATACATAGGCAATTGGGCGTAGCCCGCCCACTTTTTGAGGTAGCCCCCAATCGGTTCAACCGAAGTTAACGTTTCTTCTTGTTTTATTTTAATTACAGCTAGTAGTAAAAATGTCAAAAATATTCAAATACGCTCAATATTATCATTGACTTTTCGCACAACCCACGTGAAGTGTCTGTCTGGCCGTGTATGTTTGCATGTCACTCAAAATTTTTTGCCAGTCACACTGATTGACACTTTGTTTGACATTTTTAAACATCATCGATAGGCAATTATGATTGATGGGTGCGTGGCTATGGTTAAATATGTATATCGAATGTGTTCAATGTCAGCCTAAAAGCGTGCAAAGATTTGTTTTTTCATGGTACAACTTAAATCTCTTCATGCTCCCAAATCTCCACAATATTTCAACGCACTTAATATGCCGTAATATGCACGGCGTATGCTTAATACTGGTATTTGCATACATTTTATTTTTGTTTTTTATACGAAAAAAATAACTCCACCCAGACTTTTCCACCAAACACCACAAATCTCATTTTTCTCGTTAGCAACACAGCAAAAATGTGGACAAAAAAAAAAACGAATGAGAGAAATTATAAAAAATGCAAAAAAAAAAAAGGAAAACAATCACAGCACAGTCACAACAACAACAACAACAACAACATCAGCTGTAAAGTTTATGACTTTTAGACCCATTTTTTTTCCTCAACTTCATCAGGAGCATCATCATCATCATCATCATCATCATTGTAGTGCTAAGCTTCGCAGTCACAGTCGCTGTTGCCGCTTTTCATTGCGCTGCCGTAGCTCTTGTTTTTACCTTTCATCAGACGTCGACTGCGCTGCATTTACTGTTTTAGTCATTTCCTCTATTCTCGCTGCTTGTTGCCTTAGTTAGTTATACGCCATCGGCTTTTAAATGCCTTTTATGTGTGTGTATGTGTATGTGTATGTGTATGTGTACTGTGAATGCACTTCAGCAGTTTACTGTCGCCCGCGCCTTTGTCCGCCTACAATTTGCACTGACTACAGTTGATTTTCTGTTAGTAGCTGTTTTACTTTCTGTCTTTTGTCATTTTTCCTCGCTCTTACTCGTTCTTTGTTGTTTCTCGCTCTTGTTTGCTACGCCATTTTTCTGCCACGTTTGTTGTACATTTTCGCCCATTGCCATATGCCTCCGCTTTTGTTTCCGTCTCCGCCAACGTCGCCATTTTGTTTGCCGCTTTTAGCATGCTTTTGCCTTTGCCTTTGCCTTTGCTTTTGCTTTATTGATTTTTATTTGTTCGCCAGTTTGTTGTGTTTTATGTGCAGATATTTGCCGGTTTTTATTTTGTTTTTATTTTTATTTTTTTTTTCGTTCATTGCAAAATGCTGCATTTATAGCAAATCATCAACATCCATCGGCATTTAGAGTTGATCCACACAGCGTTGCTTGCGGTCAAATGTCCTGTGCTTGTTTCGATCTGTGTTCGAGTGTGTATGTGTGTGTGTATGTGTGTGTGTGTGTGTCGACCGACAAATCACAGCCGTCACATTCCAATGCTGTACAAGAATTGATACAAAAATTGGCCAATAGTTTTTGAAATAATCAGTTTATAAAGCCTCTATACTTAGATATAATAAGTCAACATTTTATACAGTTGAGATCCTTATCATATTGTATTGAAAATAGTTTAAAAACTTAAAATTTTAACTAGAAGTGACAATAAACTTAACAAAAGTTAATTATAATTTTGAATCTTTGTCACTAGATATGATCGTCTGAACAGGGATTTAATGATAATACGTGTTATTGCGTAACTCACTATGTTTTTTCTAGTTGCTGTGTCTCTCTCTCTCTCTCTCTTTCTCTCTTCTTTCTCTATTTTTCTCTTTCTATCAGTCTCTTTATGTGGCATATACATACATACATATACACACACACATATCCGGAACAATCTAAGCTCAAATGGCACGGCTTTTAAAAAAATTGTTGCAAAATATTTAACTGTCGGGTAACTCGACTGCTACTTCTCATAGTGGAGTTGCTACTTACTCAATACTGAAGAGGGAATTTGAGCTTCGTCCGATATCAAAATTTTGTCCAAAAAAGAAGGCTCGGCATCCATCATTCTTGCAACAGTATTTCCATATTTTTTTTTGGTGTACATCGACTCATAGATAAAATAGTATTGAATGTCGTTTTAGAATTGTGCTTATTTGACGAAATCGGCTTAAAAGTGGCAGAGTTATTCAATGTTGGCATACCAAAGGATAATATGTCGCACCTTGTATACAGACTCGACGCTTCATGCTGATAATATATATTTTATGAAGTCTGAAACGTAATGCCATTTGCATGTATTTGTTCTTGTATTTTGTTGCTCTGGCTGATGTGTCCTCTTTATTCCTTTTTCTCCATACTCGTTGTTGAAAGTTTTAATTTAGATTCACTTCGTATATTTATTTGTTTAAAATTCTTTGCAGTATAAACTTTCATTTAAACGTTAGTCGCAGTTATAATTCACAAATGGTTCATCTTCTTTGTTCATGGTAAATCTTCGTTCATTTTTTATTACTGAGCTGTCGTTTGATAACAATGTTTTATGTTTACCGCTGAAGGCTCACATAAATAGCGACGATGTTATAATAACAAAGTTCAAGTTTCTCGGGACAGCATTGTTTAACAATTTAACTAAATTGAGCAAAGTTCTTTAATATTAAATGTGTCATAAAACAAAATAGTGCATTATCTATATGCAAAACTATTTATTATTGATGTGCGCTATGTATCTATGAATTATGTAAGCACATAACACAAAATAATATTAATAAAAAATATCCCATTTGGGGAACAGATAACCCACACGTTATTCACGAAATACCACTGCACCATGAGAAAGGCTTCGTGCAGTGGTATTTCGAGAATAACGTGTGGGTTATTCGTTTCCCAAATGGGATATTTTTTTTTATTAATATTATTTTGTATTTACTACTACCAAAACGCTTACATTTTAAACTGCATTATGTGGGTAAGTCTTCTATTCCCACATAAGCCTCTTAAATAAGTGACTGTGAATGAGAAAGGGAACACATATCAATTAACACGCACTATTTGCATTTGCTTATTTTCACTCGTATAAGCAACAACGACTTGAAAGACAAAGAAACAAATATAAATACACAATATACAACGTTATAATCTAACAACAATGCATGTATGCATTGAGAAAGAGAGAGACGCCGAGAGAGAGAGAGAGCGAAAGTGAGAGCAAGCGAGAGAGATAGAACTAGAAGAGATAGTTGAGAGAAAATGTATGCGCTCATCACTCACATTAGTTTTCTGTTGTTGTTTGATGCTATGCCTGATGTGCACTCTCCTTTCCTTTCACTCTTTACCATATATCTTGTATAATGTTTGTAGTAAGTACTTTAGCGTTTGCCGCCGCTGTCACTTTTTTACATATTCAGCAAAACTTTTGTGTGATATTAGTAATTATTGTTTAGCACCGTTCCTCGATGTAGTTTTCTTGTAGCTGTCTATGGAGACTTTTTGGTTCCTTAAACAGTTTAATTGGTCAACATATTTATTATATCAGATAATAAGTATTCTAGCTGCATATTATTTTTTATATATATAGTCGAATGATACTTTCGTCAACTTCGGATGTTGATAGTAGCATCAAAGTGTTAAATATTTAACCTGAATGGAGGTCAAACAGCTTTGAGCCTGAGTATGCAACAAGTTCAGAAACTTTTAAATCAGTTCGCTTACAATACTCGTTTATGCAGATTTGTATGCACTGCTGTTGCATTTAATTTGTTTCAATAGCAAAGGAACCCATTGTTGGTCTTGCAGCAGAGATTTGTACAATGAAACCAAATGTTCATTTATTGATTTTTATATGCCGTCTGCCATTGCCTGTCTCGTCTTCTGGTATCTATTCCTTCAGTAACATTGTTTTTTTTTTTTATATATACGTATCATTTTCTATATATAAAAGTCATTAGTTCGTTCACAGACCGTAAGAGCATAATGGCACAATTTAAAATTGTGCAATTGTGTGTGCAGCATCAGTGCATATATTATATATGCATGTACATATATGCATATTCTATGCATATATCGTACATATGTATATGGCCTCGGTGCTTTTATAAAATGTTTGGCTGAATTGCTGCTGAATAAAATTCTTACTTTGGCAATTTGGCAGTTACTATATATATATATATCTTTATATATATATAAGTACATATATACATATATATATAAATATATATATATATATATATATATATATATATATATATATATATATATATATATATATATATATATATATATATATATATATATATATATATATATATATATATATATATATATGTGTGTGTGTGTATATATTTGGACAATCAGCCAAAGCCAGCTGCAATTTGAATGCAACATAAGCGCAACAGCGTTGCATTTGCATTTAGCTGCTAGATTTTGAGTATTTAGGGGGGCGTATGCGTAATAAACGTGTTTGCATGCCCAATCCAAGGGCGCTAGCAGCGGGCCGTATGCCTAGTAATTCTTTCATTGAGTGTGTGGGAAGCTTTTAAATGTAAGTAAGTTATACCATGCATAAAGACGTCATTAGGCATTGCAATTAACTTTGCAAATGCTGAGGGTTTTTATAGTCGATATGGCAATATACTGTAACTTATATGGAAATTTTAATTATTGTATATAAATGCACGGTGACAGTTTTAATTAAATTTATTGTAAAAGGATCGCGAAAAATCTTAGGCTCCTAAAGAATGCGTTGCTGCTTTTTGTTTTAATAGTTCTTAGAATTTAAAGCTAAACTCTAAAATTTATTATAGAAATAGACATCTACATAGTTCAGTTCGCGGAATATATATGCTGTTCTGTAGCAATTTAAGCCAGTGCTGCACTCCAGAAGCCGCCAATATGTGTATTATTAAGTAGATTTGTTGTGATCACTTTCAACAATTTTGATCAGTTTCTTTTGCGACACACCTGGTATTTAATATTACTAGAGTTTTCCCAGTGTTTTCCAACATTTTGTCTTAAAAGTACCCTATAATAAAAATATCAATATTACAAACATCAACGCTGTCTAGCCATTGGTCCTAGGGGGACGAACAACTTCGTGTTTTCCCATGAATACGTACGAACGCATGCCGAAATTTGATTTAGTTACGTTACATTGGTGTTGTATTTTGGCATACTGTACAACTTATGAATCAGAAATACTCGCATAAAATATTGCACACTCAACTGTTGCGCGCCAACATGTTGGCAAGTGCGCGCACAACAGTTACGAGCAAACCGTCGAGCTGCTCGACCGATATGCTATACATTGTGAATCTCTCTTTACAGCACGACAGAGATAGCGAATAATTTTATTTTCTATTCTTCCAACTGAAAGCAATAGAACCGAAACACAAAAAAAAAAAAAAAAAAAAAGCAATAATGCTGAATACGCTACATTATTATTGCATTGAAAGATGTAAACAACGAAATGGACAAATCGAATTCCTCTTTTTCATTGTGTATATACAGCAGCGCATTTTCGTCTGTTGCTAATTCCTATGCAGTCGCTCACTTTGATTTTATTGTTGTTATTTGTTTAGCAAACTGAGAGAGCTGAGAGACAGAGAGAGAGAGAGAGAGAACGAAAGAGAGCTTAGGTCTTTGTAATTTACCGATAGCTTTACCCGATTTTCACCTACTTTGGACGCAATACTTTAGAAAAAAAATTATTTTCGTCCCTGTTCCTCTTTACAACCTTTCTAACAAAAAAAAAAAATCAAAGGAATATGTTATGTCTATGGGTGTTAAAAAGGGTGCGTACGTTTTTTATATATATAAACTTTGAAAAATGCTGCAAAATACATTAAAAATTTTTGAATACTCTCAAAACATAACAAAGTTAAAACAAAGTAAACGGTCAGGATGATCGTCTACTTTTTGGTGGACTGATGGTAAAAAGTATATTTCTTTTGTTTACACTCGAACTCTAACACTGACTAAAAACAAGTCATTTCATAATGCTCGTTCGAATCAGTTGATGAGCCAATAAGTGTACAATAAGTACCGAGTATTGGTAATTTAAAAAGACTCCAAATGAAGACCGAGAGATCGTTGACTATAAGCCTTGATCCGAATGACCTCCGACAACAGACGAAAATATCGATAAACTGAAGAAAATTGTACACGATAATCTTTTTATTCCAATTGAAGAGAGATTGCAAGTCCTCTAAAAATTTCTCATGAGTCCGTTCGTTCGATTCTGGTATATAATTTGCGACATGTACCCGTTCGGCTAGTTTCAAAACAGCTGAGTTTTCTACAAAAACTGTATCGTGAATACGTCTCTTTAAACATGCTGCATTGTGTCAATTCTAATGCCACATTCATGGAAAGCATCATAAATAATGATGAGTCATAACTAGCGATGAAACAAGTCAACTGCCAACAGAATGGAGAACAAAAATGCATCATGAATTCATGTCAAGAGGAGAGATAGTCAATAAATAATACTATTTGCGTGAGAAAGTTTTTGCGTGAAGACAATAATTCTCCATCGCATAGATCAGCAATTGTGACCAAATTTAAGGCCAACAATGCTATAAATATCATTCACGATTAATCACAGTGTAAAACTGATTTGGCGCCATGTGACTTCTTTTTGTTCCCGAAACTTGAGTCGATGCAAGCCTTAAAAGAAAATTCGTGCAATGAGCTTAAGTCTATACCGGAAAGTGCTTATAATAGGTATTTCGAATACTGGAAAAGGCGCTGGAAATTTGTAGCGCATCAAATGTAGCCTACTTTGAAGTCTACAAAATAAATTTTGATAATAAAAATGAAAATGGTATGCTTTATTTAACCATTCCCGGTACTTTTTTGACTTAAGTATGTAATATGATATTGTTTTTCTCTTAATTTTACTCGAAAAACTTTCAGTTCCATGAAATAAATGTCACTTGTATTTGTGCGTTTAATCGCAACACTTGTCTATCTAACAATTTTATGAAGCAATTTTTAGTTGGTACATAGCTCCCCAGTTGCTCTGGATAAAATTTGTGATAAACTCAAAACAAAATGCTTACAAAGCAGCAATAACATTAGCAATAACAACAACAATGCGACATATAATTTTAGTAAATTTGTCGCTTTCTTACAGCTTGCTGACAATTTCCTGGCTCTGACAATTTGCTTAGCTTGGTAAGCAGAAGTCGTCCCAAAGGTGTCATGTGCGCGCAGCTTTGCTCCTTCGTCGTTTTATCGCAGTCAGCAAAAGGCAACAAATGCCTTGACTTCTTTGACTTCCTTTCGCCTTCGACTTTTTTAAACAAATTTTTTTTTTCCTTAATTTTTTCTGCTTTTTCATACGCAAATTTGTGCTGACACAAGAAGAAAAGTATCAGAGTAGATAGTACTATATATATACCTATATATATATATATATATAATATATATATATATATATATATATATATATATAAATATATAAATATATATATATATATATATATATATATATATATATATATATATATATATATATATATATATATATATATATATATATATATATATATATATATATATATATATATATATATATATATATATATATATATATATATATATATATATATATATATATATATATATATATATATATACAGTCATACTATAAAGCGAATGTTTCCCAAATTGTGAATTTGTTTTTATGCTTTCGAGCATATTAGTTGCGGCAAGGGCAATATAATAAAGGAATTGTGCACAAAGAAGGCCAAAGGACAATGGAAATTATACATAGTGAAAGAGTGATAAGCTGCAAAAGAGCAACAAACTGTCAATAAACATACTCGTTGTAAGCAATAGTAAGCAAAAATGTATCTAGAAATTATTCCCAGTGCACTGCAGTGTACGAAAAAAACAAAAAAATAAAACTTATTGAAATAAAAAATACCGTCACATTTTGTTGATAAGAGCACATTTTATGCTTTTGTTGCTGTTGATTCTTTGGCTATAACAAAAAATCCTGACTTGACAACTATTGCGAAAATCTTCGCATTGAGAATTATATCGTAGAAATGCGCATTAAGTAATTTACGAAGGCTTTATCTGGTACATAGTATTTTATAACGCTGTCTATATACAAGGTGTCTCAAAAGAAAGTTCACATTTAAAAAATCGATAAAAAAGAAAGTAAGTAGTTTATTGAAAAAATGTTTATTACATATTAAAATATACACTTTGGGAATTTAATTCTTAGAAATGATATTGTCCAAATGTAAACCGTTGCGTTCACTGCATTCATTTAATCGAGCACTAAATTTTCCTATGACGGCTCGGATGGTATTCTCCGTGATATTTCGTAACAGATATTTCCTTTTAATTGTTCCGGTTTGTTGCCTTAGACTTTAGATTTGACGCAACCCCACAGGAAAAAGTCTATAGGGGTTAAATCGGAACTTCGTGGAGGCCAATTTATGTCACCTCTCCTGGAGATCAATTTGCCGGGAAAAATTTCATGAACTCTTGGTACAGACCTGTTGGACGTGTGTGAAGTAGCTCCGTCCTGGTGGAACCATGTTCTTTGGTTATAACCAGGAAAGTTTTGCAGTTCAGGCACGAACAAGTCGTATAACATTTCCACATAACGCTCTGAATTCACTATAACTGTGCGTCCCCTTTCATTTTCAAAGAAGTAAGAGCTGACTGAGTAACACTGTCTACGTTTTCGAACGTTCTCGAAGACCTTGGACGCCCAGATTTTCATTTTTCCAGCGTTGAACCGGTCTCTTTAAACTTCTCGACCCATTTTCCAATGACTTGAGGACTTGGCGCATCATTTAAATGACGAACATGTCGAATACTGCAGAATTTTCTACGCGCTACAGTCGCTGAATTACCGTTTTTGTTAAACTCACGTACGCACAACGCACGGTTCGCTACCGAGAAACGCTCCATAGCGACTAAATTCCCAAAAACTAAGCTACCGATTGACGTCCCCCCTGCGCCATTCGGAATAGTTTCGTTCACGCAATCTGCAAATCAAATGTGAACTTTCTTTTGAGACATCAAGTATATAATAGCGAAAGTATGTATTTATTTATATATATATATATATATATATATATATATATATATATATATATATATATATATATATATATAGATCAGACTAAAGTTTCGTTGAGATATATATAGTGTAGATATTGGGTAGATATAGGGTAGGTATAGGGTAGGTATCGGGTTGATATAGGGTAGATATAGGGTAGGTATATGGTAAAAATAGGGTAGATATAGGGTAGATATAGGGTAGATATATAGTATATATTGGGTAGATATAATGTAGATATATGGTAAAAATAGAGTACATATAGAGTATATATTGGGTAGATACAGGGTAGATATACGGTAAATATAGGGTAGATATATGATTGATATAGGGTAGATATAGAGTAGATATTGTGTAGATGTTGGGTAGATATAGGGTAGATATAGAGTAGATATAGTGTAAATATTGGGTAGATATAGGGTAGATATGGGGTAGAAATAGATAAAGGGTTGATATATGGAAAATATTGGGTGGATATAGGGTAGATATAGAGTAGATATACGGTACTAAAAATCTATAGCACCGCGTATTTGACACAACATTGAAATGAATGGAAATATTTTTTAAACTGGAATGAGAAACGTCCCCACCCCAAACATCATTTTTGTTCAGTTCAAAGACATTTTTTTCATTTTCATAAAATAATATGTTGTTTTTTAGTCGATATTTAAGTCCATCTGTCCATCCGTCTGCTTTATCGAACGTTGACTATAAGAGATAGAGAATTCAAATATGGATATATAGACTAACCTTTTTCCTCTTCAGAGGGTAGAGAGTAGCCCCCATACGTTTCTGTATGCAATTTTTATTTGGTTTTGTTCTTAGTTAAGCTCCATACTGAGATCGATGAAAATTTTGTGATATCAAAAAAACTTCATATAAAAAAAACGTTGCCAAACAACAATTAACAAATTTCGGCACGAACTGTTTTTCATCGAGTACTCGGATAACAAAAACGTTTCATACCGAAAACAGTTGACAAACAGTGTGATCTTTTGCATCTCCGTCAGAAATATCCAAAAAAAAATCAAAATGTGTGGACTTTTCACCTAATAAATATCTGATTTTAGTATGTCAGGTTGATTTGGGAACACTGTTTTTCGTTTGTTTGACATAGCAGAAATAATTAACAATTTCATCATCAAATTTTTCATCGATCTCAGTATTGGGCTTTACGCTAAAAATGTTTGTGTATTTTAAGCAAATCCAAATAGAATATACCACTTTAGCTGAGATCTCGTCACAAGTATAAGGGGTATCCCCCATATAAACTTGGCTTCCAATTTTTAGGTTTTCGTTTAAAATTTTGTTGATTTCTTACTTAATTAAGCTAGAAATGACAATTGTTGCGTATCGTCATAATATTCCATATAGGCCCAGTGCGGACTACTTTTTGGGTTAGCCACATACAAACCTTCCTCCCATTTTGTATGAGATTCTAATATTTCGTAAATTTTACTAAAAGATCCTGCATATGTTCCGATCAGAACACTAAAGAATATAATGTATGGTTCAAATAAGGTACATAGTATCTCAAATCGAGCAGCGAATAAACTACCGATTATCGATCGTACACCTTGGTGCTTATGAGATTTAATACAACTTTATTAAGTTCCAACAAAGTGCCAGTATAATTCACAGCTTCAAAGCGTGGAACGACTTTCTGCTTGTCACTACCAAAAATAGCAACTTGCCTTCGACATATTGCCAGTAAGCTTGGCTTGCCTTGAGTGAATAGCTTATATACATTGAAGCTTGATTGAAGAATATCATTGTGTTAATGAAAATATTACTTTATCGCTTCAAAGTTTGAAGAAAATGTGCAAAGCTAGCAAAACTTATCTATCCTTAATAAAATAAGTATGTTACACTAATTGGTGTTTTTGTTAGACGTGTGGTTTTCAATCTGGCAACACTGTTTTCTGCAGCTTTTTTTTTTGGCAGTTGTCACTTGAAATATGTTCAGTTTGAATAGACTTACTCCGGAAAAACGTTTGCAAATCGTGCAAATAATCGCACAGCAGAGTCGTTAAATGCGAGCAACCATGGATCGGTTTCGCACCACGTTTACTCTAGTGGATAATGCACATCCTCAGAGACGCCCTATAGTGCGCACCGAAGACGCTATTGCTGCTGTAGAGCAGAGTATCGAAGAAGACCCGAATGAGTCCATCTGCCATCGCGCGCAACAATTGGAGCTGTGCCCATCCACTTTATGGAAGATTTTGCGGAAGGATTTTGGTTTGCGAGCTTCCAAAATCCAATTTCGGTGAATGGGCCCAAAAGGAGATGGCCACCGTTCACTTTTTGTTGGATGGGTACGTTATTAAACAAAATTGTCGCATTTGGAGTAATGATAATCCACAAGCCATTGTTGAGACGCCGTTACATCCTCAAAAAGTCACTGTTTGGTGTGCTCTATGGGCTGAGGGAATCGACCATTGGTCCATATTTCTTCAAAAATGAAGCCGCCATAATGTTACGGTCAATGGGGAACGCTATAGAGCCATGATTAATGACTTTTTCGTGCCTGAATTGGAAAACGTTGATATGGACGACCTTTGGTTCCAACAAGACAGCGCTACATGCCATACAGCCAACGAAACAATCAATTTATTGAAAGAAACTTTTGGTGAGCGCATTATCTCGCGTCGTGGGCCTGTGGCGTGGCCTCCAAGATCGTGCGATTTAACACCGCTGGACTATTTTTTGTGGGGTTATGTGAAGTCGCTTGTCTACGCAGAAAAGCCCGAGACGATTGATGCCTTGGAAGAGAATATTCGGCGCGTTATTGCTGACATACGGCCCCAAATACTGCAAAAAGTGGTCGAAAATTGGGCCTCACGGCTGGAATTTATTCGAGCCAGCCGCGGCGGCGCCCAAATGCCCGAAATCATTTTTAAAACATAATGGCAAACCTTTATCTTTATAATAAAGCTAAATTCTTAGCCACAACCACATGTCTAAAAAAACACCCGTTATAAACGATTTTAAGCTGCTTATGTGCTGTAAGGTGATTATTGTTGCACACAAACTGCACACAATTTCAAAAACAATTTAACCATAAAGCAAAAGCACCAAGTATAGCAAAAAAAAAGAAAAAAGAAAAAATGCCATTAACTAACATCGTCTAAGACGTGCAACATCAAAGTAAGTGTCAACAGATACTCAAAGGCAATATGTATATATATAGTATATGTTCAAGAAATAAAAAGGAAAAATACACCTGCATATGTTTTCTGTGTGTTACGAATATAAAAAGCCATCAGCAACTTGCTTGAGTGGCAGCAAAACTACTTAAAGCCGACGAAAAGTCCACACACAACTTGTAAGTATACCTACAAGTAAATCTTCGACAGGCCTTACTACTACGTCCGCCGTTCGTAGAAGTGACGCTGGCTAAGCAGCTTTTATGTCTGTGACTGAAAGAAAAAAACACACACCAACACATGTGTTTGTATATATATGGAGCCGGCAAACCACACACGCACACACACACACATACAAGTACATGCAGCCATTTACTTTTATTGTCAGAAAAGTCTGCAGATAGAACGTTTATCTTGGCTTTCGGGCTTAAACACTTCAAGTCAAGTTCGATTTATTTATATTACACTTAACAATGTCTGACTGACTCTTTGACTAACGTCTGTCTTTTCTATACATGTATATGTGCTATTACTTAGAGGCGTCTGTCTTGCCACGCCTACCGACGTATCTCAGCTTTCTTTTTTTTTTTTTTTTTTTTGAAGTTGCTTGCCAACATGAACATAAAATTCGCCAACAGCTGCCGTCGACTGCTGCCAAGTTTTTAGTTATATGTAGTTAGTTAAATTGTATAGTAAACCAGTGGAAAAGTTTTCGCCAAAAGGCACACAGTCAAACACACACACACACACACAAACACAGTGGTACTTTAGACACACACACACACACACACACATGTTGCACGCCAAAATGTTTGCTTCATTGTAAGACTATAAACTAAATGTGTGCAGCAGTCTAACTAAGGAAAATAGAGTTTCGCGTAGAAAACTTTGAACTACGAATTTATAGACTTCGACACTTTGGCTTTGGCGACACACACACATACATACACATACACACACAGACTCATACACACACACGTATGCAATACATTTATAAAGCTAAAGAAAAAGTAAGGCAGGGAAAGATTGTTTCAAAGAGATGTATAAGGTGTTTTTTTCTTTTTTTTTTTTGGAGTTATAGAACTTTGAATTAAATTTAGCTACTGAGATTATAGAATTTCAAACTGCTTGTTTGACTTACGTAGAGAGTTCATTTTATGCCATTAGTGTTTAAATATGATTTCGGGCTATCGTACATGAATTGTTCCATAGCGGAGACAAAAGTATGCTGAGTACGAAAGTATGGAAGTTTGCTTAAACGAAGTAGAGATTCTTTGTACAAGAAAGGAACTGAAATTCTTAAATTTAGCACGCTTCAAGCTGTACTGTGGTTGGTTTTAAGAAAAAAATGGAATTGATTTGACTACAAAACCGCTCGAAAATACTTTTTGTTTGTTTTTTCTATTCTTAGAAAATTCCGACTTAACTTGGTTGTACATACACGGTTTATAAAAGATGTTCTTTGGTGAAGGAAACTGTTTTCGAACCAGGACACATGCGACCGGCACTGAAAAGTTTCGTCATATTAACTACCTCGGCTAACAGGCAATCGTACAAATGGAGTTGCCGAATCACAAACCATTGTCTGTGCGAAGAAATCGGAGCAGCTGAGAGAATAAATTGGAATGATTTTACGCTCAGATTTGTTCTTAGAATTAGATTTCTATACTTGTTTCAAAAATGTTGTACATTGTCCACCGGTCCATAAACGGCAGCAAACAGTAATTTTTCTATGGTTGTAATGGTGTGTCTCGAGAATCTCTCGTGGATTTTCTGCATTCCAAATTGAATGATGGACATTCTGCAGGTGCAAGACTGCTGAATCTTATAAGGTCGTAGACGTATGTAAAATTTTCCATAAAGTGGTTGTACACAACTCCAATTGCTGCGCGCGAAGGGTGTTCCTCAATACTACGCTCTACAGCAGCAATTGCTTCTTCGATGCACGACATCTTTGCGGATGCGTATTATCATTTTGAGTAGACGAAAACGATCCATGGTTATTCGAATTAGTCGCTCGCATGGACGAATATGTCGAGTGCCAAAAAGAAAGTAGCGCACGTTAACATTCCAGAACTGATCCACTCTATACATCTGTTCAAGTTATGACAGTTTAAACCCCGATCTGAAAATTAAACCTTTGAAAAAAACACCCTGTATGTGTGTATATACGATAGAAACCAGCAGCTCGACAACTCGTTCAATCTGTTTTGTTTGCCTGGCTCGCTGGCTTCCTAACTTCAAACGTCTGGCTTCAAGTATATATATATATTTTTTTTTGTATGTCTATAGAACAACGTGATTTATTTTAATAGATAATCATTAGGCTATCGATTTTTATCGTTCTGCCAGGTTACACGTAGTCAGAGATGCTTGTTGCGCGCAGACTGGCTTTGCGAAAAAGCGTTCTATATAAATCAATTTGGTAAGAACTGTTTTATATTGGCAGACCACTTTTATACTCGATAGGTATTAAGTATCATATCGAAAAAAAGAATAGATAATATATATAACTTTAAAACAAATATGATAGTTGCTGTCAAACGTGCGCGACAGTTAAATACCCTGTATCAGTTAGACAAAAAATACCACACCATTGAATCCTTTCATATGCACCGCAGCGACAGACAGCCAAGTAGGTATAAAAGCACTGGACTCCTATTTAAATCGGTCAGGAACCATCATTAACTCTCGCAAGTCTCTTAATGAGATTGTTGAGCAAAACCGTAACCACATCGTTTGGGTGTCGGGGTACAGCAATATTGAGATTAATTATATAGCAGGTGCACCTGCATGACTAGGTACTACGACCCATATTCGACAACTAGTAAGCTGCAAATCAAAACCAAATACTATTAGCAGCGTAAACAATAGGTGGTCTAGACTTACCACGTGTAGCACTACAAGGCAGACATGACCTAAGTATAAGGGGAAAGAATACAATCCCTATTTAGGATGAGTAGAACAGATATATAAATTAATAAGATATATAAATTAATAAGAGTGGTAACAGGACACAAGTTGTTATGACTACAAGGAACCAGAAACCGTCCATTAACTTCTGTTACTGCCTTGGTCTGCCCAAGAGAAGATTCAGCCACCTGTTGGCAGCTGTCCGTGCCGTGCAAGAGCTTTCAATTTAATCAATCATGTACACAATTTTCATTTATGAACATTAGTGCTTATAATTCGCAAACGGTTTAAGCTTTAATTTTTGAAAGTTTTATCAATAGCTGTATATTCGTAACTATTTTTATGAATTAATTTTTGTTTATTTTTGTGTTTGAATTATGTACTTCCTAAGAACACTACTTTGTTTATTGCATGGTTATATTTTTGTACTGGATGTACTGCTTCTTTTATTTGAGGGAGGTGCTATTTGCGTTCCCATAGATCGGTTAGAATATTAAATAGGCATGTGCGAATCGTTCACAACCTTTGTAACCCATATAAATTTAAATTCGCTTGAAGTTTTTTTTTTGGAAAGGTCGTTAAAAGAAGTATGGGCGAATGTTATTTTTTTTATTTCTAAGCTTTTGCATCTAAGGTATGTAAAAACCAGATACCTGAGCTTTCTGCCTCTCAGTTCTCTCAATTTGAAATTAGTTGAGACCATATTTTTTTGAGCCCGTTGAAACATATTGGTCTCATCATTACCGGGCCAGACTTACGATAACCGCAACCTGTGGGTCATACTTAACGTTCTCAGCGTTATCAAATGGCATTGAACTGTCGCTACAATGGTTCAATTTCAACTACAGAGTAAACACTTGTTTGGCTGAATTGAGCAGTGAGATGTTATATCATCGTAGGGAAAAGTTCTGGATATACGCTGAAAATTTTTTTTCATATGTGACCGCAGCGGCGTAGATGGAGAAATCGGTGGAGTTTTGCTGCCTTGCAGTATGGTGAATTTATACTAAAAATAAATCAATCCACCTTCGTTGGCGGTGAGTAAAGTTAGAGTTGACCGCCGTTCATCTCTCCATGGCCGCTACCTTGCAGCTTCCTTGAATTTATACTAAAAATAATTAAATCCGCCTTGGTCACTGTTGGCGGTTAATAAAGTAGGAGTTGACTTCTTTTTATCTGCATCGCCGCTTAGTCGACACTACATCGTAGATGATCGATTTGTGACCAGCTCCACAGTTCACACCACGGAGGCTTATCTATAAGGCCAAAATTTAGAATTGTTACGCAGTTTCGTGAGTTCTAACAATCGGAAGTGAATTAGTATCTTAAGTATTATATTTTTCTTCTGCTCATTGCTCAGTGAAGTAACTTTTTAAACATTTGCCGCACTTTAAACGCTTTAAATTCAATTTAAGCACTCGTTCGCCCTATCTATCTATCAGCTAGGATTTTTTTTTTATTCTCTGTTTTTCGAGGACACTTCTGCCATGCAAATTTACGCTGACTGAGCGCATTTCTACTAAGTGCGAAGTGCAGTCAACCGAATGCACGAGAACAAGCATCAAACTGATAACGTTCGAACTATTCGAAAAAAAAAGTATCTAAAAGAACAAAAAAAAAAAAAGTATGTAACAGAAAAAATAAACACAAACAAGCTATTGCAATGAATTTCAACTTTAAAAATATATATTACTATGCAGTTGAAATTTTATATAAACTTTTTAATGTTTTTGAGTTAATACAATTAAAGAGTTTAAAATGATAAAGTGATAAAAATTTTACAAAAAAAACCATAAATCTCTTATAACGACTTCTCTATTTTTCAAACGAAAGCGAGCTGCAACGAAAAAAAGAGATGCAAAACTTCAGCAAAAGGAAATAAATAAATATCATTCATACGATATAGCAAAGTATACTCGAAAAGCAAAAAAAAACTTCAACGGGAAAGTTCTTATAGCGTTCCAATTTCATACGCCATATATGGCGGTTCTGCATAATTTTGTGCCAGAAAATATGGAACGGGCACAGGCAACAGCAACAACAGCAAGCATAACTTGAAGCACTTAGAGCAGCAGTTATATGTGCCACACATGCAACACTAACTATCTATCTATCTATCTGTCTGTGTATCTATGCATCTGTAAGTATCTGTGCTGTTGCCCCAAACGAGGGAATACAACTTTTGTTTGCTGCTCGTATATTTTTCTACGTTTCCGCGACATTTTTACAGCCATTACAAGCGAAAAGGTTTACTAGTATCATTTGAGGCATAGTGTCCTATAGCAGCAGTATATACTGCATTACTAAAAGCGTTAGGGAGTACTAAGGAGTTAGGCGTTTGCTGTGCTGCTACAGCTGCTGTTGTTGACTTGACATGATTAATACGACTGCTGACATGTTGATCGCAGGCAACTGACGTTGTTAAGTATCTGTTGCTGTATCTACGCATAAGCAACATATGTGGGCAATTCAAGATGACAGTAAAAATGTTGTATTTTAGTTGGTCAAAAAGTGTTAAACTTACTGTACTGCCCTCGCATATAGTAGTTAAGGTAGAATAAGGAATAATGAAAACAGCTGTAATGTAAAAAAGGGTTAATGTTGGCTTAGGGTAAAAAACAATGCAAAAAAAAAAAAAAATATAACAACCAGGAAGAGATTGAACAACGTGTGTGGCGTTTGCTTAGTGGTTCAGGGCTGCAAACAATCTAATTTATTTTTAAATTTAACTAGTTGTATTCAATAAAATAAATTTTTACTTCAATTTACTTAATGCTCAAAATGCGGCCTTACTATATACACTTCCACTAACAATGTTTATAGCCTCTACACATAGTGTAAAATGGTATGTATGTAAGTTTGTACGCATGTATGTAACAAGCAGAAGGAGGTGTGGCTGCAGACCGCATAAATTATATTTATATTCTGGATACGAAACTTAGCCGATATAGTCATGTCCGTCTGAACACTTTATCTGAAGAAGGATTAGAAGAGGCAAAATATTCAAACTTGAAGTCTCTACCTCTTATAGTTTTCAAGATTTCCATGTTCAAAAAGATGGTCAATTGATGAACTGATCAATTGACCATCTGTTTGAACATGGAAATCTTGAAAACTATAAGAGGTAGAGACTTCAAGTTTGAATATTTTGCCTCTTCTAATCCTTCTTCAGATAAAGTGTATTATATGAACATACTAACCCCTCTATAAAAGGTAGCCACCTAAGTCAATTCCATTAAAATAACCCACATAGGTTCAGTTAACTATAGAATATAGCCTCTTCAAATTTATAGTTCAAGTAAAGAACCCTAGACAAGGTACAGAGTATCTCGAAGTCGAGCACACTCTAAGTATATCGTTCTTTTTTGTTTCGATACATAATTTGTTGAAAATTTTTCCAAACCAGAAATCGTTAACCTCATTTTTCGTTTGCTAATCTGTATATGTATCAGAAAAAAAAATGTTAACATCTATAGAATCGAATTTTCAATACAGTTCACATGACTACTACACTACATTTTTAAGGTGGTTGGCACAATAACTGTGTTAAGCTTCCGTTTATTAGAGACCAACATTTCGAATTCCAAGTTAATATTGACTGTAATGAAAAAGTTTTTCATACAAAATACGTAACGTGAACGATGGGTTTGTATGGGAGCTATGCTTAAAAGTAAGCGTGGCATAGTAGTTGTGACATATTTTTAGCCTAGTAGCATACGAAGTCTCCTTACCCGATTTCAGATCAATAGTTTAAAAACTGAGGGACACGCGGACGAACAAGGCTATTACGATTCAGCTTGTCGAGATGAGATTTATGAGTCTCCTATGCTTCTTTCAATGTGTTACAAACTCCGTAAGAAAATCAACATGAACATTGGAAATTGACAGCGAAATTTGCAAGCTGTGTGCTCGCTTGGGGTTGTCATAATGGAACAACTTTTCATCGCGTCACAATGCGATGGAAAAAACCCTTTCTTTTTTGGCGTACGAGGAGATGTTCACAAACGAAAAATCACCTTTCGATGTCGAGCGACTTCAACTCGTATGGCACCCAGTTTCCTTGCTTTTGAATCAAACCCATGGCTTTTAGACATTTACTGATTGTCGACTCATCCACTCCCAATGATACTGACAACTCCTGAAGCGTTTGACATTGGTCCACATAGAGCAATGATTCCAATTCTGCGTCTTCAAACTTTTTGGATTGACCCAGTCGTTCCTTATCTTCGAGCTCAAAATCAACACTTTTAAAGCAACCAAACCACCTCCGACATAATTGTTCAGATAAAGCATGTTCGCCATAAACTTTCACTAAGATTCGATGATTATTCATATTAAAGTAATGAAGAAGAACTCCCCGCAAAAACACTTTATCTGGTACGAAATTCGACATCATGTTCGACATGATGTAAAATTTGGTAAATGCATGATTCTGTAAAAAATTGCATAATATTTGGTACGCTGGAAGCGGAGTTATGGCCGGATGTTCTGCATTATGTCGGTCGACGCCTTTTGGATGGCATTTACGGTGGCAAAACGCTTTTCTTTAATCTGGAAATACAGTATTCTAAAATGATTAAACTCGTTGAGCCAAATCAAGTGAATACAGTTAATAAAATCATTACCGGATGTAGATTGATGTGAGTTATGCTTACTTTGGAACAACTCGGAACTTCCTTACATTTAAATATTTGATCAAATTGCGTTTAAATGCATTTTTACACAATTTCCATTCCATTTCCATGTATCGCAATGAAGATTTCGTTTCATTTTTGATGAATTGAAATGCACTTTTTCAATATTTCTTTCAGTAAGCACGGTTTTCGAAGTACCTGGATGTTCGTCGTCCTGTATGTTCTTTCTTTCTTTGTTTGTTCTTGGTACGCAAAAAAACAGTTCTTACCACAAACTTATTTAATCAAATTAAACGTTTCGGTAAAAGTTTTACCTAGTTTAAAACGGAACGATATAATATATAAATAAAAACCGGCCAAATGCGAGTCGGACTCGCGCACGAAGTGTTCCGTACCATGATCTATAAAAAAAAATCATGTCTGTTGTGTATGGGAGCCCCACTTAAATATTTGTTTTATCTTAATTTAATTACATATTTATTTTTAAAGTGAATATATAACTAAATATATCAAGCGTCTACCTGTTGCCGTTATCAATATCGAGCAAAAACGCGCAAACGTTTACGTTTGTTGTATGGCAGCGCCCTTAAATATTTATTTTATTCTATTTTTTAGTATTTGTTGTTATAGCGCCAACAGAAATACATCATTTGTGAAAATTTCAAAAGTCTAACTATCACGGTTCATGAGATACAGCCTGGTGACAGGTGGGCAGTCCGACCGACGGACAGCGGAGTCTTAGTAATAGGGTCCCATTTTACCCTTTCGTACGGAACCCTAAAAACTTTGTTCGAAGTTCATTTTTCTACATATGCTACAATACAAACAGACTGTCACGTTGAGCGCTATAGCTCCGCTTCCAGTATACCAAATTAGATGAAGTTTAGCCTGAAAGTAAAGAGAAGCATTGAACTTTCGGAAGCACTAAGTCACATATAGATGGTGTCACTAGAGTGTTATTTTTTTCACGAAAAAGTTGAGTTTTCCGTAGGATTCTACTTGTAAATATAACATCTCATCTACTTGTTATTATGCGTACTGCAACAGTGAACTCAAATCTTTTGTATCTCTTATCTTATATACTATATGCTCACATCTCCTATAAAAAAGTGATAAAAATTAGATTGAAAATATTTTAATAGCAACTGAGACCCAAACGTTCCAAAAATCTTGCGCCTAGCTTGTGAATACACATTGTCCAAAAGTCCGCTACTGTAGCTAGTTTGTCAGTAGCATAATTGAGTAACTTTCACATAAAATTTACATTTTTTTTTTTTTTTTTTAGTACGTCTTCAGCCCTGTAACCGCAAAATGCCTCACTTGAAAGCAACCCTTTCGCTTGATGCTTATGGTTGAAGCTATGCTTTTTCAATATTTCAAACAGCTACCTACCTACCCATCCACCAATTCATAGCTTGCGTTGCTGCACTTTCGTATTTCGTATTGAAATTCAGGTCAAAGTTCAAAATACCAGCAGCTTATACGACTATACGAGAAGGAGTCAGCAAGCGCTCTGCCTTATGCCATTCTGACTGCCTATCAGCGTCTGATAAGCGTAAAAGCACTCCAAATGCTATGCTACGGCGATTTGATGAGAGTTTTCCGGCGCAAAAGGTTCGTATGCGCTAAGTAGTGGAGCAACATGATAAACTCTCTTTATTTATATTGGTTTAAAGGCTGCGAAAATTGTTTATATTTATCTTTTTTTTAAATAAAAATTTGCATAATGTTTTTCTAAGCCATTGACACTTAACTATTTTTAAATACCAATAAATTAAACCAATAAAAGAAAAAAGCTATAATAATAATAATAATAAAAAAAAAAACGTTTTTCTCTTTTCTTCTCTTTTCTTTTCTTTTCTCTTCCCTCTACTCTTTTCGTTTTTGTGCGCATTAACAATTCTAATCAGTTTAGCTGGCGTAATTGTAAAGGAAAAACAAACGGAACGAACAACGCAAAAACAAGACAACGCGGATTATCCTTTCACATAGTTAAATATTTAAATATATACAATGCTAACAGTACACATACACAACATATAGTAAGATGCAATGTGTGTGAGACTACTACATATACAGTCACTAAATCGACGCCATTAAACGTGTCAATCACACTCGCAGCACAAAATAAATAAATAAATACAAAAAGCAAATTAAATCTAATAAAATATACAAAAGGAAAAGGGGAAAAACAAAACGCGAAACTGCTGGGAAAAAGAATAAATAAAACAAAACAAAAAAACAAAACAAAAAAACAAAGTGAGAAAATAAAATAAATGTAAAAACAAGTTGGCATTTTCAAAACAAACACATAAAAAATGTAATGGAAAGCATTAGTGCTCATAAAAAATGGATTTACATAGCCTTTTTAAGGCTGTACTGATCCTGTATGTCATACGAGGTGAGTAGCGAATTGAAAAAAAACCACACTCACTCACACACACACAAAATATTTATAATTTTAAATTGATTTTTCCGTAAGTTATAAAACTTTTGTAGTTCATAAATAGTTTAGCATACATTGTATTTTCTATGGTTGCAATTTAAGCAGAATACCGACTCGTTTAATAATTGAACAGAAAACTATTTTCAGCATGCAAAAAGATACCCGCGAGGATTCATTGTTATAGTAGAAATATTTATACACATAGAAAAAACTGCACCATACCTCCACGCTTAACAAACTAACTAACTATGCACGGTGTTAAAACTATTTTAGATTTTTAGCATTATATCCGGCACAAGTTTATATATTTCACTAGGCAGTTGAAGTACTTATGCAACTAAGTAACTAAATATTTCACTAGATAAGAAAAAGTAATATCTCCGAGCTATTATGATATAATTGTCCGACCACAAAACTGTAAATGAAAATAGTTTTAATTTTGTTTTATTTAAATAGTTTTAATTATGTAAAGTTTTTACTACTATTTTTCGAATTGTGTTGATTTAATTAATAATTTTAAGTTAATTAAATTTCTTCAAATTTGTACATACAAACTTTGTCAATCAGTTTTTGACTCAGTTTTACCGCTATTAAAAAAGTAACAGAACAGAATAGAAATACATTTTTCATCATTAAAAAATCAATAACTAATCTACAGGGTGTCTCAAAAGAAAGTTCACATTTTATTTGCTGATTGCGTGAACGCAACTGTTCCGTGGGGCGCGGAAGGGGGGGGGTGGTACGTCAATCGGTAGCCTAGCTTTTGCGAATTTCGTCGCTATGGAGCGTTTCTCGGGAGCGGAACGTGCATTGTGCGTACGTGAGTTTTATAAAAAACGGTAGTTTAGCGACTGTAGCGCGTAGAAAATTCTGCAGTATTCGATATGTTCGTCATTTAAATGATGCCTCGCCAAGCCCTGGATCGAGAAATTTGAAGAGACCTATTCAACGCTGGACTAAAATCAAAATCCGTGCGTCCAAGCTCTTCGAGAACGTTCGAAAACGTAGACAGTGTCTGTTCGAGACTCAGTCTGTTCGTGACAACCCGGACCTTTCGATTTGGAAGCGTGCTGTTGCTTTAAACGTGCATAGATCATCATTGTTCCGCATTTTTGGCAACTTCATACACGTTCAACAGGCCTCTGCCAAGAGTTCATGAAATTTTTCCTAGCAAATTGATCTCGAGGAGAGGTGACATAAATTGACGAGGTCTCGATTTAAACGCTATGGACTTTTTCCTGTGAGGTTACGTCAAATCTAAAGTTTACGGCAACAAACCGACTTCCCTGGCACAATTTAAAGGAAACGGCAGCCATCACGGAGAATACCTTCCGAGCTGTCATAGGAAATTTTAGTGCTCGATTAAATGAATGCCGTGAACGCAACGGTTTACATTTGGACAATATCATTTTCAAGAAATAAATTCCCAAAGTGTGTATTTTAATATGTAATAAACATTTTTTTCTTTTTTATCGATTTCTTAAATGTGAACTTTCTTTTGAGACATCCTGTATTATACTTACTATACCATTAATCTAGTTAACAAAGTTCAACTTTAAAATGACATCAAATTTCTCTAACACCGTTTTAGAGTAATTTGGATACGATGAATACGAAAGTCATACAGCTTCTTTTTTCATTTGGGCCATTCACCTAGTTAACGCTATATACAAGATGTAATCTAAAAATAACTGAACTTTTAATTTAAATCATAGAACACGTAGCGCCACCTATTAAATATTATCAGTGATTTTCATCTTTCGAAAGCAGCTAAGTTCATGTTAATCGTTTGACAGGTTACAAAATGACACACGTTTTATTAACAGTAGTTCTTGTAATTATGTCGTAAAAGCATAATGGAACAAAGAGCCAATATTAAATTTTCTTTTAAACTCGGTAAAAATTTGCTGAAACTTACGAATTGTTAAAAAAAGTTTATGTTGAAGAATGTATGAGTCGTATTCAAGTTTACACGTGGTTTACACGATTCAAAAACGGTCGTGACCCGGAGCACCTAATCGTGCTGAGTTAGTGGAAAAAGTAAGTGAAATAAACGCTATCGATGAAAATTTTACTGTGAAAATACTATCAGAAGTATTAAATTCACCTTACTGTACAAACTACAAAATATTAACTGAAGATTTAGTTAAAAGAAAGGTGTGTGGACGTTTTGTTACACATCAGTTAAATGATGATCAAACAAGCGCTCGTATAGTAATTGAATTTTTGATGAAAAAGCAGATTTGTCTCATTGACCATGCTCCGTATTTGACTGATCTGTAACTGAATTGTTTTCTGCGATTATTTTCTGGAAAACCGACGACATTCCAGCCATACAAGCAGCCGTGGCACAGGTGCTAAAGAACGTCCCAAAAAGCGAGTTTGAAAAGTTTTTGGATAAATTGGTTGAGCATTCCTAATGTTGTATTGCGTTAAATAGTTCGTATTTTGAATAAGTATTAGTTTTGAAATATAATACGATGCTTGTTTTCTTTTATAACTAAAAAGTTCGGTTATTTTTAGATCACACTGTATAAGTTTTTTGACTTATGTTTGAATGGTAATTAAATTAGCCTTGGAACGATACTTAATTCGTTTCAATCGGAATCAATGTATATATTCATCTTCTATCTATATACTATCTATATACTTGTATAGGAAAAATGAGCGCTACCGCGTGCTGATGCCAACTCACAACAGTTATCAGATGCCCTTCCAATATATATTCTGTAGTATTATATTGTTTTGTTGTGGTTCTGTCAGTTTGTCACAGTTTATAACATCATCTATTCGGCTGGAACATCGAAATAGCCATTGTTAATGTCATCAACAATGTCGTGTGGTGGCCTTCCAAGAACCGTGCATCAAACACTTTGCGCTGTACCTAAAACTTTCTAGCAAGTTCTCTCAAGTTCACGTGTCATGGATCTCTCGGTCTCATAGTGTGAGCAATAGATATCTTCAAATTTAATGTTTGCACTGTGGTTTATTTGTTTGCTTCCTCCTATCTCGAGGTAGAAACTTCAGAGCTTGAACGATTAGAGATGCAGTTGATGGTATAACAAATATAGTAGACTGTCTGTTTTGAATAGTCAAACAAACCGTAATTTTCAATTAAATACAGTCAGATGCTTTTTTGTGGATATCACTATTTTTAAACCATTCGCACATCATTCACACATAGTGTGGAGTGGTATTGCCAGTTTGTCTGAAAGTTTGTAACGCATTAAATGAAGCCTTAAATAGACCCCATAAAGTAAAAATATTCTTGATCAGCTCGACGAGGCGAGTCGATCTAGCCACGGCCGTCTGTCTGTCCGTCTGTCTCTCTGAATGTTGTTGCGCATTTTTTGTGCACCAATTTTTAAGATATCCAGTTGTAATTTGACACATAGACATATTTTTATTGCAGGTGGAGTTCGTTTCATGCCCACTTTTACGGGTTGCCTTCATACAAACTTCCTGCCCAATTTTTGTATATTGTATGGAAACTTTCTTATTACATTAAATATAAACATAAAATTTAATATAGTGGTTTCTTATGGAAGAAAGCCTCACAAATAAATAAATAGATGCGATGTCTCCATGCAAACCATGCACACCCATTTTTTGAATGTTTCATAAAAAACTTTATCATTTCAGGCCATATTGACAAACTTGACATGGTGGCTTCATATGGACGGATACATCGCATAATTCTCAAGGAGCGTGTCACGTCCACTTTGGGTTAGGTTCCAACAAACTTGTACCTCGTTTAGGTTGTTAGATTTTACAAATACTAACTACCTAAATTCACAGCTTGAAACTTTAAGTGAATGGTATTAAAACTTTGGTGCCACCGAAGTTAACTTATTTCTTGTTTTGTTTTCGTTTTGGGAGACAGATCCAGTCGAGAACGAGTACAGATGCAGTCGAGCATGTAATCGCACCAACTACCAAAGTTGCGCAAGTAAACCAATTTAACTTTTTCTATCTTTTCCTTGTAAACTAGTATTATTTGTAAAAATGTTTTTAGAGTTTATACATATGTTAAAGCTAAACTCATGAACTTCTACACAGATTTCGAGAATTCTTTTACTGGTAAACTCCCTGACTAGCCGAATTAACACAGGTTACATATTATATGGCTTCAATTTTAATGTTGAGGCTAAATAAAAGACCATAAAAAAAGACAGACAGACGGTCAGACGGACAGGGCTAGCTCGAATAGTCGAGTAGTCTCGTTGTACTCACCACGAATCTATCGATTCGATATTCGTTTCTAAATTTCTCTTAACGCAATATCTTTAAAAATAATTTCCTGTTCTGGATCTGCCATTTTGAATGTCGTTATTTCTAAACAACGATCCCAAAAACTTTTATTCAGCTATATTCGGTATTCAGCACACTGTGCGAAAGATGCGCTACTCTATTTATAAAATCTTATCTTGAAATTAAGCCAGAGTTCATAAAAATTCATAGACAAACTACGATATTATAGATAGTTAAGTGAAAATTCTTAGTAAGTATTTTTAAATTCTGGAGTTTTAACTTTCTTTCAAAAATACATTTGGGTTCATCCTTTTTATGTACAACCCTTAACATATGCTTCTCTTATTAAAAGCCACACATAATCCTTCATCATGTTTATATACCAAAATACTAGACTCCAATGCCTTATAGGTCACATTTACCACTGAAAATATTTACTATTTTCAACTAGACATTCTAATATCTTTCGCAAACAGATTATTTAATACACGGCTTTGGAATTTCAATACACGAAACCAGCGGAGAGAAATTTTTATGTGATGGAGAGAATAATGGAATAAGGTTGAAGCTCAAGAAGTACTCATACGAAATTTATTTATAATTGAGCAAACAAATGTGCATTACTACAGATCGTTCAGATTTGTTAAGTGTCTTCAACGTCAGCTTCAATGCAATTTGAATGCTTCTGACAAACTGATAATAGACTATGTATTTCTATTTGACTAGTGTATGTTAGCATTTTCTTGTAATCATGGATTATGAGCTTTTATTTATACTTTAATGCACATGCTTGCCTTCGAAGTATAACAGGGTTATACGTCGTTGCTCAGCATCACATTTGCAAATGTTTCTGTTTCTGTTTCGATTAAAATGAAAATTACAAAATTGCAATTTCAACTTTATATTGAAACGTTTAGAAATACTTGAAACTTCAATGTTCTCAGCTACTTTTGAATTAAAAGCCAAGTCGATATCTGCTTTTAATTACACGAAAAATTTACAAATGTGCTGCAGGCATTTACTGTCATTCAGCGTACTATATTGAGTAGGTATATAGTCCTTTTATTCAAACATCATCAATTAAAAACCCTTTGCATCTAAGTTTATGTGGAAATTGCAACCAAAGCAGCTTTCAGAATATTTACGCCCCAAAGCAAAAGCCATTAAATGCTTCCTTTTTTTCCTGTGCAAGCTAAAGACTCACAAAAACAACTTCGAAACTTATTCCAGAATCTTAGTACTCGTACAGGTAGAAGGAATATATGTATACAGTTAGTTGCTTTTCTTTGATTCGCAGACTAGTATTTGTGTGAGTGTGCGATAATTGAAAATAGTTGCTTGGCAAAAAAAAGGACGAAACATCATTATGCAGCAAACGACTTTGACAAAATTGAAAAGCAAAGAAAGTAGCAAAATTATAAAGATATTTATACTTACTTTTTTTGTGGCATACAACATCGTTGACTCGACAGTCTGGCAGTTGGAGACTGCTTTTTTCAGGTACAGATTAATGTGAACTTTCTTTACAAATCAGCTGAGGTACAAAAAAAAAACAAAAAAAAAAAACAAAAATCGAGATAGACCGCTGCAGTTCAGTTTGGTGAACTACTAGATACTTTGTACTCAGTTTAAGGATGTCTATATGAACCACACAGATATCAGTATTAATATTGATATCTGCTGTTACATCTATAAATAAGTTTTCCAAACAAACACTCGAAAACGAGAGGGGTTGCATGGAAGCTACCCCCAAATAGTGGGTTTCACGTTCATTTCTGAAACTTTAACTGACGATTTTAGTAAAATCGAGTTGGCTATATTTTTCTTCAGTCTTCAAGATCAGAGCATTCATACGGACGGCTGAATCGATGATCAGTACGGCATGGCTATATGAGGGTTACCTTATATATTGTGCATCTTATGAACGCCAACTCTTAGTAGGTTCAAGCTGAAATGTGGAAGTATGGCGTTATTTAGCAAAAACGTACGCAGAACGTTTTGATGTGTACAAGCTTTAGTGTATCTATAAACTTATTTCTACTTTTGGCAATGAAGCAGCAATCTTTGCCACTGTAAAACGTATTTAATCGCGGAAGTTTCGAGAATGTTGCTAAGTTTTACCCGAAAAGTTTTACCCGAAACAATCATTGCTGTGCGTGAAGTGATATTGCAAGACCGTCATGTGACATGCCGTGAGATTGAGACATTCTTAGGCAAGAAGATTTATTTGCATTAAATACTGCAAAATTTGACATTCACAAATAAGAAAAATTTAAGCCAAATTTGACATTCACCCAAAAAAAGCCACGCACCGTTTGGTGCAAAGAAATGAAAAAGAAATACTGCCGCGATGTTTCATAGCAACTCTATGACGAATTATGGATCTATGCATATGAGCCTGAAAAAAACTATTTCGTATTAGTATGGATTTTCCAAGAAAAACCAAGTGTAACAAAAGTTGTATGAGGACGAAGAACTTCGAAGCAAATGGTCGCCTAAGTTTTCGCAAAAACTGATCTTGTCGCAACTGTTCCATTAAGCAACGTAGGATGGTCAATTCTGAATGGTTTACAACCATTTGTTTGCCAAAAGTTTTCTGATAATTGATGAAAACCAACCACGGAATAAGCATCATCCTCGAGCACGATAATGCGAACTCTTACACTTCGGCTCACAGAAGTTGTTGGGAACGCAAAACATAAAATTGACTAATCATCCATCTTACAAACCTGACTTGGCACCCTTTGTACTTATTTTCATTGCCGCACATAAAAAAAAATTACGAGATCAACGTTTTTTGACGTCTGAAAAGCTATTGAAACCTTTAAACAGCTCGTATTGGATATTTGTACATAATGAAAGTACTTGAAAATTTCAATTTAGCTTTCTTCTTGAGTATTATCTGTTGTAGTGAATACCAAGGATCTTGGCGAGAGAGACTATTTGTTCTCTCTCTTAGTAATCTGTATATCTCACCTTATCTATTGCAAGTCTGTATTCTGGCCAATTTTGTTATAGCTTATTCCAAATATTGCTTATTGATCCCTCTGTCCGTTACTCATTTGACTTTCATTCGAAATTAAACTTTCTTTTATTGTATTGTAAAAAAGCATTAATTAAATACGCGCTTTTAATTTCCCCGCTTATTCCCATGCGATCGTGTTCATGCTCCATCCGGCTCGAAGTACCATGCTTTGCCGTTTGGTAGCTTTTAAAAGATTCGGCAGACGATTCGCATTGCCGCTTGCATGCATTACTGAGTGCTATCAACGGAGCTTACATGTTTGCTAGAAACTCTGATTAGGATAGGTACATATATAGCCGCCAATAACATTGCGGATTCTTTTCTGACCTCCATAATAGCAAGTATCTCCGATGGAAAGAAACTTGCTAAAGAAGTAAGATGAAAATACTTCTTTACGAAGGTGCTCTCTACATACAATCGTTTCCATCTCTTTCCATCAAAGTAAGACAGGAAGGAAGCTTGAACAAAAACAAATAGGACAGCTACACCCACGACTCGAAGCTGGAATGTGTCATGGTAGCAGAAGTGTTCATGGAAGATTTTAATTTTTGTAAAATCTCAAAATAATTGCTAAATTTGCTCTCGATATTACTGCAAGAAGTCTTTTAATTTCTCTTCTTTATCTTCTTGGCGAAGATGCTTGCAAATTTAGAAGTAAACATTCTGACGACTGTAGTAGTCAGCGTAGAATTTCAGAGCTGCTTGTAGCTTTATATCCAAGATGCTGTTGTGTTCCTTGAGCGATGATGTCACCACAGTTTCTAAAACATCTTTATCCACGAGTAGAATGCGATACTCTCCTTTTTTTTACTCTTTTCAAAGCTCGTTCAATGATTTTATTTAGCATGCCCGGGAACATTAGATTAAATATACATTTTAGGGTGTTCTTTTTGGCTGTTACATAGATATGCAAAAATTTACTATATCCTATGACTACAGCGTATAAAAATGAAATCCATTATCAGCAAAAGATCAACCCAAGGCAATGCCTGACAGACATAGAGAAGCATATACAGTGAAGCAAAAAGCTGTAGTCAGTATATACTAACATGCTTGGTAGCCTTTTGTTTTTCATGAATGCTTTATGTCGCTCGGTTGCCTTGTTTGGCGACTGCTGTTGTCACTTCTTTAGCTGCTTCTTCTGCTGTTCCTTCTTCTGCTGCTCTTGTTGTAATTGCTTACAAAAGTTGACTGACTGCGACTGTTGCTGTTGCTGTTGCTGATGAGCCTGATTATGCGCTGCATGGTGGCTGCTCTTGCTTTGCTTTGCATTACTTTACTGTCGTGGACAATGTTGCGCCTATTCATGCTGGCAGTGAGCCTGGCAGCATGCAACGCTTTCTTTCATGCTGCTTCAGCTTGTTTCTTGCTCATATCACGCGCACTTGTATGCTTCGTTCGCTTGTTCATTTGTTGTTGTTGTTGTTGTTTCAAAAAGTGCAAATCATCAACCCACACACACACACACACATATACTTCCTTGTCGTGCTTTATGCTACTTCTGCAGCATACTGCACTATTTCATAAGCTCAGGACTCAGCATGGAGTGCAGCGCGCGCTTTTTTGTTTTGTAAGAGGTGAGCGTGTGCGCGGCAGCGTGACATTTGGGGTCATTCACATTTCGAGGGCGTGTTGTTGAACTTGGCGTGTAAGCGTTAGCAGCTCCTGCTGCTACTTGTTCTAGTAGATGTCCTGCTGTTTTACTTTGCTGCTGCTTGCTGTTCCTTGCTGCTGCTGTTGTTGTTGTTGTTGCTGTTGCTGTTGTGCTTCTTGCTTACTTACTTTACTTACTTTACTTACTTGACTGTTTCATTTCATTTCATTTCATTTGCATTTGATGCTGCATGTGTTTTTTACTGCTCTGAAGGCTGTTGAATGCTGTTGAATGCTGTTTAGTTTGTTTTTCATTAATGTTTGTAATTGTCGTCGACCGTTTTGCTGTTCTGCGAGAATTATTTCGAGAGGGCATTAAACAAAACGGAAATCCCACAAAGTGCCATCTATACCTATATACAGTAGTCGGCGATCGAAGTGTTAGCAACATTACGCTGCTGTAACAATCAAACGGCTAATGACAGCGCGCTCTTGTTTTGTAAAGCGTCGGTCTATCATGCTGTTTACAAGCCTACGGAAATATATTGTATATTGTTGATCATCTTGTCGCACAGTGACTCAATTTAAGACAAAACCTGGCAAAAAGTTAAAATAAGTTTGGATATTTGTCATGATTATTAAAACAAAATAACATAGCATACTCGGCGATCACTGCCACGCAACTGCTTGAATTGAATTGAATTTTGTATTTTTTGTACAGAAGAAACATCCAAAGTGCAAAGTTTCCTTTAGATTCTTTGGAAAATAAAGATTTATATAAATATATGATTTTTATACCCTGTAGCCATTGGGCAATTGGGTATATTAAGTTTGTGCATATGTATGTAGTAAGCAGAAAAAGAGAAGTGGCAGATTTCAAAAATTATACACATTCTTGATCAACATCATGAGTCGAGTCAATTTTAACGAAGAGCTCTTGGAAGCTTTAAGAGATATAGGCTTCAAGTTGAGATATTCAGACTTCTTTTCCCTCTTCAGATAAAATGTATTAAATGAACATGCCAACCACACTTTAAGTGGTACTTTCCATACAAACTTACACTTCATTTGGAAGTTTTTATAGGAAAACTTGTTTGATTTTAATGGAACGGCCATGAAAACCAAATGGCAAATCCAAATTGGTGGACTTATTTTTTTAAAAGCTTCTGTATCGAAACGAAATTTAGTGCGAAGAGGTATTTAAGGTTGTTGATTACGAATCTGATGTCATAATTTCGTAGAATAAAATGGCGGGACTGGTGGAATGGTGGTCAAATTATGCCATTATACTATATTTTGTATCGATTCAATAACTTCAAAACAAAAAAAATCCGCCATTTTGTTTTCTGAAATTTTATACTCAGATTTGTAATAAGAGAAAGCCATCACATATTGATTTTTTTATTTATTTTTCAATTTCGACCGATTTTTGTCGTGAGAGAATTTCTGCTCCAGAAAAATGGAACTGTGTTCTGTAAAATATATGGGAAAATATGGTGTTGGCAATAATTTTAAAGGATTCTTAAGAGATGACGTAACTAGCACTAAATCGCATCGGGTAAACCTGTGCCTATATTCATGTTAAGGCCTACTTCATTAGCTTCAATTTTCAGTATGTGTCATTCCACTGAAGTTTAAACAACATATTTATTTTTTTGTTTGCTCTGTGAACAGTCGACTTTTGTTCTAACAAAACGCAATTTGAGGAAAGGTTTGCTTTTGTGCTTTCATTTAAAGAAAAAAGCAGCAGAAGCCCATCGTACGCTTTGTGATGCTTACGGCTACTATGCTCCATCGATCTCAACTTGTGAGTACTGGTTTCGTCGGTTTAAAATTGGTGATTTTGATGCGGAGGACAAAGAACGTCCGGGCCAGCCCAAAAATATTGAAAATGAAGAATTGGAATCATTACTCGACGACGATCCGTGTCAAGATTTGTCAGAATCATTGGGAGTTGACTTGGCAAACGCCTCAAAGTCATGGCAAGGAAATTGTGTGCCGTACGAATTAAAGCCATGAGACGTCGCAAGGAGATTTTTCACTTGCGAACAGCTGTTTCAACGCCATAATCGGAAGAATTTTTTGCATCGTATTGTTACTGGTGATGAAAACTGGATCCATTAACATCGACGGCCAAGCCGAATATTCATGGTGTCAAGTATTTGGTGGGCTCAGAAGGGTGCTGTGTACTATGAGCTGCTGCAATCTAACCAAACCATCACTGGTGAACGTTACCAACAACAACAATTGATGCAATTGAGCCGAGCATTGAAGCCAAAACGGACGGAAAATGCCAAAAGACACAACCAGGTGGTTTTTCAACATGACAACGCTCGGCCACATGTTGCAAGATCCGTCAAGGAAACTTTGGAGGTGTTGAATTGGGATGTGCTAATGCCGTACTATGTTTTGAAAATGGATTTTAATTACATTTTATATATCACAGTTCCAAAATTCAAGACAAAATTTCTGTTGTAAAATCCATAAAAAAAAAACCTCTGTCTTAGTCTTCTCCCAAAAACTATGCCGAGAGAAGTGTTCTCGATATTGCTTTATGTTTATTTTATCTGGTTTTCATATTCTATAGAAGTTTATTTAAATCGTTTTTGCATACGAATGTATTTTAAATACAACTAAGTTTTCTCCATAATAGTGCCGATTTGAAAAGACTCTTAAGAACCGTGTATACTTATTTTCAGCCGATTGGATGAATTCGATATAAGTCTTAATACTTGTATTACTAATCTGCCAAAGAAATAGTGTCTTGTTTTAGATACACGTAGGATGTACAAAGCTGTAGATTAAAATTTCGTCTCACGTATTAAGACTATTTGTACCATTTCTGAAAAAGTTCTTCCATAATGGAAGCATTTTTAATCCATTACCATTTGAGATATATTTTGTATAACTCACACGCGCACTAATAAATTTGTTGTCCTGTCTTTGCTGTTTTGCAAAACTCCAATTAACATTTGATCCTGTTTTTTCTTTTTCTTTTATTTTTATTTTATTTATTTATTTATTTTTTTTTTGAGTTTCGCTTTTGTTTGCCTGGTGTCAACCCCGATGCGACTTGTGTTGAATCTTCAACGCTTTTTGTTCTTATTTTTATTGTTGTCGTCGTTGCTGCCACACTCGCGTGTTGCATATGCAACGACAACAATGGGCATGCCACAACGGCGTATGCATGTCCTTTTTATTTGTTTGTTGCGAATTCTTGTTGTTTTTTTTTTCTTTTTCTTTTTCTTTTTTATTTCTATTTTTATTTTTGCATTTTATTCCGGTTGACTTCATTTCAACTCATTGTACATGTGTGTTATGTATGTAGGTATATACTATCTACATCCAGCGTATCCACCGTGTAAGGATGTAAGGATACGAATTTGCCGTAGCTAACGAACAAAAGTGAACGTGTTCTATTCAATAATTCAGTTTTTATGACACACAAATAAAAATACAGCATTATCTCTTCAAACCGTAGCTAAAGTTGTTCTAGCATGTAAAGTAAATTTCTCATTAGAATGACATGCAAGGATATGCAAGCATGTTGTAATTTCGATTATTTCTTATAGCATTTGCTAGCGTGTTTATGTCTTTCTTTTCAATTTCAATCACTTTTTTTTTTTTTTTTCTTCTTTCGAATCGACAGTCGACACGCTAAAGTTAAATTAGAGATCACACATACACACTCAAAGTGAATGTAATAAATAGAAATAAGACTTATGCAGTGGTTAACTGCAATAAACTAAAAATGAGCCAAAGTATTTCTTTAACAGAAAGAAATCTTCAATCAGAAATTATAATCGAGGAAATAATATAATAAGCAAAGCGGTTTCAAACTGGATTTGTGTAAGTTTGTGTTAGTAGAGGTTATTGTATTTGAAATCGTTGAATTGAAGCTTTTAAGAGCGAACTTTTAGTGGGCTACATGGTAAAAAACAAAATTCGAATTGCGCATTTTGACGTTTTGTCAAAAATTAAGTCCAAAATTTTGTGCTCATATTTCGTGTGAGTATTCCTTTTGAGATTGCTAAAGTTTTAATATAGCATACCTGCCTGTGAAAGCTCTGGTTACAGAGATATAGCTTCATATATAGTTCTATCAGAGCGGCAATTTAACTAGAAGCAATAACGTTTACTTATAACAAAGTTCTTTAGTGACTTTCTTAATCCATAAACCACGAGTCTATTTTTTTTTTTTTTACTGAAATCGAATTCGATTGAAAAACGTGTCGATGATGTGTTTCAACTTGACGTCAATGACTGATCCCATTGTAAAGAAAAACTAACTTCGGTTAAATTTTTTTGAGTTCATTTCCTAACATAAATGAATTAATTTTGTATAATAAACCAGCAGTTATATTCCGACGTTCACAGGTAGAAAGTCTCCATATACCAATCAAATTTTAAGTCTTTTAATACTCGTTTGCCTCTTGTGAATGGAACTTTCGAAAACCTGCGATATATGTTAGGGTGATCAGATCCATCAAACAAGAAACAGGGAAGCAACTTATAAAAATAACAGAGCTTTGTTTTCCAAAAATAGAAGTATTTCAAGGAAAAAAACTTGCAAAATTCGATGAACGTGAGCGTTGGCTGTGATATTGAATATCTCTCTAGAAAGCATCTACAAAATCACAACACTCTTTCAATTCCCTTGTTCTGAGTGGTGAAATTCGTAGAATATTGAAAGAGACCAAAGAGTCGATGTTCTACAAAGCAAATCGGTCCAGATCTTGCGGCCCAGGGTTATGAAGAATGTGAGGCAAGAAGACGATTCATCCATCGATTTTTTTCTTTCAGAAGTTTCTGCACATTTTCTTTACGTCGCGACGAGCTGCGCTTTTTATATTAGTAATTTTTTCCGCAAAATTTTATCGAAAATGGTTAAAACTGTATTTTGGTTAAGAAAAGGAACATTTATATTTGGGGGGGAGGGGTGGTAGGTGGTATGGTGTTTTTTAAACGTATACACGTGCTTAATTATTTGTTATGTAGACAATATAAACCAATTTGATTGAACACATTAAAAAGTTCCCGATGTTAACTGTCACACAAGTTTCCCCCTTAGAAGATGGACCTTTCGGAAATCGGTGAAATACGTGTTTCATTATTTCTTGTGTAGTGCATAAAAACCGAGTTCGTAGACGATGGGTTGAAAAGAATGAGTTTCGATCGTATCAGAGTGATATTGATTATTGATAATGTCAATAAAATAGTAAAAGCCTTTATTAGGAAGATCCAACTAGTTATAGAGCTAGAAGATACTTTAAAGTATGTAATTCACTTTTAATGCGAATCTACAAAGGGTGCTGTATTTCTGCAATCAAAAACAGAAAGCATCCTTACAACTATACCAGAGGTATTCTTTATGTTCTCTATGATGAGAAACTAGATCTGAGAATTTCAGACTAAAGTTAGTCTTTACAGGTCACTGCTTGATAAGCATCCACTCAGAAGAACTATGCCTATGCTACATGAGAATTGCCATAGCTACATAGATCCATCCGACTGAAAAACAATACAGAACTTCTTTTGCAAATGTCTTGAACTTGAGCAGCAACTTGGTGTGCAACACTTGGTAGACCTAAGCTGAAGTACATAATGGAACTAAATAATATTACTATGTTTTTGGAGAGTAATGGTAGAAAAATGGCTATTGTAGCCTAATTTATACATAAGAACTCGTATGTTTCAATACTTTTCCTGAAAGGTAAAGGAGAAGATCTCCAGAGTTAACCAATTTATCACATTACTTTAAACGTATCAAATTAAAAGCATATCTATGTATATACTTCCGCTGAAGTCTGTTTGCATTTATGTTTGAGTTCATTCAAAAGGATGCTTTGCATGTTCCGTGTCCAAAGTAAACAGCATAGAACCAAAAAAAGTAGAAGTTCAAGCCAAAGGAAAAGTCATTTCTTTTTTTTTTTCTCTAATCGCTGTGCTGTGCAGCCATGCGATTTTCATAAAGTTGCTGGTAGCTACTTTGAAGTGTTTTACGGACCTATCCTAAGCAAATATGTGCAGAGAAAGATTTTATTTTTCAAACTGAGTCACATTGAAGACGGTTTCAACTTTTTAAATTTTCGCCACTTCTGCAACTGAATTGCTATAATTATTTTCAGAAAAATATAAAAAAATAAAAAACCCCAAAATACACTCAAAGGGCATACATTACTGCTAAATCATACGCGTTGTTGCTCAAGCAGCGAATCTGTCTTTGAATATAAGTATGTATCAGTATCCTTATGCCACTTAAACACACGCACAGCTTCAGATACAGTTAGGCGACATTAGTCGAGGCTTTTAAGCATAAAAATGCGTGCGTTTGAAGACATTTCATGAACGTTCAATGCTGCAGCAAGAAGCTCTTAACGCTATTAGTGCATAGTGTAGCATGAGCGGGAGTTTGGATACAAAGTGCGTCCTTGCAGCCATTGCGCCGTTGACATCATTTGTATTGTGTGGGCGTGTGTGTGGGTGTGTGTGTGTGTGTGTGTTTGTGTTTGTGTGTGTGCTGCTTGTTGCCTACTTTTAAATGTTAAACGCCTTTTTGCGTAAAAGAAATTTTGTTTGGTTAACCCTCCATATCCGTACCCTATGCCATCATCAACAACATCATCATCCTCATCGTCAGAACAGTTAAATGTCGCAAGCGGTAAAAGGAATCAGAAACGGAAACGACTGCGCGCCGCAAAAGGAAAAGTGTTTCTTAGCTCGGTTTTTGTTTTGTTTTTTTTTTTTGTGTTGTATTCCCTGTAACCAAAGGGACAAGGGTATCATAAGTTTGTGCGAATGTATGTAGCAAGCAGAAGAAGTCGTGGTATTATTTTTCTTATTATAAAATACATTCTTTTCGATTTTAATCGGTTTTTTAAGCCTATTAAGTAAGTTCGGAAAGCCATGGTCCCTGCTCGGGCGCCATTGTAATGACATTACAGGCTGAGGCAACTCGCCAATTCGCAACTCCTTTCTTAAAAATACCACAATTATAACACTCTTCGGTATACATTTGATTAGATTGGGCATGAAGCAGGTTACTGTTACACTACTCGAAAAATATCTACAAAATCAGAATATCCCTTTTTATATTCGCTTAATTAGAGTCGAAGTTAAAAATAATCCTATTATACAGCTATCCTTTGGCCTCTGCTTGATTGGATTGGTGATGAAGGGAAACTAAAATAATATTTACAAAATTGGAATCTCCTTTTATCTCCGCAAGAAAAAAATTGTTTTTGTGCTTTAAAATTTCAAAGTCTTCATAGCTCAACATTTGCAAGAATGCAGTGTATTTCGTAGTCGTGAAAACACGAATGCTCCATCCATTATTTTTTTTTTTTTTTAGTTTTATACTCGGAGTATGTACTGCTTTTAGCTTTTCTGTTTGGATGGATTTGGCTTTTTTTAAGAATTTTTTTTTCTTATTTATTTCGGAGCAAAGTATCTTGGCCTCCAAGACGTCGACTACAATGACGGAGAAGTATCATAGGTTCACATCTTCTTAGCTCAGGCAGTGTGTTTAAGTGCTCGCTGTCAGTGGCAGAAATTGAAAATCAAATAAAAATATGCAAATAAAACATTAGCGTGTGTCGCATGTCGCATGCTTTCACTTTAAGTAGCAGTTGAATTTATTTTCCATTTATGCTTGAAACGACAAGATGTATGAGTATTATCGTAATTTAAAAATCTACTGCAGAAAGTTTTTGATAAATTGAAAAAAGTTAAGGAGATGCAAAATTAGCTACTTTTAAAGGAAATTCATGGAAAGATAACAAAATACTAAATAATTTTTTTGTTTTTGATTCGGTATTTTACATCATTAAATCGGTTAACCCAAAGTCGAGTTATATTAAAATATATAATTGTAAAACCGAAAAAAATAAACAGAAAAAAAAAATCAGAAAGGAGTTCAAAAATGCATGCCTTAAAATCACATCTATAGAAAACTTATTAATGAGATTTTCGGCATGTCGATCTCAAATTTGTTTTTTAAATTTTGTTGCCTAGTGTAGTAGGTTAGGTTATCAGTAGTTAAATGAAAGTAGTACCAATTCAACCAAATCTCATATTTAAAATGTAAGCGTTTAAAGAAAACAAACTTTACAGTATTCCCGGCGTAGCGTAGGGCAATTGCCCTAAGTCAGTCGCACTCACATCTAAATATATTGTCATAATAAATGAAATTGAATTATGTGCAGTCATTTTATTACCATTGAACAAAAACTATTCCCTTCTGTCTTCATTGTCAGCTGTCATCCATTTCAATGCAAAATAATACTCGTAATTTGTTGAAGACGATGCCACTCCCTACTTCACAACATTATTTCTGTCAGATACTAGTTAATACCCATTTATTGCACGAGTTTATACAGCGGTTGCCGCTTGAACTTCACGCGGCTGTAGCTATCAAACGGCTAATGACAGCGCGCTCTTGTTTTGTCAAGCGTCTGTCTGTTATGTTGTTTGCAAGCGTATCATTTTACGTCTCAGTTAAAAAAAGTTATCGCAAAGGAATTCAAACGCAGCAGTGTTATTGCTTTGTATTTGGCATTTTTAATGAGCTACGTCATTTACGTGTGAACAAAATGTTTGTGTATCGGACCGTTACACATTACAATGATACTGGTAACATAAAAAAAAGCCATTGAGGTGGACATGCATAAACAGCCACATTGGCAGTTTTATAGATTTAATTGTACCTGCTCCAATTTAGCTGTTGCAGGAATATGTTACTGGAATGCTAAGAGCATAAACTGCATTACTGCTCGCCAGAACATTTCTGGAAGTGATCAAGACCGCCTGCTGGGCTTTTATCGCAGCTTATCTGTCTATGAATATGTGTGAGGTGTGCATCTGTTGGGCGCTTCTGCTGCCTTCGTTACTGCGAATACTTCCGCCTGGAATTTGCTGCTGTAATCGGGTAGTTCATACGAGAGCCTCAGATTGGGCTACCGCCGCTCCAACTCTTGACTTCATTTTGAATCCGTCTATAAGTGTTTGTATTGCGCGTTGGTCCAGTTCTGTGTGCCAGCCTTCGGGTCTCAGTGAGCTTGCTGAGCAATAGACCACACTTTTTTATTTTTCAAAAAGCAAACTTGACATTAAATTAAAGACTTTTAGCTTAGCTATTAAATATCCGACAACAATCTGAAAAAGACGGTTACAGAGTTTAAAAGTTTTTGCACTTCAAGTGTTGATGTTGCTTAACGCTAATTGGAAAAGTGTCATGAAGTTTCTTCTTATAAGTAAATCACAAATGAAGTTTCTTTGCTTAAAATTTTTTAGTGCGACTCTTCCATAGAGCTGCTCTTTATTTAATTTAATTGTAGACAAGCTCTTTATTTAATTTAATACTATATATACATATTAAGTATCTCATTTATTTGCTTAGCGCTTTAAGATACTTTTTTATTCATTTTCGCGTTAAAGCTATATAAAAGTTAGTACATTGCTTTAGACAGCAAAGCTGTCATTTTCATCGTCGTCGTAGACACTGTCAACTGAATTTCGTCTTAATTACTCGACTTCTTTCACAGTTTCCTTCCGCAAGACCGTTCCTGCAGCTAACCGCTCGTCTGCACATCATTTTGTATCTATTATGCATGGTGTCGTTCCTTATCTGAGACATCATTTTTTTGTTTTTCTCGTTTCGTACTTGTTCAATGTTTTCATTGGTATAATGCATATATACGGGTATATATATATATATATATTTATACATATAGCACATCTATTTATATATTGAAATATTATACGAGTAGATACATAGACAACAGCGGCGACGGCGACATATTCAGCATTGTATAATGCAAGAAGAGCGTTGGCAACATTTTGTTGTTGCCGTTGCTCATTTGCATGATTGCTGATGGTCTGGTCGGCTGCCTCCCTGGCACGCCTTATACTTTTGAAAAACCATCAAGCAGAAGAGTGCGCGCAGATGATCCGTGGAGCTGAGCTTCTGTTTCTAGTCCTTTCAATGTTGTCACTTGCTTGACGTTCACTTCCGTTCCGTTCGTTCGTTCGCTCGTTCGTTCGTTCGTTCCGTTCCGTTCGTTCGCTTTGCCTGTCATTTCCGTTAGCGCCATTTTGAATGTTAGAAATTTTTAATGATCCGTAATAATGATGGCGGTAAGCACTCAAGTAGTGCCCCTCAAGCACCTCGAAATGCTTCGGTTCACCGCTCATTGCTGCTATTTGCTTCGTTGCTTCGCTATACTTATTATTACTGCAACTACTTTCATTTCATATCCAGCCAGATACATTCATAGGAATAAATTTTCATGCACTGTAAACGCAAATTAAGTTTTCCCATTTTCCATTTTCCATTTTTTTATCCTTTTCATTTTCCGTACTTTAGTGCATTTTTGAATAGCGCATCAAGTTCTAGTTTCCTGTCTTCAGCAGTTCCAGTAATATTATGCGTATATATAAAAAAAAGAAATTTAATAATTCCATGCGCAAAAATCTTTTTATTTTTCAAGTACGGCAAAGTGCTGCGGAAATGAAAGAAGTCATTCGACATATTGTATGCGAAATATTTTAAATAAAAATTTCTAGCAGTCTTTTTGCTTGTAGATACATTCGTCTATGAGTATTTCCCTTTGCTGTTCTCATCATTAATTTTATTAATCAAGTAAAATATGTCTGCCATTTTGTTTCCGATGTATTCTGAGCTCTGGATCTCTCTGTCTACTATGAAAAAACGTACGTGCAGCATTGTACGGAGAGTTTAGGAGTTTAGTTCGTTTAGTTGCTGGTATTTTATTTGTTCTTAAAAAATCCATAAATGGGAGGCAACGCTGCACTCAAAAATGACAAATATGACAATACCAACAGTACGGCAAAAATAGTATATTTCTATGTATTTTTATATTTTATGGTGTTTTGAATTCGTTGTTTATTTGATCACTGTTTAGAATGCATTAGAGCACAAAACTATAAAAAAGAACAATAATGAATAATGCCAAGAAATTTCCTTTGGCATGTCATGCGCAATTGGTGAATATACTCAATGCATGCCTTTTTAAAATGCTTTCCTACATTGATTCTGTATATTTTAATAAACATATAAACAAACGTCAGGTGTGATCTATACGATTCGACGTGAAAAATGTTGCTGCATGTATATAGCTATCCCTTTCACACACTCTGTCATTTTTAAAATCGCAGAAAAATGAATGGTGTCATACGGCTATAAGGAACTGAGATTACATCATATGTTAGAAATAAAGAGGAGGAACTGCGTCGCTACTTTTCACATCACGATAATGCATCAGCTCACACTACTGCAAGAATTAGCAACTTTATTGCGGTCTACAGCACCCTATGATTTCAGACTATGCAATTCAAATGCAAGAAGGTGATGAAAGCAAGAGAAGAACATAGAGAAAAAAACTAGACAAACCAAACAGATAACGGTAAAAGCTTTGTATGCGTTTTTTTGGTGTAATATTTTGATTAGAGCTTGTCATTTGTTTCCTTGTTGGTTATTTTTTTTCAATTGTTCGTTTTTGTACCATACCATATCAATTGTGCGCGCAATGCAAAAACTTTTTACCATTGTGTTAGTAACAAAACACATTTCACATGTTGTAAGTAACCAATGTTCATTGATTGTCGCAAAATTAGCAACAAAATAACTTTGGATGGACATTTATAAATCTACTCATCCCGGCGAACTAATGAAGAATATATACAAAATAACAGCTTTTAGCCATTTCCAAGTAAATGGCAATCAATAACTTCTCCACTAATGTGGACTTCTGCAAACGACACAAACACCTCCCCCCCCTGCACCAATTTTTTGAATTAGCAACTGGAAATTTCATCAAAATGTAACTCTTTTCTAACTTGTTTCTATTATGCCACTGCAACATATGCTGATGTCTATGAATCACACATATGTTGTGTATACGTACATATATACGTAAGCTTCCGGTATACTTTTTTATTTAAACGTAGTTTACAATTTTATCTCTTACAAAACTTTCACATCTAATACCCGCAGTTTGATTCGTCTAACACATGAATTAACATCATTTTAGTCCACACAAACACACACACACACACACACACACCCACAGAGGGAAGGTACACAGATTGATTTTAATTTACCCGAAAAACTGATATGCTGCCAAAAAAGTGTTCGCTTACATTAATAAGCCGCATATGCCATACAGGCCGCCAGTATGTCTGCCAGGCTTCCGCTGTCGGTTTTGGGTAACAGACATGAACTCAGTCATTCACTCTCTCTCTCATTCAGTCATTGCTTGGATCATTCGTTGACTATGAACTCTGATTGATAACGCTGACAAATGAATGGACTATAACGATATCGAAGAGAAACACAGAGAGAGAGAGAGAGAGAGAGAGAGAGAGATAGAAAGTGAAAGAGGTCCTTACGCGTGTGGCATATATTCAATTATATTGTAGTACAACAAAAGCAACTTTATCGACTTCACAACATCAACAGCGACAACTCCAAAGAGCATTGTTTTGTATACGAGGATAGTGTAGAGGATACTCGTACTCGTATGTATGTATATTGTAGTTCTGCGCGTCATTGTCAGTTAGAGTTGAAACGTGCTGTCCACCGCTTTCCAAGCATCCAACCATGCAGGACATTCTACTGCACGACAGATGCAATTCAATGACAAAACATACATACAAATATGGGCCAGGCTCATGTCACATTTTGATAGCGCAAAGTAAGGCATTGAGTATGGAAAACGAGTCGAGTGGCGTCGAGTCATTGATATCAAAAAATGAGGGTTCTACTAGCGACCCTTATACAATATACTGCGTTCGGTTTCGGCTTCGGCTTGATAAATAATGCAAATTTTTGTGCTATTTGTGGGAACGAAGTTATACAAAAAATCTTTACTTACCCAAAGCAATTTTGTGGCTATTGTTTTAAACACGCGCGAAAAATGAGTTGAATAGTTAGTTTATTTTCGTTAATTTAAGAAAATGTTCGCTAATTTAACTCGACTAAAATCTAAACAAGAAAGTTTTAATTGAAATCTCACCTGTAAATCTCTCTACACCGAAAAAAATTGTTATGAAATGGTCTTGAACAAATTTATATAAAAAAAAAGAAAAAATTAACTTCACCAAACTTTTTTTAGTGGGGTTGGTCCTTACAAATAGAGAATTTAGAGCTACTACTATAAAGTCGATGTAAACGTTGATGCGCTAGTCGTGTTGGTCATTGTGAATAATTCACATTCTGAAAAAAAAAATAAGGAAGAAGGTGAACATAAAGAAATCAAATAATTTTGCTGGGCACCAAAAATTTTGTACGTTTATTCAATTTTCTTCTAAGTTTCGTATTCTCATAGCTTTTTGACAATTAAATAAAATCGAAAAAGGTCAAATTACGTACATTTCTCTAGTACAACTTTTAGTAGCAGCTTTATAGCAGCGTGACACACGTGGGATTCTAAAAACGACAGTGTGTGCGAAAGAGATAGCTATATATACAAACAGCAACATTTTTCACATCGACTCGTATAGGTCACACTTGAGTTTTGTTTATGCTCTTATACAAATATACAGAATCAATATAGGAAAGTATTTTAAAAAGGCATGCATTTAGTATATTCACCATTTGCGCATGTCATGCCAAAGCAATTGTTTTTGCATTATTAATTATTGTTCTCTTTTCGAATTTTATTGTGCACTAATACACTTTTTGTGTAAAGATTGAACGAATGAACAAATTATTCAATACATCATAAAAATATAGAGAAATATACTATTTCTGCCGCACTGTTGGCACTTTATCATTTTTGAGTCCAGATATGCTCATATATGGTATATATGGTGTTTTTCCTCATTTTTGTCCACCTGGTTATCGTTTCACTTTTTGATGAAATTATATTTCAACCTTTCGCACCTGTAGAATTTTTGCTTTGTCTATTTTCTGATATGCTCTAACAAAACTGAAGGGCAAAACATATGCTCACTTTTTTTTTTTTTTACGGTGTACAACAATTTATTATATCTACAGCTTATAATTACAATACTTTTTTAATCCATACAAACGCTGGAAAACTTATATCACTAAATAAATCTCTTGGTAGTTTTATTTTGCTTTCTTGCTCGGTCGGTCGGTCGGTCGGTCGGTCGTTTGGCGTTGTCAATTTCGCAATTAGTTGAAATCTCTGGAGAAAATTAAATTTTCATTAGTTGTTTGGTTTTTGCGGCGTCAAATGTTTGCACTTCTGTCGCCGTGCTCGCTGAAACTTCTTGTTGTACTCATCGTGTCAGCAATCCTTTTCTATATTTCAATTTAGTGATTTTAATTCATTTTGTGTCATTTGGTCACAAACAGTTTCGAAAACTTTTACTTAATGCGAATTTAGAACTACAGCTGAAATTAAACTGAAATTCACTTCGTGTTCTAATTGGAGTTGATATTTATTCACTTCATTTCTAAAGTGTGTGTGTTACGAGAAGTTTGGCCAGAAGTTTGTAATGCAGTATAGATACTTGTAAATACTTTCTAATTTGGATGGGAGAAATTATTAAGTTAGAATTTTCTTTTTCTCTGTAATTTTGACTGTATAGCAAACTAGTTTCACAAAATTTAAGATTTGTAGGCATAAAGTAATATCTTCACTTTGATATGTTGCAATGGGTAAGCGTGAGAAGGTGTTGCAGAGTAAATGCAGCACACTAAGAGTGCTGCCTTGTATAGTGTGCGCCTTGACAACCCTACATGTTGTTATCTAGCTGACAACAACAGAAAACAAACTTATTTAAAAACTACCTTTGGGCCGGATACTTTTGGGAAAGAGTTTTTAAGTGACTCCCAAAAGATGTCATAGCTAGTTTTGTATGCAACGGACCATACCGTGGTGATTTTTTTTTTTTTATCAGCCATTTTATCATCATCTGGTTGAATATCCATGTGCTATGGTGAATACTAATTCGGAAATGTTTTTGAATCGTATTGTGACTAGCAATGAAAAGTCGATACACTTTGATAATTCCAAGCGTGAAGATTCATATTATCATCATACATCGCCCATACATCAACATCTATGATAAATCCGAATTTTCATGCTCTGTATTTGGTGGAAACAGATGTACGTTGTGTACTATAAGCTGCTAAACATCAATTAAACCATTACAGGAGACCGCTACCAACAACAATTGATTCGTTTGAGTCGAGTATTCAAGAGAAAATAACCTCAATTCGAGCAGAGACACGATGAAGTGTTACTTCAGCACAACAAATCTTGGCCGGTTAAGACCAACAGGGAAACACTCAAATGGAAAGTCCTCTGCCATCCGCATTACTTCTTTCTATGGTGCATATAAATGGCTAGATTCGTTGAAAGCCTCAAAATATAAAAGAGTTCTTTCGTATGCTATCCCACAGATGGGAAAAATGCTTCAATTTCACAAAACATCTGTAACGTATTAAAAGAAGCATCGTAGACCTCATTAATAATAAATAAATGCTTAATCAGCTCGTCAAGATTATCCGAGCTAAGTTCGTTTTTCTTTCTAATAGTTGCTGGATCTGCTCAATTTTGAATAAGAGCGTGAATTAAATAAAGGAAATTTTCGACGCTCAAGAAGAATGTACTATTTTTTTGTTTCGTTTAGTTACAGTAGCAGTTTTAATATATCTGTATACTAAACCTGTCTAAAGGTTAGGTCAACAAAGCCGGTCCTACATAAACTTGTAACACAAATAGAAATCTCCCTGTTTAGGAAGGAATATATGCCAGTACTTAGTCTTAATGAATATGGAGGGACCTTTTGACAACGTCAATCCGGAAGCTATAACGAAGCTGTGATAGATCTGAAAGTAGGTGACTCACTGGTAGGCCTAATCGGTTAACTGCTATGCTGCAGAGCTGTGAAAGCCGAACTGAGATAGTCAGTCGCTCGCAGCTACGTTAAAAGATGTGAAAATGCCACAACAATTCTAAAAAATGAAAGAGATCTACCCGCAAATACAAAATACTATATTTCTTTACTAGACTTCAATATGAATTTCGATATTCGTATCCCCTCCCAAAAAGATTAACATTGAACATCATTACATACGTCTCAAAACTGGAAAACAGTGCCGGTGGTGGGGTATACTTCCCATAAATGGGTATTAATAGCTCCTTTAATCCGGATTACTGTAGCGTTTACCAAGCGTAAATCGCTACAGTTCAGTTGGCAATGCCTTACCTAAAATGGTCTTGGATTAGAGGGAAACATTTACACCTATACTCAGACAGCCAAGCAGCTCTAAAAGCACTGGACGCCTGTCTAAATCGGTCAAGAGTCATCACTAACTGCCGCAAATCTCTTAATAAGATGGCTAAGCATAACAGTAACCACCTAGTTTTGGGTGCCAGGTTACAGTAATATTAAGGGGAAACTGTATAGAGCAGATAAACTTATAAGACGAGGTAGAACGACCCATATTCGATAGGCTAATGAGCATACCGCTGTCAACCTTTAAGCTGCAAATCAAAACCTATACTATTGGGACCGTAAGCAATAGGTGGTCTAGACTTAACACGTGTAGCACTTCAAGGTAGTATGATCGGAAAATAACACAGTCTCTACTTAGGATGAGTAGAACTGATGTAGCAATTTTAATAGGTGTGGTAACAGAACACTGTCTCATAGGCCAGTATGTCAGGAGACTGTGGGCTTGCTGACAACAGGCTGTGATAACTGCAAGTAGTCAGAAACTGGCCAGCACCTTATATGTCACTGTCCCGGATTGTCTAAGAGTAGATTCCAACATTAGGAGTACTACTTTCTAAATGACATATCTGAAACTTTTAAGCTAGAGTTCAAATATTTAGTGAAATATGTAAAATCTTGACAGTGGTTGTAAAATCAAAGGGATCGAAGTCTTAAAGGAGTTTCATGTGCGTTTGTAACTCACCCGTCCATTTTAATGAATTTTAACTTAAATTGCTTCATCAAGTTCTTGATAAAACTATGCACTCATTTCGTTTTCCCTACAAACTGTACTAAGCCCCACACAGACTTAGGTACACACTGAATCATAAAAGCATCTCAAGCATGACTTTGCTTTCCTTTTCCGTTTGCTGTATGGCAGTTCCGCTATGCATTTGCAGTTGACAGTGTTGCCAACACTTTGTAAACTACTTCGAATGTACTTTTACATAGTTGCGCCACTTCATCATACCTAATTCTCCGAAGACATTTTCTAAATTTTATTATATTTTATTTTCAAAAGTTTTCACAAAATTTCACATATTCTCTTTGACATATTTAGTATCTTTTTAATGCATACTTTATGGTTTTTTTTTTATTTATTTATTTATTTTTTTTTCTTTTTTGTACTATGTCATCTTAAACCATTCATTGGCCCATGAAAGCAAGTCAAAGCGAGCATAAAACTTACAATATTAAGTAAAAATAAAACACTTTGAGTTGGTTAGAAATGTATTTAGTTTATTTATTTATGCAAAAATGCAACAAAGTTGAAATTGTGATGGAAACCCGAACAGCACACTAAGAACAAATTAAATTAAATCCACTCGCATTTATGTATGTATGCAACCTTGTGCAATGCACTTAGCTGTTGTACAAGATGTATGATGAAATTAGATGCATATATTTTATATATATATATATATATATATATATATATATATATATATATATATATATATATATATATATATATTTATATTTCTTGCAGCTAAAAGCAGGTCACTGCACTACTATTTAGTAGGTAGGTATATCTCCTTGAGTGTATGTTGTTGTCAAGCGGCAAACCGCAATTTTTTTAGTGCACAAGCAGCAGCCGCAGAAGCAAAGGGGCTACGAGTTTCTTAAGCATTTTTGAGTAGACTTAATGGCAGCGCAAAAAAACACCTGCGGCCTGTCTTTGTATACTGCTACTAGTAAAATAAAATGAGACGCAGCGACAGTGATGTAGAGCACTACCTGAGTGCTATGTTCAGAATTTTGTTAGCATATTTTTCACCAATTTTTTTTTCTCCAAGATGTTTTCAGTTGAGAAGAAACATTAAATAATAAATGCGACATGAAAGTAAAATGCTAAAAGAATATTTTACCTTTTTTTTTTGTATAGAAAAGGCGCTTCTACGCCTTAAATTATGCAATACTTTCGACAATTATTTTGTGCAACCAATTAGCTTCCCCATTTGATGTTTTTGGGCATACGTTTTTTATTTATTTATATTTTTTGTTTTTTTTTTCAGTGTTTCTTGTTTCCTAGTTTGTATATAAAAATTTAGTCCAACCTGGGGATTGACACCCAAACAACAACAACACCAAAAGTTACAACAACTACAGCTGTAGCCTCAATAAAAACTTGACTTCAAAAGCTGAAAAACAACCTTGAGCAATTTTAATGGCGCAAATCTTTCCTTTTTATTTCTACTGCCTTTACATAAAGCGTGAAAAGCGGTGTATTTTGTTTTTCATTTATTTTCGAGTAGCTTGAAATTCAAGACAGAACACAGACAGCATAAATCTTAAAATATTGTTTCGACAGGAACTGTTCCAGAAGTATCCTACTTGACAAATATCGTAGATGACAGCTTCACCCTTGAATTTCATTCGTGTTATAGAATGTACATTATAATACATAGATTGTCCATGCTGTAATATAATGTAAAGCCAATCAAACGTGTGAATCATACAGCAAACAAAATATGCTGATGAGAAACTGAAACGTTATGGTAAGGAGTAAGTAAGCTCCTCAGAAAAGCCCAGCTTTAATATATCTTTAAAGCTGCCAAACCACTACATAGCGCTTAAATCAGATCTTAAAATAATCTTTCTGCTATAGCACTTAATTTTTTATCCGATCTTGGTCTGATTGTTGTAATTTATTAAGCTATCGAATAAAAACTTGGGTTATTAGATGGATGGAAGGTAGTCAAATGAGAAAAATGTATGAAATTTGTTAAATAAAATTGCAGGACATTTTAAATTTCATTAGCTATAACTCAGTAATTATTTATTCAATCTAAATGATTTGGCATACGTTACACGGGTAATTTAGTCAACTTTCTAACGGTTATTTCGATCGGATTTGCCATTCACTCTGATTTAAGTGAAATCATTCATGGAAATACTATTTGTCTAGGTGAATGGCCAAAATGAAAAACATTCAGTATTTTTTTCGTGTTCAACGTACCCAAAATACTCTATTTTTATATTGAGACGCAATAAGGAATTCAAAAAATCCTTATAAGCGCGTTTGTGTCGTATTTATGTCGCCGATTTTTTGCTTCAAATTTGCAGCAAACTTTGTTATGAACATGTTAAACTGGCGAGGGAGGGGGATAGCTGTGGCCAGGCAGACAGTGAGACGGTTGTTGTGAGAGAGCCAACAGTTGATCGTTTGTAGCGGCTATTGTAAAATGAAATCTGGTCCTCAACTTAAACTAGCCGCAGGGCTCTACGAAATACTGAAATTCGGCCTTCACGGATGCATATTTTCTTTGTCTCAAAGCATAGTTTTGCAGGAATTTCACTTTTTTACGGTTTGAGTATGAGGCCATATCTCATATCAAGACGCTCCATCTTTCCAAATGACTCTGAAAAAGTATAAGAGAAGTGATTGTTTCAGTGATGACTACTTCATTCGACTCAACTCTCTTACCAACAAGCCATTTCTTATGGTTTGGAAACACGAAATTGTCACAGGGAGAATATGCTGGGATGTGGTAGCAGTTCTTAACCCAATTTATGGATTGTTTGCATGGCAACTGCACACGTGTGCAATCGTGTGCTGGTGGAGGAGCACTATTTTCTTCACCAAATGCGGCCGTTTTTGCTTCAAATAAATGTCAAATCTGTTCAACAGCTCTGAATAATATTCGCCGGTGGTTGTTTTTCTCTTTTCAAAAAATTTAACACCGCGTGCATCCCATAGAACGACCACCATAAACTTGGTCTTCTGTGGCACACGTTCTGTCCAAGAAGTCCATTGCTTCGACTGTTCTTTGATCTCTGGTGTGTTGTGTTGGATCGATTTTTTGTCCATGGTTACGAAAAGCTACAAAAACTCTTTCAGTTTGCGGTTGAACATCGCCAAACACTGCTTTGAAGTGCTCACAAGGTTGCGCTTATGACCAATCGATGCACCTATCGCGCAATAGTATTTTTTATATCCAAATATACATGTAAAATGTGTTGAGCCCGCTCAGTTGAGATGCGTACAGTCTCAGTTACTTCAAGCACTTTGGTTCTCTGATTGTCAAATATAATTCCATAGTTTTTATAGACGATTTCTGGCGTATCGACCTATTTTTGGCGACTTGAATGTTCGGTACGACCATAACGGTATTCAACAAACCACTTCTTAACAATTGAAATTGATGGTGCAGATCAACCATCAGATCTGCCATCAACCAAGCGTTTCCTTGGTTTCGGTTTCTTCTATATTTGCTTTCAAAGAAACTTCTATTACAAATATTAATCTTTCAAGGAATATTTAAATACTTTAACTATTTGAAATGCTTGTGAGTAGGATATAATTGCTTCGACTATGCTAACATTACAAGTTCTATTGATTTCTCAACTCCATTTTTCCTCTTTCCATTGACCCATTTCAGCCTATTGAAATGAAAATTTCTTTCTCGTTTCCACGTAGCTAAACCACAAACCTTAACCGCATTTTTTTTTACTTCTAGTTTTTTGGGGCAGCCTTTGAGCAGCCTTGCTTTTCGTTTCTTACCTAAATACCTATTTGAGTAACCATAAATTGAATTTAACTTTGCAAACGCCGTGGTCTATTTTGAATGCTAGAAACAACGCACACAATGGCTACCTGCACCACTCGAATTGACCAAAATAAAGAATCAACAAAAAAAAAAAAAAAGAAATCGTTGTGAAAAGTTTAATTAAAAATTTAAATTTCACAGCAGTCAACATCGCACAGCCGCCTACTTTCATTTATAAAACCATTTGTTCCATTTGTTCATTTATAAAACGAGCGACTCATATTGTTTAATTTGCCTAAAAAAAAAAAATTTTCTTTTTTGCATTTTGCAGCTGCGCCAAGCAACATTGTTAATGGACTGGACCTGCAGGGACCGATATTTCTTCATGAACCACCGCATCGCGTTGAATTCTCAAATAATTCGGGTGGTCTTATAGAATGCTCCGGACACGGCAGTCCGCCACCAGAGGTGAGTGCGTATGAATTATATTGTTTGAGTTGCTTTTCTCTTTCATATTTTTTTCCATCGGTGACTTGCGTTATGCGTTTTTCTGTGCGTCAAACAGCGTTTTGTGGCAACAAAAGCTGCTCTAATTACAATTTTAAATTTTGTTGTCGCACAATGGAAACAAGATTCTTGCGTTGGAGTCAGCCAGCCAGCCAGCCAGCCACCCGTTCCTACGGACCAATTCACGTGCAAACTTCATTACAATGATTTTCTAAAAGCGTTGGAGGAAAAAAAATATGCAAGAAATTCATTAAGTTTAGTGGAAACGAAGTTTAAATACGCTACACATGATATACATGATCAAATTGTTTCTGACATTTTCAATTAATGTAACAAAAATCCCGTTATATTCGAAGTATTGTATATATTTCGAAAAGTGTACTGTACCAGATATGTAAAGAAATACACCTACAAACAAAAAACAAAAAAAAATCCAACTTCTGTTAATAGTCTGTTGGGATCCGCACCTTGAAGCGTTGAAACTTTGAGTCCATAAATTGATACATCATTAATAGACTTCGGAATACAAGTGTCGCTCAAACTTTTTCCGCAGAACGCTTCATGGCTCCGAGTGTACTACTGGTGTCATTACTCAGCATAATGTCAAAGCCGTCAAAAGAGATGAATTAATTCAGGGTTGGCCAATACATTAATTAGTGAATTAGTACACATTGCTTATAAATGTTCACTGCTTCCAAAAAGAATCCGATGCACAAAATTCGGGCACACCGTTGTAAACAGTGAAGTTCCGAATCCAAGTGTGGTTTCGGTCAGTCAGAAAGTAAATACAGACTGTCCACCGCTTATAAAAAAGCTACATTTGTAGATACTGCAAGCGAAAAAACTTTAACTCACGAAACTTCTATACCCCAGAGTGCTGAACTAAAGATATCAACGGAACTCTACGGAGTCTTTGGAGGTTTCATGGTGAAGTCATTATGCACCATTAATGTACAAGCAGTTGTCCACAATAATTCTAGAAATAATAATTATATAATGCAAGTGGTACCGGACCAATATCTGCAGCATAAAATTCTTCTAGGGCATGACTTGCTTTTCAATGACGACCATCGGTTGGCTTTGGTATTTGGGTTTCCGAAGATAAGGGAGTCATAGATGAATGAATCCAACATCAGCGACGAATTGCGAGATCGACGCATGATCGTGAAATTAAATGTCTGCGTGCATACGCTACAAAATGGTAGATTCGGAACAGGAGGAGGAAGAAAAAATAGTTAATCGCATGATTATAGATGCTAAATGTCATGCGGTGCGTGCTGAACAGATGCAGAAAAAAACGCTTTATGAAAGCGGAATGTATTGGAGTAGAGACAAAAACATGACACCGTGTTGCTGAACTAATTAAGCAGAAGGAAGAGTGTCAACGTGACATGATTGCTGAGTATAAGGCCGACGTAAGAGTGCGCACTAGAAGCGATACGATAATACGATATGGCGAGTAAGATACTTAATTCACATTAAGTATCTAACTCGCCATATCGCACTGCAAAACACTGCTTGTACTTCATTTTGTGATCGCTCAAAAGGTGTCAAAGTGCAAGCGAAACCGAAAGCGAGTGCAAGCGATAAAGAGAAAGCAAAGCGAGAAAGCAGTTTCGAAAATGCTTCCCCGTTTCTGATTGGTTTCTGATTTGTTATCATTTCCTATTTGCATGATTTTGTTTGTCGCTGTTATCGCTTCTAGCGTGCCTCTGAAAATTTCGGGTATAGCTGTTATCGCTCAAGGAAATTTGGACAGTTTTCAGAAATATGCTATGCGAACAGGATCACATGGAGCGTGAGTAGCATGGCAAGGAGAAGGCTGTTGCATTGCATAAACGTGAAGTAGAAGGTTAACTCTTAGAATCACAAGCTAAACAGACATTAAACATTTTCACATGGCCTTACACTATGCACTTTAATTTATTGATGGCTGATAACAAGCAAGCAGGCTTGGTGGTAATGCATCTTGCACATGTTGCCTCAATTATGTCGAAGAAGCTAGAAACACTATTTAGAAGTACATATATCATCACCAAGGTGTCCAAGTATGCTCGCCAACATGTGGGCAAATGCGTTCACAAAAGTTGCTAGCCTAACATCGAGCTGCTCAACCGACACAATGTGAATCGCAATGTGAATCGCACTTTAGAGCAGGACAGCATAATTGTTTCTCTATTCTGTCAACTGAAGGCGAAGGAACGGAAAGAAACAAAAAAAGAGAGCAGCTATGCGGAATATGCTACATTATTATATTATTCTACCATGTGCTAAACACATTTTCGTCTACTGCTTATTCCTATACCGTCGTTCACTTGGCTATTTGTTGCTATTTATAAGCATTTATAAGCAAATTAAGTCAGCTGAGAGAGAGTTTAGGTCTTTGTGATTCACCGAGGGCGTTGTCTGGTTGTTACCTACCTTAGATGCAATACATCAGAAAAAAATTATATTCGTTCCTGCTGCTCTCTTCACAACCTTTCAAAAAATATATATGTATGTTGTGTTTAGGAGGTTAAAAAGGGTGTGAACCTTTTGCACTTGCCTATTTATATATAGATAAAAGACACTTGAATGTCTTCATTGATTCGTTACAAACATACCGACAAACTGGTAATACCATTTTTTCACACTATGTGAGAAGTGTACAATAAAAAATTGTATATATATATAAAGTAAAATGAAATTACCAAGTAAAACGAAACCGTAAAGTCCTTTTGATTTTATGTTTAATTATGCATGCAATTTTTCACAAATTCCACAGCTTTTCATGAAATGAAAAGCGTTTCAAGTTAATTGACTTTCATTTTGGCATACAAATACAAATACAGGAACTAAACACGCGCTTTACATTTTCAGGTGGAATGGATACCCATACCGCCACAACAGGATATGGTCTTCATGCTCTCCAATGGCAGTCTTATGTTCTATCCGTTCTCTGCGGAAAAATATCGACACGAAGTGCATGCCACAGTCTACAGGTAAGCTTTTTTTCCCCGGACAAACTACTCAACAGCCATGTTGTCATTCAGCTTAAATTTATTATTTATTTGACGTTTTGCGCTTTTGCTTTTGTTGCTGGTTGGTTGGCTGGTTGGTTGGTTGCTTGGTTGATGTTATCCTTGCAAACTTATTTACGTAATTACATCATTTTCAGATGCAAATTACGAAATCTGGTTGGCACCGTACTCAGTCGCGAGGTTCATATACGTGGAGGTAAGTTTTGTTATCACTTCCAGTCAAAATCAGCTTATCCTATACTAAGTAAATATATTGTATTAAGGAAGTCTTGCCCCACACTCTAACTCCAAATACTTAGTTCTCTATCTCTAATTTTTGAAATTAATTTGCAGCATTTATTTATGAAATTTATTGCCGCTCGAAATGTTTTCGTTTTGCGAAAAATAAACTCAACTTAATTGCAAAGTTTTTAGCATTTGGCGCGGAAAAATAATTTCGGTCATTTCTTGATTCGTTCCCATTTGCTGCGAGCTGTGTTCCAAAGTTTTAATTACTGCCAACAAACTGTACGCCTTCAATTCATTTAGTTTTACTCATTTGAGTCGGAGTTTTTCCGAGTTCCGTGTTCTTTGGCAAAAGTTTTCCTTTTTGCTAGCAGCAAAACACTTTGTTCGACTGTTCATTAAATTGTATTAATGAGCAGCTGCAGTTCTCAGTAGATGCGATGCGATGCGATGCGATGTGCAGTGCAGGGTATACACATATTTGCTACGTACATAGTAAATAGTAATGAAAGGAGTAGGAACTGTGAAATGTGCTTCCTAAAGCTGAAGAAATGCATTAGCTCTTCGATAAGTCTGTAATTAATGACAGGAAGAAAATTGTTTTTTTTTTTTTTTTGTAAAACTTCAGGCATTACTTATAGAAGTTTTGTTTTATATCTTCCTTAATTTATTTATTTATGTCTTTCGCCTCACTTGTCCAAATTATCAATTTGTGTTTTAAATGCTCTAATGATGTTAGCTTTTGTTTCTTGTTCTTTGCAGTGTTGCATTGTCTAATATTTAGGTAAATAGCTATTATAAGCGATATACGTATACATGGTTGGATGATTTTTTAGCTGGCTCAAGTTCATTTTACATTAAGAAATATTTTTTACATACCTATATATATCCTCAATTCGAAAGTAGGAATAATGAACAACTTTTTTGTTTACACACAAAAATGATTGGCTTTGGCTTCCGATACAACTGTTTCGGGATATGCCAATATCCATCACCAGTCGACCTTGGCGGAACATTGCTAAAGATTGCTTCCATATCATGCTTAACTGAAAAACGGTTTGTGTATCCCACGAATTTAATTTGTACCGAAAAGTCGTGTGATTATACAAGATGCTTTAAAAAGTTACAACGTCTTTTGGAATGGAACATATTCTGGTGGCGCCACCTATTGGTATCATTCCGTTTCCAGTGGAACAAATTGCTTTCAATTTTTGACTGGAAGTTGGAAAATTATGTACCTATCCAGTGCACTAAAATTCTGTTTACTTTGGAACACACAACATCGAGATTTTGGAGACTATAATATATAGATCTTTAAATTTGAATATTTAGAGTCTTCTATTTCATCTTAGGTATAGTATATAAAATAAACATGCCACCAGCACCACTATAAGCAGTAGCACCCATACCATCCTTACGTCAATCCTATCCCCTATAAGCCTAGACCAGACCATCATAGAATATAGTTCTGGTTCAAATAAAAAAACTTAGGCAAGATACAGGATAACTCGAAATCGTGCACTCTCGACTGCAGCGTTTTTTCTGGTTTTCACTAACTTATTTATTGAATTTACCACGTGTGTTAATTTGTTAGTTTGTTAGTCTATTTGTTATTAACAAGTCTTAGAACTCAATATTTACCTACTTCTACAGATTGGATTGAGCTTAAATTGAACAGTGGCTAGTGTCGACCCAAGGACATTATAATATTACATAACTTTTGATGGTCAAATCGAAACTGCTGTATAAATTAGTGAAAAAAAAAATGTTCAATACAAATCATACATTTTCAAGGAAGTACATATATGAAATATTGCATTGGACAATGTTTAGTTTTAGTTCAATTGGTTTAGTTTTCGTACAGATCAGGACAAAATCTGTTATAACAAGACGATATTTATTAATCCATTTGTTTAAATGAGACCTTATAGGCCATTTTATTGACCAGTCTATATTTTAATAGCTCATTATATTCGTCCCACATATATATACGATTTGGAGACTTTTTCATATAGTTTTCATTCCAATCATTTATACTGCAGAATGCTACAATTTCCATTTGCACTATTAAGCAGGAGAACAATCTGAAACTTAAATTTTGCAATTAATTTCGAGCAATAACATATTTGCAAAATACTTCTATATATTTCGTAACCAAGTGCGACGATCAAATGTTGTTAATTGTTTTATGTTCTCTTTGTTTTTATTGATATATTGAGCTAAGGTACAAAAAAAAAAAAAAAAAACTTATGAACCGCTGCTATCAACTTCCTTAATAGCTGGCAGCAACAAAATTTAATATAGCTACTGTATATCCTGTTAACCATGCTCAAGTTGAAGTATCTACAATACTTCGATTCTATATGATGCTTAATATGATGCTTCTGTAGGTCATTTCGATGCTAATCATCACAACTAACTGTCGCATATTTGTTTTATTTTATAGGCCATAAACCGTCTATGCTAACAATTAGCAAAGCCATAAAATTCGTATACTGATGCCTTATCATACATACATACATACATACATACATACACTAAAAGCATCTCAAAGGGCAACCAAAAAGGTCACTTCACTTTTGGACAAGTTTAATTAACATTTGAGCATGATTTCAGTTGAACAACATTCGAATATGCTCGCATAAAAGCTTAGAATAAAACTTTCAGGGACAACAAGCCAAATTGAGTACAAATACTGAAATCGTTCTTAAACTATATGAATACGCTAAACCCGAGCGCTGCACGGTAGGCGAAATTTAATCAATATCTCCCAAAAATAATGGTCCAAACCATTTAAAGTAAAATTTGCTTATACAATTTTTTATTACAGTCTGAGCTCTCAGAAACTGATTTTCGGGCATTGAGTTCTTCATCTGAGAGAGGACTTTTTGACTCTGTATTAAGTTAAATTGTGACTTTGATTAGATTGAGACACTCGTTAAAAAGCATAGTATGTTAGACAATCCGAAAAAACTAAGAGGATATATACCAAGTTCTCCACTGTATTCTTTCGCGATGTCTTCTTAGTATTTCTTTCTAGTTTCAAGTGCCTCCTGTGACATTATACCAATTGGAAGCAAAATACATTGTACTCTTTTGTATCCGATTCATGGATCAAAATTTTATGGATGGCACAAGGCATTTTAAACCAAGAATATGTATATTTACGGAAAGCATCTGAATTGACTGCATTCCATGGCTTTATGTATGCCTATTATCTGCCAGCCTACGATGTTTGCTGCAAAAACCTACTTGCTGTGTAATCGTTATTTATATGCCAGGTACCAGAAATTGAAATATCCACTAGCAACAATATTTTCTCCCTTAGCTTGTCTATTATTAACGATAACTTTATCTGAGCCGCGAACATGCCATTTCTTAATTCTAAGTATGTAAGCAATGTGAATAATACGCTCGAATCAGCGGATCCGAGCCGTAGTTAAACAAGACAAGAGCTTTAATAGAGTTGAGACCGTTCATTACTTTTGGCCTAGCTCAGCACATTCTGCAGGATGATGTTGAATCGACAATCGCTATAATTCCATCAATAATCGATGGTACACTTGTACAGTGAACAGACTAGTTGGTCTGGTTCCTGATATTTGAGCTTATACACTTTAATTTGCTCTGTACCACTGAAAAAAATAAAAATAAAAACGCTGCTCGAATTCGCTCGAGGCCACTGCAAATGAAGTGGGATCACATATATTTGAGATACCTAATGCTATAAAAGATGCGACTACATGTTCGAATGTTGCGAATTGCGGTCTTACATGCTTGTATATAAATCAGTCGCTTCCCACGATGTTCTCCCTACTTACTTAGGTGGCTCTACAACTGCCTATCGGCCAAGGCCGCACGTAGGAAAGCGCACCATTCGGTGTAGTTTAGTGCGCGCCGGCGCCAGTCGCTGGCAATCCGGAGCTTCTTCAGATCATCATTGACCTGATCTTGCCATCTTAAGCTCGGACGTCCTCTCGGACGCCGTTAACCCATCAAGTTCAGGTTTCTGTCGTAAACCTTTAGTGCTGGAGCTTCGGGGTTCCTCCGGATGCGGTGATCAGCCCAGTGCAGCCGCTGGAATTTAATGCGCTGGAGTGCAATGTCAACCTCATCATACAGCTCAGACAGCTCATGGTTCATACGGGTCCTAAACTCGACGCCAACTCTAAGAGCATCAAAAATCCTACGAAGAATCTTTCTCTTGAACACTCCTAAAGATGCTGTATCCGTTGATGTCAGTGTCCATGCTTCTGCGCCATATAGCAGGCCCGGGGCATTGTCAGTGTCTTATAGATTTTTATCTTCGTAGTTCGAGAGAGGGCTCTATTTCTAATTTGCTTGCTGAGCCCAAAGTAGCAGCGATTAGCAAGCGTGATTCTTCGTCTGATTTGGCAATACTACGCTCGGTTTTTAGGAATCAGAAATTAAATAAATTTCGGAGCAATTCAAAATATCAAATATTGAATTAAATTCCACTAGTTTGGTATTTTCGTCCACTGTGCGCCGGAGTGTATTATACAATATTTTTTCGTAGGCTGTAAGCATTTCGCCGACTATCAACAAAAATATATGCAGCCAGCTCTATTTCAGGATTCGTGCTATTGTTTCCACTTTCACGATTTGTGTGGCAAGCATTTGCTGCCTAATCGCTGTTCCCCTCCACTCCAATCCACTTCACTCCATTCCATTCCATCCGACTCGACTCGACTCGACTCGACTCATTTCATTTTCGCTGTAATTTTTCTGCTAATGTGACTGACTATTTAACTTGCCAAACCAAGCCCAAAAACGACGCGCTTTCCTATTTCGACTGTTTTATTTAATTGCCAGAGATTAGTTTGATGTCTATCAACGCTTCAATGAGCAGAACGTTACAGAGTCCAGGCAAGTTTCTGCCTGAGTGCGCTCGTAAATATTTCAACTACTACCCCAACCTAAAGGCACTGACTCCGACTGCGACTGCGACTCCGACTCCGACTGCGACTCCGACTGACTATTCAACCTTTAAGAGTAGCTTTTGTTAAGTGCGCGTAATTAGCAAAGTTTTTATGCTATGGGTCAATGTGGCCGAAGTTGAGTGCGCTTATAAATGCTGCTCCTGCAGCACTATCGCTACTTCAGCTCCTTTTTGCTGCATTGAAATTAAGAAAATGACAAATCTGTAAAAGTTTTTGGCTCGCTCAGCCGAATGCCAGCAAAATATTTGTTTGTGCATTCAATTTGTTTTCACCGACTTCATGACAGCCAGTTTTCCTACGCTTTTTATGGGTTCTGATTTTTTCTTTAACTCCTTTACGAAGCTTTTCATGATGTCTTCTAGTGCAGCATGCGCGCTGACAGTGATGTATGAGTGCAATGCAGTGCAATTCTTTGCCTTGCCTTGCCTTGCCTTGCCATGGCTTGTCTTGCATCTTGTTTTCTAAAAGTTTTCCCAAATCGCAGGCAAACCTGAAAGTTCGCTTTTAATCTGTTGCAGCGCAAACAAATATACATTTCGTTCTCGGTATCTATATATACTATACATACAAGTATATGTAACTATATAGAGCATACTAGGCAACCAGTCAAGTTAAGCCGAGTGCACATGTGTCTGACATATGTATCTCAAGTATTCATGCCATCCATGCAGTTCTTTGCTGCCAGAGTAAACTTTTTGATTGAGCTGGAATATGCTGCATGCCACAAATATCCTTATATTTTACATGTGTGAGAAATCTTTTAATGCCTTGTAATTACATATGTAGATGCTGTGTGATTGTTTTTGTAAACTTTACGTTGAGTTAATCAAAAAATGTTGAACAAGTTCAGCATGCCAACTCTCGTGTAAAGATTTAACTATATTATGTGTTGTACGCGGTATTTGATAAGAACCAAGAATATATTAACTTCATTCCATGTTCCAAGGTGTGTTTTGGGTGTTCAAGAGAAATGCGAAACAATAAAAAGTTTAGTTTCGTTGAGGCATTTTTGGATGTTTTTAGACAAATGGGCTGGAACATATCTATAAACATTCAATTTGTGTAATTTTTCATCGTAATTAGAGAATCATCCCAGAAAATAGGGTAAAGAACCAAGAAATATCGACAATAGGAAAGCGCTTCGAAGAAAAGAGCCAAGTTACAATTCTAGCCAATTAATGCTGGTCTCTTAAGAGAGACACTGACAATTCGCTTTATAAAGGTAAGAGTTCCTCAATCATTTTTAACACTTACATTGAACATTTAATGAATGCAGTTTCAATTTCAATCAATTTTTTACCAAAAGCTTCAATATTTTCGAAAATTAGAAATTTAGGTTATACACTAAGTCAATTAAAAATTGCGCAGATTTTTATTTTTATTTTATAGCACTGTTCTATTGACTAATCTATAGGCAATTCTGACCGTGGGAAGGTCAGGTACAGAGTACCAGTATGTAAACCTCCGGTGAACGTAATGTTTTTTTTAGGGAAAACCTCCGTTTGAGATTTATAATGAGGTGAAAACTGCATATGGTGATAGAGCTATGAATCGTACGAGTGTGTACAAGTGTTGTCGCGAGTTTAAAAACGGTCGTACGTCTGTGCATGATGATCAGAGGAGCGGAAGACCTTCAATTGGGACTGACGAAATTGTAGAAAACATCGAAAATGCTCTCCACAGATTGACTGTGGATGAACTTTCTGCAATGTTTCCGCAAATCTCCAGATCTCTACTACACGAAACAATCACAGAAACCCTCGAATATCGGAAACTGTACGCGAGGTGGGTCCCAAATGGTTGGCGCGTAATTACTTTGAGGAAGGCATCAAAAAATTGATACCCCGCTTCACCACCTGCATAGGGAGGAATGGTGACTAGTATATCGAAAAATAGCTTACATTATATACTAAAGTATCACGCAATTTTTTTTGTTTAACCTACAAAAATTCAGTACACTTGCTTTCTGGATATGCCTCGTACTTTCCAGGATTGATCAAGTGCCATATCTTCTCTATAACTTGTAGTGAGTAAGTCACAACTACGTGAAACCGCAATGGTATACTGAAAGAGTTGTTTGTGTTTTGATGTAATTTTCTAGAGAGCATTGGATTTTAAAAAAAAAAAACCCAAGAAAATATCAGAAAGAAACATTGAATTCAAAACAATTGCTTAAATAGCTTTATTAAATACGAAGTACTCGCATGTGCTACTGAAAATCACTGATAGCAGTTGCTATTCACGGCGTATCAGTAATACCATATCATGCGTGTAGTTTTAGCAGCACAAAAAGTAACGACGTATCATGTTGATGCATGACATATTACTAATACACAATCACTGATATTTGCTGTATCGAGTAGCAATTGATATCAGTGATTTTTCAGTCACCGTGCTTGAATCATAGGTAGTTAAATATCGCTCAACTTTAGTTCGCATACAAAAACATGGAAGATGTGTATAAGTTTTTTAATTTATTTATTATTTACTTACCTCAAAAGAAATGCAGATTGTAAAAAAAAGAAACTAAATTAAAAAGAAACAAAATATATTCGTCTATTTATTTTGCCATTTATAATGCGATTTGTTTACTACATGCAATAAAGTTGCAATAAAGTTATATGCGAGGGGTACTATTTATATTTCGGGAATAGCAAATAAAAACAAACATTTTTAAATGAAAATGGATTTATTGTTTTTTTCAAAATATTCACCTTGATGATCAATACACTTTTGCATTCGTTCAAACCATTTGTCATAGCAGTTTTTCCATTCCACTTGAGACACCTCCAAAACATGTTTTTTGAACGCTTCAACTGCTTTTTCGGCGCTCGTAAATCGTCGACCACGCTGTTTATCTTTAATACTCGGGAACAAGAAGAAGTCATTGGGTTTTAAATCAGGACTGTACGGAGGATGAGTCATCAATTCGATGTTTTGACTGCTCAAAAATGCACTTGTCTGACGGGATGTGTGACAGCTCGCACGATGGAGAATGATTCGTCTTTGGCGGTTGGTTTTACGAATTTCTGGGAAGACTTCTGGCAAAAAAAATGGTCGTGTACCACTCAGAATTGACCGTCCTACTTTGCTCAAGCGGAACAAGGGCCATATGACCCATTCGGCCGACGAAACCGGCAATCATGTGCTTCGCTGTGCTTCTACCCACACGGTCGATTGCTGTTTTGTTTCCGGCTCATACGCATATATATATGATTCGTCACCTGTCACGATTTTATACACGTCTTTTGAAGCACCACGGTCGAACTTTTTAATCATTTCCTTACAGCAATCGACGCGAGCCTTTTTTTGATAAATTATGGGGTATCCAACGAGAGCAAATTTTTTTTACAGCTAAGTGTTCATGCAAAATCGAATGTATTGAAGTGGAACTAATGTGCAAGGATGCATCTATATGTCACGATATGTCACATGACGAACTTGCATTATCAGTTCACGCACTGCTTCGATGTTTTTGGGCACAACAAACGATGTTGGACGACCTTCACGGAATTCGTCGGTGACCGAACTAGGACCACGATTGATTTCACTATACCAGCGATATGCTGTGGTTTTTGATGGTGTTTTAGCACCATACAAAGAACAGAGTTCATTGACACATTCTTGTTGAGCTAATCCACGTCGAAAGTTGTGAAAAATAATACAACGAAAACCTTCTCTTGAAATTTCCATTTTTTGGCCAAATTGCTTTTCTTGATTCACTGTAAACAAAACAAATAGCAATTGTACATCAAAACTGTGTGAGTACGTTTATGCCAAAAAAAATTCAAACTTTATTATGGTGTTGCCAGATTTAGCTTTTGACATTAGTGTTGCCAGTTCCCGAAATATAAATAGCAGCCCTCGTGTAACTATAGTTACTAATACTACTTTTAGTTGTTTTTGTTATTATTGTTAGCTTATTATAATACCTATTTATGTGCTTAACACTTTGCATATGTAAGTTGTCAGTTGTTGTTCTATTAAAACTTTAAACAGAAACTTTACTTTGTTCCAATTTCCATGAGACAGTTCGGAATACTTTCATTCGTTCGAGTTTTGCATAATACAAATAAAAAGAAAGAAGAATAAAATGCACGTACGCGGGCAAGTTTTTTTCAACAGAATTTTTACAACAAGTCTATATAATAAATAAAAATAGAAGAAATATAGTACGAATACCTATGACTGCCATAGACATGCACATGCAAGTATATCTCGAAACAAATTACCCAAAGACGCTTTCACTGCAAAGTCCTTGCTGAACACATACGTTCATAGCACTGCCCATGCAGTTGCCTGGATGTCAGCCTGACTGCCAGTCTGACTGCCAGCCTGCCAGCCTGCCAGCCTGCCATCCTGTCATAATCATAAATTTTACTTGTATTTTTGTTTTGTTTGGCTACTTTTTTTTTTCCAAAAAGTTTGTTCCAAAAAACAAAAACGGAAATGAATTTCCGTATGGCAGTCAGTACGAGTACTGGCAGCACGTACTGCCGTCGACTGTGCCTTTGAGTTGCATTGCAACCGCTACAACCGCCTTCACCATACTTAAATAGACTTATAACAACTTTATGCTCGCCTATACGCCTTGCTCACCATCAACTTCATTCGTACACGTTCTATTGTCTGATATTAGCGAAAAAATAAAAATAAAAACAAAAATAAAAATAAAGAAAGAACAGCCAACTATAAACTTTAACGTATCCTTCTACACTCCATGCTCCAATTGTCCTGCATTTACATGCAAAATGCAACATAAAAAGTTTCACACAGCGCGCAAAGTTTTCTAAAAATAGCAAAAATTATTTTTATTTTTCCCCAAATATGATGCAAAAAATAGCATAACAAGTAAGAACTGACAATACAATAGTTATACTCAGCATTTCGAGTTGAAGTCAAAGTCGAAATAAATAAAAATATACTATAAAATATAAAACTGAAATTGTTGGGAAAAAAATCTCAAAACAATGAAAATAAAAATAAAAATAAAAATAAAAATAGAAAAAAAAAAATACAACTGAAATGCAAGAAATTATAATAAAATGTTGTCACAAAGTTTTTGACTATGCAACCGAGCACGAAACGAAACAATTTCTGAACAATAAGAACAACTTCAGCAGCACCGAGCAGCTCTAACAACACAATAACAAAAACAAGCTCCACAACTAATAGAACTTTTCAAATTAAACTTTTCGCTATTTTAGCATATTAAAGTTACAAAATGCAGATGAGCTTAAAAACCCATGAAATACTACGAGTTGGTCTAGTAAATATTAGCTGTGATTTCTCACAATTGCAATGTGAGATGTGAACTTTGAATTTCCGGAAAAGAGAAACATAGATTTCGAGTTGCGGTTTCCTATTTACATGATATATCTAAAAAAAATTTAACTTATGAAGGAAGTGCCTAGCCTTTCAGCAAATAACACTAATCAGTTTTTTTTTTTTTTTTTGTAATTCTAATGCAAAGTTTTGCTGTGTTCTATAAAATATTTATACTAATGTAGAAAATTTATGACTTCAAAGCTAAAATCGTTAAAATGTTGGTGTGACCAATTTAGAAGACAACAGGTATAAAATAATTTACTAAATGAAAGCAATATGTAAGCGATATGACAATTCGAACTGAGCACTCAGCCCGCGAATTTTGCTGTCAACTCACATTGCTACAGTGCCACGAATTTCGTAATAATTTTAGTAATTTTTTGATAATTTTAGTACGATGCAAACATGTGTACCAAATGTCATCCATTTGCGTCAATTAGTTGTTGAGATACGAGGGGTACTATTTATATTTCGGGAATAGCAAATAATAACCAACATTTTTCAATGAAAATGGCTTTATTCTTTTTCAAAATATTCACCTTGATGATCAATACACTTTTGCATTCGTTGAAACCATTTGTCATAGCAGTTTCTCCATTCCTCTTGAGACACCTCCAAAACATGGTTTTTGAACGCTTCAACTGCTTCTTCGGCGCTCGTAAATCGTCGGAACTAATGTGCAACTATGCCTCTATCTCACGATATGTCACATGACGATCTTGCATTATCAGTTCACGCACCTTCTCGGAATTCGTTGGCGACCGAACTACGACCACGATTGAATTCACTATACCAGCGAAATACTGTGGTTTTTGATGGTGCTTTATCGCCATACAAAGAACTGAGTTCATTGACACATTCTGGTTGAGATAATCCACGTCGAAAGTTGTGAAAAATAATCCAACGAAAACCTTCTCTTGAAATTTCCATTTTTTGGTCAAATTGCTTTTCTTAACTCACTGTAAACAAAGCAAATAGCAATTGTACATCAAAACTTTGTGAGTACGTTTATGCCAAAAAATGTCAAACTTTATTATGGTGTTGCCAGATTTTAGCATGTGACATTAGTGTTGCCAGTTCCCGAAATATATATAGCGGCCCTCGTATGTCGGTTTTGGTATGACACTGCCCCTTTATATATTCCGGTTTCCTTTAAATATGTCAAACACTTGCTGAGATATGACTGTTTTTGGTATTTATTTTACTTGGGGTGCCTGGTACCTCTAATATTTTTTCAAATAATGTATAGCCAAAAATCTTTCGTTAATCGCAAAACTTTCTGTTCTGCACACATTTTATAACAATCGGTACAATAGTTTAGACGACTACAAAGGACACACCATCATTTTTATATATACGTGTATATATACAGATTCTAGCGTACCCAAGTACCCGAAAATTCTCACATAGGCTAATTTTGACCTCCTGAATCTAAAAATGCAAACAAACATTTTGTACGATTTACCGTTACCCTGTTATCAGGTGGTACCATATGGTACCGTCGCTGGGACACGTTACAAAACAATTGAAACCAAACGTGTGTATATTTTTCATAGAAAATTTATGTATTTTCAGTGATTTTTATATGTATTTGCGGTATTTGCAATTCAAAATATATGCAATGAATGGAAACACTAATAATAATATATGAATTTATCCGTTTTGATCACTTGACATTTGATCATTTGAAGAAGAGGTGCGACACATTTTCCATAGTTCTTCACGAATGCTGGATCTATACGAGGATTTCTACCTTGGCATATATTTTAAAATTGACCAAATATCCATCAGGTGTATTCAAGCACCATACTTTTGATCATGGATTCATCGTACGACAATTGTTCTTCTGGGTGAAAATTATTCATAAAGATGTGCTTCAGTTTATCTATGAGTGGTCGCAGTTTCCACATTTTATCGTTTGAATCAATTGCTGTTTTCGGAGCAAAATGAATACAACGTTCAATTTGATGAAATCGACTGCGAGTCATAGCCAGCGAAATCATTTTATTATACTTATTAAGATCACTGTCACGGCTCAAGTACGATTGCTTACATGAAATGTTATTGTAACCTGTAACAATCATTATGCCAAAAAAACAAAACTCTAAGTTCATCTTTTGTATTTGTTAAATTGGTTGCTTTCATGGCAAATCATTTGGAAAATATCGTCATCAAAGAATTGTTCAAATAGGACATGAGCTTCCTTGCTGCAATCCAAATAATTTGCATTTGGAAAAATCGGAGTGTTTGTGGAGTGAAGTGCAGAGTTTGACCATTTAAATTTGTCCTTCAAATGTGGTACAGCCGACGGTATTTCGATTTCTGGACCAACATAGTACTGTTTAGCGCCAATAGTAGGATTTTCACTTTGGGGTTCTTTATCGATTATAAGTTCTACTTCCTCTTCTTTTTAATCGCTTCCTGATCTAATTGATTGTGTTGCAAAGCAAGAATAGATCCACCTTCATTTTCATTTGCATCATCTTCAGCTGAATCGTAGGCTGGAACCGGTGGCTGAATATAGACAACAGAAATTTCTTCGGACTCTGAATCATCTTCTTGTAGAGACTGTATTGGTAACTTTGTAACATGTCACTGCGACGGTACCATATGGTACCACTTTTTCTTTTGGCAGACGTTTTCCGAGACCAAAACACATTTTTTTAAAATGGAATAAACGCCAGTTTTTAGTTCGTTTCATCAGCTTTCATAATGTATACAAGTTTTTTCAAAATTAATTTGAAGAATATATGTAATTTGGACTTACTTCCGACGAGAACACATTTTTTCACTTTTTTTTTGTAACTTTTTTTTTTTGTTCACTTTTTGTGCTCTTCTAGAACGGTTAAAATAACTATTACGACCGAATGCTGTGAGGCATTCGTTTAGCTCGATTCATTTTCTGTCAAATAAACATTTAGCATAATATAAAAATATCAAAGTTGAAATATTTTTTTTAATAATATGGAACCGTCGCAGCGAATGGCAATTTCAGTACTCGTACTACATGGGGCATGCCAATTCCCATTATTTCAGTGTAATTTATTTCTCTCATATCCTTCACAAACATATGGCATCCTTCTACCTTATATAAATAGTTACTTTGATTTACCTTCTCGCTTAAGAAGTTCTAGAGATGAAACGAAAATTAAAAACGCTATTTTTAAATCTTTCAACTCCTATTTTCTCGAAAACGTGACGTGATGGAAAGTTTTTGATTCGTGTTCAGCACGAAAAATCCATTCGAAAACACTAGGTCCCATCATATTCGCAAAAACTCATGTAGGCCAGTGTTTTTTTATCTTGTATAGAGGCGTGGTACCGAGATTCCAGAGATTCCAAAAGTTATACAATCTCACAAACTACGAGTATCTACTTTTTTCATTGAGCGCAATTCAGTCATTAATGCAAAATAATAAATGTACGCGAAACATAGTGAATTCGAGTACACACAGTTCGGTATCACATTTTATGTTATGTATGTATGTTTTATGTGATTGTGATTACTTGGTATAAAAGTTTATTTTTGATTTATTTTTTTAACAGTTTCGATTGAAAGGATTTATCTGAAACCTATCAGTAGTATTTGAATGTCGAATTTCGTTTTGAGGCTGTGCTGTGCTATAAGATCTTGTTTTCTGCTTTACGCACTGCTTGAAAATCTAATAATACTTTCCTTATAAAACTCGTTACCTTGCCTTATTTCTGCTGTCCATTCCAATTTACAAGAAAGCACAGGGGGAAAAAAAAATAAATAGGAAACCAATTGCAAAAGTGTGCACGGACAGGAATACAATTTTTTCCTTCCACTGTCCACCTTTGTCCATCTTGAACACTTTATGTTCCCTTTTAGACATGTTTATGGTACTTTCTTTTAAGAAATCATTGTCATTCTTAATTTGGCTTTGTACGTGCTGTGTGACATTGAAAAATCTACGACTTAAATTGTCAAATCCAATTTTAAAGCATTTGCAGCCACTGACAGCCTAGAAATATGCTACGGCTTACGACAGCTGCTGTTGTTGTTGTTGTTGTTCTTGTTGTTGGTTTAGTATTCCGTGTGTAAAGTGTCACAAATGTCTGTCATACCCGTAAATGTTTCGCATTTTACGGCATTTGACAGCAAGTTGAGCTAAATGTGCACAATATTGCGCTGTGTCACTTGGGATTAAAATACAAAATTTTTATTGTAGGTTTTTATGACAAAATGGCGTACAAAAGGATGGCAAAGAAATGTAAAAAACAAAATCATTTATATAGAATATATGAGAACATATTAAAAGGAACAACAACAACAACAAAAACAACACAACCTTGAACTCTTCTTAACTCCTTTTGCTCCTTTCATAAGTTGCCTTGCGTAACACGCTGTGTATGTGTATTATTTAAAATAATATTATTGCATACGCACAGGCGTACATAAAAGGGGCTTACAGCAGTTTTGTAAATTGGTATGTACTGTTTAATAAGTATTTCACTAATGCAAAACGTGTTGTCGGAAGTTTATAGTTTAAAAGAATTTCAAAGTAATATTATTGAAGTAGAATTCATGCAAGCACACAAAGATTTGGTTTCCTTATCTCTTCGGATTTGGACATCAATTGAAGCCCGTGCTAATCTTCAACGAATGCCAAAATCTATATGGAATGCAGTGGCATTTGAGCATGGGTGCACTGATGGCATCTAGTAGGTTCCTGCGATGATACGGCCAGAGAAATCCACTGTGTTAACTATTGCTTGATCTGTTGTGCTGGATTCCAGTTTCATCCATGGTCAACGGCCAACACGGACGTACTTCGAAATTGTCGAACAATTACGTTGCAGATCAGTTTTGGTATCCAACAGCTTTCTGTCCTGCGGTCAATGGTTGTCAAATACAACTGCTCAAAATTTTACCGTAGTCAATCTAATGATAGATGGAACTTGTCAAAATCAAACTTATTTAAAAACTACAACATTCGACTTCACTTCGGGTACTTCTGACTGTACCCTCTGTACAATGCAGTTCCACTGTACAATCACGAACAATTTTATTGCAGTTTCTAGCATTGAAAATGTACCCCAGCTTTTAGGATCTGTAATATCGTGTAGTAATTTTTTTAATCGCTCTTCCATTTGATCTTGGCGCGTTCCGTTGTATGATGGAACTTATGTGTAATAGCCGACTGTTACGCCCTCTTTTGTTTTTCTCCTATAAATAAATAAGGACGTATTTTTCTTTACTCTGGGACGTCGTTCCATCTAGTATTTCATTGGTACGTATCCCGAAACACCTTACTTATGCACCAAATCGCATTATTCTGAGCCAACTAGTTGCGGAGATATGATGATTTTGTTTTTTATCTTGTATTAGGGGAGGAGGCATTACACCATCTAGTTTTATAGTGTATCTATAAAGACCCAAACCATCCAACCGATTCCACTCAAGTTTTCTGGCAAACTTCAGCTAGGTCAGGGAAGGGATCCAGTGTGATCATTGGTTATGTGATGTGCGCGCACTTATTTTACATATTCAGATTATAATATATCTTGGCTTGCCTCAAAAATTGTTTTTTCAGATTTTCTTAGCCTATATTGCAGTATCTTAGCCTTCATTGAAAAAATTAACATAAAATACGTGTCATGGCAACACTGAGAATTGACAGCAAAATTGGCGTGCTGAGTAATCAGCTCGAACTATTTGAAGTAGATGAATGATATTTGGTACATACCAGTATGTAAATAGCACCGGAAAAATGCTAGGTGCCTCACCACCACATAAGAGAAAACAATAGGCGGAGTAGCAGTGCAAAGCGAGTACACTACACCGCGTATTAAATATCATTCATCTGTCTTAAATTGTAGCTGATGGGGGTTTTTTTATGAGAAGCGTGGTGCTCGTATCATCCATTGTATATAATTGGCATTATCCTGTTCGATAGCAACGCACTGCACAAATTAAATGTTGAGATATGGTGAATTTGGTTTCGCTCATTTATGGTGAGCGTGGTACCATCTATTTTTCTAAATGATATACAGCCTATGGCACTCAAGGATAGCGTTTGTATTTATTAGTGATCTCATTTTAAGAATCGGTTTAGTAAATCCAGAGTATGCCTACAACAACTTAAACTCTTTTACATAATAGTAGATATATTCGAAATACATTATAAATATTGCGAGTGTCATGTGATGTTACTCAAATCCGATTGAACAGCTGATTGAACAACTGATTGAACAACAGATTGAACATAAGCCTTGACATTTGCCAAAGTAAATAATGTTGCTCGCCAAATCAAATAGAGGATGCAAGTGCGAATAAGTTAGCATTAGAAAAAACTTGTGTACTTACCACACTGTGGTGAAATTACATAAATGGTGTAATATTTAGGTACATATAATAATATACAAATTCATTATGCTTAGTATGCAAAGATGTTAGAAAAATTTGTGCTAATCTGTAGAGCCTTCTAATCATCTTAGCCTTATAAACTTTTGGTACACAGATATACTAAACTTCATAATTAACCTTTTGACGACCACTGGTACACTGGCGACCCTTTTACATTTGAATTGTTCCAGGCAAAACTATTGAATCGATTTCCCTTAACAACTTATCATTCAATAGGGAACGAATTTAACTGTCAGAAACAACATAATTTTCAAGGGCAAATTCATCCTTTCTCCTACCAAATTACACCAATTTCGAATTCAATCTGTTTTTTAGTTGTGCACCATTTTCTTGCATTTTCGCACTGATGTAATGTTGCAGAACCTTATGAATAGCTTAAATATGAAAAAACAATCAAGCACCCGTATTTGAGCGTAACTTACAATAAAATTTCATAAACTTTAGCTGCCTACGCATAGCATCTGTTTGACACTATCACACAGATGCATGCATAGACGGACATGGTTTTACCTACTCATCTTCAGATACTGATCAAAAATATCTTCAGAGCACTTGTGTTTCTTTATATAAAGCATATTATAATTGAGGGTAATAACTTCAGTAGTAATGAAAGTGAATAATAAATTCATTCTATAAAATAAGATGTCAGTTAAAAAATTTGGCTTTCTCATATATTCGATAAGTTAACTAGGAGATCAATATGTGAATGGCAAAATTTGAGAATACTGGTATGCACATCAAGTATTATTTTGAAGGTTATTAGCTCATAGCTATGTGATGCTTCCGATCATTATAGGCCATCATAACGAATTTTCTTGCTATTGACTGCAAGAAAAAAGTTATCATACAAAATAAGATAAGTGAACTGTGGGTTTCTATGATGGCTAGTCGGAAGTTTCCATACCGATTTCAGATCGATATATTAAAAACTTAGGCACTACTTTTGATTTGAAAGGACAGGGGACAGACACATAGACAGATAGTTAAACTTGTTTTGCCCAGTTTATCAAGAATATTTATGTATTTCGTGATAAAATTCTAATACTATTTGCACTACGTGTGAAGCGTATGAATTAATATATACAGACAATGCAGTATACGGAACCAGTCCAAGATTGGCGGAGCAACAAACCATTGCTAGTTCCAGTTGTATGGCGAATTTAAGAAAAAAGGGTTAATAATTTCGTTAATGTTGACTGACTAGCGTCACTAGTGAATTCACTAGTTCTCGGTAATGCAGCGCAGCACTAGTACAAGTACCTATATGTTTGTATATACAAAACGTTTCAATTTATTTAAGAAAGCGACCATAAGATTATGAATATTTTATTGTATTTATATACACATGCTCGAAAAAGTCTACGTACACCACAAAAAAAAATCTGAAATACTAACCTTAATTGCAAATATGTCGTTAAATTTATTAATTTCTCTTAACTAATAATATTTTTACTACATTTTAATACTACCGCAAAAGTCTACGTACATGCTTTTTTTTCGAAGAAAATGATGTGTTAATAACTGATAGGATAACCTGTTCTCGCCAGTGCCACCGGAAGACGTCTTTTGTCCTATTCAACGGTCGTACCGCTCTTTCTTCATACCAGCTTTTTTCCCTTTGTCCCGAAAATACAAAATTTGCTCTCATCCGAAAAAAGAACCTTGTTCCAAAACTCTGGGGGCATGGAAACACACTTAAACTTCATGCGCTTCTGCTTATTATTTATAGCTGAGATATGGGGCTTCTTAAACAGGCAACTCGACTGTAGCATCGCAAATTATTTTTGAATAGCTTTCTTCTAGTTTATGTGCAGCCAGCCTTGGAATTTATCGCACTAACTGAATGTCGCAATTATTCTCTCGTTTTGCTAAGAGAGTTGGCGACCTGGTCAGGGTTTTGACTGGATGGCACCCATTGCAGTGTAATTAGATACTAGACTTTGCATAACTGAGTGAGCTCTGCAAATCCCATCCGCACAAATTTTTATTTCCGTTGTTGTCTACGGCGCTAATAACATTGATTTGACACTCTAAAGTGCGATAAGGATTTCTAAAAATATATTTAGGTAACGGTAATCGCATATTTGTTCATTCACTGCGTTTGGCATGCAGCTGTACGTAGACTTTTGCGGTAGCGCTTTTCTGACATGTTAGAGCATAAAATGAATTAAAACTATAATATTAAGTAATAAAATGCAGTAAAAATAGTTAAGAGAAATTAATAAACTCTATAAAAAAACAAAGTTTGATTCAATACAAACAACATTAGCTGAGCTATTTACGATTATAGTTAAAATTAAAAAAATTGTTTGTGGTGTACGTAGGCTTTATAGAGCTAGTGTTATTTGTCAATGGAAATTATATATAAGAAACTTTTATATACCCACTCGTAATATAAATATTAATTACTACGCTGCACTGCACTGCTGGCTTTTGTAATTCATATTTTTGTTATGTGCATTTTAATTACTTATAAATATTTTAATATAATACTATTATCAACTAAATATGTAACATTTATTATATATTTTGCAGTTGTCAACCAAAAGTACACAGTTCAAGTGCACGATGAATACGTGATGACGGGAAATACAGCGGTGCTGAAATGTCAGGTAAATAAATTTTTATAAATTCACTTTCAATTTAAACTGGACTACTTACTTGCATACTTGTACCCATAGAAGAATACATACTACATACACAATATAAGTGAAAGTATTTAGTTTACGCTTGCCTTTCATTTAAGCACATGGTCAACACAAAATGCACTTAACTTGAAATTGAGTTGAGTGCTACTAATCGAATTTCTTCTAACTAACTAACTAACTATTTGCCATCTACACTACTAACCAAGTTTCTGCACGTTGTACACAGGTACCCAGCTATATGTCGGAGTTTGTAATGGTGACAGCCTGGGTGCAGGACACCGGCATGCATCTATATCCGAACACGGACATTGGCGGCAAATACACGGTACTCTCGAACGGCGAGCTATACATAAATAATGCAGGAGTCAATGATGCATACAAGAGCTACACATGCCGCACTGTAAATAGACTGACAGGTATGTGATAAACGCATTTGCAGCTGTTAGATAGATACATACATATATATTTGTATATATATATATATATATATATATATATATATATATATATATATATATATATGAGAGAGAGAGAGAGAGAGATGGAGTAGCGTAGAGTTGCTCACTTAGTCTTTAGGTCAGTAAATGTATCTATCAGTCAACAAGATACACATCTTGTATCTCAGCTATTTACACACAACTGAATAAACTGTTGCGAAGAAATTTTCAATAATTTGATTTTGTTTTCATTTATTTACATTAACAGCATGTAATACTTCATGCATTTCTTATACGAGTACTAAACTTTAGTATCTGTACTAGTATATTTTGTTGTGCATAATTTATGAAGCATGACATTCAATCAACAAAAGGGCAACTGTTGTGGCTGCTGCTGCTGCTCCTGCTGCCGCTGCTGCTCCTGCTGCCGCTGCTGCTGCTGCTGCTGCTGCTTACAGTGTTTGCTCAAGTGTACAAATGTATCTCAAGTCAATAAACGCACACAGTCGCATCTACATGTAGATATACCTAGATTCGTTTACGAAATTTATTGTGTGTGAAAAGTTCTGAAGCTAAAATTCTATTAGCTTTTGTGCGCATATTTTACATCATCAATCAAGAACGTTAGCTAAGCGTACTCACCACAGACAAATACAAATATACTCGATATACAGATTCTTGGCTTTGTTGTAGATATTGGCATTTTATTTGTTTTTCCATTTGATTTTCACTTAAATTTTTCAATTTATTGTATGGATTTTACTGCTGCAATTGATTTTTATTGGGTTCTGTAAAAATGTACTCGGTTTTCTGTTTTCATATGAAATATGGCTACATCTTTTATTTATAAAAATGTTTATTTGTGCACAGATGTGTAGCATGCTAGTGTATGTTTACTTTTTGCTATTTGTGCCATAGGTTTCAAGCTTTTTTATCATAAACTTGTAGTCTAACCCAGCTAGAAACTGATAGCACTTTATACCTAATGTCCAAAACCAATAAGAAAATATATTTAGATTAAGTAGAACCTCGTTTAATTGAGCAAATTTTGTAAATTAAGCTACAGCACACTGAGCACTGCTGTAAGTGAATGATTCGTTTTTGAATGAATCTATGAATCATTCAGGCATTTGAATTCATTTATTTGAAGCAAAAAATCGAATCGAATTAAAATTTTAATGCATTCATCAGATCTGTAAGAAAAAAGAATAATTCACTTTTTTAATTCACAATAAATTATAAATATTTGAATTCATTCATTTGATCAATAAATTGAATTGAATTGAATTGAATTGAATTAGAATTTGGGTCCATTTTGATAATTGAAAGAAAAGTGCAGCAGAAGCGCTTTGAATGCTTGTGCAAGTTTGTGTTGACAATGCTCCAACTGATAAATCATCTTGGCAAAGATTTCGACGTTTCAAGAATGATGATTTCAGTGTTAAAAGGAAACCTCGCTTGAAGTCAAAGAATTGGAGCCATTATTCAATGAAGATCCGAGTCAAACGCAAAAGAAGCATTCAGAATCATTGTAATCAATCTGTACAATGGAAATCCATAGACATGATTTAAAAGCAAGGAAATTGGGTGCCTTATGAACTGAAATCGAGAGTCGTTGAGAGTCGACCAGCTGTTTTAAAGCTATCAAAGAAAGGAATTTTTGCATCGAATTATGACTGGAGATGAGAAATGAATATTCTACGATATAACGGCAAGAAAACAAGGTCATGTTGTGTATCTGGTGGGACCAAAAGGTTGTTGTGTACTATGAGCTGTTTTAATACATTACAGGTGTTCGGTATAGGTTAGAATTGATTCGTTTGAGCCGTGCATTACAAGAAAAACGGTTGGAATAGTACGACCATGAAAAACGCAAAAATATATTTAATTTACACAAAGAAATGGATTTCCCTTACACATGAAATATATTCTCGCTTAACCGCGCGTTTCGGCTTAGTAGTACAGGAACTGATCAACCAGTAATCGAACCACTTATCCACTCCATTCCACTCCACTCCACTAACGTAACAGAATTAATGTATTTAAAGAGTTACAAAAACGAGTGCTACGGTCGTAAATTTTCCCCTATACAATTTCATGAAGTTGAAGTGGTTGGAAACTTTTCCTATTAAAAAATGTATATTTCTTTCATAAAATAATAATGCTTCGGTCAGGTATCGAATTGTATTGGGACTGTAGAAGATCCAATGATAGTTCGCTCGATTCGACAACTTCAAATTGTCTACAAGACTAATACACTTTTGGAGAAAGCCAAGCCCACACGTTTACGAAGCCCACTCCATTAAGGTTACATTTTGGTTCTTTATCCACTTCTTTACTACTCGAGCAGTATGAATAGATGTATTATCATGTTGAAATGTCCAAGGTAAGGGTCAAAAAATGTAAGAAAAGTGTGGAAATGTTTTTTGCAACAGCTCCCTGTATTTTTCAAATTAGTATTCAAATTAGATGAAACAAATTGGAGCGCGAATATCCTATAATAGGAGATGGCACTTCACACCATTATGCTTCGCTCATCATTATAGTGACGTGTCAAATAATGTTCTTGCTTTCTTATGTCATGGAAATAATAGTTAAAACCATGAACTGTTCCATCCAAATTAAAGCGCTTTTCATCACAAAAAACGATTTGATACCACTCTCTATTCCATGTCATGTAACTCCGAGCAAAATGAGGGCGAGCATGCCTTCGAACGACAGGAAGCGGTGGCTGTTTTCTTTAATTTCAAACACTTTAGATATTTTGCTTTATGTATAACTCGCCGTACGGTAGCTATACTTGCGTTTACTTCCAAATTTTATCATATTTGGCTGCAGAGCACATTTAGTTTGAGGCTTCTCGGACAATTCTTCGCAGTGTTTGCAGTGTTGTCGTGTTCTTAAGTGCTTTCCTAGTCGGCCTTCGCATATTATTCTCATAGTTTGATGGATTTTCTAGAAAATGACGAACAACAGTCTGACATCTATAGATTTTTTCTGCTTTTTTTTTCCTACTTGTAAGATTACTGTCTCGATAGGCCAATATTTTGCCTTTTTCCTACGAAGTTAGTGCTGCACCACGACCCATTTTAAATTTACACATTCGGAATTTTAGAGACGCTGTGAAATGCGAAAAATTTCTGCAGCCCACTCTAATCTCTTAAAGTGTCTTATGTTCTACTCTAAAAAAAAAAAACAACAACAACAACAAAAGTTGCGGCGATAGCTTACTGCATAAAAGAGAAAATCAAAGTGTAAAAGACAAAACATGTTGAGTCTATTTGATTGATCGGCACTGTTGACTTTTTTTCGATGTAATTGAAAAATTACTATTTTGCGAATCACTTTAAAAAATTAAAATTAAAATTAAAATTTGTAACATCACGTAATATTTTGTATAGCGGAACTGTACAATGGATGACCTTGTTATTCTTGTATTATAGTTAAAAGTTATTTTTTTATGAAAATCACAAATCATGCCTAAAAGTCGCAGAATGAAGCATCACCCTGCCTAAAACCTCTCTTCGTATCAAATGTTTCGGAGAAGTCCTTTCCTACTCTGATGACGCTTTGGGTGTGCGATGGCGTCATCATACAAAAACGAATACCTAGTTCAGCTAGGGCGTTGATGAACTTTATTTTTATCAGCGTGTCGAAAGCGGTTTTATAGTCGACAAATAGTTGAATCTTTACTGTACTCACGAAAATTTGGTCACTGTTCGACCTCTTTGGTCTGAGGCCACACTAATACAGGACTATCAGTGCATTCGTGTATGGCTCTAGAAGTTTACACAATACGCGGGACAGAATTTTATATCCTATTGAAAGGATACTTATTCCCCGGTAGTTCGCGCAGACAGCGGGAACTCCTTTCCAATCGTTGGGCATGCCTTTATCGGACCATAGTTTGCATAAAAGTTGGTGTATACACCTCTCCAACTCTTCACCACCGATCTTAAATAACTCAGAAGGAAGCTCATCACAGCCTACAGCATTGTTATTCTTCAGCTTTTTAATTACTGAGTCGACATCATTATAATTCGGTGGCTCTACAAGAGAGCCATCATCAATAGAAGAGAAGCATTTCTGTGGAACCACCCCACAGAAATGCTTCTCTATCGGCGCTATTGTTCTCTTCATCGTCCCCAAGTAGGTTTTAGAAGTGAATTCTCCATAGTCTCAATGATTCCTGAGCATCTGTAACCAGTTTTTCACTATTGTCTTTGCCAAAATCTTAAATTTTATCTATCAACAGATATTTAAAAATGTAAATTTTTATTAATATCTTTGGTAAACTATTGTAAAACAACCAATATTAAAAAAAAAAATAATGAAGAAACTTATTTCAAGACTCAAATTTACATAGAAACGCTTTGATGCGTCATTTATTTGCTTAAAACTTTATAAAACATTATTTTTATAGAATCAAAATACATATTTATTTGACTTTTGTATTTCATCGGTCAGTCATTGTGATTTGTGATTGATGCTTTTTGGGTCAAGGATGAATTCCTCAGTTATTTTAATTAATTAAAACGCTTGCTCGACCACACATTCTTCCATTCGAGCTGATGCTTTAGCCAACTGAAACTGAAATCAGAAAATGTTTTTAGCAATTGAATCGTATATAAGTATATATGCACAATTTAATTACCTGAAATTGTTCAAGTTGCTGGCATTATTTGCATACTCAGCGTATTGTAAACGTGGCAGTGGTTGTACTTCATGTTGTTCTACTATATATATATATATATATATATATATATATATATATATATATATATATATATATATATATATATATATATATATATATATATATATATATATATATATGTATAAAATTGCTTAGCTAGTCATTATGCGAACAATAGTTACAATGGTTCGGTTTCTGCAATATGAAACACTGTGAATAATTCATTAACTATGTTTAGTTGGGTATAGAAGCATGAAAAGGGGTATATATGTACGCTAAATATGCGTTCTAACAGTATACAAGTAAAATCCTTTTCAACGCCATTGCTGCGCATTTCAATTGCATTACATAGGTATAACTTATGTGTAGCTGTATGAAAAAGGATATTAACACGGTGGCAGCAAGTAGCTTAAACGAAGCGAAATGAATATAATTACAATTTATATCAAAAAATCCATTTTCTATTTCAAACGAAAACTGAAAATTGTATAACAAAAGTAAGCAGCAAACATTATCATTAACAATGGAAACTTTATACTAAAGCATACCTACCTAAGTTGGTAAAAGTTGTTGGAGGCCAAATCATTAAAATGTTATTCTATATATACTCCGCTATTGTTCATTAGGATAATGTTGACGGCAAGGATATTGAAGGCGATGCTGCAATTGTTTAAACTATAAATTAAATTTCAACGGATTTGAGATTATATATTTATGTACTAAATTTCTATATAGAGCAAAATGCTTGCATCAAACAAAAGTCGAACGGATATATGTTAATAGCCGTACATGTTGGTGGGTTAGTGTATGTAGATCACTGTAGTTAAGCAACATTTATTTAGCATTATTCGTTTGTGAGTTAAAAAAAAAAAAAATCATTTTTACCGATACACAAATTTGCCATTCACCTTTATGCGGCGAAAAAGTGCATCGTTTATATTTAAAAACATATGTTCCAGTTGGAGAAGCCGTAAGCAACGCAAGAAATCATTGAAATTTTGAAATTATCTAAAAAAGGAAAATAAAGTAAGAAGACAGAGTAAAGTCACCATTTAACCAACATAAACGGTTGAGGTCGTTTTTATTACAACTAAAGGTGAATATTGGCAAAAGCTTTTGCGAACGAAGTTGATGATTTCACCAATATGAAAAACATAAGAAATAGAACCGATCGCTTAATAATTTAATTTTTCCCACGTTCTCACTCTCCAAAAAAACATTGTCGAAAAAATCGGCCTTGACAATTTGGTAAACATTTCAACTTAAACCATTGTAATATTGTTTAATTTTCTATGGTCAATGAACAGTTTTTGAGCTGTGACACCTACATTTTCTCAAAAGCTCTGTTGTGCTAGATCAGATCTACGGTATCCATATACATTTAACTAATAATAACTAATTCAGCTAGATATTATCAGCCAGTTTATGTTAGTAGTTCCCTGAAAGTGATCGAGAGTGCAGTTCAAAAAGTGGTTAATGAGTATGTACTAGTAACGTTGGGACTAACATTAGGACTGATCCAATTTGTATCTGTTCCTGTTCGTTCTTACGAGTATTTCCGGCAACGTTACTGTGCCAGGGAACCCATATCATGAAGCTTGTATTGCACTCACTGCCGTGTTGAGCATATGTTTTATAAGTTTTCGAATTTTAATATGTTTAGACTGAATGGTACTATAGCATTAAAAGTATATGTCTATCTGAGAAGATAGCAGATAGAAGGTTTGCAAACAAAAAACAAAGCGGATATCTGAGCACTCTTATATAGGAGTCCTAACAGAGCGCTGTAGCATTGGCCGAGTGGCCCAAGGGTTGCGTGTTCTCCATCAGCACTTCTGTCGTAGCTGTGTTAATTAAGATTATATGAAAAGTATCCGAAGTGCTCTTCACTACTTAAAAAGAACATCCGATTTATCGGGAAACCATTCTTTGAAGAGCTAGAAAGTCGGGCACACTTCCCGCTGAAGTATCTGACACTTTTCTTTGACACTACGTTGCAGATGGCTAAACGAAACCAACTGAGTTACCTTCCGCCAAAATAAAAACCAAGACAAGAGGCATCACGAGGCCTCATTGAGAAGTCGACTTGGGTCAAGCGGGTTGATTAACCTAACCTATTAAAAAGGGGCAAAGCTAGTTATTTCTGTGTACATAGTAATACTCGTAGTTGCTAGGTAACTGTCAGCTGTTACTTTTTAAACGTACTTACTGTCGCTCAGTGTCAGATTTTGCCAATGTGGTGTTTTAATTCCGGAAGAGATTTACGCGAAACACTTCAAGGCAAAATACCTACAGAGATTTGTCAAACCGAATTATATAAAGACAAAAGATCGGGCGAATGAATTTTTAAGGGGCTACCAATAAAAATGGGTATGGCATATCTTAAGGATTTAAGACATTTTTCGTTCATGTACGTAGAGTTTGGTAGAGTCATTAATATACTTGTACATACATACGCACAAAGATAGACAGACGGACATACACGCGGATAGACAGACAGTTAAGTAGTACATCGATTTGGACATAACATGGATACGTTTTCGAGATTGATTTCAGTATTCCATTTATCGAATTTCAAGTTGATTGATTGAAAATTTTTATTAAAATTTCTCTGTTTTTTTAATGTATTACAGGTGGGCAAATCCCCACATCACCCAGTATGGGTCCACTGTATTCTACTGTTAAAGCTTTCGTTATTCTCTTTCATATAACTTATCTATCGTAGTTTCGAGATACTGAATTAAAAAAAAAGCTAGATATGATACTGCGCGTCGGTATAGGTCAAGTTGTGATGACAATGTTCTATTGATTTTCCAAGCTTTGTCTGATGGGAAATAGTATTAAGCTTTGAACAAAGTATTTATTTGCTTTTTACTTACATATGATACACTGGACGCTTTGCCTAATAAATATGATATAAGTATTAAAACTTGCAATGATCGCCCAGCAGACTGATGAGGACTAGTAGCTGAGTCCGAAACACGTGACTTTGCGGCTAACCATTATTTAAGTAACAACAAGTGTTATTGTTCTTTTTGTAAAATTTATGTCAAATTTTTCTCATTACCCTGCATTGATCCAGTTAGGATTCATTTATTTTCCCTCTAAGTTTTGTAAAAAGTATACATTTAATGATACGGCACAATATTATTAAATGTACTTATAAAAGCTGTTCTAAGCGACCCTCAGCATAAATTGTGTCCCTTCCGTTGATGACCGAACTTACATATACATTAAGAGAAAGAACGTTGCAGTCGAGTGTGCTCGAATTCGATATTCCCTGTACCTGGTTTAATGTTCCCTATATGAACCCTATATCAAAGTTGGGTTGGCATGTTTATTTAATACTAATTATCTATATAGCAAAAGGAGAATCTAAATATCCAAACTCGAAGTCTTTATCTATTATAGTCTCCGAGATCTGTTCGTTCAAACAGACGGTCGGAATGACGGACGGCCAGACGGATATGTGTATATCGACTCAACTCCAATGCTAATCAGTAATATATATATACAGATATACTATATAGAGTCTACCACGCCACCTTCTGCCTGTTACATAAATTTGCACAAATTTAATATACCCCTTTTACCCCTGTCAAGTCTACTAACTACAAGAAACTTTTAAAATAAAAATATTTTTGATTTCCCAACTACTTTCGTTGGATTCGAGCCTGCACATCACACTTTGGGTGACAGCGCATGAAAAACCAGATCTTTATATAGTGCATTGTGTAGATAAATTACAAGAACATGGTTTTAAATTGATATAATTTGATACACACTGAAACAGCGCAGAATACTTCCTATTAAATGCATTAAAGCGTGTATAGTTTACTATCTCTGCAAAGTAAGCAATGTATTAATAGATGCTTTGTAACTCTGTAAAGCTCTATAATTGATAAATATGCATGATGCTCTGTCTGAATTTGTGCAAACTTGTTTCACAGTAGTTGATATATCGAACTGAAACACACTGCAGGGCTTTTAACTTTAACTTAGGGCCGCAACTAGCAATGCAATTTTGATGCATGCCATGTCATGCACGCACAGAGTAGCTTAGCTAATGCTATTTCACTGGTTTCAATATGGTATGTAGATCAGAAAATGGTGTCAACAGAAAATAAATGGCAGGAAATGCTCGAACATGATTTAGTGAACAGGAGCATCGTTGGCTTAATTAAAGCGATAGTAGCGATTGTGGCCAGGACATTGCAGCATGCACAGCAACAGCAACAGCAACAGCAGCAGATGCAACAAGCTATATTCTGCGTGTTGCCGTTGCTGCATACTCAGTATCTATGTTCGTGTCCAGTTTGTTTTTATTGGTAATTAAAAAGGACAACTGTGCACCGTAGGATATGCAATGCAATGCGCTGTTGCACTTGCTTTTATATTTTGTAATTTTTTTCAGCAAAGTTAATGAAATTTTTAAGCGCCGCCAGCTGTTGCAAGCATTCTCGCACGCGTTCACTGTCTTCCGCTTCCTTAATGTATTGTACCGCAGATACTTTTATTTATAACTGTGGATGGTAGTTGACACAAGTGATGAAAGCGCACCTCAGTGTTGCTGCAGCATGAGCATGGGTATGAGCATGTATACCATGTACCGATAAGCTAAAAAGGTCTTTTAAGTTTGTGCAAATGTATGTAACAGACAAAAGGAGGCGTGACAGGCATTATAAAGTACAGACATATCCTGACTGTCTGTTTCAACGTACAGATTTTGGAGAAACAAACTTCAAGTTTTGATATTTAAACTGTTCTGTTAAACTCTTCTGTTCCTCCTTCAAATAACTAGTATTAAATGAACATGCCACATAAACATGCCACATAAACAGTTATACGGTAGGTCTGAGCAAGAAGATCTGATTTGTTTAACAAAGTTGTAAGAGATGATCAGAAATGAAAAATATGTCGGAGCGCCTTCTCTTTTTATAATTATTTTTCAACAGTCCTAAATCTTGACAACCCTATTAAATTTTCTTACATGCTTATTTATCTAACTGCGTGTCCAACATCACACAATCGGTGCTGTTTTCTCCTGCTCTCGCCCATTTTCCTCCATTCGCTTCATGAGGAGTTTTTGATTCTCACGGAATTTCTTTCTTAATCGGGAGTCTGAACTTATCGTAGTACTTCAAAATATCTCGAACATCAGCCATCATTATCATGTCCCACCATTGTAACATCTTCATCTTCGCAGTCGACCCCTATTACTCGCTTGATATGACGTTGCAGACGCTCAAGACTTTTGACATGCTGTCCATCTACATAGTGCGTAGAATCACGTACCACCCGGTGCATAATATGCCCGTTCAGAATCAGTTTGTCCAGCAGCGTTAACACGGTCAGGCCTTACTCCACCGTGAACTGCACTATCTCAAAGTGTTTTCCACTCTTACGCAGAAAATCTTCTACGCCAGATCGCTTTTTCAAACACCAACCGGTCTCGTACATCCATTCGGGATGTATGAGTACATCTTTAAGCTCACATAAGGTATTTTAAGCTGTGTACTTGATTGCTCCTGTACGAATTTCGTTAATTTGTTTGGTGAATTCTCGCTACACACTGTACTGCACACACAATTGTCAGATCCGTATAATCTTCGGGTAATGCACTAACCTGTCCATCGATATGCGGACGATTAAAATTGTAGATCCCCCATATCAATGCTACTGGTGATGCCAAAGAATGCAAAGTCCAGGTTCTTGCTCATTAGCCTCCTCCTCTTCTTAAATGTATATAATAGCCGAAATAAGGCGTGGTAGACTCTATAAAATTTATATATACTTAATCATGTCCTTTCGTCCAGTGCTTGGAGACTATAAGAGATTGAGTCTTAAAGTTTAAATATTTAGACTCCTTTAATCGCTTTTTTTTTTCATATAAAGTCTATAAAATGAAAAATCCAGCCATACCATAAGGGCCAGTTCCTATGTAAACGTGCCCACCATTTTTAAGTTGTTATTCGAATTTTTATAGTTTTTGGTTTGTAATTAAGCTATACATTCTAAACTTGTTATATCTTATGCACAAGCCTTACAAATTATTCCATATAGACCCAGATCGGACCACTTTAAGGGGTAGCTCCACATTTTTTTTTCAAAATGGCGGATTTTGAAGGGAAAAACGCACAGAAAAAGACTCAGATTTCAATAGTCTACTAGTATAGCCAAACGGCTTAAACATTTCTAACACATACTATGTCGTTTGAAAGCTCCTCTTAATCATTACTAAAAAAAAATTAATTTCAAAATAAATTTTCAAAAGTACATTTTGGCGATTTGTCAAAAATTGAGCCCAAAATTTCATGTTAAAATTTTTAGTGATAACACATTGTGAGATTGTGCAACATTTGGTATATTATACTTTTCTATGAAAATTCCGTGTGACGAGATATAGCATTGCAAATAACAGATTGTTAATTTTTAGCTATTTTTCGTAATGCGTCATACTTATGGCTGCTGCATCTGTTATACAAACGTAGCATAGGCACAAACCTGTTATGCTCTTTTTTTACTCTTTCGTTTTGGTAATTTTTTCATATGTATGGGATTGATTGTACGATAATATGGAATTGAGTGTACGAACGCTCAATTCCATATGACAATCAAACCCAAGAATAGTAATGTAAAATAAAAATCCATCGTCATAAATTAATAACAGAAGTTCTATAAGTTGCAAGTAGGCTTTCGTCACTTGGTTTTTACCTCACCAAGAGCTATTTTTTTTTTTCATTTTTTTTTTTATTTGATAGTTAGTTACAGTGAAAGGTCAGCAGCAGGCTTTTGCTTGTTGTGCAATATAGTGCTGCGCAAGCAATTACGTTTATTGCAGCAATTTAATTTTTATAATTAATATCGAAATGCATGCGGCGCAAAGCTCCGGCGCCATAAAGTATGCAATGCAATTTTTTGTTTGTATCTCACGGCTTACTGCATAACTGACAAAAAATGAATGCGTAAATCTTGTGCAAAATGTAGATACAAATGTGCACAGTGTAACTTTACAATGCAATGAATGTTGTAAACATTCTCTATTTATTTCATGTTTTTTCTAATGTCCTTTTTCTTTCTCGTTCTCTTCTCTATGGTGTTATCTGCAGGTGAAATACAAATTTCCACATATCCTGGCCGCATTATTGTGACAGAGCCCAAGGGTATGGTACAGCCACGCATCAACGTTGAGAAGCATTCGATGCGGCATGTCGTGCTTAATGGCCAAACAACGTTACCGTGCATCGCTCAAGGACATCCGGTGCCGACATATCGGTGAGTAGAACAAACACAAGATACATATATACAAATATACATATAGCTATAGTACGATACATAGATACAAGTGTAGAGAGCAATCGGTTGGCCACTTCATGTTGCACGTTTAGCTCTCAGCACGTGGCTTTCGCCTGTATCCTGTCGCCTGCCGCAGGTGTACTCGACACGAAGCCACACACACAACATACATATATAAACTCAAGTATATAGCTATATCGTTCAGTTGGCGCAAACTTTATGACTCTGTGAAAAATTTAACAGCGTTGACTCAAAAAGAAAGTTGAAAAAGTGCAAAATACACGCAAAATGAAATGTTTTGGAAGAAGTTATTTAGTAGTTTTTGTTGTTGTTGTTGTTGTTGTATCAGTTTTACCGCTTTGGACATGACATCCAAAAACAAGCTTCAAAACATCCACATACACACTTACGCAGACATACGAGGGTAATAAGATAAATGAGCTATATATTGTATAATAGAAAAAGTAGCACTACTAGCTAAAGTATTACTGAAAAACGATAAATACACTAAGCTAATTAACTTCGTGAATTTCAATTTTGAGTCTGTCCCCCTGTTTCTGTGGAAACTGGTATCGAACAATGACATATGCAAACGGCGATGACGGCTAGCGGGCTACGAAATCGGTGCAAATTAATCGGAGCAGCTGAGAGAGTAAATTTGATTTTGCTCTCACGCGTTTCTTTCCTCACAGAGCTTCATTCAACAATTTTCTACTTATTATATTTCAAGTCAGAAAGCCCTTATTTTATGTTCTGAGACTTGTTTGTACTTGATTCGAGTACAGATTTGTTCTTAGATTATTATGAATGATATTAGAGCTTCGGTTCAACCGAAGTTAACGTTTTTTCTTGTTTTAAATTAATTAATCAAAACGAAGTTCAATGTACCATGTAAACTTTTTCAAAAACAAAATGGCGTAGCCAAAATGATGCACAAATTTTGGAAAAACTCATTCAACCTCTTTGAACTTGAGTTTTTTGCAGTTGCTGAATTCAGATTTTCAGAATTCAAAATGGCAAAGCCAATTTGGTGGATAAATTTTAGGAAAGGCAATTCTATCTTTTTAATACTCAGAATGAAAATGATAATATTAATGCTGGGTAGTAACCATAACCATAACCAGTGCGTGACATAGTGTCTGGACTAGAGCCGCATGCCAAACAAGTGGTCTTTGCGAATCAGGCTCAATCAACCTATAACGCTAACTAGAACGTCGTAGAGCCATCCTATAGGAAACGGGCACTACGACAGAAAATTATATCTTTTGTACCCTAATGCTGCGTAGTAATTACTCAGTTATATTTTTCGATGGTGCAGAGAATGAAACTATTTTGTAACCGCCATTTTATATTTAGAAGTGGTGCCATGAGATTCGTTTTTCTCAAAGCGTTACAGCAGTTTGGCAGTTGAAAATTGTTAAATAGGTGATGGTTTGTAATTTTGGTGTGATTTGATTAGCATTTGTTAAATATTTCGAATAAGTTCGAAATGGATTGCTTAATTTATGCTGAATGGGATTAAACATTAATTGCTATAGGACACAACGTTGAGTCAATGAGTCATTGGCACTTCGTACAGGCACAGACTTTCGAGGATGTTAATTTGCTTCAGATGCATTTGATTATAATTAAGACTACTGATGTTTTTAACTTCAGCTCTGAAAAAGTGCTTTAAAATATGTTCCTTTAAAGTATCTTGTTACAAAGATGTTTCATTAAACGACATTTCAGCATTTATTCGGCGGTGTTCCCCAAAAATTACAACCAAATTGCAGTTCGTAGCTGTTGCTGAAATCTAGTTTAACACTTTTTCGGTGGCATTCACAATAATTTGGTCATCACTATTTGAAAACTAAACGTATGAAACGTTTCATCTGCCTTTCGTCTGGTGTACTTACAGAATTTTCGGGTGGAAATACAAACCAAACGAACGCTAAACCGTCGGCTGGCATGAGAATCACCGTTATTTAAGTACTACCAAATGTACATCAAAAAGTCGAAGAAATTTACTTTGTCAAACTTTAAGAAAACTTTGTTAGTTCTGTTTCTGATGTTTCTGAATAAAATGGTTATTTTTTTTTTATTTGCACTTCAGGGAATTTCAAGATTTGAAATCACTTCTAACTGCAAGTCTTATCGCACCTCTGAAGTATCGCCTTAACTTCTTTCAGTACAATCTTCTATAAAAAGTGACATATTTGCCTAGCACTCATATATAAGTTACTTTATAAGTTCTGGAACTGAAACCAGTGAAGAATGATGAGTTTATAAGACGACATTAGTAAAGATTCATCTTAAAGAAGTTTGAGTCATATTCCATTCACGATAACTGTGACAAACTGTGTTTCTTGAATTTTTTAGGAGATTTTTGTATTTGAGCGCCCCGAATTAAGGTGACTGTAACTGCTGCTATCAAAAACCACCTGTACTATCATGAACTCTTTAAACAGCATTCGTACATCAGCTGCTAAACTTGAGTAAGGCTATTAAATATTTGCAAAGTGTCTGCTTGTCCGTCCGTCTGTCTGTCCATTTATGCGTGTGACATTTGATGTTTATTTGTTGCGTTTAATTTGAGTGCGTCTGCGTTTTATTGCGTGCACTGCTGTGTATCTTTTATTCTCTTTCTCTCTCTCTCTCTCTCTCTCTCTCTCTCTCTCTCTCTCTCTCTCTCTCTCTCTCTTTCTGCGTTGCTGCCAAAAAGTTTTTTGATTAAATATGCCGTTATGACAAGATGGCTGCCGCTGTCTTGTGGTTTGTATGTACGGCTGTCGGTAGTCAATTGTTTTTGCCGACAATGTCGGCAAAACTTTTGCGGTTTAACATGTTAACAAATAATAGAACTTCAGGAAGGGAAGCAACCGGAGTAACGAAAGTTAGAGTGCACGCACTTAATGTCACGCAATAAATCATGTTTTATTGAGCTAAAGTTATATTTAAAGCAGATATGTTAGGTGGAGACTACTTCTTCGAAAATAAAAGAGAAAGGGAACTGTAGGAAAATAAAATTTTTTTCTTACATTTATTGAAATCAGCTCCAGAAGTCTGGTGGAGAGACTTTCACTTTTTTGAGTTGTAGTTCATAATTGTTTCTAAGTATTTTCTTAATAGTTCTCTTTTTGGACAGAATGCAAATAAAAATGTAAAAACATTTATTAAAATATTAATAGAATTATTTATTTGCATCATGGCACAAAGTGAAAAGCATAAAACTTGAGCGTAAACTTGTATTGTAATCCTTGCTGTATTGAGTCCTTTACTTCGTAGTAGTAGTTGTTATTTTTTTTTTCGGAATATGCTTCGCTGCATTATGCAAGGCACAAGAAAAAGAAGAAAAGCGTGTGAAAAATACACTATGATAGTCATGTCCTGCTTGGCAAGACTTGCAAATGGCGTCGCTATCGCCGCAAAAGGATTCATATATTTATGCATGCTGTAAGCATGTATTCTTATATCAGGGCTGAAAACTGGTTCGGAGCCGACTTTTGAAGCGATTGAACTGGAGCACACACCGAACCAAATTTTAGAATTTTTTTTTTTTTTTTTTGACTACCCGAAACTTAACCCGAAAACTACACCCGCATCGGTTCCAAGAAAAAGAATAAAAATTAAAAAAATCAAAGAAATTTGTATTTGTGTGTGTATGTGTGAACACGTTCCCAATTCTTCAGCTGCACCGGTGCTGCACTAGCGACTTCCCCCAACAGCGGTAGAGAATGCTAACTCTCGGCCTAACTACCGTACATGCATTTGCCTAACGAATTCAACATTATCATGTTACTGACAGGACAGAGCGGTGCGACGTTGTATTACTTTTCGCCTTTCGGTCCAAAGAGCAAGCTCTTCGCTAGTGAAAAAGTGTTAGCCGTTTAAATTTTTTTATATACTAGTTGCGACGTTGTACGCGGCCTCTTTCTTCTGTCACTCCTTCCCCCTTCCCAACCTTCCACATGATTTTCTGTATAGTTTCCCTATCCTTCGTCACCATGGTTCGTGCGTCCACACTACTCTATCGTCATATACGATATTGTTGTTGTTGTTGTTGTTGTTGCTGTACTCTATCGTCGTATACGTTCTTGTTGTTGTTGTATTTGTGGCTGCTGTTGCTGCAGCTGTTGTTGTTATTGTATTTGATGCCAACAACGCCAAAGAAGAGAGAGAGAGAGAGAGAGAGAGAGAGAGAGAGAGAGAGAGAGAGAAAGCAGCTTAGTCAGTAGCAAACCCGCATAGTAGAATATACACATATGTATATATAAAAATTAGAAAAATCTAAAAAATTTTCTGTTTATCGCCATGAAACATCACAGGATCACCCACGGAGATATTTTGAATATTGCCTCAGAACTTGATCAAAATCGGTTGAGCGGTTTCGGAGTCTATAGGGAACATACACACATACATACTTCCATTTTTATATATAAGATATTTTTAGGTTTATTTGTTTATAGTCCTATTTTCAATTTTATTGCATTTACGCAGTTTATAAAAAAATGTCATTGCTGAAGAAAACTGGTATTCGGCGTTGAGCACAAAGTTTTAGCATCTTAGCTCGTTCAACTAACAGGCATTAAACTCGTCGATTTGCTGAATAACAGGCAGTTGACTCTTCTTCTTACCGTCACTGCAGAGACAACAACAAACGTTTGTATAGTTATTTTGAAACTAGCTACCTGTATTCTGACGTATACTATTTGGATGCTGCTGTGGTGCAAACGCTAGCTAAGGACTAACGACCAGTAGTTAGCTAGATCGTTAAGAGTAACAACCAACTCACTAGTGCATTAGGAACTCGTGCAACTGATCGAAGAACTGAAAACTGCTTAAGATGTATAGGGTGTTCAATTGATACGCGTGGAACTTTGTTGTTAACTTAAATCTACATTACCAACTTTTATATTTGACATCTTAGGTCAAAGTCATCGTGACAATATAGAATTAAAGTTATGCAACGCTATACGAAAGAACAACGAATCAAAATCATCGAACTTTGGATCTTAAATTCAAAGTCGGTGGAAAAACGCTAAGATCGGTATACTAAAAGTCGATGGAAAAATGAGTAGGCCGTGCGATTTAACACCGTTGAACTGTTTACTTAGGTGCTATTCGAAGAGTAAAATGTACGCAAATGATACAAAAACGATTACAGCCTTCAAACGAAACACATTGTCGCTTTTTTTGGGTCAATTCGGTCTGAATTATGACCAAAAGAGTTGAGTTCCTACAAGACAGTCATGGTTAACAAATCTTCCATAAAAAATCTTCCATAAAAAATCGTGTTATGTGGTCTATCGTACGCAATAAAGTATTTGAAAGAATCGTATACGTTTGCGTTTTATTAAAAAAAAAAAAAAAACAAAGTATCACGCATCTAAGTAAAAAACCCAGTGAATTTTGTTATTCGAAGTTGCAGAAATTCCGCTTGTTTCTAACATAATTTTGTTTATATGTACCTTATGTATGGCATACATATTTAAAAAATCCTCTGGCCCTCACAATCTCGATCTATCAAATATTCTGAAATAAAAGTTCAGAGTCATTCTTAAATTTGATACCCAATATAAGTTTAGTTCCGAAGATTAGCTTGAAAATCTGCTGAAAAAGAATAATGTAAAGTTTTCCATATGAAGTCTAATACGGATTTCATAGTGCGCTTCAATGGCATTACTACGATGCCTTTTATATTCTACGAGAGCTACTATCTAAATTTCGGGATTCTGCAATTAAAACAAATATACTCATCATTAAAAATGATTCTCTATCAATAGGACCTTTACATTATACACAACATGCTCAATAGTCTCAACATTTCCAATTTTCACTTCCAAATCTTCGTTGTCGTTAACATGTGAGTGGCAAAATGACGTTCGGTTCAGCTGCTGTTGGTGATGATAATAAAAATGATATGCCAAAACATTCAAAATCTTCGAAATCAAAAACGGAGTTTGTTCCGGGTGAATGGCAACATTCTTCAAGAATGTTGTGAATGTTGAGAAAACAAATGCATGTGGGAAAATGCACATGGAACATTCTTTATATGCTCAACATGCACCAAGAATTTGAAGAATCTAAAGAATCTTGGCCGGTGGATAGGCTCTACAATAATCTTTTGCACTTGCATCAATTTTCACATATTCTTCTGAAAATTTTAGCATGTTCCCAGCCATGGTGTATGTATAGAATCTACTATGTATGCGGACATGCTTCGCTGGCATGACATTTTGAGCTTTTGTTTATCCTTGCAACGAGTGCTTCATCTTCTTCAGCATTATTTATTCTAGTTTCTCTTTTTTTAACTCGCGCAGTTGGCATATTTGCATTTTTTTCAGCAATGTTTTTTCAACAAACACTTTTTTTTCTGGAAAATTTATGCGCACTGAACTTTATTGTTTCGCCATAAATATTATTTAGTACAAATAATTATTTTTATTTCGCACTGCAGGATTTGTATACATTTTTTTTTTTTTTTTTTTTTTTTGGGCCAACAACATAAATTGCATAGTTCATATGTTGTCTGCTCTGCTAGGCTCTGCTGTCCCTCTGAGGACATTGTAGCATTGCGCTTGACTTGATTGTCTTAGATGACTGAGTCCTGCACTGACATGGTTTCATTTTAAAACAATTAAGTATAAAATTGATACTGCTGATATTCTTGATGTACTTATTGGATTTCGTTTGTCGTTGTTCGCAGGATAATGATTGCCACATTTGAACTTTAACTGCAATTATTTCGCTTCAATTGATATTTTCGCATTTTTAATTAAGAAATGTATGCAATTTCCTTGAGTGCTTTTGCAGCTGCCATGTTAACACAATGACGCCGTTGGCATTATATATAAAGCCAAATTAAAATCAATAATTACATTTACAAAAATACAACTCAGCTCGATTCGTTTGATTCTATGCGATGCAATGCAATGCAGTGGCACAATATCTCCCACATTGCGTCAGCAACTGCGGCTGCTACTGCTGCTGCTGCTGCGACGGCAACTTCAAACAGATTGATGTATGAAGTTTTTAATTAATATTTTTCCAAGTATATCAACGCAGCGGAAATAAAATGCAAATAAATTCATTTGTATGTACAAAAAAAAAAAAAAAAATGAAATAAAATATAATAAAATAAAAGAAACAACACGAAGTTCAGGACTTTGATAGCATCGAAACCCTTATACACTGCATACATCGTATATGCGTTCTCAAGAGTATCAGTTTGTGTGGAGGGTATACATATAAATATTTACTATATGGTTCTATTTTTTATAGAGTAAGAACAGAACCAGGTGGGCATGAGATTCATAGAACTTAATATAAGACATCTGCCTATGCTTATGGAGGGTCTAAATGTCCAAGTATGAAGTATTTAGCTTTTATATGGTTGCTGAACTTTTCTGTCTCTTACGTCTAGCCAGATGGGCACGGCTAAATCGATTTCGTTTCCGATGCTTATTAAGAATATATATACTTTATAGGTTAGATTACGCCTCCTTCTGCCTGTTACATACATTCACAGAAACTTATTATACCCTTCTCCATTTGTTTGCCGAAACAGTGTGCTAAATAGCAATCAGTTTATATGCTGGAAATATTTGCCCATGTAGACTATTTGTTTCTGCGTATAGTTAGCCATAACTAAGCACAAATATACAATAAACAAAATACAAACCGAACTTATGCAAGTCACATAAGATATGGCATTCACGTATGACGCGCCAGTGACACAAAACAACTTCTGCCATCCTGAATTCCCAGTAAGAGCGTAGGACCTTGAACATCCCAGATGTCATTTCAGGAGCCGAAATACTGCCAAGCAGCGTGCTGCCCCTTTCAGTCGAAGCCTGCACACTACAAAAAGTTGATCGCTGTTTATATCAACCGCATGTTTCACTCTTACGTCTAGAAGCGAAGATCTACACTTCGAGTTAACGATAATCTGTTTGATTTGGTTCATTGTTCTCCCGTCCGTAGAGAGCTATATATACCCGTTTATGGAAAAAGTAGTTACCGCTCACTGTCAAGTTTCTTTCACAGCACAACTGCAGCAAACTTCTTCAATTGGACAATGATTGCCGATGCTTATTAAGACAATGATTCATGGTTCCAATGAAGCGCTCCACTTTTGTTATTATCCGAGACTATTTTAGCGTTAAAGTTACCCAAGATAAGCATCATGTGTCCTTTTTTGGTAACACAGAAAGAAAGCCACGCCTCTACAGTGTTCTTTATCTTCAGGCCAACCAGAGTGTAAAACCTTGTTTTCGTCAATCATTTCGACTTGTCCATTACATCTGTACTCTCGTACTGCTACTATATCGCTATTTTTTTTCTCTTCCGAGTTGTTCAAGTTATTCAATTTCCTAGTGTCCTTATATACCACATAGCGAATATGATGATCTCCTTCATGCCGATGTAGGGTTTCTGTTTGCGATATAGTTGAATGATGTTTGTTTCATGCATCATGATGTTCCTAAATTTTTTTTTGGTAAAATCCGCGTGCCGGTTACCAAAGTAGGGAAATTTACCACAATTCTATAGAAACCGCCTGAAGTATTGTTTCTGTAATTTACTACCATACCTGAAAATCATTAAGATCAAAGTCAATGGGTGATAAGTCCAAATGAGTTACATTACACACTTATATAGTGATTCGCTTGACCCAAGACAGACGCCCGTTGTAACCGCATTTAACCTGGTATTCAGACGCTACGATTTGTCGCCGGTTAATCGTCGGTTCATAAAACTTAACTCCTCCGCTGCTCCAGAGGTTATTTAACGTTGTTTACTTTCCTCGGCCGGTGTGCTCCGCGGGAGGTTTTTTATTTCTGTCCTTCCACCACATATCTGGAAGACCGTCGCTATTTGACACCAGCGATCTCTTTATGATTTCAAGTTCCATCGAGTAGATTTCTTAGTATCTGATTCTGTGTACCAGTTTGTGGTGCCCTTTTTGGCGATTATGTTCCTCCATCTTTTCTCTCGCTGTGTTTTATGTTAAACCTTTTGATGAAGTTGATAAAAAGGTTTCTTTACTTACTGAGTAAGTTCACAAAAGTGGCTGGTGGATTTGTACGAGGGCTACCCCAAAAAGTGAGCATGGCATGTCAGTATGGATCCTCCATAAACTTGAAATCAAAGGAAGTTTAAGTACCGATCCTAGTCCGATAAAAATATGCAGCACCAGCAATGCGTTACAAACTTTCTGACAAACTTATAATACCATTTCACATTATGTTTGATTGGTATAAAGATATGCTTGACTTCCGTATGAAGGGTATGCAAATTATAGCACCAATGGAATTTATATTCATATAAATCTGGCTGCATAACGGCAAAGATAAGTATTTATTTATGCGAATGTCTGTGTGTGTGTGTATCTGTGTTTTTATCCTTATTTACGCTTTGCGTAAACACTTAAGTGCAATCTTTAACCGCCTTATTGAGTTTCGTTTGGCTGATTGCAAACACGCGCTCCTACATTCGCCACACTCATTGGTGGTCATAAATCAACATGCAATCGGAAACACTTGCAGCACGTTTGTACGTATATACACGTATGTATGTATGTATGTATTTATGTATGTATGTATGTATGTATGTATGTATGTTTTATGACCACTGATAATGAAATCATCATTTTCAATTTGTATGGAAATTAAAATGGAAAAAAGAAACAAAACAACAACAACAACAACAACAAAGGATATATTTTTCTTTATTATTATTTTAATATTCCGCATACGCCTCATTGGCTGTGTGAAAAGCAACCTTGACTCCGCAATCAACTCGTATAAGTATGAATAAATATTATTTTAGTGTGTTCAATTTTCAATGCTCAACGCGATGTTTATACAATATTTCATATGCAATTGTTTTCGTACTTCATTCATTGCAGCTGGTTCAAGGAGGAGAACGAACAACTGCTGCCGCTGCAGCTGAGCGAACGTATAACGATTGTATCCGCTGGACTGTTGAAAATCACCAAGGTACCCGCCCAACCATATTATTCGTACTCATATTTGCATTACAACTGTTTGCGCTACATACACACATACACACTCTCGTTCTATCATTCATTTCGTATAGGCACGGCTCGAGGATAGCGGAAAATATCTGTGTTGGGTTAATAATACCGCCGGCGAGGAGACCATACAAGTATCCCTCACAGTAACGGGTAAGCGGAAGTGTACATCTTGTTAATTAAGCAGACCGGAAGTGCCTAGCACAATGCATTTCCGGTTAGAGTTGCTCAAACTCAAGCGCCGAGCTTAAGAGAAACGCCAAATCTGTAGATGCAATCTGTTTGGTTTGATGCATGTAAAACCGCAAACCTTCCAAAAAAGCAAAACTACTTTTACTCACTCTCCCTTTAACTTATATCTTTATCTTTTGCTTTTTCTCTCTGCCTGGTTTTTACTTCCGGTGCGCTGCAGCGCCACTGACAGCGCATCTACAGCCGCAAGTACAAACGGTCGATGTCGATAAGGATGCACAATTTCAATGCATTGTCTCTGGACATCCGGTGCATGATGTTAATTGGCTACACGATGGCAAGCCCATACTGCGAGACAATCGCGTGGAGGTGAGTAAAACTGTATTGAAGTTATTTATATGTATGTATGTAAGAATTTAAGGATATGTCCTCAGTATAAAGAGATAAAGAAAAAACTTTCATATTTGCATAAAAACCGACAATTTTTTTTTTTTTTTTATGATAAAACTGAATTTTAGCTTTCTGAAGTCAATTAAATGCAAATATGTAAATAGAAGTTGGTTTAGCACAAAAAACTTGTCAATTGGAAATATCTTCTTACAAAAAATGGAAAATCAAACTGATAAAAATTTATAAAAACGTCAGAAACAGATTTGATCTGTAACAGATTTAGGTGGTCACATGCCGTCTATACACTAGAATCGCATCTAGCATATTTTTTTTTTGTTTCTTTTTTTTTTTGTTTAATGCGATATGTCAAAATATTGTTTTACACAAGAGTTTCGCATATTGATCAGTTGGTTTGTGGTTTGATTCTTCTGTCAATTTCACTAGTTTTAAATACTTTATAAAAAAATTACGGTCCGTGGAACGGAAAGTCACAAAAAGGGATATAACTTCAAAATTATGTGTGTTGAATTACTCAACACTATAAAAACTCACAGGCAACCGTGCGAAATATTTCGCATATATAAAAATACTAGAGTTCTACCAGTGGATGACATTCGAACTTTTGTATTAAAAGTACCCAATAATTAAAGTATCAAAGTAATAAAGTAAATCAGGGACGCAAAGAAAAACAACGGTAATAAGTGAGCATATATCGGCGTGCTATATCTTCGCGCTGTGTACGACCGCTCACTTTACGTTTTTTGTTAAAATTTTACTGTTTCTCATCTCGTATCGGTGTGTCCCATTCAGAAAACTTTGAAGCCAACGTGTTTTCAGCGACATCCCGAATAATTTGCAAGCAGTAAGACGCTTTTTAACTATGTAACTGCATAAACTGCATGCAAATTATAACATGCGCTTTATGTGTCGAAAGTATTCAACCTATTTTGGAAAAATATAGATTGTGAATTGCGTTTTACAACCTTTCCAACAAGCAAAACAAAACAAACAAAAAAACAAACGAATAAATTGTGTTTAGGGCAGATAAATTGGTACTAAACTATTTCGCCCATTTACACAGGGGCGGCAGCATAACTTCTTTATTCATAACGCCATAAACCCCATTTTTTGAATCAGATTTTGTTTTATTTTTTGTTTATAATAAAAGTATATTTCTTGGTACATTCATTGACTTACATACATATATGTATGTTTCTACTAAAATTGCTATGGAAGAATATAACGGGTGCGGCAAAAGTAATCACTCTATTGGAAAACGGTTTTGACATTTGTGAATTAAACAAACACAGAATACAAATCGACAAGCAATGAATCGGTTTACTCCGCAAGAACGAGGAATAATTGTTTATATTTTTTTTGCGCAACAATTCGTCGGTTGTGTTGGCGCAGCGTGAATTTCGTCGCAGATTTCCTGGCCGTCCGCCACCAACTGGACAAACTCTGCGGCGTTTGGCCACTCGCCTTGAAGATACTGGGACAACACGAGATGTTCCCAAGGTTGGCCGGCCCCGGAGCAGCCGTTCTACTGAGAATATTGCTGTTGTTGCCCATGATGTCGAAGAGGAACCCGGAACATCGACCAGACGACGTGCCACGCAATTGCGCATTAGCCGACGGTCCCTACGCAGAATTTTGGTGAAAGATTTGAAAATGTTCCCTTACAAAGTGTTGACAGTGCATCAGCTGTTAGCTGTTGACCGCCAAACGCGTCTAACCTACGCTCAAGCCATCCTGTATCTCAACGAAGATGAGGACGACTTTTTGGTGATTTGCACTGGCCGGCCAGATCACCCGATTTAACCGTTCAAGACTTCTTTTTATGGGGTCTTTTGAAGTTGCGGGCTTACGTCAACAAGCCTCAGACTCTTGAAGCCCTTAAGGAGAATATGAGAATCTGTCGCCCGAAGTTCTGGCAAGAGTGGTCATCAACTCTGGCCGATATCATTTTCTCCACTTGATGGTATAAATTCGAATGGCTTAAATAAACAAATTTCAGAAGCAGAACCAAAGTTTTTCTTTTTAAAAAAAAAATTACAGCAAAAGAACATCGGGTGATTACTTTTGCCCCACCTGTTACAAGATCTGTCGCAAAAAAAACAGGACTTTTTAAAAATAGCTGTTTCTGATGGCGCCACCTATTGGTAGGTACATGCGTTGGAAAGGTACATCCTTCACTGACATCTTGTAAAAATGCTAAAAAAATCGCTAAAAGTGGCAGTATCTTTTGGGCGTGAGCATGTACATTTTGTTTTTATATACTTTACAATGCAATGAAAAAAGAGCCGAAGAACGACGTTTTTTTTTTTTTTTTTTGGTTAGAAAAAAAAGCTGAGGGCAATAGCGGAATTTCTACCTTGAATTCGGATTCAGCGATACAAAATCCTTAGGATATGACAACACTGTACCGACTAACATCAGTCTCTTTTTTGGGGGCTGTGTAGTTAAACTGTATCAAAAATTCTAAGTTTGAGGCAATGTTCGATTATGATGTGAACCGGACTGCTGGACCAGCGGTACCCACAATATGAATTCGAAAAAAGGAAGAATGGAAGTGATCGTAAATGACTGTTAAAATTTACTGGAGTTACGGCATATCGGCATATCATTCCATGTTTGACACTTCCAAAAAATTCCGATATGTAAAGTATCCATCCATAAAAGGCCACCGTAATAAATTTGAAGTTTACATTAACTGCAATAAATAAGTTTGATGGGATTGTACTATGAGTGCTACCTCTAAAAGTGGGCGTGGCTTGTTGATATGCATACTGTAAGTTACGACGTAGGTTACGACCAAAAAAATCAAAAACTATAAAACCGACAGTGGGGCATCCCAGTATAGTAGACGCGCCACAGCCCTTTTTCGTAGGTCCGAACAAATATACATCATGCATTACAAGTGATTATTGACGAAAAAAAGTTTTAAGTTAAAAAATCGAAAAGTGAATAGTTGTTTTATAAGAGACTACTCTTGAAAATGGGCGTGGCATGCCACATTTACTTTCCTGAAGATAAAAAGATCGAATGAAAGCAAAGAGAGTAGTTCCCGCAAATGTAGTTTGCAGAAAATTGGAAAAACAGACAGAAAGACAAACAGACAGACAGACAGACAGACAGACAGACAGACAGACAGATAAATAGAAACTAAGCGCGAAAATAAAAAAACTCAAAAACAGCCTGACGCACAGACAGACAGATAGACACCCAAACGGATGAATAATCTAGTTCGACTCGTCGTATCGATAGCTCCTTCAATGCGTTCCAACTTTCAGACAAACTGCTAATACCATTATTACAATCGATTAAAATCGAATGCATGTAAGGTATTTACAAAATCTTGTAACAGTGCAAAAGTGCAAGAAAATTTTACCACAACCAACAACAATGTCCACTAAAAAATCTTACACTACTTTACTTGAGAAAAGCCATTGATCAAATAATTTCTTTGTATCGGTGCAAAATAAGTGCTGGAAAAAATTACGAAAGTTTAGCAAGTGACACTGCAAATGTTGGTATTTTTTTGTGTATTTGGTATTTTTTTGTGTGAACACTAAACAGCTAAAGAATCATAAAGATGGCAAAGTAAGAGCTGTAGAAACAAACAAATAAGGAAACTAAAGTCCCAAACAGCTGACTGAGCAGAGTTGGCTTGCTTTATTGTGCACAAGTGTGCTCACAATGCCCTTTGTGCAGTTTTGCACTCTTGTAAGACCTTGTGAACACCCTAAATGTACTCTTATGCATACTTGCCATATTTTGCGTCGTATGATACTAGTTTTATGGTGCTAGATTTAGTCAATTTAAATAAATCTGTTTTTAATTAAAATAAACTACCAAAACTAAGTAGCTTAAACAGTAGCTATTATACAAGTATACATATATAATATATATAACACTCTAAATTTTATTCCAGATACTCACAGATCCACCTCGACTAATCATCAAAAAAGTGCAAAAGGACGATCCGGGCATGTATCAGTGTTTCGTTTCAAACGAATGGGAGCAAATACAATCCACCGCTGAGCTACAATTGGGTGGTAAGTGAACAAAACAAAATGAGAAATCAATTTACTTCAATTGAAATTTGTTTTATGACCATCATAATACATTTATGGCTTCCTGTGGTCATTAATAAGCACTTATTAGCCGAGCTACAAGCAAACAAACAAAACGCAAAAGCGCAATTTCCGCCACTTACAAACAAGTAAAGCAATGAGGAAACGGGCTTCAAGCTATATAGTTGTCTAGCCACAAACCACAGGCGTACACACACCCACACACACACCCACACACACACCCACACACACACATTTAAGCACATACACACATTTAAGCACATACACACGTAAATACGAATAAATGTTTGTCATAATTGCATTTCATTATTTTCTAATTTAGCAAATTGCTAACATTTTTCAAGCCAACAACAAAACAACAAGTCAAGTCAAATCAATGACATATATAGACAGACACACAGACTGACAGACGGACAGACGGACAGACGGCACCCGCAGAGACCACTTCCCTTTATTGGTGTTTTTTCATACGGCAAACGCCTTAGTAACTTAATTTTATTGCCAACACTAAATGCCAATACGCCCAAACGCCTACAAATACCTATCTAAGCCAAATACGCTTACCGCTTCCTGTGCTGCTGCTGCTACGTCAGAACTGAAGTTCTGACAGCGTTAAATACTGAGAATGGCGGTTGGCGCCCGAGCGCATTGTGACATTTAACAGGAAACAAGCGCAAAAATTGCCGCAGTCTAGAAAGGAAACCCACACACACACACACACACATGGGAGCACAAAGAGAGTTCGAAAGAAAGAGAGCGAACATTCAGGAGCAAGAACGAAAATTGTAGTGTTTCCAGGCAGCTTGTTGTATCACATTGCTGTGATTTGCTTTTAGGCAAAAGCGGATATTGATTTCGATATATTATTGGCATAGTTTTGTAACAAACGCATACACATGTACAATATATATATCGGTATACACACACATCTACGCATAGATACGTCTATGTTGTGTATACATATATGTATACATACATATGTGGTATGGTATATATGTATATGTATTTCTGAGTGTTTATATTGTTGTTATTGGTTTTAAGTTGACATTTCGAGTGTTAAAAGCTAAAACGCCACAGGCGCCTATTAGCGACAGGATATGGCAGCAATTGTGTCAACTATCGTAAATGGCGAAGAAGTAGCTGCATTTCTCTCAATTTATTTGTGAATACACTGAAAATTAAATCTTCCGATCAAATGTTGTACCAAGTATTAAAATTTGATAATCGAAACTGAAGTACATGGCAACACTAAACCTTCTCTTAAATCAATCAATTATTTCATAATTGCTGCAAAAATATAAACGCACCTAGTTATTCTGTATTAATCTGCTCTATAACTGATAATCTCAGTCCTAGTAATCTGAAAACTTTGTAATGCGATTTCCATGGTGCATAAATATATTTTATTGCAAAATAATCAGTTCAAAAAGTGTAAAAATATGCACCAAATATATAAAAAGTAAGAATGCTGCACCCGTGAGTTCACGAAATATCCCACCTACTTAATTATACAGACTCTAGTTAGTTAGTTTTTCGTCCTTAAAATATTTTAATACGAAAAGCAACAAGATGGCGCTAATATCGATAGATAACGTTGATGACCAATGATGACCAACAAAATGATATTAGTTCTACAATGTGCCACCTAGATGGCGCCAATACGATAAGTTTGCAACTAAGGTATAAATAGCTCTCTTGTAAAAATGATCAGCGTGGCATCCAAATGTGTTTCTAAACTTCATCTGCATATTTGTGAGGCGAATCTAAAAACCAAGTTTGGTAACTCTATATATTATAGTTTTCGAGTTATCGCTGTTCAGATATACGAAAGACAGACGGACAGATGGACATAACTATATTGTCTCGAATTTTTTGCTAATCAAACTTTATGGGGTACGTCCTTCTGCCAGAGTATAATTTTATGCAGGGCTGGCAAACAAAAATATTTTGTGTTTAGTTTTATTTTATCTACTTTATGTCAATGTATTGGGTGCTGGAACTAATTTTAAAGGATTCATAAGAGGTGGCGTAACTAGCACTGAATCGCATCGGGTAAACCTGTGACTGTATTCATGTGAAAGCCTACTTCATAAGCTTCAATTTTCAGTATATGCCATTCCACTGAAGTTTAAACAACATATTTTTTTTGTTTGCTCTGTAATACATGCAATACGACTTTCCACGGACAAATCGACTTTTTTGGACATATTTCCGATGACATTTTGAAGAATTGCGCCTTAACTGGTTCGAATAACCCATGAAATGTTTCGTTTCAAGGCTGGGTTCGTAGACTTTAGCATATGTATAGCCTGAAAGATCCAGTAGACCCCTTTTGTTGAAAATGCTGACAAGTTGTTGAAAATGAAGTTCGTCCACAGCGACTTCATCAAATTTGGTGAAGAAATAGTCTGATATCATGATAGAATAAGTAACCGTGATGCTCCATCCTCAATTTTTAAGAAACCCAAACACACTGTGATTAAACGATACTCGGATTTGCAACACTCCAATAACGGCAGTTTTGCTTATTTACGAAGCCAGAAATACGCCTCATTGGAGAAGATGATTTTTCGATTAAATTCATTTGCAATTTTCTTCTGTTCCAATGCCCAATCAGCAAACTCCCGACTCAAGTGATGATCGTTATGCTTCAGTTCTTGTGTCAACGCTATCTTATACGGATGCAGACCTAATTACAAGCGTAAAACTCGCAACATTTTCATGGAACACAAGCCGAGTAATACGGGACGGCGAGAAATGGATATATTTTGAAGACATCCATACTAGCTGCTACAGCGAAAACATTTTTCTCCCGACTACCATGTTTTGCGAGAAATTTTCTTTGAGTTTGGAAATAATGCATATAATTTCGTCAGAAAATTCTTCAAACGGATCTGCTACTTCAAAAAGTCCAGATGCAGTTAACTGCTTACATTGCTTTGATGACAGCTTAGCCTCCAAAGTGCACCATTGGAAGAAGATCATCAGATTCAAATCACTATTATGCAAAAATTAACTGCAGCAAATGACTTTATAAAAAAAAATGGTGTATGAATCAAACCTTCCTTATATTCTTAGTTGCCACATCTCGATTTTATGTTGAGAGATTTGGCGCAACAAATTATTTTTTACGGTGTACGTGAAAATATTCGGATATGCATTTAAAAAATATATAAAAAATGACAGCCTAGATGACAGCAATGCCAATAACATGTTGCATTTCCAACGCTTTAGTGCAAAAACTAAAATCTATATAGCAATTTAGTTCCCCCAAGGACTGCAATTGACTTGTGCGGAAATTGTTGCAATTCGAAAGCGATTCTGTGAAGGCTTTCAAAATGAACAAAATTCTTAAGACTTAAGCTGAAGTTAGGCCAAATTTTATTTACAATATTATACTTTACTTCAAATACAAATTTATACCACCTTCTTTCAACTGAAACCGCACTAAATCATCGAACATTTCATTTCCATTTGCAGATGCCTCGCCGGAATTGCTTTATTGGTTCTCAGAGCAAACACTGCAGCCGGGACCGACTGTGTCATTGAAATGCGTTGCAACGGGAAATCCACTGCCGCAATTCACATGGTCCTTGGACGGATTTCCGGTAAGTTACTATATAGGAATATGTGTGGTGCTCTAAGCTTGCTACATGGCATTAACACATTTATGTAGTAAGAAACTAAGCTACTCGTATACTTACACGTACGCGCACTAAGCTTGCAAACGGAAATGAAAACTGCGTTTCCGTTTCTGCATCTACGCCACCACTTACCCGTAAGCAAGCAAAGCGGCAGTATTGAATGCTTCGAAAGAAAATAAAACCCAAGTATGCAATCATGAGTTGTGTAAATGTTTCGAAGAATGCACGACAAAGTACTGCTCAAATCTTTGCAGCAGCTACTTGCACACGTACTTTCAGATACAAACACAAAAAAAAACACAAAAAAAATCTGACAAAAGTGAAAATCTCAATGAAAAATAAGTTGAAAGGGTAACTTCAGTTTAACCGCTGATTTAATACACTTCAAAAGTTTATCTGGCGTCCGGACAACCATAACCATATATTCAAGCGAGAACCAAGCGAGAAAGCAGTTTCGAAACTGTTTCCTCGCTTCGCATTGGTTTTTTTTTTTGTTGCATCGTATCGCATCTAGTGCGCACTCTGACATCAGCTCAGTATCAGAGATGATTAGGTTAATTACTCAATATGTTCTCTGTCTCTTTAATGAAACTGCGAATATACTTTGTCGAGACGTGCCTGACTATGTCAGATATAATAAAAGAGCTGTTCATCTGTTCGATTCTGAGCTTAGGCCACACCGAACAGTCGCAAAGTTTGTATTGGCTAGTTTCGTCGACCTCAAGACAGATTGTACCATAATATTGTATCCAGTGCTAAGTGACTGAACTTCTAAAGTCAACGAAAATGTTTCCGACCCACAACCGGAGTAGTCGACCTTTCCCAGCCAGCTCATCAGCAATTTCATTTTCTCTGATACCCCTTGTAACACGAAGATCGCGGGAAAATATTTCAAGAAGCTAGTGCTTTAATAGCTGCTTGAATATCTGAAAAGATGGTAATATTGGCTCCTTTAAGGCTCTTCTCCAAAATAAAGCTGGCACTGACCTCCATGGCGTGGACATTACATTGAAATACAGTGGGCCGGGCACCCATGGCAATATATGTCTGGTGTTCGGTACGAAGACAACTGCACCCATATCGGTGAATAGATCATCACTGAGCCATTTAATCGTTGATGGTCCACTACCAGGAATGCTCTCCTTCTAATATGGAATATGTTTGAGAATACTAAAGTGACTCATTTTACTTAGCATCAGACTAGGTTATAGTGTAAAGTCTCAAATCTCAAATTATTTAAATGCAGCGAAGGTAAACCAATAAAAGCCTCCATTGCAGAAGTAGGTTAGTTTCGCATGGCACAGGCTTCTAGCACAAACTTGACAGTAGTTTGGGTCACCAAACAAGGGCAGCGTAGCAGACGTTTACATGTCCAGAGAGAATGCCTCGTTGAGAATGATCTTAGGATGGGTTTTCCAGCTTAGTGCCAACTTAGACGATGCGTGCACACCACTGTGAGTTTAAATAGGCCTTCAAATATGCTGATGTGCAAGGAATGCTACTTCAAAAAAAAATAATTTAACTAAGCAATCCTGTTTTTTTTTTTTATGCAGCAGGCCAAGAAATTGTTCTGAAGAGCAACAGTTGCTAAAGAAGTAGGCGGAGTGGGCACGCATGGTCGAAATTGGCACTTAGTTCATTGTCAAGAGTCAGCCCTAAGAACTTCACCTTGTCGAAAAGAGTATTTTAGATGTATACTGAATCTCGTATACTGAATCTAGCTCCAATTTATACCTCCTAGCGAAGAGTACTAATACAGTTTTCCGTGAGCTAATACTGATGCCCTCCTTGGCACACCATTCGATCACTATTCGAGGAGCTGAGCACTTCATTTCGGAAACAGTAAGCACAAGCTTTACCGAGTTCAACTCAGTCAGTAGGTCATATATCCCCATTTATCAAATTAATGAGGAAAAGATGTTCCCTAGTGCTCACTCCTTGATTTTCGTAAATCTAACTTTTATAGATGATATTAAACGATATTTGAATGAAATCCAATTTTGGCGTTTAATTGACTTTTTTGTAGGAGAAGTTTAAATGCTGAAGTGTTGATATTAAGAAGCAAAAATACAGCGCATATATACACATTGGTGTTTGATCGTATCGATTAATCACACGATTCAATTTTCGATTAAAATCGATATAATCGATCTGCAAAGACATTAGAAATTATGATTTAATCATGCTGGTCCAACAAGGCCTGCATTCTTGTAGGCACTAACAAAAAGACTTTGTGCAGTTTCTCAATGCTGGGTTTATGTTTGGACAAATGTTTGGCTTCTAGAGTAAGTTATGAACTATGCGAACGAGAAGTCAATTCTACAGCCAGAAGTACAAACATGATTAGAATATGCATTTCATGAGCCATTAGATGTTAAACTGATAACTCCTATGTCCACTACCATCTGTTACAAACTTTCCCATAAACTGACAATACCTAATATTTACACAATGTAAGAAGTATATAAAAAGAAATCGAAAAAAAAATCTTACGAACAAAAAAAAACAGAGTTGCATTGCATACTTTGCTACATGCCTTTTCTGCTCTTTTATTTGTTTTATGTTTGCATATTTTCTACTGCACTTTGCTTGCTTTCGTCCTTCGTCCTTCCGAACGATTGCTCCTCGCTGGCAGACTCGAAGACGAGCGCACTGTATTTTCCAAGGTTTTGCTTCGTTTATTTGCATAAATTTTCATTCTCTCATTTTTTTTTTTGTGTTTTTTTTGTTTTTTTTTGTTTTGTTTTTACTCTTTGCTTTTCTGACATTGTTCACTGATATTTTGCTTCCTTGCTGAAACGACCCGAAACGAAAGGCTCTGTGCTGTGTGTCCTAGCATCCCAGTTCAAAATCCAGACAAGCCTTCTGATATCTCTGGCAGCAGCATCTGCTCATACAGCCATCGCTTCAGAGATGCTTTCTTCATATATTGATTCAATCGTTCGTTCGTTCGTTCATTCGGTTTTCTTCTTGTCTTTGGCAACATTTTTATTACAAATTTTATGCAATTTCAATCAATTCGATTTACATGAATTTTTCATTTTTTATTTAGTGATTTTTTCTGCTGTTGCCGCTGCACGAAAACAAAATAGTATCAATCCTAGGAGAGCATAGATGAATCCTTTTTAACGTTCTCAATTTGCGTTTGAAGTGCGCTGTACAAAATGTTGCAATTTAATTTTTAAATATTTATCTTGGAAATCATTTTTCTTTTTTTCAGTGTAGAATGTTTTTCATGTAGAATGTTTCCCCAATATTTGAATACTAGCTGTAACTTAAGAAAATATATCTAGTTAAATCACATATTTTGCTAGCATGAAGTGTAGTGACTTCGATATCGACGACAACGAGCGCACTGTGTGACCAAAAACATTTGAAGACTATGATTTTGAGGGTCTGGTAGATTAGGACTAGTATCAAACACAAAACTTCTCGCAGAAACATTGAAAATTTAAAAATATTCCATTTACAGTTATTTGAAGAGCATGAGAAAGGTATACAAGAAAAACAGACAATTAAAAGTAGTCATTCTTGAAGATAGTACAAAGAACACTATCACTGAGGTTCCAATCATTGGGCATGCATACATCGGACCATAACATGCATTAGAGTTGGTACATATGCCTTACCAACTCTTCGCCAGCCGTCTTGACTCAATCAACTGGCAGCTCGTCGGAGTCCGCCGCTTTGTTATTCTTCAGATTTTTAATTTTAACAAGTCTCTTGGGTTTTTTCATTAACTTTATTTTGAAATAAGTCGAAAGCAGATTGGTTGCTTCCAACTCAAAACATAAGTAAAGCAATTGAGCTACCTTCTAAAAAAAAAAAAAAAAAATAAGCGAAAAAGTAAGTTTTTTGAAGACAATTTTCTAGTTTAGCAGTGCAAAATCTAAAAAACACAAGAGGTACCCTGTGCCTTGTCTAAGGCTCATTGTCGAAAGATACTCAAAATTTGGCTTAATTATAAAGCCCAATACTGAAACCGATTAAAATGTTTGCTACCGAAATTTTAAATTATTACTGCTATGTCAAGCAAACAAAAAACAGTGTTCCCAAATCAACGTGAAATACTAAAATCCGAACTTTATTAGGTGAAAAGTTCACAAATATTGATTTTTCATTGTTTTTTTCTGACGGAAATGCAAAAGGTCACACGTTTTGTCAACTATTTTTTGAGTATTTGAAGTATTTTCGCTAGCAAACGTTTTTGTTATGTGAGTACTCGATGAAAAACAGTTCGTGCCGAAAATTTTTGATTTTTGTTTGATTTTTTCGTTTTTTTATTTTTTATTTTCGGTAACAAACATTTTCATCGATCTCAGAAACCTACTCAGTCTACAGTAACTGCTACACCGCAGTATTACTTTGGAAGAGCCTGACAAGCGATGTGTTGCTATACCCGTGGACAGCTTCGCGACAATGTCTCATGCATCTCAAATAACACAGATCTCGAAGATCTCGAGCTGCGAAAAAAAAGTGTAGCAACAGTTGAGGAAATCACTTGGCTGTCACTACAAAGACTGTTCTGTATACAAAGAGCTTAAAGGTCGTCTGAATCAGCAAACTGTCTATGCGCGTTTGTCCTGAAATCTGGTTTGACGAGCACTGGTACACCGATGACCCATTTATCTTTGAATTATTGCCTCGAAAAACTGTTAAATCGATTTTCTTTAAGAAGATATCATACAATAAGAAATGAATAAGTAAAATTATCTAATTTTCAAGTGCATATTCATAGTTTAGCCTACGAGATCACCCCAAAGTCGAAAAGACTTAATTGTTTCTCTTCGTCTTCTTACTTTAATATTTTGGTGGAGGCTGAAGCTACAGGTCCAAAGTTTTTGGAGAAGTTGCGGAGAATTCTCGTTCCAGCAAAACAAAACAACAGAAAAGAAAGGATAGCACAATTCGACCGCCTACGAGGCCAATCTAATGATAATAATGAGCGGACAGAATAGGGACCACCACAAGTTTGAAACACTTAGACACCTCTCTTGCAGCTTTTGATAGTGGCTTCTTGCAATTGTTGAACGAATGAATCATTTTAACTGCGCGCGGAACTCCAATGCAGATATAGAAAATGAATCCTTTGAAGTAGAGACTTTTTTGTTATCAATGCACGCTCAAATCAAAGAGATCTTAGAAAACACTCAGTTAGAATTTAGTCTTTGATTTGCGATCGTATTCTTAGTAAGACTGAAATAAAATAACAAAATCAAAAACAGTTTCTTTTTTTGGGAAGGTTGTCCATTAACAATCTTCTCTCTGAAACATGAGATCCACTCCGTACATTGCTTTGTTGTAGTGTTACATTGCAACGGAACATTTGACATTGAAACCAGCTTGGGTTCAAGGGAAGAAACTCACGAAAATTTTATAAAATTCACCAAAAATCGATGGCAATTTTATTTTTCACTTCCTTCAATACGCTCGCGTATCAACAACTATTTTGCCGGACAAAGAGTGACAATAAGTCGTCGTAATAAATGCGTTCGCGTACTGCCAACTTGTGAAAATAGACGCATTCATTTTTACCGTTGACAACCATTGGGACGTAAAGGTTCCATTCGGCTTTTCTGCGATTGTTCACATACACAGTGGGATCTAAAAATAACATGAACTTAGCTGCTTTCGAAAGAAGAAAAATGTAAATTAAAATTTCGTTTAGTTTCAGATTCCAGCTCGTAGATTTTTAAACTAAATTTTAGTCGCAACACATTTATTTAGTAATTTGAGATCTCAGAATCCGATATTGGAATACCAAATTTTCTAGCGGTGCCGAAATGCTTCTTGCAGCTCAGCAATTCCAATAATGCTGAAGAATAAAAATATGTCTCTGGAAAGCCAATCTTGTTTGTAAATAATAAATCGATGCAGCTTTCAAATCACACTCCATATTTTATTATTTTTCCCATATTTTTTTTTTTTTTGCTTCTATCTTGCAGCATCTAAAATATTGCAGTAATTTTATGAATGCAATTTGTTTATCTATTTCCAATGCCATTTTTCCCCCTTTTTTCATTGCAGATACCTGATAGTTCGCGTTTTTTAGTGGGTCAATATGTTACAATACACGACGATGTCATCAGTCATGTGAATATCTCGAATGTCAAAGAGGAGGATGGCGGTGAATATACCTGCACTGCGCAGAATGCGATTGGCAAGTGAGTATGCCAAACAATAACAGCAACAGGACTAAGAAAAATCTGCTGCATATAAAAATATTAATCATACGCCATGCGATACACAAAAAAGCACTTGCAAGCATAAATTTAGTTGTTGCAAAACATAAAATCCAAACAATTTACTAACCCACACGTACGTACACTCTCCTGCACATACACATACACATACACAGACGTGAGGACATATAAATAACTGACATTGTTGTATGCCTGCAAATAAATACCGTCACAGATACTCACACACACACACACATACATAGCCCACTTGAAGTAGTCGCGCCTAGCAACGTGACTCCGCTTCAATATTTCAATATAGAGACCTATCTTACACCCTACATCCGTCTCCCATTTTTTATGGTTAGTATTTCTTATTTTCTATTTACATTTTTCCCTATTTTTTTTTTTTGTTTCTTACAGAGTATCGCATAGTGCCAAAGTGAATATCTACGGCTTGCCTTACATACGCGAAATGCCAAAAATAACTGGCATATCGGGTTCGGATTTGATTGTTAAATGTCCTGTGGCGGGTTATCCAATCGATAAAATACACTGGGAGCGTGGTAAGTATTAAGGCAGAAGGTTTTTTTTTTTGTATTTTTTATTGGTTACGGAAATGTGGTGATTATGTTATCAGCAAATGGAAGGAAATTGCGTAGGAAATCTTATCAGCAATAAATGTTAAGCATACGCTATGTATGCGTAATGTTGCATGGGAAATATTGTACATACGCACTGTTGAAAATGATTGCAATGCTAAAAAAGTTAATAGGTAAACAGAAATTTATTGTGCTACAAAGAAGAATCAAAGGAAGATTTACTAGCAACTTTAAAGCTTTTTAATAATTAAAAATTGGTAAAGGAACTTATAAATTTAACCATGTGATAAGTAAATCGTTAAAACAGGCAGTTAAAACGATTTTGTAAGGACTGCCTCTAAAAGTATTTAAAGGTATTGGTATTGTGCCCACAAATTAGGCTTACTCCGCTCGTGTTTACATTAGAGCAGGACTAGTTATTTGAGCTTCGTCGAGAATAACCTGCGCTTCTGTTGTTTCTACCATTTCTCTCTCTCTCTCTCTCTCTCTCTCTCTCTCTCTCTCTCTCTCTCTCTCTCTCTCTCTCTCTCTCTCTTCATATAACGGATGGCAACTGCGAGAAGAAGAATTCCTCGCTATACGCAACCGTGACTAGGCCCATCACGCTTTTTAGTCTTAACCAATTACGTAGGATACAAAAAACTGCTAAACTTTGCAACTATGCTCAAAGCTCTATGTATCACACCCATTGAGGCAGCAAACGTCCAATTTCACATCTAAGACAGCCTTAAGGCCAAGGGAAACCTCATGTAGACGCTGTGGTATCTTCGCAGTAGCAATCAGTAAATTCATAACCGAGTACCGCAGTTTTATTAAGGAGTTAGCCGTGCACTACGGATTTCACTTCATCTAGTTGTCTGGAGTTCAAAATATAGATGGAAATTGTGAGACATATAAGCTAGCCAGAAAGGAAACGGCAAGTGGTGATATCTATGGCTACGTCCGCGACGCAGCACATAGCACGATTCGTTTAAAACAATCACATTGTATACCAGAAAATTGTAAACATCTCTATTTTTGCGGAAGCTCTGACAAGTTATTCCCTCATATAAATTCTGCAGAAGTTGTGAAAATACCAATGAAGAAAATATGTTGTAGCACTTACTAAGCTATTACCCGGCTTACAGTAGGAGGAGACCAGTTTTGGTCATTAGTAACTTATTGGATAATCTTACAGAGATATATCTCTATATCCATATTGATATTAAATATATTTGTGTTTGCCCTGTGGTTGAAATTCAACCATTCTAGCGACAATACAAAACCGTTCATTGTCATTTGATAATGCTGAGAGCGTTAAGTATGACCAACATGTTGCGTCAACAGGCTCGAAGCAATATTCCCAACAACGCTATGAAGCCACCACCTGATGCTGGCAAGCCCGTTTGATGCTTATTTCAAATTGAGAGCACTGAGAAGGAGAGAGCTCAACTGAGCGTGTGCTATATCTGGTTTTTACGCAATATTAAATAATATATATTAAATAATAATAAATATATTATTGTTCGATGTAGAGTCACCTTTAGCGCGGATAATAGCATCGAGTTTATTCGGAAAGGCTTCGCACGCTGCACAAATGTGGTACGATGGTATTTTGTCCCAGTCTCAGCGAAGCACAATTTGTCAGGCGTTGACCGTATCATATTTTTTAGCTGATACTTGGCCTCCAGAATAGAATGGAAGAATCCATTAGTGGCCATTGTTGTAAAGAAATGAAGCTTGTAAATAACTGCGAACTGCCTTTTGTGCATGAGGTAAATCTTGCACTTTTTGTATTTTGTAGGGCTTCAATCGTAGCTCATTTTATAATATGTACCCGATGCTACAAGCAGACTCATTGGTTTTTTTTTACAATTGAACTACGCCCTATTATGGATTACGTTGAATTCTGGCCCTCACCTTTCTAACCTTTCTGCCGATGTTGCTGTTTTTGGATGTCGACCTCCATGGCGTTTTCTGATGCTACCAGTGTCATTGTAACGTGCAATGGTCCGATACACAAACATTTTGTTCACACGTAAATGACGTAGCTCATTAACAATGGCTGGTTGCCATTTTCCACCCAAATACAAAGCAATAAGACTGTTGCGTTTAATATTTGCTCTTTGTTTTTACGACACATCTACAAGAACTGCTGTTATTGAAACGTGTGCCATTTTGTAACCTGTCAAACGATTAGCATGAGCATAGCTGCTTTCGAAATAACAAATATGTACCTTTCTAACACTGCCAACATTTACTAGATGGCACTACGTGTTCTATGATTTAAATTAAAAGTTCAGTTATTTTTAGATCAATCTTGTATAATAAATATATAGGTATTTATATATATACCAAACAATGCCACAGCGCTACATAATTAATTGCGATAATATCCGTGTTCTTCTCTTCTTAATACACGATTTTTTTCATCTATTCCATTTTTTTTTTTCGTTTTTATTATCTTTTATTTCTGCGCTTATACAACACGAAAGATGGCCAAACACTGCCCATAAATCGTCGCCAGCGCGCCTATAACAATGGAACATTAATAATTGAGCAGCTGCAGAGACTGGAGGATGCCGGAACGTATACGTGTATGGCGCAGAACAAACAGAAGCAAACATCACGACGTAATGTGGAGATACAAGTGCTCGGTAAGTTGAAGAGGAAATTATGCTCCAATTTTGCTCTGCATCTGCATTTTACAACACAATTTTTTGAACATAAGTGAAGAAACCACTGCGTATACTTAATGTGTCAACAGCTACAACGAATATTATGTATACGCATGGTAAGCCATACAAAATATTTGCAAAAAATAAAAAGAAAAGAAAAACTTCATCGCTAAACTATGACAAAGTATTATGCAGACAAAAGCCAAAAACAGTGCAAAAATATTTGTGCTATTGAACAACCAAGCGAGTCGAGTCGAGTCGAGTCGAGTCGACTACGAGTTAAGTTGGTGCTTATTATACCCTGTACTCATATGTGGAGGTGTGGCAGACACTATAAAATATGCTCAGCTTTAAAAGTCGTGTCGCGATATAGACATGTCACTTTGTCCGTCCGCACGACCGTCTGTTTAAACTAGAACTGAGATCAAATTTGTATATCTATAGTCTAATTTCCTTTTTCAGATAACTAGTATTAAATGCAAACATGCCAGCCCCACTTTAAGAGTTAGCTGCCATACAAACCAAGTCAAAAGTTTTAAGTTATTGTAATTTGAAATTGTTTCTGGATTTATTGTTAGTATCAAATTTGGTGTATTTTACATAAATCCAAATAAAATAGGTCACATTGGTCTATGTAGAGCCACTATGAGGGGTAGTTCACATACAAATTTACACTCCATTTTGAAGTTTTTGTTTGAAGTTTTTATTTTTTTGTTCTTAGTTCAGCTAGATATGCCATATTTGTTGTATCTTTCGTCAATTCTAGCAAAATATCTGACATAGATTGGACCAAGTCCACCTATGGAATACAGCCTCATACAAACCAAGGATTCATATAAGGACACTTGAGGGTATAGAAGAGCTACAGGATATCTCCAAGTCGAACACACTCGACTACAGCGTTCCTTCTTGCTTTTACTGCCGCTCCAGCGGCAACAATGCAACTATTTCAATTATTATGCACGGCAATAAAACTATGCAGCAGCCGTGGCAGCATCTGCAACTATTTTATGCCGCCATAGCTATTAATACACTTCATTCCGTGCAGCACTTCATGCTGCGGCGCCGCGTCGCGTCGCGTCGCGTCTCATCGCGTCGCCACTTTGCCACTTAACAATAAAGTCAATGACTTCGGTGCAGCAGGACGAAATGCGGAATGAGAGGCGATGCACGTTGAGTATCTTTTTCGCTATGGCAACTGCATATTATAGTAGTTAGTATCCGTAGTTATCAACGAAATGCACATAATCGGTGCAACAATCAACCAACCGCTCTCGCGTTGTCGCCGACAGTTGGCGATGTTGCTGTTGAGGATGCTAAGACCAACGATGACTATCATGATAATGTTGTTGATGATGATGATAAATACACTAGTCTACAGCCAAACAGTGCATTCGATACCATATTTCATGCTATATCTCGAGTTATGCATGATCTATCTGATTGCAATTTTTTTTTTCTTAAAGATATCACCTATCACTGTACTATGATTAAAATTCGTAAATTCTGTTTCATTAGGCTGATCTGCACAGATAAACAGTCAGTTTCAACAACTGCTTCAAATCTGATGTGTGGCGATAGATTCAATTTTCATGCATGATCATAAAACAATGAATTAAGCTGACCATATTGCCGTTAACTAATGCCAAACATTACTTTGAAGTTGTCACACGATTGGCTTTGAAGCCAATTTCGGTGCTCATCTGCTCTCTGTCCGTTTGTGTGAATTTGATATCCGCGCTCAAGGGCTGCCAAACACAAATGTAATGATGCAGATTGCTCAAAATTTGACGGTATTCAAATGATAGACAAAAACAAACTTATTTAAAAACTACAAGCGACATCTGACGTCAGTTCCGGTACTTCTGTCATTTTTGTGTTATGGTATCTCCCAAGCTTTCGTCGCCATAATGTTTAGATACATAGGCACTGGACTTGGGAAATCTAAACTGTGAACTAGCTTCGATAAAATAGTGCACCTAACTTCAACTAAAATTTAAAGATCACATTCCCCAAAAAATTATCCATTCAAAATGTTTTTGAGCTACAATATTTCGAGTTCAGCAGACCAAAATCTATTTTAAAAAAAAATATACCAACGAATTTTTAATTTTTTTTTGTTTTTTTAATTTGTTGACTAGTGTTATCAGCAGTGGCAAGTTTTATGGCTTTTGTATGCTTTAAACTGCGCACTGTGCGCTATATATCCTAGATATAATAGTTCTTCAGACCGCAATTGTAATGAGTTTTCGCCATGCCCAACTTAAACACACAGATACGCTGACAGCATGTGATGGTGTTGATAATGACGACAATGCTGGCCTAATGAAAAAAGGATGCGCGGGAAGCGCGCTTATTATCTCATTGCTCACAACCATCATCATCATCGTCATTTTCCTCTTCAATTTTTTTTTTCACATTTTGAAATTTTGAAATTTTTTGCAGTACCACCGAAAATTATGCCGATTCAAGCGATGACAAATATGCTGCGGGAAGGCATGCGCGCCGCCATATCATGTCAAATACTCGAGGGTGATCTACCGGTTAGTTTTCGCTGGGAACGCAATGGCAAGCCGCTCATAGGCACCGGGTAAGTTCTTTTTATTGAAAGCAACTTTTATTATCTATTTGACTAATTTATAGCCAATTTACGCAATGAACGTCACATTTTTTTATACACTGCACCAATATGAAGGGGGATATTTACTAACGGTATTAAAGCGATATTAACTAACGAGATATGAATAGATTCGTATAAGAAGTGTTCCAGAGTAGACAGAATTTTTATTTAAATGGGAAGAACGACTAAATATTTAGTTAAAATGTATTTAATTTATAGTCTCCCTCAGTCTCGATACAATGATGTGAATGGTTATAGAAGTCATGAAATGCGGCAAGTGCATCAATCCACACTAGTGTCACTTTGTGTGGAAGAAATCATACACAAACTCATTATCTGGCGAAGATTGAATCATATAAAGGAGTTTTCAATAGGGACGAATATGACGAAATGTGTGGAATACGACATTGATCCGAGAGGTTCAATTTTTAATTTTCAATGTCGCACAGTTCAGCCAGAATTTGTTCGATGGCACGGTTTGTATTGACTTTGAGGACACCGGTTGTTTGCGGCTTATTGGCATAGACATATATGACATAGATTTCTAACGGAGTCAAATCATCCGATCTCGGTGAGCAGTTCACATCACCCCCGGAATAGTTAACATTGCCCTCAAATCGCTTGTGCTTAAAGTGGATTCTGGCTTCAGCTGTGTGGCACGTAGCACCGTCGTGTTGCCACCACATCCACATTCACACCCATATCATCCAATTTGGGAGACAAGAAATTGGTAATCATCGTTTGGTAGCGCACTCCGTTGATGGTGATGTCAATGTCATCGTTGTTTTGAAAGAAGTACGGATTAATTATGCAGCCATTACATAATCCACACCAAACAGTGCTTTTCTGGGGATGCATTGCCACTTGATAGATCTCGTGTGGATCGGCATCGTCCCAAATACGGAAATTTAGCTAGTACCCCAAAGGAAATTAACCTTGCCGCCGAAGATGATTTGGTTGCTTAAATCGGAGTCTGATTCCAACGGTTCCAGAACCGCGTCATGGTGTCTATGATAGTTTTTTAGTTACACAGACAGAAAATATTTAGTTGAAGTCCATGGGCCATGTGAGCCGTTGTTCCAGCTGCGTACCCAGATAGCATACCACAGATCGATCCATAAGATATGTTGAGTGACTCTGCTATCTTTTTAATGCCAACACGATGGTTTTCGAGCACAATTTCCATCACTTTTTCGATGTTTTTGTCGTTAACAGATGTGGATGGACGACTTGAATGAGGCAAGTTTTCTACGATTTCACGACCCTCACTGAAGGCTTAATGCCACTCGATATAGTAAAGTCCTCAAAACACTTTTGTAACAGTTTGAACGATTCTATTGCCGTTATTCCATTGGAAACACAAAATTTGAAGCAAACTCGTTGTTAAATTTTTTTTTCCATGTTAAAAATCGCCATACAAACATTTCGGGTCGTAAACAAGCTGTCAAACTTAGACCAATTAAAACATACCGCTCAAGCTTGGCATACATGTCAATGACAGTGACAGCCAAGTTAAAAAGAAAAATTACCGATTCGGTTTACCGGTTCGGTTTAAAACCACAAGTCCGGGTCAATTAGGTTCAGATGGTATACGATTCTTAAGAGCATCATTGCTTGTACTCATTGTTTTCCGACGTAGTGCCCTCTTTTGTCTTGCTAGACCCACAACCGACGTCATTTAAAGAGGCAGAATTGACGTTTATTGTCCAAACATTGTGTATTCTGTAGCTTCATAAATCTTATGCAGGCATATCTCCACTGCATCATCAATATCAGCAGTTGAGAAAGTTATTTGATTTCAATTAAAAACATCGCATGTTTGCCTCCACCATGCAGACGAGATCATTTCGCATTATATATACAATGGAGTTCGGAAGAAGGCTGATGAAAGTTAACATCAAAGATATTCTGCGATACAAGCAGGCAGGCTTCTCGAAGCATGCCACTCATGTAGTTTTAATAATGGTTCCGATGCTGACTCAAATATTGTGCGCCATTATGAGCGCAAAAGGACCTGTAGATCATTCCTCTTCAACCGAAAACGAACAAATTGCAAAGAAATACTCAAGATGTACAAAAAAAGTGTATAAGATTGTAACAGGTGACGAGCCATGGATCTACAAGTATGCATATGAGCCTGAAACTAACTAGCAGTCGACTTTATGGTTGCTTCATGTTGAACCAAATCCTACAAAAGTTATTTGCATCCAAAACCACTTAGAAACAAATGATCACCTACTTTATTTTCGGAAAAGTTGGTCCATATGCAAAAGTGCCAATGAATGAATGATACACCACCATTTGTTTGCCAGAAGTGTTCAGTGAAATTAAGAGAACCAACTGCCAGAGATAAATAATTCTTTACCACGTCTAGGGGTGTTATACTTATACTCTTTCGTTACCGATCTTGAGTAATGAGGCTCTTCAAATCGTTCAGTTATTTCTGTAATAGTTTATTCAAATACAGAATGAGTTATTACAGCGCATGCTTTTCTTCAGAACTGCATGATAATTTCTCCAAACAATTTAACTCAAAAAATCAATTCTTTGAAGTATGTACTTGAAAAATGCAAAGAACTCTTTGCCAAATATGTGTATTCACTACCCAAAAATATTTTCCTTTGGTACTAAGAAGCTTTTTTGCGAGTTGACTTATAATGTATATCCTTTTTAGTCTTTTCGTCATAATTGAAGACCAATCTAAGTATGTAAAGTGTGAGGCGACTTTAGTCGATGGCGAAGGCAACTTACAAAATAGATTAAAACATATATAAGTATACTATGTTCCTAAAATATACAGCTACCAGGATCACATTCTTCTACACTATTCTAATGCGAATGTGTATAAAAATTAGTGACAATCATTGGGCAATATTTTTATATGCTATATATTTTTTTCTCCTTTACAGCAACGAAGTATTTCGTCGCCTTGACGAATATTCCGCCAGTTTGGTCATCGAACACATAGCCTCCGATCATTCGGGCAACTATACCTGCATTGCCAGCAATGTTGCGGGCACCGAGCGTTTTACTGTGCCACTGACAGTCAATGTACCACCGAAATGGATACTTGAACCAAAAGACTCCAGCGCACAAGCCGGACAGGATGTGCTGCTACACTGCCAATCAGCGGGTTATCCCAAACCGACAATCACCTGGAAGAAGGCTATCGGTCCAACACCAGGCGAATACAAGGACTTCCTCTACGAACCCACCGTACAACTATTTCCCAATGGCACCATATACTTTAAGAAAATCAGCAAAGAATCACAAGGACATTTTCTGTGTGAGGCAAAGAACAATATCGGTTCGGGTGTGAGTAAGGTCATCTTTCTGAAGGTAAACGGTAAGTATTAAGCCAAGTAGTTGCCTTAGATTAGTAGATGACAATCTTTACTACGTTCCATACCATTCATACATTTCTATCTATTTGTATCCGTATAGTGCCAGCGCACTTTCAAACTAAATCGAAGCAAATATCCGTGGCCAAGGGCAAACAGGTGCATGTGCAGTGCAATGTGCAGGGTGACAATCCAATCGACTTTAAGTGGAAAATACAGGCAACGCAACAGTATCTGGATGAATCGTTAGACTCAAGGTATTATGGCGGCATTTCTTTTGACTTTGCTTTACTTTTTCGCTTTATTTTTTTTTCTTTGGGTTTTTCTCCTATCTTCATTTTTTTTTCTTTTCTTTTTTTTTGTATCTGTATTTGGCTTGCGTTGAAATTAGATTGGATTGGTTTGGCTTGGATACGTTTTAGCTTGATTACTGTCCTCAACGTGTACTACCTGCCAGTTCAAAATTTTTTCTCCATTTTTTTTTTTCACCATTTTCATACGACGCGCTGTCTTCGTCTGTCTAAATGCCTGTCTGCGTTTAGAGTTCGAAATCAATTCAAGTCAATTGCATAAAGAAATTGCTTTTAATTAAAAGTCCTTGGCAAATAGAGTTACACATACAAAGTTGTAACGTCGACAATTTTGTTTCGATTTTTCTAGCTTGCTATTTTTCTCGATTTCTCAATCGTTTATGTAGGAAGAAAAAAAAGAAGAAAATCTAAAGAATTTAATTTGCATTTTTCATTTAGGCTGCAAAAAGAAAATTTGCATTTACTTTTACGAAGATTTTCATTTGCCATGCTCGAAATCAAATTCAGGCTGGCACCTTGTGCAAATATTACAATCTGTATATTGAATTTTTTTCATTTTTGTAGAGCGCAATACTATTTTTTGGGCTTAAGTTTGCTTTTCATATTTAATTTTCCAAAGTCAACTACTCAACTAGATTTGTTAAATTTGTATGTAAAAGGTAAATAAACCAAATGAAGCTGATTTCTGAATTCGAATAATCGAAAAGCTTTACACATAGGAATAAATAAAATTCAAAATGTGTTTAAAGAAGAACATATTATCATATTAAATAGCAGAATAATTATGTTCCATATTCCTGATCCTTAAAAAATATTGTAGTACTTAATCCGATTCAGAGAATCAAACATAATGACAGGTGTCGAACCGCACTTGCATATTCGCCAGAGTAGTTTTTCAAGCTCAAACTTTTTTAATTTTAGCACCTGTAATCTAAAATAGGGTAACAAAGATTGCTAAGTAAATTTTAATTACATTGTACTGCAAAAAGTAGGGATGCGAATATGCTCGATCATTAAATGCCCTGTATGACTTTTTGCAATCGCTCTCCTTTCTAATCTTGGCGCGTTTCGCTGCCTGATTACAATGATGTCACACAAATAACACAAATATCTATTGTAACCGGTTTGCGGTGCTACGCCCCTTTAGTTGTTTGTATATTATGTGGGCATGGCACCGCCCACTTTCGCAGTGGTTAGTTTTCCCCGGATTTTCTCGGAAAACGGAACTTCTTCACAATAAACGTAAAAACTCATTATTTCGCAAAAATGGATTATTTTATTCACAATTAATTGGAATGAAGTTTTTAGATTATTTTTATCCCTTCAATATGTCATTCGGCTCCTATTCAATGGCATTTATGTTGGTTTCGATGCTGCCATTCCGCACTTTGACTCTTGGTTTTGGAATCACATTAAAAACATCTCGTCACCAGTCACGATGAAACGTTTGAAGTTTTGATCATTTGTTGAGTCTTTAAACAAGTCCTTGCAATGTTGAACTCGAAGTGATATTTCGTTGTCGGTCAGCACAGCTTTCGTACATGGAAATAAACATATATTTCGACCGATTTTTGGGAAAAAAAAAAGAAGTTGAATATATTTTTTCCAGTATGGCATATTTTTCACTCACTAACATATGATTGCAGTCACAGAAGTACCCGACTTGATGTCGGATGGCGCTTATAGTTTTTCAATAAGTTTTTAAACTGAGAGTTAGTACCAATTACTCTATTGTAGTCGGCTTGCTAGGAGCTCGTGAGATAGGTCTATTTGGGTAAATTGGGTACGCGGAATTCAGTGGTGATAACCGTTTTGCTAGGTTAGCGCATGTTTCCAAACAAAATTTCAATTTGAAGGTTTTTTTTGGCCAAAAACCGTATATTTTTAACATTTTAGTCTGTATCTCCCAAACTAGCAGAGATACGGAAACTTTAACTATAGATACAATTTAAGTTAATTTAATTTGCAAGCTAAAAGGTCTTTGGATCCCAAGTCGCAGGTATAGAAGTCGTGCAATTTTTCGAAATATCAATGTAAGACCGGGAACACGAGTTCTTCCGAAAACCGGAACTTTCTAAATTAGATCTGTATCTCCCAAACTAGCAGAGATACGGAAAATTTACCCATATACAAAATTAAAGAAAATTCAATTTGCCAAGGTCATCGAAGAATTGAAGCATGTTTTCGACCAAAGTTTGCAATCCATCCTAGCGATTAATACCCAGGACACCATTAATAACGGCTTTCAAGTGGTTCCATGAAATTGCCAAATTGCAAAATTAATTTATTTTAATTTTTTTTTATGTATATATATTCCGTATCTCTGCTAGTTTTGAAGACACAGGCCAAAATGTAAAATGTTCCGGTTTTTGGAACTTTTTCCGAACAACCCGTATTCCTGGCCCTATATCTCGGAAACTATCACTCCAACGACTTAGAATCTTAAGACTTTTTAGCTTGCAATTTGAATTTAACTAAAATTTTGTTTGGAAACATATGCTAACCCAGCAAAACGGTTGTCACTACTTATTTCAGAGTACCTAAATTAAGTAAAATAAACAAATCACACGAACTCCTACAAAAAAACTTGATAAAGATAAACTAGAACAGTGTTATTATACGCGATAGTAAATTTTTGAACAATCTGCTTCATTCAGTTCGACAACTATTGAAAACATACGTGAAATACTGACAGACGGACATAAATATATGGTTGACGATCCTACTTGGCTTCTGATGTGTTGCGATGGTCATGAAACGTTGAAAATGTGAACTTACTGCGGTTAACCAATGCCAAACACTACCTCGAAGTTGTCATACGACTACATGTGAGGTCAATTTGTTTCATTCAGATCGATTTGTTATACTAATTTCCCTATTATGTTCATTTCAATTTACACGTATTTTGTATATATGTGTTAGCAGGGTTGTAGAAATTATACATCTGACAATAAAACTCCGTGACTACTAAGAAAAAAATCGATCAAATTGTTTCATACATGGCTACACTTCATTTACTGCAGTTTCAAAAACTGACAAGCAGTTACATTTAAAAGATAAGTTATTTAAATGCGAATCCCTAAAAATTTCTGGCATGGTGGGAATCCTAAACATCACCTCCCTCTCGACACACTTGTTTATTTGCTACAAAAAAGAAATGTTTTTCAGCGTAATTTTCAAGCAGATATTTTTCGTTATAAATTGTCCATGAATTAACGTGAGTTTAGCTCTATGCGAGTTCTGGTAATACTTTTTCATTTACATTTTTCCATTTTGTGATTTAAATTTTATGTTCGCATTTTAGCGTTGTGATATTTAAATATGTGAAGCTGTATATTTACCATGTATATATTTTTATCTCTCTGTCTCTCTCGTATTTGCTCATTCATACTGACTTGCTTCTTATTTATTTATGCTTTTTACTCGCTCACACACAACTTCAAACTCATGCGTCTTCGTCTTTGTCAACATAAATGCAACAACATCTACAACAACAACAACAACAACTGCAACAATAAAACATTGTTATAAAATTGTATCATTCGCTTGCTCACGTTGTACAAACATGTATCTACGTAAATGTATCTGCAACTGCGTATCTGTACAAAATGTATCCGTGTATCTGCGTATCTGTATCTTTCGCTTGCTCACTCGTACATGCACAAACAACGCTTAAATGCATTTACTTGCATATAAATTTCACAACACACTCTATACATACACACACACATACATACACACACTCACATACACACATATGGCACGTGGTATGCTTGCGTGTACAATCATTCTACATTCTATGGCTGCCGTTTTATGCTGCTCCAGATACACAATACGAGATCAAGTACTCGACGACGGCATGGTCTCGGAATTGGGCATTTCGCATACGTATCGCCAGGATACGGGCATTTATATCTGTCAGGCAAGCAACGCATTCGGACAGGTAAGTCTTGACAAACGTAGCACGATTTGCTTTTGGGGCGGTATGTTGAGAGAGCGGCTTATTTTAAGACTGAAGTAGTCCATGTGTCGCCATTGCACTTGATTTATTGTATATTTTCATTCAGCATTTCTACTTCAATTCAAGCAGGCCTATTGCTAAAATCTCGACACTTAGGCAGACAATGCATTGGCAAGTTTTAAATGGTTTCACTGTCTGCAACCAACTGTGATCCCTAGGAGCATTCATTTCAAATAGAGTTCAATATTCGAAATAACAAATATTTAAACTGTTTACACGTAATTCAACGTTTGTTGTTTACACGTACAAAATATTTTGTTGAATAAGTTTATTCTTCTAAGAAACATATAGTTAATTTGTAGAACACATAAACTGGCCTTCGAATAACTGTTGCAAAATGTAATAAATGTTTAACATACCTGGTTATGGCCCCACATTTCTATGTGCTACTCAAAACTTTCGTTTATTGAAACCAGCTGAAATCAAGCCAACAATTGAATTAATTCAGCTTGCGGAGTTGTCTAAACGTTTTAAACAATCAAAACTAAATTTTATTTAGCGGCCTTTTTATACCATTCACACATAGTATTATCAGTTTGTCTGAAAGTTTGTAACGCAATAAAGGAGGCACCGTAGATCCCATAAAGTATGTACATTCTTGATCAGCTCGACGAGACGAGTCGATCTAGCCATCTCTGTCTGTCCGTCTGTCTGTATGTTGTAGCGCATTTTCTGGGGAACAATTTTTATGCTATCCAGTTGAAATTTTGCACATTCACTTTTAATTATTGCAGTTTAATAGAGTATCAAGATTGACCTGCCACGCCCACTTTTTGGGGTAGCTCCTATACAAACCCACCGCCCGCTTTTGACTTTTTGTATGAAAAACATTTTTATTGTAGTCAATATCAACTTAATAATTGATATGATAACTTTTAGCGTACGGATGCCTGACATGTACATTAATGGGTGGGACTTGCCCACTGTTCGGGGTAGCCCCCATACAAATATACTGCCCACTTTTGACTTTTATATGAAAACTTCTTTATTAAAGTCAATATTAGGTTGAAATGCAATGTGGTGCCTTTTTATGGTCATCCGCTTAACATACATAGACTATCGGGCGTAGCCCTCCCACTTTTTGGTGTAGCCCCCATACAAACCTACAGTGCAATTTTGTGTTTTTCATGAGAAAATTCTTCATTGAAATCAAAATTACCTTGAAATTTGATTTGGTGGATTTTAGTGAACAACCGCTTCATATACATATACAAAGGGGCGTGTCCCGCCCACTTACTGAGGTAGTCCAGGTACAGCTCACTTTAATGCATTTGTATGAAAAACGTCAATATGAAGTTGAAATTCGATATGGCGGCATCTTACGCATCTACCATATCGCTTCATACACATTTACTAGTGGGCGTGTACCGCCCAATTTTTACAATACAATTTAAAATTTTGTGTGAATGGTATTTGGTTCAACCGAAGTTAACGGTTTTTCTTGTTTATAAACTATATAGTATGATTTTTAGCTGGCTTAAGGTAGTTTTTACATTGAGAAATATTTGAAATTTGCAGACATCACAATAATGTTTTAGCTGCGAAGACATGTATGTCGTACTCATCTACGGGTTCTCATCAGTTCATTGCAAATTTAACTATAAATTCTCGACTTTGGTGTCTAATCAATTAAAGATAGAAAACCAAAAGAACTCTTCACATGTGGTCAAATTACGATGTAACGGTATTACTAGTGAATTGTGTGGTTTATAAGTGCATAAAACAACAGTAACACACTAATTGTGAAAGAGGAGCCGTATTTGAAAAATGCAACAAATATAACCTGCTTGAAAAAGAAATACGATTCTCACTGGATATAAAGGAATTCATATGAAACAAAGTGTACTTTTCCTGAGAACTATGATATAATTAACAAAAATTTGACATGTACGGCAAGCAGACTGATGAGAACTTTGTAGCTGGCTTCAAAACACGTATCTGCGAGTAAAATATTTTTGTAACCAAAAGTTGCAATATTTTGAATTATCTTCACATTGAAAAAAATATGTACAAAATATTTCTCAATGTAAAAATGAACTTGAGACCAGCTAAATTTCATCTAAACTTTTAAAGTATCATTGATATCTCTTCATGTTTTCTAATTTGGTCTGAAACTTTAAATAAGATAAATTATTTTCCAAGTTGAATTTCGCCAGGAACAGCCTACAAGCAAGTATTGACTTCATAAATTTGAGAGCTCTGTGAAACAATTTCTATGAAAGAATAAAGTACGTAACAGATGAAAGATGGAACACCACTAGATCGATAATATCAAAGTGAGGAGCAAAAAAATAAGTAAAAGCGTTAACTTCGATTGAACCGAAGCTCTAAAACCATTCACACGAAATTCCATTATAAAACGAAAACGTGGTGGTGGGTTTGTCCCAAAATGTGGTAGGGACACCGATGTATGTCAAGCGACCGTTCATAAGAAACAACACCGATCCTTCTTGATGGTTTCTTTCAGTTTGATTAGCTGATAGTGGACTACAACCATCTGATACTATTTAGCTTCGCCGTTGATGTTGATGGTCGGCCGGAATTAATATGAGCACTAAGTGCTGCCAGATGCAGCTAATGTTTGTGTTTAGTGTGGCCAAAAAGAGAAAAAATACTGTGAACATTTTTCTGCTATCAAGGCAGGAGTGCTTCATTGAACTAAAATCTTTTACGGCGATCAATCACCATTCTTAAGCACCATAAAAAACTGGTACAATGAGTTCAGTCGCACTCTCCAGGACGAATTCAGAGATGGTCGTCCAAAATCGGTTGTCGTGCCAGAGAACATACTCGAATATGCTGTGGGCGAACTGACATAGCAAGACCGTCATGTGACATATTCTGAGATAGAGGCTTCCTTATGCATTAGTATGAAAAACATCAATAAGATTTTGCATGATCATTTGGCCGTGAAGAAGATCTGTTCGCTTTGGATCCGCATAGGAAGGAATTAGGTGCAAGGAAATGTTGTACGACCGCGGTTCATCAAACGCTGTGGATGTTATTCACATGGATCTGTGCGCATGAGGCCGAAATAAAACAACATTCGACTGTTTGAGTGTTCCAAGTGGAGCCATATCTAAAATAAGTTGTTGGCGCGAAGCACTTCGAAGCAAATGATTGCCTGTTTCTTCCTATGTACATGCCTTTTTGTATTTGGGATTGTCGTAACGGATCCACTTTTCATCATCAGTCATAATTCGATTCAAAGTCCCTTCCTTTGCTGTCGCTCAAGCAGCTATTCACATTTGAAAAAAAAGTCTTTCAAATCGAATTTCCCTGCTTTTGCATCATTCCCATGGCCTTGACGCGTTTGTTCACTATTGACAAATCAACTCCCAAAGATTCATAACATGGATCTTCATTGAGAAATGACTCCAATTCCATTTCAAACGACGCTTTGAAAAGTCTAATGCAATTATCTCTCAGAAAACGCTACGAACTAATTCAAATACGAATACTGGGCTTATGTATACTCTTAAGTGTACTCCTAAAAAATATAAAATTGATAGCGAATCAACCCATTTGAATCACTGTGCAGACTCAAAATATACTTCAAACTATGCCAGAAGAGCTAAATTCGAATGGCAGTTGAAATTGGTTGAGTCAATATATGCCAACACATGCAAGTATAGACTTTATACACATACGAGTATAGTATTTACTTCGGTATTTATTTGTCTGTCTAAAATGTTGTTTAACTAACCCAAATGAAGGTGCTCTCTCCCTCAGTCTTCAACTTAGCATCTCCACTTGTACGCTTTCTTCCGTCAAAACACTAATAGAATATTTCAATGATTTCACAGGACGAAATGTCGATACAATTAATTGTACAGGAAGTACCTGAACAGCCTAAAAATCTACGCATTAACTCACAACAATCGCGCAGTTTACAACTAACATGGAGTCAACCTTTTGCTGGCAACAGTCCAATTGAGGAATATCATATATTCTACAAGCAAATCACAGGTCAGTAATTTATGCACAGGGATTATGACGACAGCTGCATCAGAATTTATGCCAGGATTAGCAACGCAAATGCCAGAACATGAGCAAAATTTATGATGTTTAGAAATATTTACATTTTATATTGTATATTTATTTTTGTTTTTTGTTTTTCGGAACTTCACACATTTTCAATTCTTGCACACAGATATTTGGCAGAATGCCGAACACATTACCATCACCGGCGGTCAGACTGTTGTCAATATACAGAATCTGCGTCCTGCAAAGGCCTATCACATACGCATGTCTGCCGAGAATAAGTTGGGTGCCTCCGAATACTCAGAGGTTGTGCAGGTCACCACACTGGAGGAGGTACCCTCCGGACCACCGTTGAATGTACGCGCTGAGCCAAAAAGCTCAACAGAAATCTCAGTGACGTGGGATGCACCGGAACGTGACCACTGGAATGGTATATTACTCGGTTACTATGTGGGCTATCAGATGTCGTTAACGCCCGAGGACAAGGAAGTAAATCCGACACAAGGTTTCAGCTTCAAAACGGTCGAAGTGCGCTCACATTTCGGCGGTGAGACAGTGTTGTCGAATCTGAATAAGTTTACACAGTACCATGTCATCGTGCAGGCCTATACAAGTCAGGGTAGCGGACCGCCAAGCAAGGAGATTGCCGTGCAGACCATGGAGGATGGTAAGTGTTGGTATACATTTAGCTGTCAGTATGCTGGCATACATTGATTGGATTTGTTAATTGCCAGAGGCGGCGCCTTGACGCCTACAGCATACGCCACGAAAAAATTGTAAAAAAAAAAATCATATCCTTTCACAAATATCCTTTCACTTTGCTGTTGACACTTGTAAAACGTTTAATAAACTTTTCAATTTTATTTCTCTCTCTCTCTCTCTCTCTCTCTCTCTCTTTCTCTCTCCCCTATTTGTGCTCTTCAGTGCCCTCTTCGCCACCCGAATCACCACAATGCGATGTACTGGGCTCAACATCGATTTATATCACCTGGTCACCGCCGGATGTGGACGGACAAAATGGCAAAATCAAGGGATATAAAGTGTTTTACATATCAGTCGATGAGCTTTACGGTAAGTGGCGCAGATTTTTCGCATTCCACACTGCTCAACTCGGCTGAGCTCAGTGCTACTCAGTGTGTCTACATATGTGAGTGTGTGTGTTTGTGTGTGTGGCGATTACCCAGCACAAACACACACCGAGCTCCTGGCCGCGCCCGAAATCGCCTACATCCATTTGGTCAGTCGTTCATCCGTTCGACATTGAATCGTTGTTTGCGTTTCAAATTACTTCAGAGAAATTGGGAATTCGTCGTCAATTTAGTGCTGCCAATTATGCAGACCATTAATTTTTAACACCTCAAGTGTTGATATAAACACAGACACACACAATAACAAATATAGACACTTGCCAAAAGGACTCGAGGCTTGGCAATGCGTATGGAAATGGCTTAAGTGAAAAGTTAGATAAATTATAATTGCAGACATCTTAATTTTACCTTCCAACCATAAAAATATTCCAATAGACTGCAATCGATTTTAATTTTAATGCTATTTTAAAATTTTCCAATTTAGACTTACTAAATTGGAGACTAATTAGAAAAAGCGAAGAAACAATATTTCAGAAAACTCACAGTGAACTCGCATTCGTTATTCTGCTATAACAAGATACTAGCTACTGCTAAATATCAGTGGCCAAATATTCCAAGGGGTAGTAGCGTAGATAATGGGCATCACGGGGATTAGTCCCCCTAGGTATAGAAAAATTGACAGTGGTATCATAGCTGACGAAGTTCTAAATTCATGAGCCGAAAAACGGTTAAACGAGTAAACAATGGATAAAAACGAACAACCAACAAGGAAACAAATGACACTCTAATCAAAAATTGCACCAACAAAACAAACGATTTTTCCCTTTATGTTTTGCTTTGTCTTTTTTTGTCGTTGAACTCTGCAAAATGTTACACTTAAGCTACGCCGACTACTTTGCATTTGACCTGCTGTAGAGAAATGTCGGCTAAATGTTTACATTAAAAATGATATTCTGGCCTGTTCCGGTTTCTAAAAAATTTTAGAAATTTTTTGGGAGAGACCTTGAATATTGTGACCTTGAATAGTGCAAAAATGGTTACAAATATAAGTATTATTCAAAGTATTGTCCATCGCTGGCCTCAATTTTTTCCCATTTTTCTGGCAATTTTCGGATACCAGCTCGGAAGAACAACTCGTCTTTTGAGGCAATCCAATCATCGACCCATTTTTGGCATTGTTCATATGAAATAAGCTTCTGCTGGGACAGGCCATGTGTCAATGACCGGAACAAGTAGTAGTCGGAAGGAGCGATGTTTGGAGAATACGGTAGGTGGGGTAGGACTTGTCATTTCAACGTTTCCAAGTAGATCTTGACCGGTTTTGCAACATGTGGCCGAGCTTTGTCATGCTGCAAAATCACTTTGTCGTGCCTTTCTTCGTATTCCGGCCGTTTTTTGCTTCAGTTCGCGGCTCAAACGCATAAATTGAGAGCGAATTACGTTCCCCCATGATCGTTTCATTCGGTTTGAGCAGCTCGTAGTAGATCACGCCGCGCTGGTCCCACCAAATACAGAGCATAAGCTTCGTGCCATGAATATTCGGCTTTGCGAAGGATGTTGATGACTGTCCGGGCAAAACCAATAACTTTTTACGCTTGGGGTTGTCGTAATCGATCCATTTTTCATCGCCAGTCACAGTGTTCTGCAAAAAACGCTTTCTCTTTTGGCTTTCGAGAAGCTGTTCACAAGCGAATAATCGCCTTTCGACGTCACGCGGCTTCAACTCGTATGGCACCCAGTTTCCTTGCTTTTGAATCAATCCCATGGCTCATAGACGTTGGTTGACTGTCGACTCATCCACTCCCAATGATTCTGCTAACTCCTGAAGTGTTTGGCATTGGTCCACATAGAGCAATTATTCGTCTTCAAACGTTTTGGGTTGACCCGGTCGTTCCTTATCTTCGAACTCAAAATCACCACTTTTAAAGATTCCAAACCCCCTCCGACACGATTGTTCAGATAGAGCATGCTCGCCGTAAACTTCCACTAAGATTCGATGACCCTCGGCCGCACTTTTCTTTATATTAAAGAAATGAAGAAGAACTCCCCGCAAAACACTTTATCTAGTACGAAATTCGACATGTTCGAGGCAATATTTATATTATTGACAATAGGCTTTAGCGGCAAGAAATTGGAAACTCGAATATTGGTTCATATACTAGTGGCGGCCTCTTGTGTGAAACGCTCATTATTAATTCAAGGTGCCAAGATATCTCTTAATTCAGTAAAAAATCCAAGAACTAGCACGTAGAATGATGATTGTCCTAAGCCGATCTAAAAACATGTGTCAAAGATAGGTCAGTTTCAGTTTGCCCAACCGTTATTAGTGTATACAGTGGTCGAAATTTGACCTTTTGTCTTACAAGTATCCTATCAGAAGAATATCAATAAAACTAGAATATCACGATAAACGTTTTCGCCGCTAAATCAGGGCCACCCAGAAAAAGAGTCGCAATCAGTGAGCATGTATCGGTATGCTGTGTCACTGTGTACGGCCGCTCTCTTTACGTTCTTTGTTGTAATTTAACTATTTCTCACGCGCGTGCTATGGATAACCGGCCCTATACAAAGTGCCAAAATGTTATTCATAAAACTTCGGTGCGAAAACGTTTTCAATTATTTTTGTTTGAAATATTTATTTGATTCCTCTTTTAATATTTTGCCAACAAAAACAGAATCAAAAACGGAATCAAAAACACAATCACAAACATAATCAAAACACACTCAACTAATTCACGCCAACATGTTTGCAAGGGCACCCATAACAGTTTGGAGCCTAACGTTGAGCAGCTCGACCGACATGCGATACATGTGAGCACGACTGAGATAGCGAATATTTTACTCTCAATTGTTCCAAGTGAATCCAAAGAAACCGAAAGCAACAAAAAAGAGAGCAGCTTTGCGGAATACGCTACATTATTATATTATTCTATCATGGGCTAAACGTTAAAGTGCATGAAAAGATGTAAATAAGGAAATGAACATTGTGTGTATACAGCGGCGCTAAATCACAAATTTTCATCAGTTGCTTATTGCTATAGCGTCACTCTTTGAGTTTTCATTTTTTTTTTTTTAGCAAATTGAGAGAGCTGAGAAAACGATAGTGCTAAGGTATTTTTGATTGGCTAAGGCCATTACCAGGTCTTTAGCAACCTTACGCAATAATTTGAAACAAAAAGTACATTTGTCTCCTGTCCTCTTCACAACCTTTCCAAAAAAAAAAAGTAAATCGAATATGTTCTGTTTAAGGAGGTTGAAAAGGTTACGAATTTTTTGCACTTACCTATTTATAAATTGATATACATACGATGATCATTGTTCAGAATAGACGCACTGAGTAATTACTTCCATGTGGTATGTTACTATTTTTAAGGTTTTTTATGCTTCCTGCATTAAGCCAGAAGATTCAACTTTAACATTAACCGAAAACTTGTTGAAATACATCGGATCACAAAAGTATTATATTTAGCTAACATGTAAAACTATGCAGTTTCTCCCTCTTAACCGAAGTCTTTTAAACGACTTCTTTGTAGAAGTATTTTCATGGAAAATGGGCGCTTTCGAAGCTCAAAATTACAAAGGTAAAAGAATAATTCAGTTTTATTTTTAATTCGTAATGAATTACAAAATTTAGACACATTTGAATCATTCATTTTGAAACAAAATTGAATTGAATTGAATTGAATGTCGAATCATTCATAATGTAATTCATTAAAGAATAATTCAAAAATATATAATTCATTATGAATGATTCAAATTTGAATTCAATGATTTTTTCAATAAGACTGATACAAAATTTTAGAATTCAATGATTCGTGCTTTCATATTTCAATCTTTTACAGTTCTGGAAGAGATATTATGGAACATTTTTTTAATAAGGAATTACAAATTTGGATATATAATGTATCTACTTAATTCAATATTTCCATTCTGAACTCGTTTACCTGTCTTTAGTTTAACATTCTTAGTGTATTATTATGCAAACAACAGTAGAGAGAGATAAAACGATAGAAATTTTTATCTTTAGATTTTTTTGCTTTCAAATAGTAGTCAGCAAACACTTCCGTCTGTACTCGACAGCTTCTCTTCTCCATACCTTCGTTTCACCAATAACGATTTCAATCCTTTAGAACCACAGCTGTCTAACAATAGCTTAAGCATGCTTTCAGGCAGCATTCACTGAGTCAATTGAATTCATATTGTGAGCAATTTATATTGGCATCATTTTTCACAAAACATAACGAAGGAAGCTTTCGCGCAGCACCAACTATACATATGATGTTGATGATGATGATGATGATGATTATGATGTTGATGACGCTGGCGACAAGGATATTCGCGTACTTTACATGAAGATTTTTTTTTTTTTTGATTCTTTCATTTTATGCCTTCACTTGTATGTGTGTTTTCGTTCTTCTTGTATATATTGCAGAAACCGATCCGGAGGTTGTGAAGTCAACAAATCAATACGTCACCATTGAGAATCTGCACAAATACACCAACTACACAGTATGGGTTTTGGCTTACACCAAAGTAGGCGATGGCATGAAAACAAAACCATTTTATTGCCGCACCCATGAGGATGGTAAGCGAAACCGCGACGACGCGTTGTGCAACATGGTTCAATGAACTCAACGAGTACTTGTAGTGCATATAACGCTGCAACGCTCTTTCACTATATTTCTTGTAGTTTTATTTACTTGTTATATATCTGTTTCTCTCTCTCTCTCTCTCTCTCTCTCTCTCTCTCTCTCTCTCTCTCTCTCTCTATCTCTATTACAGTGCCCTCAGCGCCGCAGGCAATCAAGGCGATACCAGCGTCTAGCGCAAAAATCATAATCTCCTGGCTACCTCCGGACTATCCCAATGGTGACATTGTAAGTCAGAACGCAACTCTTTTGCTAATTAAGCAACAATTAATGTCGTTATGTTTGCTTTCTTACCGCTCCTTTTTCGACAGACCGGTTACACCTTTTATATGTCTATGCTCGAGGGCGGACGTGAGGAGGGCACGCATAAGCGTCTACTCGGACCATTTGTGGAAATGCATGAGACAGTGCGCACCCAGGAATCGGCAACATATCAATTCTGGCTGACAGCCTCGACTAAAATGGGTGAGGGCGAGAAGACCCAAGTGGTAACAGTGCCGCCCAACAACAAAGTACCAGCGCGCATTGTCTCCTTCAGTCAGCGCATTGTAACACCGTGGAAGGAACATCTCGAATTGCCGTGTCGTAAAGTGGGTGCGCCTGCTCCGGTAACCATTTGGCGCCAGGATGGACACAACATGGAGACAAATGCACGCAAAACCATTGCCAAGAATGGTACACTTTACATACACGAATGCCAATCAATCGATGCAGGCAATTATACATGCAGTGTGGAGAATACCTGGGGCAAGGATGAAATTGTCTATAATATTGTGGTTAAGGTGCCACCGGAGGCACCCAACTTGACCGTAGTTAATGCATATACGGATAGTTTGCATTTGGAGTGGCTGGACAATAGTCATGGTGGCAGTCCCATACTGGGCTATGTCATCAACTATAAACGCGACAATGGCGACTGGGAGGAGCTGCAAGTGGATGCCAAGACTAATTCACATTTGCTGAGCAATTTATGGTGTGGCACACGTTATCAACTGTATATAACAGCATATAATAAAATTGGCACTGGGCTGCCCTGTGACATTGTCAACTCCTATACGAAGGGTAATCCTCCCGTACAACCGAAGCATTCACAAATGATAACAAATAACTCGACAAGCGTTACCTGTTGGCTGGATTCCTGGGGTGATGGTGGTTGTGGCATATTATACTTTATGATCGAGTCACGTGTCTATGGGCGGTCAACATGGAATGTGGTCTCCAATCATATACCTCCTACTGAGCGCATCTTTACGGTTAGTGAGCTAGTTCCTGGCACCAAGTATCAACTGAAAGTGACGGCGCACAATAATGCCGGTTCGACGACGGCGGTGTATAATTTTACAACGCTCTCAACGCAGGGTGGTAAGTGTACTGAATAAGATGTATCAGCGCTTAGTTTATGATAAACTGCGTTATTTCAATATTATTTCAGTGCTCTTCAACAACGAACACTCTATTCCGGTCTCACATATGAGCGATAGCCCCTTTTATGCCAATTTTAAGGTACTGCTGCCCGTCTGTTTGTCTATGTTTATGCTGTTGGGACTTATAGCAGCTGTGCTGCTTATACGCAAAAGAAGTAAGTTGAATTTTTACTACAATTTTATATATGTAGAGTATATTGCAGCGTAAAGTAATACCAAAGACACTAAATATACTAGATGGCGCATCTCGTACAGAGGCTTTGAATATTTATTTCTACGCTTTGAAAATAGAATGCATCATAAAACGACTAAGCACGCTCCTTATCGTCACTCTGCTTCCTATATGTCGTGCGAAATGTACTGCCAGCAACATTGGCAGTATTTACTTTTGGTATGAATACTCGATTTTTCAATGTCGTGCCGAGCAGTCAATATTTGGTAATACTAAATGCTCTGCAAGCTTATAATATGCAGAGAAAATCTTTAAAAATAAATCTTCACAAAGCTGAGATGGTTTAAGAATCACCCACTTAATCTTAGAAAAGCAAATTAAATTAAGAATAGACTGAAAGCATTGGTTACTAGATTTATACGCAAACTCTTTTCACAAAACGTTGAAGAAAAGTCAACCACGCCATTACCAAATGGAAGAACTTTTGATAAAACGAAACTTACTTTACTTTAGTTGACATTACAGTTCTATACGGGGTTAAGTCAGCCTTAACAAAGTTTGCCACAAATCACTGTTTGCAGGTTCCAATCTCCAAAACCAAAAGAACCAAAGATTTTGTTTTGTACATCCACATAAGTTTCACTCGGCCAAGGCTTTTTTCTGACACTCGCTTCCAAAATACGACGCAACGAATTGACATATCTACTACACCTTATATCACATTCCATAGCGCATCAATTAGAAAATTCGTAGCAGCCCCTCATACGCAACCGCATCAGCAACGTACATGAGGACAGAAGGAATGAATCACTTATAGAGCTGTATCTTGCAATGTTTTTAGATCTCCTTCAAGCGGATTCATTCGTCAAACCCAAACCCACATCGTTTGGCAAGCCTGATTTTTCGTTTTACTTCTACTAAAACATGTTTTCGGAATGAATTAAATATACGAACTTGCTGACAACTTTAAAGTTGTATTGCTCGACTCAGCAGTTTTTCTCCAGTTGATGATTTTTAGTGTTATCACCACTGGAGAACATATATTTAGTTTTCTTCTGTTTTGCTTCTTGTTATTGCAATTTCAACGCGTGCCAATCACAAACACTTCTACAAACAGTTAGGAACTCACAAAAATAATAGCAAAGCGCACACAAAGTAAAATATCAATTTACTATCTTTTTGGCGTGCGCAGAGTCGTCTCAAGTTGTATATTTAATATTTAATATTTGTCTGTGTACGTTTGTATGTCACGTAAAGCTTATGTGTGTTTGTTTTGTTGTGCGAGTGGTGATTGTTAAAGGCATTTATGCCCAAGATATTCAACTGATTTTAATAAAACACAGATTGTGCACATCTGCAAATGTAATACATTCAAATTGTACTGTCACACAAAAAGCGGATTGAAATATAGTGTATAGATCATCTGCATATACAAGCTGATAAGGCTTTTGGAAGATTTGAAAGATGAATGCTAGACAATTTGATTATTAAGAACAGACTAGATGTACTATTGTCAAATGTCAAACAGCATATCGTACACTTTCGAGCATGATTTTACATAGGTCGATGAGTTTGCTAGGGATGTTCAATGTAATCATTGCAGCAAATAGCTCACCTCTCAGCACAATATCAAACGCTTGCTTCAAAAATCCGTTTACTAGTTGATATATTTAGTTTGAAACCACATTGGTGTGGCTTAAGACGATCGCAGGTAACTTTTGTAGTACCTCTATTCTCCCAACAACCATCTAACTCTTTTGAATCTGATTAAGAAATAGATCTCTTGCGTTCTAAGCCATTCAGACACTTCTTTCAGCGACTACTGAACTCTTCTAAATAATCCCAAAATAAATTCCAGGAAGTATTGCATCTTTGACCCACCAAGTCACCCAAAAGCATTAACATTTTGCACTGACGGTTCTTAACTTAATAACTACGTTGCAAGTGGAGCCTTCTCTGTAAATAGATATATCCTTTGTGCTACCAGAGCAATACATCGGACCCAGGTAAGCGCTCTCCAAGATGTTTTGGAAAATGCTAATAGCGAGTCAAGGCAACGCAACTCATTTTAGAATAATCACGTTATGTCAAGCAACTCAATATCAGTGAACAGTCTCTGGATATTTTTTAAGCGATGGGCAGTTCAATTTTTTACAACCTCTATCGGGATGCAACATCACCAAAATGGATATATGATAGGCAGTCTTTGGACTGGCTCATCTTACCTAAAAGAAACGAAGAATTCTCGGAAAAACTCTGTACCTTTTCCACCCATTACCAGACACTGGCTCTGGGTATATATATTTCATTTTATTTTCCCATAACCAGTAATAGCTAGAAAAATGTCAGACTCCACCCTACTGGCTGGCTAAAATGACAACTGTATATGAAAGTAATACGAATTGAGTGTGTCAACCAACGAATCAAGCTAATATTTCTTTAATTGACGCCTAATTTCCTGCTTTCAGAACTAAGCAATCAGGCACGCTTGGCCTCCTCCTCCATGTCCGAGTCACCATCGCTAGCGAATCTGCAAAATAAACAGAATCGTGATCAACAATATCTCGCTGTGCGCTGCAATCCCAGCGGTTCAGCGCCGCGTGGCTCCAACTCCAATGACTCGGGCAGTTTTGGCAAAGCCGAGGGCAATGAATACATCGAAGATATCTGTCCATATGCAACATTCCAGTTGAACAAACAAACCTACAGCGAAAGTTCTTACAGTGGCAACGTGTACAGTGGGCCATATCACTCGGTACGCGGTTCCTTTGTCTATCACGATGTCAAGCCGGAGAGTTATCATGTATGTTGCAATTAAAATTTAAGTTTTTTAAGAAAATGCTCAAAGGAGTTTTGCTACATTTACAGTCCAAGGAGCCCGAGTATACCAAGGTGCGTCGAAAAGTTGGACGCCTACGTGATCCACACTCCGAGAGTCAAGGTACGCAAAACGTTTTTGCTTAAGTTTAAACTAATCATGTATCATATTTAATGTTAAGTATCATGTCATCTAGTCAACAAATACATAAAAATAGATTTAAGCGTATTTTTGAAGCAAAATTTGTTGTCCAAACATCTACTGTCATATCGCATTATATTCCATTCCATTATTATTTCTGTAAACTCTATGATCTTCTATACTATATTTTTATATGATTTTCATTTCTCTTTCTCTGTGTCGCTCTTTTATGTATTCATAACATTAAATTCTTCTTACGTATTTAATTAACATTTAACATTCACATTGCAAATTCAATTCATCTAAAAAACAAACAAAATCCATCAAATCGTACTAAACTTTTTAGAATCGGACAATCCAGGTTCAACAGATTCCGAAGTTAGGAAAATCCTAACACTTCACATACCAATTACAGAATATGACACACTCGGTTCTGAGTCGGACAATGATGTGTCTGCGCGTGCTCTTAACTCGGCAAAATATCGTGCGCAGCGTGGTTAGTATTGCTTTTTTAAAGAAGATTTTGCAAAATTTTGACTTAAAATTTCTTACATTTAGATACACAAGATGAGACCTCATCTTCATCAGAGACCACACCCACAAGTATGTCACGTAAATCGAAGCCGCCCTTTGCACAACGTAAGCCAGGCAAATCCGGCACTGGCGGTAAACGACATGTACGCAGTTCCAGTGGCTACTCCAGTCACAACGAAGAGACCACTTTTAGGTGAGTGTCGTATTGAATGCGAAAAAATAGCTATATAAGCAAATAGTGAAATGGCTACTTACAGCATATCCAACTATCCACCAAACTATCAGGACCACATAAATCCACCAGCACGTTTTTCCGATATTAATGATAAATCGAAAACTCAAACTTCGCCACGCATACGTGCCAATCCAAAACTACAGAGGGAAGCATTTCAGATAAATGTTTAAATATTTATGAAATTAAAAACTAAAAATACAAAAAAAAAACACACACAAAAAAAATAAGAAACACTTAAAAAAGTTGTAAAAACATTAAAAATGAAGCTGAAGAAAAAGAAAATATACATTATAACGGGATATATGCATAGTATGAATAACAATGAAAAGTTAAATTTGTAAAACTAAGTAAAACAATTACTTTGTACAATTCGTTGTAAGGCCGAGGCCCAGACCCAGGAAAGTATTACAAAATGGCAAAATATATATATATATATATATATAGGCCTGTTCCGTTACTAACTGTCGGCAAGATTTTACGAATGTGAATTCGATAAAATGCTAAATAAAATTGTATTTTAAAATTCTATGTGCAATCAGCAATGGAGACTCACATTATACAAGTAAATTCGTCTCTCACAATTTTCCAAAAGTTGAGAAAAATGTACCATTTTGACGAATCTTTGCGCAAGTGAAAACCGGAACAGTCCAGCTAGAGAAGTGTCATGCAAAGCAACTTGCGCAAGGAAATATTTAAACGAATGAAAGAAAAACATTTTAATATGATTTAAGACAATTTTACATCGAAAGATGTGTTACATTTCTTTCAATAACAAACAAATTTTTAATATTATTTCAACAAACATTTCTTTCTTTCCTTCACCGATATATTATAACAGTTTACAAAATCGAAGATTTGTCTGCACGTCATATCTGAATATGATTTTCCTATGCATTTGAGTCCAGTAAACACGAAAATAATATTTAAAAATTTATTCATGGAAGCGTTTTTGCGTTATGTATTTTCAAAGTTTATTCTTCAGTATAACTCGAGTTCGAATTGAACGACTTCGCCAAGCAGACACTCCAATGAAGTTAATTAAACATTCTTCGCAGACTGCGGTATTTGTCTATAATGAAGATCATCCAAAGGCAGGAAAGCAGTCTCCATGCATACCACACAGCATACCAACAACTTTAAAGTAACACCAAATTTTCCACTCACATTGAATTGAGTCTCAATAAAAACTTTGCTAAGAATTTGGACAAAGAGGAGATCATTTCCGATCAAGTTGCACACAAAAATAATATTGCTATTATTTGTTATAAATTTTTTTTTTTTTTTTTTTTTTTTTGGTCTTCCACTGAAAAATTAACTTCACCATTTATCCATGGATTTTCATCAAAGTACTACTTAGCTTGTTGTTTTCGGTAAAAGTTTGAACCTGTTCAAACTGGTCTTAACTTTGCAATTTCTACTTTCTACGACGATGTGTTAATTTGTAACTTTATTTTTGCCTGAAAAAACTATTTCAACTTATGAATATTCGCTACCAATTGAACTACTAAGCCGTTCTCAAAACTATGTAACGAATTTGAGTGATTGTTTGGCCAAATCGGTCAATGACCAGGTGCACGAAATAGAGATTTAAGAAAAAGATGGTATCAGAAGTGGAGATTTCTATGTTGCCGACAAGGAACACCTCCATAAATGTAATATGGTGCAGGATTGGAAGCTTTGTTGGACGAAGACGATGCACAAACACAAACAGAACTCGCAGACCAAGTAAGCATTAGGCAACAAACTGTTTTCAATCGCCTATTCATCTCTCGGATGGGTAAGAATCAGAACGTTCTACATAAGTAGAACGAGAGGCAGATGGAGATGGCGTCGTATTATTACTGGTGATGAAAAGTGGATTATTTTTAGAGCCTCAAGCGTAAAAAATCATGGGCGCAACATACACATCGACCGCAAGACCGAATTGCTTTTCCAGGAAGACCATGCTCAATATTTGGTAGAAACAGAAGAGTGTGGTCTATTTTGAGTCTATTTTTGAGTTAAAACCTGGTGAAACGATCAATCTCAAACACTATCAACAATAATTTATCGATTTTAACCTGTCGCTGTTCAAAAATCGTTCAGAATATCAAAAAGGGTAACGCACGGTCTTTTTTCTGCAATACAATACAGCATTCACAACACGCTACAAGCACTCAACTGCGAACTATTATCCCATGCGTACTTGAGCTCTTCCAATTAACACTTATTTGCATTCATGGACAACAACATTTGGCTCATGCGAAGACTTTCAAAAATTGCAGAATGAATGATTCGCGGCAAAGAAGAAAATTAATACTGCCGTGGTAGGCAAAAATTGCATCCAGGATAGAACAAATGTGTAACTAGCACTGGAGCATACTTTGAATAAAACAGCTTTTAACATTCTTCCGAATTTAACGTGATTTTTCTTCAGAAAAAAAACTCCATTTCGTACAAATTCAAACGCTTCCATGAACAAATTTCCAAATTTAGTATACCAAATTACATGGGTAACTTGTTATGCATATGATATGGTGTGCAAAATGGCTGTAAACTAGTATAATCGGCTATTCCCAGCTAAAATAAATAAGCAACAGAAAAAAACAGTAACCGAATGATGTATGAACAAAAGACTTATTTATATACACTGATTATAATTAGTTAAACTATATTTAGTACATACAATATATATATAAATAAATGTTAAATAACAAATAATTAGTTTAAGTCAACAAATGTATAAAATCTAAAACAAAAACAAAAACAAAACTATAAATTAATTTATTGAATATAAACTAACCGACCTGTTCTGGTACTCACTTTCGGAAAGAGTTGAGAAAGTGAATTCAATAATCATGAATTCACTTGCATTGAGTAATCTGAATTTCACTTGATCAATGCCAAGTGAATTCAAAACGCAAAATCGTGAAAAAATTTCCCATACTGTACTTGTCGTATACACTTTCACAAATCCGAATGAATGTGAAAACCGGAACAGGCCTGTAGATGAAACCAAAAACAAAACAAAATCTTAAACGCCTTTGTGCTAAGCGATATACTTAAATACTTATTAATTATAATTCGTTTGTAGTCAAAGATAAAATTCTGTTAAACAGTTTGTCGTTTGTTTGGTTTATATTTCATTTCTTCAAATGAATTTATTTAAACAAAGTAAGAAAAAAAAAACAAAAAAATAAGGAAAACTGTTAGCTAGTTATTTAATAAAGTCAACAAATGTTGTAAATATCTAAGAACATGAAGAGAAAAAAAGTATATAAATATAATAAATAAAATAATCTAGTACTAAATGTTAGTCAAAGAAACAAAAAAACCAAAAAAAAAAACATGAGTGGCCAAAAAAATATGAAGAAAATGTCGTAAACCAGCTTGCATTTTCCATTCCAGTGCAAAATATCGTGCAGTAACAAATACATACAGACAAGTACATAGCTAAACAATAGTATTAATTGATATAAAAAGAAAACAAAACAAAAAATACACTTATAAATACATATACAATATATACAAGTATATATTAAACCATAAGTTAGCTAACCTAAAATGTGCCGAAACTATTTCAGTTATTCTATGCGAAATTTATTTTATTCAAACTGCTACATTAAATTTATACAGTATGTGTTAAAAATATGTGCCCAAAAAAATGCTATTGTTGATATTTATTTACAACTTGTTGCATTTCTTTGTAACCTTCGACCTTCTGCCTATGTGTCATTCCACCTTCGAGCTATTTTATGGAAACCTTTTTTATTTGCAATGTTTCCGACTGGCAATCTAATACAGATATTTCATAAAATATACCATAAAATATTCGACCTTAGCGTACAGCAGGCCCCTATATCAAACAGCACCGTAAAAAAACTACAATCCAGATTAAGGAAACCAGAAAATTGTAGCTTAATACGGACGGTACAGATATAAATGCCCATATAAATGACAACTTTGTTCCCAATTAGACTCATGTAATATAAATCCGCCATACAAATAGGTCTTCTGGTCCAAATAAAACAATTCCATTAACATCTATTTTTAAATTTTAGAATTAAAGATTTAACATTATCAACCAGGTCTGGTTCTGAGTGATCCCAGTTTTATAAAAAAAACAACTACTATATGAAAATAAGATAAACAACTTTGCAAAAACTGACAAGAATTTGATAAAACTGCACCCGGTTGATTACGGAAAAGCCCCTGTTGTTCAGCTGTCACCACGAGATAAACTCCGCATAGAAGCTTTTCTCCCAGTTGTAAACTTCATAATCACATCGCTATTACAATGAATATCAGAATTAAAATGACCTTTTTTCTTATTTAAATTTACGGATTTATTGTGGAAAAATGGTTACAAATATATTATTCAAAGTATTGTTCATCGCTGGCCACAACTTTTTCCCATCTTTTTGGCAATTTTCGGCTACCAGCTCGGAAGAACGACTCGTTTTTTTATGGCAATCCAATCATCGACCCATTTTTTGCATTGTTCATATGAACTGAACTTCTGCTGGGACAGTCCATGTGTCATCGACCGGAACAAGTAGTAGTCGGAAGGAGCGATGTCTGAAGAATACGGCGTGTGGGGTAGGACTTGCCATTTCAGCGTTTCCAAGTAGGTCTTAACCTATAGCGATAGCGTTCCCCCGTGATCGTTTCATTCGGTTTAAGCAGCTCGTAGTAGATCACGCCGCGCTGGTCCCACCAAATACAGAGCATAAGCTTCATGCCATGACTATTCTTTAACAAATATATAATAACACTTTAATAAATGACGAAGTATGTTGAGGTTGTCGTGATGGATCCACTTTTCATCGCCAGTCGCAGTGTGATGCAAAAAACGCTTACTTTTTTGGCGTTCGAGAAGCTGTTCTCAAGCGAAAAATCGACTTTCGACGTCGCGCGGCTTCAACAGTTTCCTTGCTTTTGAATCAATCCCATGGCTTTTAGACGTTTGTTGACTTTCAACTCATCCACTCCGAATGATTCTGACCACTCCTGAAGCCTTTGGCACGACACGATTGTTCAGAAAGAGCATGCTCGCCGTAAAATTTCACTAAGATTCGATGACCCTCGGCCGCACTTTTCTTCGTATTAAAGAAGAACTTCCGCAAAAACACTTTAACAAATGACACAATCTGCCAAAGACGCTCATTGACAATAGGTTTTAGCGGCAAGAAATTGAAAACTCGAATATTGCTTCATATACTCCTATGGGAGGCCTCTTGTTACAAAACGTTCATTATTAATTCAAGGTCCCAATACAACGACTTTGCATTTACTTGTCCACGGTGGTGACTAATTGCAGTGGAGTAAGATCGTTCTCAAAAATTAAACTCATCAAAAACCAATTACGCAGGAGACAGGACTAAATGCGACATGCTGCTCCACAATTTATTTTTTGAGTTGAGTGTTGTATTCGCTCCAATAAAATCTCGGCAAGTTTCATTATCTTGTTCTCTAAAATAACGTTAAATGTTTTATCGTTTTTAACTTAATATTTGAATTAAAAATGCTTCCACCACCGTTATTTGTTCCCTCCTCTCCCCAATTATCTAAATTCGGCACTCCTATCAACATATATAAATCTCCTATAATTATTCAGATTGATCCACTGAAGCATTTTTTTGCAGTTTCAACCACAACTTCGTGGCCGGAGGGATTTTATTTTCGTCATGTTGGCAACACGGCAGTATAGACTGACTTGTCCCATTTGCAACGAGACCGATTCGAGGTCAGTACGTTGAGAACTGTCGACGCGACAACACGTTTCGTGAACAATGTCAATAAAGTCTCCCGCCAAGTGCGAAATACGAGGCGTCATCCATTATCTCGTTTGGAAGGGAAAACCTCCGTCTGAGATTTATAATAAGTTGAAAACTGCATATGGTGATAAAGCTATGAATCGTACAAGTGGTGTCGCGTCTGTGCATGAGTCTGCAATGTTTCCGCAAATCTCCAGATCTCTGCTACACGAAACAATCACAGAAACCCTCGGATATCGGATACTGTCCGCGAGGTGGGTCCCAAATGGTTGGTGGGAAACTACTTCGAGGAAGGCATCAACAAATTGATACCATGCTTCACCACCTGCATAGAGAGGAATGATGACTAAATGTACTAAAGTATCAAAATTTTAAAACCTACAAAAATTCAGTACACTTACTTTCTGGATATGCCTCGTATTTGACTTATTTAAATTAAAATAAAAAGTAATAGTAGGTAGGTTAATCGATACTACCTAATAGTACTTCTAAAGCATGTTCGGGAAAAATTTTGATAGCCACAATACTTACACTCCTAACAAGGTCTTAGGCTCGTCGTTCTCTCTTTCTAAATTAAATAACAGGAAGATTATTATACCTCTTGTTCTGGTTTTCGCATCTGAATAAATTGTTCGGAAGTGAAAATTGTTCATTTTTTATAGGCGATTTGAATTCACTTAAAAATTTATAGTTTGAAGTTTATACTCTCAATGCCAAGTGTATACAAATACCGCTATTATTTTCAAAGTGAAAAACGAACCATTATAACCAAATCACTTCCGAACAGTTTATTTGAAGAATTCCGAAACTGGAACAGAAGTTTTAGAGTTGATTATTCAGATTTGTAAGAGACTTCAGCATGCACTTGTACGTGAATAATGATTTTGCATGCTTTGCTTGATTTGAAAATAAAAACTCATCGTTTTACACCTGTGGCTTCCGCGGGAATTGTATTCTGGTTCACTTTAGAATACGGTACTTGAGTTGAATTCTCGTTTTTATGTTGAAGAGATCCATGATGGTTAAAGTTAAATTCATTGCTAGTGCGCTAGTGGGTAACAATTAGGTTTTAGGGTTGCTTTTAGTTCTTGAGAGCACACATGGATTTGTAGCTTCTGCATAACATCGAGGTTTGGATGTAGTTTTCGTTTCTTTTGGACAACGTGGATCTAATGAACCTGAATAACAGCTCGGCTTTAGAGTTGTTTTTGGCTGATTTACACAGCGGGGATCACTTGATCCGCAACTACAGCGAGGTTTTGTAGTCATTTTCGTTTCGTTTGAACATTCCGGGCCTGTTCCGGTTTTCACTTTCACAAATTCATATGCTCAATATTAGGTGATACTCGTAGTAGTAACCTGCCCAGAGTAACGAAGTCTTACTTACTTACTTAGGTGGCTCTACAACCGTCTACCGGTCAAGGTCGCACGTAGGTAAGCGCAGCATTCGGTGTAGTTTAGTGAGCGCCGGCGCCAGTCGCTGGCAATCCGGAGCTTCTTCATCATATTCTTGATCTTGGCATCTTAAGGTCGGACGTCCTCTCTGACGCCGTCCACCAATCAAGTTCAGCTTTCCGTCGTAAACCTTTAGTGCTGGAGCTTCGGGGTTCATCCGGATGAGGTGACCAGCCCAGTGCAGCCGCTGGAATTTAATCTGCTGGACTATGTCAACCTCATCATACAGATCATACAGCTCATGGTTCATACGGCTCCTAAACTCGACGCCAACTCTAAGGGCCAAAAATCCTACGAAGAATCTTTCTCTCGAACACTAATAAAGACGCTGTATCCGTTGATGTCAGTGTCCATGCATCTGCGCCATACAGCAGGACCGGGATTATCAGTGTCTTATAGATTTTTATCTTCGTAGTTCTAATTTGCAGACAGCGGGGTCTCCTTTCTTGAAGATAGGACAGAGAACACTGAGATTCCAATTGTTGGGCATGCATTCATCGGACCATCTGGACCGTACCAGCTGGATATCTGTACCAGCCCTGTGGAGGGACAGGACATTCCAGGTGCATATCCGTAAATCATGGTCCTTAAATCGTTTGCGAGAGTCGTCATCATTGGGGAATTTTATCATTGGGGAATTGTGTCTTCACTGCTAAGTTTTTTTTTGCGGTGGCGGGAACCAAACCCAGCGCACCAACCCCTAATTAAGGGGAGTGGTTGCCTTCTCACAATTTGCTCACCACGGATATTCCGTGGATTACCCAGGGGATACGTGTCCTAGCGGACGTTTGTGAGCTGCTTGTGCCGTTTGCCAAAGAATCGTAATTTGACCGATCCAAAGAGAAACGGCCAAATAACTTTCCACTTCTACAAACGACCCCATCAAGTAACGAAGTCACTTCCGCAAAATATGTGAAAACCGGTACAAAGCTGATACTCAAAATATTATTACTATTTGGTGGCATATTTTTAACACAGACTGTATTTTTTTGTGTTTCTTTTTTTAACTCAACTCCAAACTGCTTACTACATAGTAGCTTAATGCAAATACAGATTAACAAAACAGTTGTTTTAAAACAACAACAAATAATGGAAATAGCTGAACAACCAAATAAAAGGACAATATGAACAGATATAATATACATACAAATACACAGATGGTACTTATATGGTAAATATACAATATATAACAGCAGAGATAAAAACGATATCGGTATAAAATGCAACAAAAAAAGTAAAGTAAAAGTAAATTATTTTTGCCCCAGTTATAGTACACGAGATGAAAACCATGCAAAAAACAGCTGAAATTAGCAAAAATTAAATATAAAATGTTGAAAATAATATTAATAAAAAATAAGCAAAGAGAAAGTATTAAATGCATAATAATATACAGGTCTGTTCTGGTTAACACTTTCGGGCAGATGTTGCGAAAGTGCGTGAATGCAGCTTCGCAAACTTTACCGAACTACCGAAAATGAGCACCGGAACAGGCCTGAGTAAAACAAATTGAAAAAATTTTAACATAAACGTGAAGTTAGATATTAGCAACTTTTCAGACTGCACAAATGAAATAAATAAGTCAACCTTTTTAGAACCAAAAAACTAAAATAAAATAAAATAAAAGTACATATTCACTTTTTGGCAAGCAACTACCGTAAATAAATAAACAATGAAAACAACACTAAATAAAATTTACATACAAAAACTAAATACTTTTGGTTGTAAAACAAAAAAAAAAAACACGAAAAAAGAACGGATTGAAGATTATTAGAAACGTAAACTTTAATAAAAAAAAAAAAACTGTTTGGCATAAAAATACGAATTCTGAAACGATGTTAAATGTAAGGACGTTTATTAAGCAAGAAAATGTAAACTGCATATTTATGAAAGATTAAAAAAAAAACAAAAATAAGCACTTAAAAAAAAAAATTCTGTAAATTCAAAACAAAATTTGATGAACTTTGAAAAAAGGAATTAAATAAAGTTTAATATAATAAATACAAAGAAGTCACAACACTAAAAACATTTGTTTTTCTTTGAATAATACAATCGGTTCTAACATTATCAATAAATTTTGTTGCTTTTATTTACAAACTGATTATCATTTTATATAAATTTTTTTTTTTTTATACAATTTTAGATTTAATTAAATGGAATTTGCTTTTAGTCCATTCATTGTAGAAGAAAATATAGTAAAAAATTTAAAATTTAGCTTACAGTTATATAGAGAAATGCATAATTTCGCTTATATCTCTTTAACTATCGACTATATCGAAATGTTGTACACGCGCAAAGAAAATACGAACAATTTACTAAAAGAATGGCATGTAAAATTTGTTTGTAAATGGTACCATTTCCGTGACAATTGCTGTTTAGTGCAAAAAAAAATACACTAATTTTCGTCTCTGGAAAATTTTTTGATTCGAGCATTCGAGTTAAAAAATGGAAGTAAGCAGAGTATTGAAAGGGATGAAGTGTGTTTTAATATAGTGTCATTCCATTCCACCCCCCCCCCCTCCGCACCTTTATCGTCGGTCAGAAAATTTGACCCTCTTTTAAGTGTATTTAGGATTCACTGTTGTGGTGAGATTATTACGTTTCATTCATTCAGCTATACTGTATCTTTGTAAAAGCTCCTCATATGAACCAAATATTATATTATTTAGTGGTCCCATCTGGATGCGGGACATTTTAAAAGAGTTATTAAAAAATCAGAACAAAAATGGGTTACATTTTAGAGGACTGATCTGGATCTATATGAAATATATTGTAATGACTGAATTAAGTTAGAATATATTTAGCATTTCTAGACTAATTAAGAACAGAAACAAAAAAACTTCATACAAAACCTTGAAAATGGAGGACAAGTTTGTATGGGGGCTACCCCTTATAAATATTTATATCTATTAGAATGCACATAAGATACCCCAAATTAAGCTTTTCTAGCTTTAAGATCAAACCCAAAAAAATTGCATACAAAAACTTAAAGTAAGAGCCTGGTTTGTATGGGGACTATGCCTTAAAATGGTGTTCACACAGAGTTGAATCATCCTAACGGAAAACGGGACTGCGACAGGATATGATGTATTTTGTACATAAACCAAGATATGGCTAAGTTAGTTCAACTGGGATCTTCTCTGCCTCTTTTATTAAATGCAGACCTTCAGTCCTTGTCAGATGTAATGAAGATGCTGTTTATTTGCTTAATTCTGAGTCTGGCCAAAGCCGGACAATCGCATAGCAGATGTAAACTGGAATCGTCATTCTCTAGACAGAGTCTGCACTCTGTTTCTAAGGAGAGATCTAATTTATGTAGATGGCATCTCAGTTGATGATGACCAGTAAGGTAGCCCATAAGCAGCCTCAGATTAGAGCTATTGAGATGTGCGTTGGTTTTAGGTTTATAGAACGAAAGCTTATAAAGTAATGCAACTGATCTTGCCTTCTCCGATGACATCAGCTTTGAGTAAACGATTGGAAAGTTAAGGAATTCTTAACTCTTCATCTTCCATTTAAGAACGACAATGGAAGATGATCATATGGAAAATTTGATGTTGATGTATTTTGTTCAAATTGTTAGCCGAAGATGAAATTACGTCATAATTGAATTGAATTGAATACGCCCGTTCGTCCGGATGTATGACACAACAGATCTGAGGGAGACTTCAAACTTGAACATTCTCCTTGACCATGCAGATCGTTATTATTATAATTTGTGAATGCCACGCCCACAATATGGCCATTTTACCCATATATGCACACCTTTCAAGGCCGCAATTGCCATTCAAATGAACTTTTTTTTAGTCGGTTTTTGTAGACACGTAAAATAAACAACGATTAAGGTTCATGTATAGCGGTTGTTTGAACGACGTTATATAAAAATCCTTTCAACAGTTCAATATTATTACGGATAACAACCAACTACAGCTATTCGTCGAGATTTTTTTTTTTTATTACTTTAAAACTTTGTAAACATTATACTTTTTTTCTAGTTGTGCAATGTTTAAAAACACAGTTTAAAGCAAATTGAAAATAGGATCTAGTTATAGAATTTCGAAAATACATTGGACGGCCAGAGCTGCATCAGTTAAAGCAGTTTCCATTTCGTATGAAGCAATTCTTGAAATAAATAAAGGCTCGAAAGATTTTGATACACTGCCACGATGTAAGGCCGACGGTTTACTGCATAAGATACAGAAGATCAACTTCATTTGTTTCCTTTTTTTTTTTTTGCAAAAATACCATGTAGAAGTTCTAAAATTTGACAGAGATCTTGGAGACTCAGAGTCTCAATATCATTGATGCATTAAAGTTGTACACAGTAATTTCTTTCAAAGAAATGAATAATGACAGTGAGGTGAATGCTTAAGTTTCATTTGCAGAAAAATTTAACATTGATTCTTAACTTGATTTGAAAAAACATCATCGATCCTAAATCGCTAAGAAATTCGTGAATCTGACACCGGATTCGTGTGCAGCGATCCCAAATTACTAAAGAAAAGTGTTGTGAGTAAAAATTTATTTGAAAAATTGATGTGAAAAATCGCATTTTGAATGGGTTATATAGTATGTCCCAGTGGTCGCCAATGGTAAAAATTAATGCAACTATTTTCGCAAGTTGGCAGTACAAGAAAGCATTTATTATGATGACTTGCTACCGTTGACGACCATTGGAACAGTCAGATTGGTTGGTCGCGTAGGTGGTCAAAGTGTACTATTTTTTCTTTTTTTTTTTTTTTGGAATGCGGAAGGTTGCCTGCAATTACTCCAAAAAACTTTGATTCTGTAACTCTACCCATCTCCAAAATATTGTAGCAAGAATAAGGTGGAGAAAAAGTTAAGTTTCTTCGACCTTAGAGTGATCTGGAAGGCTAAAGGATTAATCTGCTATTCTGACTGCCACAATCAGTCCGTATTGAACAATACATTGGTGAAGAAAATTGATTCAATAGTTTAAAGTTCAAAGGTAAAAAGTCACCGATGTACCAGTTTTCGTCAGAGGTTCAAAATTCTTCTGGTATGTTTAACCTAAAATCTACAAAAGAATGGGAAAAACAAATTCCAATCCAAAAATTTATTGAAATTTTTCAAATTCTGAAATAATTCATAAAAAATTGAACAATGACGTTGTGAAAATCCCGAATGCATCCATGCTGAATTACAAGTTCATGTTAACTACTCTTCAAATTGTCACAATTTGGTAGACAACCAAAGTTGCTTTCAAACTTAAGATTGGTTTTACCGAAACCTTATAAAGTAATGCAACTCATCTTGCCTTCTTCGGTGACATCAGCTTCAAGTGAACGGTCGTTCAGCAAATTAAGAATACCTTTAAACTATTTAAGAACGAAAATGGAAGATGATGGTTCGAATGTATTCTGCAGAAGATATTATCGATTGATTTATGTCAAGACCGAAATGGTATTCAAATTTGGTTAATTAATTTAATATAAAATTTTCGGAAATATCGACAAAATACTGCAAAAAAATTTATATTTTACTGTGGTAACTTTTAGACATTTTGTGTGAAGTTAGAAAAGAAAGCTCTTATGACTTTCTTAAATTTGGGTTTTAGTTCTGTCTACTAAAAAAATTGGCGAAGATATCGGCGAAATACTGCAACAAAAACAAAAAAAAAACACTGTAGTTTCAGTATAAAAATTTCAAAAATACTACAACTCTAGAAACTTTGAAACTTTTGTTTACAACTATCTTCAACCTTTTTAATTATTTACACTTGGTTTAAAATTGCAGGAGATGTAAAGAATTATAGAACAAAATTTATTAAAATTAATTTTTAATAGTATTATTTAGTGACTATTTTTGTCGAAAACTGTACCACCTACAAACAAATGTTTCACAGTCTTCTCTTTTAGTAAATTTCGCGAACCTTCTTTTCTCGAAGTCAAAACTTCGATATCGTCAATAGTTAATAAAATATAAGCGAAATTATGCATTTTTCTAAATAACAGTGATGACAGGGAGAAGTTCCATTCCCATGACGGGGTTTTCTGTATTTTTGGTATATGATGCCTACTGTAACAATTTGTGGGTTTGCAATTTCTAATATTGCTTATAATGACTGAACTATTTGTTCTCGTTTCGAAATAACTTTTTTTTTGCTAAGACTTTATATTTGCGCAGCCCAAATCTTTGTTTCTTTTTTGTTTGTTTGTTTGTTTTGCATACATATATAAAAGTACATTTAAGCTAAACAACAACTAACAATAGGTATACATAAATATATATTATATAGAAAATATTACACACAAAGTTACATTTAAAAATTTGTAAATATGTTGATTTTGTTTTTATTTTCGTTTGTTTATTCGTTTGTTGATCTTTCAAAGAAGAAGTCTTCCTAACAAAGCTGCAATATTTGCATTTAAAGCATTCAAGCGTTTTATTATTTTTTAGTGTGCTACTCTATGTATATGTATGTGTGTTTATTTAGATTTGTTTGTGTGTGTGTGTGTGTGTTTGTGTGTGTGTGTGTGTGTGTTGATGTGTGCTTTTCTAGCAGTCCGTACGTATATCCGTCTGTCTGTTACTCATTTTCCGGTACAGCTGTGTGCGAGTTTAGTGTTTATAGCAAATAACAGACTTAGTATATAGAAAAACAAAAAATTAAAAAAAAGATTTAGTATTACATAGAGAATTACATACAAATGCTAACATTTTGCCTACACTTAAATTGTTTAATGTTTTTCTTTTAGAGTAAAAATTGTTTAAGCCTAATAAAGTAATAATAGTAATAATATTAATTATAATAAAGCAACGGGAAGCATTGCTAAGCCACACAAAGTTTAAAGTTAATGCATATGCTAAGAAGATTACAATCGTTCTCGACAATAAGAACGCCGATGTGTTTTGTAATGGCAAATATCAGAACATAATCGGTTTATCCTTGCACTGGTCTATCACATAGCCAGTGAAGCGTTTAAGGAACTTTGGATATTCGCGCTTGTAGACTGCGCGCAGTGCACTGGCAGGTGCCCAGCCACCGGGATTCACTGAAATTATAAGAATTTTAAGTTAATAAAATTATAGTGTGTATATATATATATATATATATATATATATATATATATATATATATATATATATATATATATATATATATATATATATATATATATATATATATATATCCCGTAAAACGAATTTACGCACCGACAGAACAATAGGTGATTTTGCAGGTTAAATCATCGCGTGATAATTTATCGCCTGTGGTATAACCATCGGGCAAGTGTGTCTGGCAGGCTAGTATGACCGTGAGAAGGAGACGCACGCATTTACCATTTTTGGACTGTAAGATAATAAAAACGTTATAAATATTAGATCATAGAATATATTGTGCATAATAAATTTAACAACAGGAAGCTTTTATTTACTTCTAATATGCTGCAAATGAAAACAGTTTGTAGAATGCTTAAAAATTTTATTCGATCTATTGTTTGTAACTTCACTGAGGCTCATATTAATCTATTGTGTAACCTATATCATGGGCTCAGCCGGCTTAACCTATTGTTTGTAAGCATGCAATGATGATTTTACACGGAAGCCCTCAGAGAAAACTGGAATAGCTTTATGGCAACTAAACATTTATAACAAGTAGGAGTGCTATAGTAAAAATGCATAAAATATTTCAATTAATTAAAACCAACGTTTTATTAATTGGCGCCCAACAGTGGGCCATGACGAAAAAAATAATTAAAATTGTTAAAAATAGTAATTTCAAAAAGGCGAACACCTTTCTAGAAAATGAAAAACAACCCCGTTTATTGCTAAATTTCCGCAGCCGGACTATATTTTACATACGGTCAAATCCACACGGCGATAGCGTCAGTTACTCTTATGTAACGAAAGAATTTTGCAGTATTGAATGTTACGAACTAGATTCTTGACAAGGGATTGTGGGGCAAGAAACTAGTAAACTGCAATGACAGTCAGGCTACGTTCAGCGCTCTTGAATTACTCCACTCCTCTTCTATAATTGTAACCGAAATCAAATTGTTTTTAGTTTGGACATTGCACATTGTAGTATACGTCTGAGTAGGCAAACGAAGCATTTCTATCCATCTTTCCAGCGCCAGTCATAGCAATAAGTATTTCAGGCTTAGGGATTTGGTTAGCTAATCATGAGAATAACATCTGCAAGTAGCGGAGCTGCAGTACCGCCACTAAACGTGTCACTAAATATTTCAATAAAACTAATTACACTGAACTAGCACAGTGAATACAGTTTAAGTAAACACAGTGAAATATATGGATAAAACGTATACCTCAAACGAAAAACTGATATACAGTAATTGTTGTGGTAACGACATCGAAAAAGTATATAAGTGATCTATCAGAAGCCAACAAAATTTTATTGACTGTAAATGGCAAAAAAAGAGAAGTCATCAACAGCAAATATTAATTTACATAAGCATTTGTGCGAGATATAAAAATATTATTGATTTGTGAAGAAAAAACATTTCTCAATATTTTCCAAAATTTTCGATAAACTCAAATGACTAATGGCTGATAAATAAATATGTTATTGCGATTTGTAAAATCATTGCAAATATCCAATGAATTCAAGTCAAAGTGCCATTTTCTAATTTGGGAACAAAAAAGTTTATGAGAAGTTTTACTTTTCTGCTTGCATGTCTTCTCGAAAAAAGTATGCAGCTAACATTTTAAGTGTTTGCATGGGGCTATGTCTTATAGAGGCCGTTGCACATGGCCATACAATTTAGAAATCTCAAGGAAACGTTTATATGTAGTAACACTATGACATTCTATAGTATCATGAAGATCTATTTCATCATATTATTAGTAAAAGTAGCATTTCGTTTTACTTAATATACCATATACTTTTACTTAATACACACACACACACACACACCTCTTGCTTTGCATAATCTGTAGAATTATTGCACACCATCCAATTGTCTGTTGCATCGGGATCGAGATTATCTGTTATTTTGCGCATATGCGACCAGAATTGTGCATCACGTTGATTCGCAGGCCAGATACGTTTATGCGTTTGCAAAAAGAGTAGCGTATCCGGTGAAATTTTCTCTAATATTGTACAATCCTCAAGTGTTGCTGCAAGATAACAATTTAATTAATTAATTAATTAACATGTAAAATAAACTGCTTCTTTCACAATTCAAAAAACTTACTCTCCCAATCGTTGCGGAATTCTGGCATGAAAAAATAATGGCACATTTCACGCGCTGTCACGCCCTTAACTGAATGATATGCCTTTAGCGGATCCATGACCATACCATTTACCTCCTCCTCACGTTTGTACATTTTGATTTCACCCTCATCGGCAAATATTTGCCAACCGTTGCCGCCCTGACCGACGCCTTCGCGTGCATGATGGAGCTGCTCCTTGCAAACGCGTTCGATCTGTGTATGAAAAAAAAACTTAATTAATGCACGAAAATGTCAATTTCCGTCATGAAGACACTCACCTCGGGCCAGAGTGCATGAGCTCTAGCCTGCGCACCAGTGCCAAACTCCTCCTGCGCCTCCTCGCCTTCGGCCACAGCCTGATGTGGCACATTGACAAGTGTCTGTGATTGTTGTGATTGCAGTTTCAGTTTGACGCGCAACTGCATATCCTCTTCGATTTTCTCCAGTCCGGTTTCAACAGCATCAAAGAACTCATCCTCGGGCAATGTGGAATGTGGACCTTCCTGCAAGTTAAATAAAATGAAAAGCAATTATAATTTGATGCAGTTTTTCAAAATAGTTTACGCTTAATTTAGCTAAAGTTAAAACACGAAAAAATGTTAATTTTGGTGGAACCGAAGCCTTAATACGCTTCACACTTGCGCTTTTTTGTACGGCAACACTGAAGTTTTACTTAAGTTGTTCAATTTTTGAATGATAGATTTAAAAACTATTATTATTTTAACATTAAAAATTGCTTTATTTCAAACATGTTCGATACAACAAATTAAATACAAAGTGTTTTTGTATGGGAGCTGTACCTTCTAGTGGATTAATCGTGGTCATTTTTGAACTTGTTAGAGAAATTCTTCTTAAAAATTTAAAAAAACCAAATTTCAAAGATTCAGGGAATTGAGAGCACACAGACAGATAGACGGACATGGCTAGAATTACTCGTGAGTTATGCTGATCACGATTATATATACTTTATGGAGTATCTGATACACCCTTTAAGGCGATCCAAACATTGTGACTAAATTATAAAACTAGTACTGTTTACATACTCTGTGTGAAGAGTATAAAAATAATTAAGTCAAGTTTATTAGACATCATACCAATCAGTCAGTCAGTCAGTAATTTAGATCGATTGCTGCCTGCCTAATTAATTTTAGTCTAGTCAGCGTCGGGCGATTATGACGAAACCGCCATTATTGTTTTTACTTTTTTAATTTCGTTTGCTGCTTTTGTCGTCAATCAAACTGTTGTCTATAATATCAGCCTAAAAGAGTACCTCTCGTACGTGTCTAAAATAATTTAATTAAACTTCGCCGCCGTCGTCGTTGTTGTCACAGTCACAATCGGAGCAAAAAGTTTCAGCTCTCCCACAATTGGCATTTCAATGCGTCAGTCTGCACAATAGCGCGACAGCTCCGCAGATTCTCGACTAGCTAACTGAATGGCATTCAAAGCGAGCATAGCTTGAAAAGATTATTCTGTGCCATGCATATGAATAAGCGTCAAAAGCTTAAACTGTCAGGGAGTGGGTTTAGACGACAGCGCTGGGCAGTATAGTTCGAGCATAATAATGCGATTGGCAACTGACGCGTGGCCTATGAGACAAGTGGTTTAATATATACAGGAATTTCAGAAATTAATTTATAAATTAATGCAGTCGCAAAATATGTCTGGAAAATAGAAAATAAATGAGATAAGTAGCTACGCTTTGAAGATTAACATTACCGATATGTTGTATGAATTGTTTATTATCAATTAGAATTCATTTTATGGCTATTCCAAGAATTTTTTAAAGAAGTTTGGGTTTGTTATTGCATTAATTCTATTAACGAAAAGGAAGCATTAAAACAAACAAAAAATTCCGTTTTAGCACGCCTTCTAGCCTAAACGGCTTCATTGGATTTTGACATATGAAGTGAAATACGATAATTCTCACACATAAATAACCACAAGGCTACTTGGCTTAATACCGTAATCAAATTGAACATCTTCTCGGACCACTACCCTGTCGCATTCAAGGTACGCACTACGCTTAGCATGGAGCACGCCGCACATTCCAATACTCAACGAAAACAATACTTCGAAACGCTTCAATCACAACAAACTAAACTAAACAACGCATTTAAAGCCAGACTATCCCTACTGTTCCGAGCTGAGTTATTCAAGACCGGTGGCGAAAAGTTGGTAAGGCGAATGCACAAACTCTTATGTAGTACATATATGCTCTAAGAATACATGCCCTATGATTGGAATCTCAGTGTTCTTTGTTCTATCTACAAGAGAAAGAACACCTCGCTATCTGCACAAACTAGCGTGGAATAGGTATCCATTGAATTGCTTACAAAACTATCCCGAGTACTGTGTAAACAGCTGAAGCCATACACGAACGCACTGATAGAACAGTATCAATATGACTTCAGACGAATTGACCAAATTTTTACTCTACGACATATTCTGAAGAAGAACCATGAGTACAACATATTTGTCGATTATAAGTTCCCTTTCGACACACCGATTAGAACGAAGTTTTTTATCGGTCTGTAAGAACTTGATGTTCCAGCAAAGATCGTTTGTGTTTGCATGTTGGCGTTATCACACCCACGTCAGAGGTCAGAGTAGCAAAAAACCATTCCTAGCCTTTTGATGCCAAGAAAGGTTTTAGGCAGAATAATGCTTTATCCTTTTTCCGTTGCCCATATGTAGAATGGTCGGGCAGGATCTGCCATAAGGAATCATCGGCACAAATGAACGGCGAATTGGTAAAGCGTTCACGAATATTGAAAAACAATCACGTCTCATGGTCCTAGTGTAGAACGAGGACAAGGCGAAGTATTTGGTAACCATTCAAAAACCGTCGTCGTCAACATCAGCGTTGTAGAAAATATCTACCTGGAAACAGATATACCAGCAACATCAAAATCAGGCGAAGAATCACACTTGCTAATCGCAACAAGCAATTAAGAATTAGAGATCTCTTTTGAAGTATGAAAGTAAAAAATATAAGACGCTGATAAGTCTGGAAAAATAGTAACTACAAATTTGATGCTAACAACAATCGCGACCTTTCTAGACAAAAGCAGTTGGTGCGCATTGCTACGTGGGACCATGACTGATAAACGGCTGTTCAGCCACATTAGTAAATAATGAACTCTGTAATCTGTATTCACATTTAATTTATTAACAGCTTAATTGATGAGAAAATAAACAAAAAAGTTTTGGTATAGATATATACAAGTATATATTATTCAGTACCACGCCTCCTATATAAGAGAAAAACCAAATTCGTTATATCTCAGCAACTTTTAACGCAGTTGCATGAGACTTGGAGCATGTGTAAAGGTCACCGTGAAAAATAAGATATACGGAAAAAATTCGTGGTGCCACAATATGAAAGCAGGAAGGGAAGCTAGTACTATATCAGAATATGTATGATTACTTATTTTGTGGTCATTGAACAAGAAAACTACAGCCTAAAATTGATGTTTTTCCACATAAACATCCAATGATTTCTGTTCTATACAAACGCACGTATTATAGCACAAGGTAGCTTTTCTACATGGCTTATTTATAAGGTTCGTTCTTTACAATTTTTATATTTGTGCAAGTACTTAAGGTCAGTATTGTAAATATTTCATATAAAAACGACTAATTTTGTATGCTTAAAGCATAAGTTAAAGTAAACCTAATTAACTTTAAACATAACACGGTGTGACAGTCAAAAAAACTTCTGGGATGCGACTTAGTGTAGGTTGTAGATATAGTTAAATGAAACCTTGTGGCATACCACCAATTTTTCGTGCACATCAAAATTTTGAAATAACGTTACAAAAAAAAAAAACGTTTTTTCGAGGTTGTTAGAGTTAAAAAACCATATGTCTTAAACTATACATCCTACAATAGTTTTCAATACGTTGTTGGAAAGAGAAAAGTAACACCTTTCCAAAAGTGTATTACATTGCAATCTCGGATTGCATGAGGGAGCTACATGTAAATATATATTGATTTTTTTCAGTTTTTTTGCGACTTTACAGTATTTTGAACGAAAATTAATAAGTCAAATTGGTATAAAACTATTTACTTTTGGTTGGTGCAGTTTCAAAAAACATTTAATTTTGCGTCTTCTGCATCTTATTTTATTAAAATCGAGTAATATTTGATTGAGTTATTGAACGCAAAGGGAGAACAACTTAAAAAAAATAAACATTGAGGATTAGCATTGAAGCTCTCACAATTTTGTTGATTAGATCGTGTGAAATTTAAAATGTGTGATAATAAATTTTGCCATGTTTCTGGCTCATTTACGAATATTAGTCGTAGGCGGAATTTTCGAAATAATACTTCTGCAGTGGAAACAAACAATGTTTTTTTCAATTGGTCTTACAAAACTAATCGCTGGTACAAACCAGAATATATTTGCAATGGTTGTTGTACATTATTAAACAAAGCGAAAGACAATGCGGCATTGACTTTGCCGTTTTCTGTGCCCATGACTTGGCATCATCAGCCTTAAGAATTTACTATAATGCCGCGACTCATCAACATATTGTGAAAATTTCGTTATCGGAATAGACACACGTTTTAGTCGTGAAAACGTGTTCTTTTTAAATAATAAAACATGTTTAAGGGTGTTCAAAAACATCACAAGAATCAAAAAATTGTAAAAAAAAAACCAAAAAAAAAAAAAAAATTGGTTTACCTAGCAAATACTCCAATATAGGAATGGAAACGTGTTAAGTCAAGTAAGGCACGTTTAGAAAGCTTCTTTCCAAAACCGGTAAGAAAATGAAAATCAGTGGATATTTGATGAAGCTATGGGCGTATAAAAAACGGTTTTTTACCCTTATTTCAAAATTTCGATGTGCACGAAAAAATTGTAGTATGCCACAAAAATCTATTTAACTATACCTACAACCTACGCTATGTCCCATCCCAAAAGTTATGTTTTGATTTTTTTTTTTTTTTTTTTTTGTCAAAGTATGTAATAATTAACAAAAGCTACACAACGAAAACAAAAAATTGTATAATAAAATTAATTCTATGTACAGACACTTCAAAGATTTCTGCATAAGATAGCGAGAAATCTAATCTAATCATTAAAATTCTTGAGTAAAACAATTATGGGCACGAAATAATAATGCGCTAGCTACACATTCCAAACCCAGTTTGGATATGGAATACATACATACATAAACACAAGTAAAAGCAAAACATTTATTACTCAAGTGTGCCAAGCGATGAAGTCATTCCCTGCTGGAGTCACATTGTCTGACACATTAAAAATTATGTGTGTAACCATAATTTATAAGAATTTTGTACTTAACAAACTTACTCCTTAAAAATGACAATTGCTTGCATTATTTTACTAATTATCACTGCTCAAACATGCAAAACTCAATAAATATCTGATTTAGTTAAACATGATACACAAATTACTACGTGCTTACCACGCTCTGCCCCAATAGTGCCGTAGAGGTCGCTGGAAGTGGTGTCGTCAGGCGCGATGGCCTGCTTTCTGCTCCTGCTACGCGTTTCGTGTTTGTTATTTAAAAACTTTGGGTTATAATTTGCTGAGTGCGCCAATTTGTTGCGCTGAGTGCCTAAAAAGCTGACTAAACCACTTTTGTAACAACTTAAACCGAAGCTCTTCAGTTGTGGTTTTGTTGATGTTGTATACAATTTATATTAAAAGAATTACATGAGAGCAAAAGAGACATATATAAAAAAAGAATCGAGTCGAACTGAGTACTTGAAACAAAAGTAACGAAAAACTAACAAAAGATTCTTGAATACCAACAGCAACAAAAACAACAAATGATTTTGCCTTCGTTGGGTGGCGGGCTTTTCAATGGCACAAAATTTTGACAACAAACGCACGAAAAATATACCAGCGAACGCGGCAAAAAAAATCCTTCCGCCCAGCACGAGCACACAAAACAAACTGTTGCTGAAGCTGAAGCTGCTGAATTCAACTCGGTTTCGTGTCGCCTGTGAATGTTAAACTTTACGCACACATTTATAGTTTTGGTATATATACACACACACACACACACACACACACATGCATAAACATGAAAAGGATAACTGTCGAGGGTTGAAAAATGTGTCAATGATTACTCTGCTAACGGTAGTTTTAGGCGGGAGAACTACTCACAACAACACTACCATCATTTAAAAGCCTACTACTACACACAGCAGCCACACCACATGCAAAAAGCTTTGATTTAACGGATTCTTCTCTTATTTAAATAAATAATTCAGTTCAGAGAGCATTTCAGAGAAAGCGTGAGAGCAAATAGTATGGTGTAGTTCGAGCAGAATTTTGATGATGTGGTTAAGTGTGAGCGTAGTGTCAAGTATGTGTAGAGCTGTAGATAGTCCTGTGTGTTTTGTTAAGCAAAATGCTTTTAAATATTTTGTAAGTACGCAAATAAGCCAAAATTGTTTGTTTAAAAATAAACAACAACAAAATTGTAAACCACTTGAGGAACATCGAAAAATTTGATTTAAATACTTGTGCATATGTGTTTTGTTAAATGGTGTTACTTCTTGCTTAGCTTTAAAAGCACTTGTTTAATTAGAAGCATTTTCTTACAATTTAAGTGAAGTAAAATCGTCATAATTTAGTGGTAACGTATCGGGCAAGCGTGCACAAATGAAGATGTACACGCACCGAAAACATGGTCTTTGAAGCAACATTTACCTTAAGCAAATCTCATCTATAAATTAGACATCCGACCCGTAAGATGTGTTCCTTGATTTCGGCTTCGTTTTATTTTGTCCAGTACTCTTTTAAAAAAATGTGTCCCTGCTCGGGCGCCAATTTTTTTATTTTTTTATTTTTTTTAATTTGGTAAAAACACGTCTTAAATTAAATAAATGCTCTTGTTTGCAATTGGCAGCCCTCATAAATAGAGAGGCAACAGAGTTAACAGAGAGGCAAAGAACAGCTGACAGATTTGCTTGAATCCTCAGTAAGAGACAGTTTGAATTTGTTAAGTAGCGGCATAATTTTGCCATTTTTCTTCAAAAAAAAGTACTAACGTAACTAGTAACGTAGAGCGCTACAGAGTGCCTAGAAACTGAGCATATGGACTTGGACGACCTTTGGTTTCAACAGGCAAACACGAATTACCACACAAACCATTCAACAAACGATCTTTTACAGACAAAGTTCGCTAATCGAGTAATCAGCCGTTTTGGTGAAGTCTACTGGCTTTCGCGGAACTGCGATTTGAAACCGTTCGACTTCTTTATGTGTGGTGGCGCTAAAGATCGGGTTTGTTCGGACAAACAGAGTTCAGTCGCTTAAACATAACATTGACCCGAGTAAATTGCATCTTAAATTCCAAATCAATGTTAAAAACGATAAAATCAATACAAAAATTGAATTGGACGCATAGATCGTGCGATTTTATACTGTTAAACTAATATCTTCAGTGCTAAACGAAAAAGTCTACAAGAATGATACAAAAACGATTGAGGTTTTGAAACGAAAAATTACATCGGTTATTCGGGACATTCTGGTCGCAATTCTCGAAAATATCATCGGAAATATGACCCAAAAAATCGAGTTTCAATATATGTATATCTGGGAAATAATTTTTAATAAACAATCCCTTTGCGTTTTATTTAAAAACAAAGTGCCACACGGCTAAATGAAACACTGTTTACATACAATAAAATAAAAAAACCTGTCCATGAAATGCTTGCAAGAAGTTGGTATGCGATTCTGGATCCACTAGACAACTTTTAACAAAATCGAGATGGACGAAATCGGATAAAAAAAAAACCGTTTGGTCTGAGCGGAATGAGGATCTCTACTAAGTTCCATATGTGCTGCTACCACAAGCCACATCTAATGTAACTACTAGCTACACAAAATGAGCTTAGTACTCTTCGTGTAGTGCAGATATTGCTATGAAGAACAAGAAGATTTAGAACAGATAATAATTTCTTGCCTTTCAATGGAGCGAATTATGCTATATGTTATCCGGAAACTTCAAATAGAGAAAATAGAGTGAAATTCTTTATAGTACGAGTATTTATCAACGACCAGTTAAGTCATACGGGAGACACAATAGATCTTTGATCACCATGGTACCGTTATACAATATTTTAATAGACTAATCCGATGAAAACGTTCTTTGAACAAAATCTAAAATGTTGCTTCCAGTAATAAACTCAGATACACAACTTTCAAAACCAAATTCAAAAAATAGTACAAAATACAACTGCAAACCCAAATTATTTTTGATAGCATTTATTTTACATTAAAGCACATTGCACATTAAAGATTACAATGCCCAAAAGACCAGTTTAAAACCACTGACATAGTTAATTGAACTTAAAAAAATCTGAACTTGATCAACGGCGCTTGTAAATAAATTACAAACGTACTGAAATATTTCGTACCGCCGCGGCCTCCAAAATAATTTGTCTACCTATATATAGGGTACAATGAAGAAAACCAAATATGAAAAAACCAGTTGCATTAAACGTACCACAATCTTTTTGTTTCGCAGCTTCAAGGCTTTTGGTAAAAATCGCACGGACGGCATTTTCGTAAATGTTTTCAATAAAAGTACAAACTTTTATTTACGTTTTTTCTTTTGTGGAATGAACTTTAATTTAGTTATTTAATTATTTAATTTGTTTTAAACGAAATAAAAGCAAACCGGGGAGGCGCACTTGCTCAACTTGAGCAAATAATTTAAGTAAAGTTTGTCAAATAAAGTTGTTGGCCACGGCCAAAAACTTAAATTGACATTAAAATTTTGAACTATTTTCGGTGGTTATTTTGGAATTGTTTGCTCAACGCGCGTTACGTGTGCACGCGTCGCTTGTTGTATGCGAACTGTGCGCATTTTGGTCAGGCCAATATTCAGTTCGGCATTCAACCAAGCTGCCAAATAGCTAACAGACTTGTCCGCTAAGTACACAAACAAACACAAGCGCAGCTGAAACGCTGTTTGTCATACAATTAAAGTTAAGCTGGGATTTTGTTGTTTATACGCTGTATACATAGGATCAAAAGGGTATATAACGCTTGTGCAAGTTTATGTAACAGATAAAAGCAGGCGTGTGGTAGATCAAATAAAATATATAAAAATATTTTTTAACAGTATCAAAAAGTTTCATATACATAGCAATATATATATATATATATATATTCGTCTGTCCGTCCGTATCAATGCTTTGATTTTGGAGACCATTGAAGATATAGTGATTAAACTTGTATAGCGTATAGACTTCCCAAAGATGTGTTTAGATTTATAAAATGAACGTGCTACCGCCATGTATGGCCTCTATACCAACCTATACCCGCATTTTCCTGTTAACCCGATTGCTGTAAGGTGGTTTATGTTTTTTGAGTGTATCTCTGAATGTCTGAATATTCATTGGTACGATATGAAGCCTAAACGGCTCGATAAAGCATCGTTAGATTCGTCTTGAATGCGGGAGAGACATAGACTATAATCTATATATACTCGTATATATATACACATATTTGTCCTCAACACACAGCGGAAATGCTTGATTGTTGATTTCTGAATAGTAGTTTCTTTTATGATAAAAAATTCCGATCCCAAGGGTGGAAAGGGGGAGGTGGTCCAATGTAGTATAGGGTAACATTTTTTTTTTTTATATAATCGTTTTCAAACTCAGTGATTCAGAGTACGTGATTCACCCAATTTGGGAAATTCTTTCCCATGGGCGTAAAGGGGGGGGGGGGGTGTTGTTATTCAAAGGTTATATTTTTGAGCAACATTGTTTCCATCCGAGCTTTGCCAAACTCTATACAAGAAATAATTAAACACGTGTTTCGCCGAATTTGTAACACTCCACCCAAGGATGAAATGGGGGATCAAAAGTTATATGAGTGAAAATTTATCTTTTATTCGATCGTTTTCAAAATCGGCTTGTATACTCTACACAATAAATAATTAAACACGTGTTTCAAAATTTCGGAAAATTCCTGCCCAAGGGGAAAAAGCGAGATCAAAGATTATTTTTGAGCAAAATTAGTTTACATCCGAACGCTTTTAAGCTTTATTAATATACTCTATACAAGTAATAATTAAGTTCGTGTTTCGTCGTTCGATTTTAGAATTTTTACCGCCAAGGGCGGAAACGGAGGGTAAAGTTTATCTTCTACATATATATGCGAGTATGTATAAGAATGGTTGTCCTGAATGATTCGTCATTAAAGTTCATCCGAAACTGTTAATGCTATCTAGACAGCAGTATACTTTTTGTGGTGAGGTGAAAATATTCATCAAGGCGTGATTTTGGGGAACGGTGGAAAACGGGGAATACCTGCATACCGTTTTCAAACTCGATTTGTAGACTCTACAAAATAAATTACTAAACATGTGATTCAATGCTAAGGGGCGAAACGGCAGTGAAAGTTATGTGAAACTTTTCTACGCCGGGCAACGCCATGTTCTTCTGCTAGTATTTTTATAAGCATCACTCATTTTGGCTACAGTAAAATGTATACAAAAAAAGAACAAACTTTTCTTCACAGAAGCTATACTATAAACATATTTTATACCATCTGCGAATATATACAATATATAGGTATGTCACTCTTGGAATGAATTCGAAGCTAACAATGTAAAAAAAGTTTCTAAACTGTCTCTTTTCCTTTATTGACATACAATATATAAAAAAGTTTTATCCTAGCACTTCCATAACTAAAAGTGAATCTAACGGTAGCTCAAATGTTAAATTCCATTAAGCCGTTTAGGCCACAGAGTATGCCAAAGAATATACAGGCATACATTTTCTATTTGTTTATGTAGAAGCTCTGCTTCTGTCTGCCGTCCCCCAAAGCACTTTTCTCGTTTTGTTGCAGTCGGGGTTTCTATTTTTATAATAAATCCTTCTTGTTCCTAGTTTTGTATAACTGTTATCAGCTAAAAACATTAAAATTACTGTAAATGGAACTTTTGTTAATTCCTAAAAAAAATGCAACATTTTATAGGAGCAATATAGAATATAGCCCCTATAAAAATATAAGTATACACCTACTTGAAAAAATATGTATAGACTTGTTACAGGGTATCTCATTGTCGCATACATTCGACTGCAGCGTTAATATTTATGTTTCGCATATTGTTCGTGAGGGTGGTCAGCATATACATACATAAATATATTTATGGCAACAAAAATTGACTAGGTGAGTGCATGAGAGCAAAACAAAAAAAATGTGTTTAGCATACAAGTGGTTGCTAATAGTACACCCGACACTTTAACAGTTCGGATTGGGGTGTTTTGGTCTGCATACGATTTCCGTGCTTTGTCAGCTACACACATAAAGCTCTTGCAGTTTACTATGCTGTCCGCTTACGGCAGTCACTGAACTTTGCATAGTGTGAACCCTATTCACTGAATATTCGTTTATTTTAGTCATTACAAATGAAACGAAGCATAAAAAATTGCATTTCTGCGCTTTCTTAAAATAGCTAAAGTAATAGATAGTGTATCTTTGAATGGTAACAAATGGAAAACTTTATTTCGAAAACAATAACTAAATAAAAATCTTTCGCTACATTTCATTATTGATATCATTAAACTATTGTAATTTTATAGGTAGGTACATAATACGGAAATAGTATATTGTTGTAGTAGTATATTGAACATGTAACTTTAGTGTAATTAAAAATTTAAATACATTTGCGTGCTCAAATTTTTTATTTATCGAAGATCAGCAAATCTGTCGAATGCGCGCTCTATTTCTCTACCATATCTACTTATACACTACAGTACTATATCAATTTGTTTACTACTCAAATAAATGCGCAGTCAACAATATGAACACACAGATAGAAGCATGGTAATCTGCCACTTACTCAATAATATACAAAATCATTATTAAGCGAAATACAAACAATTTTGCAAAAATCAACAAAATGTGTTAATCTCTTCGTATTCAATTCGTTTGCAACAGAGCACTTTTATACTCGAAGTTTATTCAAACAAAACGAGTCGTTTTAGGTACCATGGATGTATTAAAAGAGGAAGTTGCATAGAGTTTCAAACTACAACACTTTAATATACATACATATAGCTATCGTTCCGATGGACGACTTGGTTTAGGCTCTGAACCGAACTGCGGAGAGCGCAGATATCGCCAAAAATTGTCCACACCAACGCAAGTGACTGTATCAACCTTCAAGCTGTTCCAATAACAACAACATTCTTAGGATCTCATACAAATCTATGGTTCAAAGGCGGAGAGGCAGGCGGACTGAGTACCGAATGTGTTGTAGCGACCAAAACAGCTAAAGCTAGAGAGCTGATTTGTGCACAGTAGTTTCTTTTTACAGTTTATTTAATGGTCAATTAGGCGGCGTTTTTGCACACCTAAGGGAAGAAACCCTCATATGAAAAACACATTTTTTTTTTTTTTTTTTGATCCGATTGTCTACAAGCACGGTTTCTATAATTATTTTTTGTAAAATTCCATTCTCAAGAGAGTAAAAGTTAACTTTTTAAATACATAATTTGTTGTATTAAAAACGATTAAATAACCAATATAGACTTCAATCATAGGTATTAAAGAACACCACCCTTTACATAATTTCTATGTGCGTGGCACATCCACTACATGACACTACAAATAAACTCCGTTCCCAAGGACGACTGGGTTTTCGTCCCGGAACGATCTGCACAAGAAGATTCGTGCAGTCAAAGGTTGTCCAACTCAGCTCACATCAGCTCACACGAAGCTGTTACAACAACAACAAATAAACTCCGAATCCAAATCATACAAAAATACAATTAGACTTTAAAAACGTATAAAGACGCGCACTAGATGGCGCTAATAGTCAATGTATGAAGATAGAAGTTTTGGTATTAAATTGAATACACGATGTACTATTATACTATTCACACAGAGAGTTTGAAAGTCAGTTTGTCTAAAAGTTTGTAAAGCTTTAAAAGCGGCATCGTAGACCCCATAAAGCATATACATATATTCTTGATCAGCTCGTTGTTGCGCATTTTTTGGGGACCAATTTTTATGCTATCTAGTTGAGATTTTGCACATACTCTTCTTTTTATTGAAGTTTAATAGAGTATCAAGATTGAACATCCACGCCCACTTTTTGGGGTAGCCCCCATACAAACCAACCGCCCACTTTTGACTTTTTATATGAAAAACTATTTTATTGCAGTCAATATTCAAATTAATAATTGATATGGTAGCTTCTAGTGTACGGACGCTTCACATATACATTAATGGATGGGACACGCCCACTTTCTGGGGTAGCCCCCGTACAAACCTACAGCCCACTTTTGTGTTTTTGTATGAAGAACTTTTTTCTTACAGTCAATATTAGGTTGAAATGCGATTAAGTAAAGACAGTCCAGTACATATACAAATGGACGTTTCCCGCCCACCACGTTTTTTTTTTACTCTTCACACACAATGTTGGCAACAATTTAAAGAAAGCAACAGAGACTCCATAAAGTATCTATCAACACGACAAGACGAATCGATATATGTAGCTACTATATCCGTCTGACTGTCTGTCTGTCTGTCCGTCTGACTGCATGTCGGCCTATCGAAAAGTTTTTCAGAACCTTGCTTTGAAAGTTGGTATGGTGAAAATTTTTAAAACTAAACATCCATACAAAGATTTAAAAACTAAAGTATAACTCCAACGTTACCGACCAAAAAACGGCAAGCATGAAGAGTAGTTAAGGGTTCGGTGTCACCGATTGACTTTTTGTATTTTTAGTTGTTTGTACCTAGTACATAAGAACATGAGAACGAAACCCGTATATTATTTGTGCAAAACTTCCGTCGGCGAACTGAACGAGAAGGTTGGCGCGATGTCACAAGCCACAAACTGAGCGACAAACCTGCGAATCTTTTGACGGCGATATAGTTTGCGGATTTTTGATCGAACTGTACAAACTTTAGACCACAAATTTCTGAGGAAATTATCTGAATTTTTGAATTGACGTTTGATGAAATTCTTGGATGCGTAATTTTATTTATATAAATTGTACTATAAAGTTATAAAAATAATGTATTTTTTTATCTTGCGGCAGCTCATTTATTTCATATTATTGACTTGTTTACCAATTGATGTGCGTAATATGTATTTTGGCAATATTTATTTGAATTATTTGGCACCTTTTGCTTTATGGTTGCTGCTACTATTTGTTGATTTGTTTGGCTTGATGGAAGTCAAACGTGTTTGGCCTATTAATCTTGACCATCATGTACATGTACATGCATGAGTTTCATTTTGCTTGCTAAATTTGCGCTTTGGCTCTTGGTATTTGTTTTAAAACTTTTGCTTTTTGTTGCGTTTGTTTATGTTTATATGGCTTCGGTTTTGTTTTGCTCGATTGCGAGATTATGTAAAAAGTTTTATAGCCGGCGTAGTGATAAATGTTCGCATATTCTGAACAAATAATTGTGAAGATTTGTGGCGTAACAAATTTACAAGTTTGCATAACTTGTAGTAAATCTAAAAATTGTGCTAACTTACACAAAAAAAAATATTAAAACTCACCTCAAAATCTGGACCAGGATATGAGAGACGTTTCAGCTTTTCAATTTCCTCCTTGTTGTTTCTACAAAGCCATACAATATGGAAAGACATTAAAGTACTGACAGCATACACATATCTAAACACACTATATAAAACATACCTATTCTGTTCGTCTGCACGACGTCGTTTATCAATTTCACGCTCCAATTTACGCTTCCATGACTCATCGTTTTCGGAAATAATTTCAAGGCAATGTTGCAGTGTCGTCAGTACGCCGGAAGTTGTGGCACGAAAGGTAATTGACTCGCCCTGCAAACAGACGTATGTATGTATGTACAATATATGTGTAAGAAACCCGAAGTACATAGAATTGTTTAAACCCACCTTGAAATCAATCGGTTTCAGACCATCACCCAAATCAAGCGGCTTCTGATTGCTTCTATTAATATCGGAGCATGCATCGAAATAACGTTGCAGCGTTTCAATTTGTACGAAGAGTATATCCTTGAATGTTTCCAGTTCACCGACTTTCTCGCGCAGATTGCGTTGTGTCTTCTTAAGGCTGCTGCCACTGGCCACCGAGATCGTATTCGATTGCAGCGACATAGTGCTGCCATGACGGCGCAGTGAGGTTGTATCAGTGCTCGTGGTGTCCTCTTTGTAGAGTTGCAGCACCTCCACCCAGTGCATACGATCCTCACTGTTTTCGGCACGCAGGCACCAGTTATTGTAATTGTTTACAACAACATCGAAACGTAACTCATCCGATTCGTGGGACTAAATATAGATAATGTGAAGTGTAGAAGAAGAAATAAAATAATACGGAGAGATTAGTAAATTATTTATTTGTGTGCTATTGTGTGACGGGTTGGGTTCTTTTTCTTTATTATAGCGCCAGCGTCAATGAATCATAATTTTTTGTTTACATTTGAAATAATCAGCGAAATAATTAGAAATTCAATCATATATTATAGTCTTATTGTCCATTAGAAGGTTTATGTTATTTGATGAATTTATAGAACAACTAATTATGGCTACAGTAGTAAAAATATAATCATCTGTTATCATTTTAATGATCAAATAAAACAAAAACTATTAAAAACACGAGCATATTCAGTATCTACTATATATAGACAAGCGCAAATCATTCAAACCCTTTTTAATCCACTTAAACACAACATATTCGCTTGATTTTTTATTTGTTGGGAAGACCAAAGAGAAACAAAAAGAGGAGCATAGACAAATGTAAATTTTTTTCGAAAGTATTGCGTCTAAGGTACGTAAAAACCAGGTAACGCCCTTAGCCAATCACAAAGACTCTCTCTCCCAAAGCTCTTTATCTCTCTCTATCTCTATCTATTTCTCTCTATCTATATCTATCTCTCTCTCTCAGCTCTCTCAATTTGCTAAAGCTGCTACCTTTTTTGTTTCCGGTTTCGGTTAATTTGGTTTCAGTTGGAAGAATAGAGCATTTTAAAGGGCGATTCACATTGTATAGCATGTTGATCGATCAGCTCGTCATTAGGCTCGAAACTCTTGTGGTCGAACTTGCAAACATATTGACGAGCATCAGCTAAATGTGTCTTTGAAGAGGAATCAAATAAACATTTAAAACAAAAAAAGGAAAGTACAGCGCTGATTTAGAGGCGAAAGCATTTTCTGAACTATCCTCTATTATGAATATTTTTATTATTGTGTACTTTAAAGACAAAAAGTCTCTACGTATGTTTTAACAAGTAATATGAAACATTCAATCTGATTGAAAAATTCGATTCAAATCGGTTTTCGGTGATTTTTTCTTTCGACTAAATACATATATATATATTGCAGAATGTACATATAAGTAATGAATATAAAGCATAATACTTATATGGACAAATATTTGTTTACCCACCATATCTCACTACGATTTTTATACGCTGTTCGGTATACTTTATTCGAAAATACATTTAACATTTCATTCATGGATGCATTTTCACGATATGTTAACTTATTATTGGTTAAGTAGAAAGACTACCTAATATGATTGCCAGAACACAAAAACAATTTCGACATTTTTTTTTAACAAGTAATATGAAACATTCAATCTGATTGAAAAATTCGATTCAAATCGGTTTTCGGTGATTTTTTCTTTCGACTAAATACATATATATATATTGCAGAATGTACATATAAGTAATGAATATAAAGCATAATACTTATATGGACAAATATTTGTTTACCCACCATATCTCACTACGATTTTTATACGCTGTTCGGTATACTTTATTCGAAAATACATTTAACATTTCATTCATGGATGCATTTTCACGATATGTTAACTTATTATTGGTTAAGTAGAAAGACTACCTAATATGATTGCCAGAACACAAAAACAATTTCGACATTTTTTTTTTTTTTGATTCCAATTAAAAATTTGTAAATTCGCCTTTTATCATCTCAGTCTCACCTTCACGAAAAAATTTTAAACTGATATTATTTTAGCGAGTGTGTGTTGGACAGCCAATGCGCGCGGACCTGAAAGGCAGACTGAGGCACAGAAAACAAGCGAGTGTCGAAATTGAAACTAGGTTAACAGAATTCCTGGCTAGTTTCTACGCCATTTCATGTTCGTGAACGATATATAAATGTATCGCAACACACCGTATTTCAAGTAGTAGTACTAACACTAGATTTCTCTGTCCGGAACAACGCGACAAACTTTTGATTTTTGTCCGTCTGTCTGCCTTTCATGTCTGCTTTTAATGGCTGTCAAACACAGTCTTAATGATGAGGATTGCTCCAAATTTGGCAGTAGTTTAATGATGATATTGTAATTTGAAAGGACTATTTAATTTTTTTTAAATTTATACGGAAGCTATAGAACTATAGACTATATAGCTATATTGCCTCGCATTATCAATTGGAACATATAATTATTTCATTGATTGTAAGCTTTTCAAATGCCGGCTAGCACTAAGAGCATGTTTATGTGTAATATTAATCTAGCGCATTAAAAACACACCCCCTCACTGGGGAAACCGCAGACCGCATTTAATGCAGCGATATCGCCATCACGTCCAAAGCTAGAAAGTAGGCAGTGGCAATAGCGGCGACGACAACGGCGACGGCGACAGCGGCAGTTGTAATGATGGCGTGTAGGGCGAAACCATCAATGTCAAGCAATGAAAACATTGACGCTGATGACTTCAATAATTTTCTATTAGTTTTTCACTGTGTGTATTTTATATATATATACGATATATACGAGTATGTGCAACAAAGAAAACGCGCTGAAAAGTTAATTGATTGTGTGCTGCATTGATTGCTTGTCAGCGTTGACTGACCAATTTAACCAAAATACACACACGCGCACACACATAGACACAGGGAGAGCTTATTTATTCATTACATTTTTATTAGTTCAATTAAGCACACCAAATAGGTGCTGCCCCACCCCAAAAAAAAAAAAAAACACAAAAAACTAATTGAAAAACCTACCTTAATGGTTGCCTTGGCCAGGCTAATGGCGCCGCGGCATCCAAAATCTGATTCCGATTCGGATTTATAATACGATAGTGTACCATCCTTGAGTACTATATAGCGCGGCTGCCAGCCGTAGATATAGTTGGTCCATTTACTTAGATAGCCACGCAGCTCAACGCTGTTGTCGATATAATCCTCTTCCGAAGCATCGCTCTGTGAGCCACCCGCTGCGGTATCCATGGATGTTGCCGCACTGGAGCTGCTGGCAACGAGCGTATCATTATTATTGCTATTACTAAGCATTGTCGTTGGCATTGGCGTTGGTATTGGCGCCGTTGCCGTTGCTGTTATTCCGGCCGGCTTTAATGTATCATCATTGTTCAACATGTCAAGCGAAAAAAAAACGGTGACGACAAAGATTATCTCACAAACTGCGTGTATGGCGTAATCAACGTAATCAGGTGATATTCCAAATGTGGTAATAGTATTGGTGCTGTTGCTGCTACCTGTTAGATTAGCGCATAAAGCCACGTATTTGTCACGGAATTCGGCATTCAATTAATATAAACATAATTTTTGATTTTTGATACCCAGAGGCGGCCTTCGAAAGAGACAGCGCACTACTTTAAGTTTTCACTTTTTGTTTTACTAAACGCTGCACTTGCTTCAAATGCCGGTCGACGCTTACCGTTGACTGTTTAACTTTCTTTGTTTTTATTTCTCCGCACTCTTTTTTGTTCACATTTGCAGAATTTGTTTATTTATTTTGTCGCAAGCAGGGGCACACTGCTTGGCATGCGGGCATTAAAATTCATGATTTTCGTGTTGCCATCAGCGCAACTGTTCATAATTGTTTGCTGTCTGTACAAATTTAATGCTACAGCTATATTTAGTGTTGCCAACGTAACTAATTTAAATGCCATCTGTTTGCATTTCAGGCTGCTTCCGCCGGCAGCATAAAAGTAACGTACAATTTAAATTCAAAATTGGAAAGGGCAACCTATAATTTACAACTTTATTCTCACTGTTCCGGTTTCCGAATCTGAAAAAATTGTACGAATTCATTTTGACCAGCTGTTGCGTTGTTCACAAAACAAATAAATGTTTATATTTCAATTAGAGCATGTGGTTTCAAAAGTAAATTACTTTTTTCTCATAAATATGTGCGAATTGTGCTTGTGGTTGGCAAATATTTAAGTATGTTTTTGTCATGCGTTAAGAGTTTTACTATTACGTCAGTTATATTTAATACCGTGTAATATTCAATAAATATTTTTTTATATTAATACATCAATTTTTGGCGAATCACTACCGAATTTTTTGTTAAAACTGTTCCGGTTTTTACTTTTGTGGAAAACGCTGGAAATAAATTTGTCTACATATGCGACCAAACATTTTAAACCTTCTATTTCGCATTTTATTAATTACTTATACTAGTTTTCAAGAAAAATTTAAACTTTCTCTCGCACCAGTTTAGAGTAATTTGGATGCGCTGAACACGAAAAAGATACTGACCTTTTTTCATGTGGGTCTATCACCAAGATAACGATATAGTTCCAAATTCAGCCGCTTCAAAGATATGTAGAGTGAAAAATTCAGCAACATCATCCACTTCCTCAACAGAGCAATGTTGCATGTTGAGGTTGAGAAGTTGATCTAGACGCTTTTGGAAGATCGACAAGTTAGATTGTCTTGGCAACAGCCTCGGCTTCAGGGCATAGATGCACACAGGAAAACTGGCATCTATAATTTCTGGTAAATGATCAGAGTTGAGATCCCTAGAGTCGAAGGTACGCAGTCGGCTGGATGGAATGCCAGTATATACAGCATCCTGAGTCCTGAGCATCAGGATGACGAGTGACGAGATGACGAATACGGTTCTCAACAGGATGGTTAGCTGTATGTAAATCATATCCCAACAGCTTGTAGTAGGATCTACTGCAGAGATGAGTCTCACTCAGCAGCATAATATCAATATGATGTTGGCGTATGAATACTTCAAGTTTGTTAGCTTGATTTGTCAAAATGTAAACTGACTGAGTTACAGCTGATGAGACTCCGCTTACAAGAAACAGAGAGGGGAGAAACGACTTTTCAGACGCAAAAAAAAAGAACAAGAAAGGCGTGAGCTTGAGGATTTTGAGTTATGCCAAAGAAATTAATCTCGAAAGTTTAATCAAAAGACCAAGAATCTGACCGAAGTTTTCAAGCCCGGCCAATAATGGAAGTCTGGTTACATATGTACAGGAATCACTATGGAAAAGTCACTTCTCTAATCTACTTGGGGCGATGAAGAGAATAATACCGCCTATGGAGAACCATACCTAGAACCACCAATTGATGATAGCTCTCTTGTAGAGCCACCGGGTTATAACGAGGTTGACTCAATAATTAAAAAACTGAAGAATAACAAATCGGCAGGCTCCGATGAGTTGCCAGCTGAGTTATTCAATGCACCAACTCTTATGCAAAATATGGTCCGATGAATGCATGCCCAACAATTGGAATCTCAGTGTTCTTTGTCCTATTTTGAAGAAAGAAGAACCCGCTGTCTGCACGAACTACCGGGGAATAAGTCTCCTTTCAATAGGATACAAAATTCTGTCCCGCGTACTGTGTAAACGGCTGGAGCCATACACGAATGCACTGATAGGCCAGTATCAGTGTGGCTTCAGACCAAAGATGTTGACCAGTGACCAAATTTTCACTTTACGCCAAATCCTGGAAAAGACCCATGAGTACAATAAAGACACACACCACCTATTTGTCAATTATAAGGCCGCTTTCGACACGCCAATAAGAACGAAGTTCTTCAACGCCGTATCTGAACTTGGTATCCCAGCAAAGATCGTTCGGCTTTGCATGATGACGCTATCAACCACACCCAAAGCGTCGTCAGCGTAGGAAAGAACCTCTCCGAACCCTTTGATACCAAGAGAGGTTTCAGGCAGGGTGATGCTTTATCGTACGACTTTTTTAATCTCCTAATGGAGTACATTCTACGCCAATGCCCATACGTAGAACGATCGGGCACGATCTTCCATAAGGAAGTGATGCTACTCGCATATGCTGATGACATAGACATCATAGGCATCAACGAACGGCGAGTAAGTAGGGCGTTCTCGGAGATTGAGAAACAGTCACGTCTCATGGGCCTAGCGGTGAACGAGGACAAGGTCGACTACTTGGTGTCCACTCGCAGACCATCAGCGCGTCTTGGACAGTCTGTGAGTATGGAGAATTTCAACTTCAATGTTGTAGAAAACTTCGTCTATCTGGGAACAGAAATTACCGACAACAATGTTAGCCGAGAGATCAGCCGAGAGATCAGCCGAGAGATCAGACTCAGCCAGCAAATTAGAAGTGGAGCCCTCTCTCGAACGAAAATAAAAATCTATAAGACACTGATTATCCCGGTCCTGCTGTATGCCGAAGAAGCATTGACGCTGACATCAACGGATACAGCATCTTTAGGAGTGTTCGAGAGAAAGATTCTTCGTATGATTTTTGGTCCCCTTAAGGTTGGCGTACCGCTGTATGAGCTGTATGATGAGGTTGACATAGTCCCGCGCATTAAATTCCAGCGGCTGCACTGGGCTGGTCAACTCATCCGGATGAACCCCGAAACTCCAGCACTGAAGATTTACGACGGAAACTCGAACTTGATTGGTGGACGGCGTCAGAGAGGACGTCCGAGATTAAGATGGCAAGATCAGAAATGGGAGAGTCTGGCTGAAATGGCTTCGGCGGTCTGTTGTGATTCCAGCTTTCCGACATTTGGCTTTCGTTGAATATTGATAGGAGCCTGGTGCGTACTTTGGCTGCCACAAGTTAGTGGTCCGAGTTGAGGTTTGGACCTCGTACCGTTCGCACATCTAAATCGATGCGTGCCTTTCATCGATCACAACATGATCAATTTGATTACGTGTGTTTTGATCGTTACTGCGCTAAGTAGCCTTGTGTATGTCTCGGTGTGGATATCTGGTGCTGCTGAATATCATAATCCGACCTGCGGCGAAATCGATTAGCCTCTCTACATTGCTAGTAGGTAGAGGTAGAGTCGTGAAGGGTATACTTTCCTTCCCAATATTTACATCCTGATTGGGGCAGTGCTTGTAGAGACGTTCAAGACGCTCGCAAAATTCGTTAAAGACCTATGGAGAGACAGGAAATTTCAGGTGCATTTCCGTAAATCATGGTTTTTGCGGGGGTCGTCATCAAAGGTTGACATATGTAGGTATTGCATAATTTACATAAATAAATAAATAAATAAATTCAAAAATTTGCTTTTTTTCTGTATTTGCACAATTGTTAAATTCGTTTTGGTTTTTGTTTAAATTAAATTCATTATTTACAACACAATTCATAACAATTTAAAATGCTAGTATTTAACAATTAATCTGCTAATAATATTAATAAGTAAATTAATTTAAATAAATAATTAAATAATTTAATAATAATTAGTTAAACTACAAACAAATGACTTTCAGTATGCACTCATTACGGTGTTTGTTACTTTACAATTTACACACACAACAACTAAACTAAACGCAATGACTAAATTAGTTTGATCCTTGTTTTTTTTTTTTCATTTCTTATATCATTCACACATAGTGTGGTATTATCAGTTTGTCTGCCAGTTTGTAATGCATGAAAGGAGACATACAATAAAGTACTATATATAATGTTGATCTGCTCGACGAGACGATTCGATTTAGATTAGCTGTCCGTCTGTCCGTCTGTCCATCTGTCTGTCTGTGCACTTTTTTGTTTCAATTATGGAGATATTTGGCTGATTTCCGGTACAGCGGCTTATTTTGGTCCTAAGTAGGTAGAGTATGTACATCAATGAGCACTGCCCATTTTTAGAGGTAGCCCCCATACAAATCCACAGCTCACTTTTAGATTTTTGTATGAAAAACTTATTTACTTTATGTCAACTTGAAATTTGATATCAGTAGGTGTGTCCCGCCCCCATTTTTAGGTATAGCCACATACAAACCCAACACCCATTTTTGCCTTTTTGCATCAAAAATATAGAAATTTTTAGTCAATATCAACTTGAAATTGGATATGGTGTCTCATCAAGTGTTCAGTGTAGCGCTCATACAGACTCACAGTTCACCTTTCTGTTTCTTGGTTTTTACAAACATTTCGTCTTCTTTATAGTAGCTGCTAAGAAGTGTACACAAATTTAAACTTCGTGTGAATGGTATTAAAACTTCGGTATCACCGAAGTTAACGATTTTTCTTGTTTTTTGTTTCTTTCTTTCTTTTTTTCTGATAGTTTAAAATTTTACATATAAACATTTTGTTTCTCCGTATATTCCGCATTTGTGGGTAATTCATTCGTCACTATTTCGGCTTCATGACGTTCCTTGGGCAGCTTAGTGCGTTTTAGCTCTATGGCCTCCTCTTCGTGATATTCATTTGATTGAGGCGCGCTGTGTTTTCAAATTAAATATTAAGTGGATGTACTTTAAGTAGTAAATATGTATGTTTAAGCATACCTGTATTTATTTTGCAGCGCTTTAAAAACGCTCTTCGGACAGCCTTTGTAGTACGGAAAACATTCACCGGGCGCTTGGCGACCCTCGCCTATTGACTGTGCACGCACATAATCCGGCAGTAGCTCAGAGAAAGGCGATTTTGTGACGCTATTAAAGAATTAAATAATTAAAGAAATTATTCATTTTGTTTGACTTCGAGGCTTAAGGCTTCTTATATGAATCATAGAATAAATTAATAATAAAAACAATAAAATTTCATACAAAATCTTAAAAAATGAGCTCAAGTTTCTATGAGTTCAAACAGACGGTCAGACGCACATTTCTATAACGATTCGTCTTCCGAATGTGATCAAGAATATATGTAGTTTGTAGGATTTCCTGTTGCATACATTTGCTCAAACTTAATATGCCCTTTTACCCTATTGGTACAGGGTATAATTATCCTGCCTCATCCACTATTTAGTATGTATCTGACATTTTCTAGTTTTTTGTGGGTAAATTTCTAATAATTTGAATTTTATTCTTTCTAAAGATGTTTCTTACATCAATCTCCATAATATGTATATCCAATAGCATCCATTAGAACCACCACCCATAAGATATAGATTGTAGCATGTATAGCGAAATTCTTTCTTATTGAAGACAAAGTCTAGTAATTTGATACGTTGTACATTCTGATCAAAAAATAATGACAAACAAAGAACCACGCTTGCGATATTAGGCGCGTTCAACACAGACTGATTACTGATTTACGCTGACTTTGCTTGAACTCGAAAATCTCATAAATCTCTAGGTGATTCCGAATAGGCCAATAATAATTATATTGAACCTTGAGAGAATCGTTGAAATATGTATTTTCAACTAATTCGGATTACTTTGAAGGAGGCAAAATAAACATTGAAGAATAATTGAACAGTTTTCGTTTGATTGAGATATTCCGCGTACCTTTCGTTTGGACGGTTTATTTATTTATTTCTTCGAACTTTAAATAGTTTAAGATCTAGAATTTGTTCCTATTTAGTTTTTTGCCGCTCTTCGGAAACTAAGTGGCTGCGTATCACTTGAACTCTACTTCTGGTTTCAAATTCTACGAGAATATTAAGTTTCTTCTTACTGATCGCATAATCTGCATTCAGAAGAGTTGAGTATGACCAATGTATACAATTTAATCGGCAGTGGCAATTTTAAATGATTTCTACCTAGATGGATTATGATTTTGGTGCTGCTTGAGTCCTAAACTTCTAAACATATCTTTGCTTGTTTAGAAATACTTGGCTCTTAGCGCAGTGCTATCGCTTTACTTTATTTCTTTCATTTCGGATTAGTTCCAATAAAATGCATCTTTCAGTGTCGCAAAATGGCTCTGGTTTTATTATACAACTACGCCTATGACATTTGCATAATACATAATGGTGTGTTGTTTTAATAAATAGGATTTTTTCTACAACCAGAATTTCTTGTCGGAGCATCTAATAAAGTTCTAGTCAAATTCTAGTCTTTTCACCACGTAAACGAAATACCGTTTCGTCCAGGCAGAGAAGCATTTCAGAGAAATGTCGGCAATGGGTTTATTTTTGAAGATTAGTAATCTCCCTACTAGTCTATTAGTTATGTCACAGAGTAACTCTTTAAACTTTATACTTGTTATAATGACTCTATTATCTGTTTATTGAGTTGGTTGTTTACAAAAAGGCTCCATTTGAAAAGTGAAAAACTCTCCGCTGTGTTTAACCTTTTACTGTTTGTATTCTAATGTTGGTTCCATTAATCTCTGATTGGGTCTATTTCTCTCCCTGCAAGACACTACATACTATCGCATGATTTATATTGTCCAATAGTTCTTCTATGTCTAGAAATGCAAATAATGTAATTTCGTTGTGTTCAAGAATTCTTCTGATTGCTTTCATCAGATGCAGTAATGAATTCCGATGCAATACTTTTTATTTATTGTGCTTGTTTATCATTTTCTCCCATCTTTTTTAACAAAAAGTATACCAAATTCTTTAGGAAGAGATACATCATTTTTAACATGTCTTAAAATGAATAACTCTTCTAATATCAGGCTACAGTTCATAATCTTCTCTATTTATGGAACTATTGTGGACATATTTCTTCCACCTCTGAAAGGTTCCAATGTAGCCGAATTAAGGGTTTCTTCATTTATCATAATCATGGCAACTTCTATGTTAGCACTTTTTAATCGCATGTAAGTCTCCTTCGAACAGAAAAATTCATACGTGTCTTCTTGTAATTGGTATTTAAATGTTAATACTAAAAAATTCCCATAATCCAGATCGGGTCGCATGGTATTTATTCATTACGTTTATAAACTATTACACTCACGTCAAAAACAATTTGGTCATCTCGCCGAAAACACCAAAATGATCCAAACTGCGTGCGTGTATCTCACAGATGGTGCGCAACAGACACGCCTTACCATCCATGCCAAAGGTAGAGAGAAAATCCTCAACGACACCGTAGAGCAGCACACGCTCACCGCCATGAAAAATATGCTTGAAGCGATTTGGTAGTTCGGGATACTTCAGATCATGCTGCTCCTCCGCTGTAGGCTGCTGTTTTAGCACAAAATTTGGATACGTGGCGCTTTGTTGCTGCTCACTGAGATCACGTTTCTTGCGTTGCACGTTCAAATAACGCGCTACATAATTTCCCAGCATCTTGCCAGCGGAATGACCAAAAGAGCGTGTAAAAATGGGCGGCAGATCACCCAAAGGATTTTGATTATCCGTTAAGCCAAGTTTATCGAAGTCAACTGAAATATGAAATTATAAATTAGTTAAAATAAGAAAAACAAAAAGAAATAATGATTTTGTTACGTACTCGTTACAGGAAAACTGATTGTTAAATTCGAGAAGAAACCCTCCGGCGGATGACGTACTAGCGGCAGCGCTATGGTCGGCGTAAAAGTCAAAGAAGTTCCAGGCGGCAACGCCAAACGACCATCGTCGGTGATCCAAACCAAACGCTTCTGACGCGAATGCGGCTGTTGTGAGTTGTTGTTGTCGTAGTTTGAATCCTCCAGCGCTAATTCATCGGCGAGCGTATTACGTTGCGCATTATTCAAGCCCAATTCATCGCTTAGTGTATTTATATTGTCGCCTATACTGCATTCCATGCAGATTATAAGCAATAAAATTAATTTAGCGAAGCAGCTGCTAGCCACCACTTTCAAAGCCATTTCACAATAATGTGCTGCAAAAGACAAAAAAAAAAGAAAACAATTTAAGACTGGAAATTATTCAACACATTATTGTTTAGCCTGTTTTTATGTAATTTATCTTTATAGACGATTACGTTTCGACAATTACTTTTATGTTTCATCCCATTTCTGCACTAAAAATGGTTAATAACAATCGTTATTCATGGCGATTCAACGCCTTACAATGCCAACAGTTATTTAACTGTAGCGTAAATGCGGAAAAATCTAATGGGAAAAACATTTCCACACACATGCAGCTAAAGATTGCCAATTTCTCAGCAGCATTCCTGACTGCTTCCTCAGCGCGAAGCAACAACGGCTACGAATTCTCTAAAATTACTTCGCTAGGCGAACGAATCTCATCAGCTGTTTAACAAATCGGCAAACAGGTTTTCATCTTCATCTATTTCTCCATTTTATACGATTTTCCAGTTTGGGAATATTTTATTGTCGTCATCGTCATTAGTTTCATCGAAAATCGACAAACAATTGACCGCGGGCAGATGCGCCAACGGGGTCAGCGATGTAGTGTAGTGCTTTGGATTTGGAAAGCACATTGACACGATTTACTGACACTGCAGCAGCGACTTAAAGAAGTTTTGAGCGATTGAGTAAACAAAAAATGTTGCCAAAAGTTTAGATTAAACCTTTTGTCATAGTTAGAAAACCAGTGAGAGTGCTGAAATCGAAGATATTTGGCATGAAGTAGACAATGGTTCAGATGTGAGAAATAAGTAAACAATTTAAAGAAAATATTTTCCGAATTTGCTATTAGCAAATTATAAAAATACAAATTCAATAGATTAAATGTGCAACATACTAATTTTTGCAGGAGCTGCTGGGTTAAGTACGAGAAGCAAACGGTCTTCCATATTTTCTTTTCGTGCACAGCCATCAGAAAAAGAAGACTGAATTCTTGTGCAGACCTTTCTTGATTGCAGATATTTCTGATTTAGCCAACACTTGTCCGAAACATCTATCCAACATTGTACTAGCCACAGCTTGGTTTAGTGTCTGTATATAATGACTGGCATATGGGAACTTTTTAATCCGATGCGGTATCACAATTATTGAAGAACTCGCACCGAATTTGGAGAGTTTAAGCCAATATGAAACAAAAACCGAAATTTTGAGCTATCAAAGCGATATCCAAACTGTCACTCAATTACGAATATACTCGTATGTTCGAAAAATTCAATAAAATTGTCTTATTGGAGAAATACAAGAAGATTTTGGAAAGTTTTTTTCTTTTTTAAGTAAAACATCTTTTATAAAATAATATATAAGTGAAGTTCTTAACTCTTTTCGAACAACGTTTGCACAAGTAAAAAAACCATACTCTGCTTACTAACTCATCGTCTTCTCAGTTTAGAATCCGGAATGTTTTTCAAATACATGATGCTCCTATGGAGTGATTGACTCCACAGCAATTTGGGGATTCTTATTTCTTATGGTCATACAAAAATTCAATCAATGTTTGAGCTTGTATTTTTTAATGACAAACAAATGTTTATTCAAAGATAGCGTTACAATGTATTACCCATCGCTAGCCACTACTTTCTTAACTTTCGGCGGGACTTTCGATTTGAGCATATCCAAATGAAAAAACATTTTATCGAGTCTCTGTTGTGAACTATTGTTGGTAGCAAGCCACCGTGATGGTTTGAGCAGGCCACATTCCACTAAATCCAACATAACCCGCCATACACACAGAGCATGCGTCTGGAATCATGGATGTACGCATTTGCAATCGATATTGATGCTTGGGCTGGCTCACCCCACAATTTTAATGCTTAGGATTATCGCAGAAAATCTAGATTTCATTGTCAGTCACAATGCAATGCAAAAAAACTCTTTCGGTTGTGAAGTTGGAAGAGCATTTAGCACGCTTCCCGCAAATGATGCTTTTTTAGCACAAACACGAATATTTTTAATATATTAAAAAACTTCTGTGTTCCTTTTAATATATCAAATTTGTGATCCTTAGCTAATAATGTTTTCAATATAGGAAGAATACGAGTAGTTTAAATTTTCAATAAAAATTCTAGCAAATTGCCTAATCACTGCTATCGCAAAGAAAAGAATCACCAACGATGACATCTGCAGGAAGTGAAATGAATATGCTCACCAGCGATGCTGGATTATTTAGGCGCACTCTACACATCACCCGCTTTCTGATCTGAATGTAGAGGATGTGGTCAAACAGTCTCAAATATATTTTTATTTATTTTCTGAGCTTTAGACTTCATTCTATATAGTTATCATTCTCCATCAATAAAAAAATCCGATTCAGGTCTATGTGTGGCACGCAATCTTATAGCCTACTCTAATCTAATTCAAACAATTCTAGCTAACCCGAATCGAAGCAAAATATGTTGAAGAACATACATTAAAGGAGAATCGGTTTTTTATAAGTATTTTGGGAAAATGTGTACTTTTTTCAGGTTCGGATCCAGAACACTCTCTTGGGAGGTAAGTTGCTCTTGGTGGGAAACTCTAAAAAACGCTAAATTGCTGGTTTCATATTTATTTGTCTATTAGTTTATGAAAATTAAGCGAAACGAATATTTTTGTACAAAGCGCTTTTGTTTTAAAGCGCTCCTTTAAAATATAGCAAAAGCCCAGCAAAAGTTGTGATTCCCGTCTCGCCCTCAAATGAAACATGTTTGTTAATATTAGTTAATGTTTTCTATGTCTATATTTTTAATGTCACCTGCCACCTTTTGCCCCTCTCTGTGTTATTCGTCTTATTCTACCAAGCATTTTTTGTGTTGTCTTGCTTATACGTACGTGTAAGTAGTACCTGCTTACGTGTATATTTTGTTTTTGTGTTTTTATTGTTTGTGTTATGTTCGTCATATTTGTTTGTGCTTTGGTTTTAATATTATCGTTTTCTTAATTTCATCAAACGTTTGTTTTATTCGTACTTATATACAGGCACATCATATCAATGTCAACTTTCACGCATATACATTTTTGATATGTGGTGTTTAGAAAAAGGTTCATTTGCTGATAAAGCTAAAAAAGTATATGACGACGTAAAACATAGATTTGAATCTGATGGTTACGAATATATTGAAAATATTGTTATGAAAATACTTGATTATATATTTAAAAAATTTGGAGAAATGTGGAATAAAAGCAACAGAACAAAATCCAAATTCGGATTGGTTTGCACAATATGAATGTATATTATTAAGTCGACAATCATCTGCATTGAATCAAAATCGAGGACGTCCTAGATTAAGTCTGGTAGAGTGCTCAGGAAGAACCAAGCGGCGACGGATAGCAGATTTAGCAGAACTCGATGTGTCCGCTGCTGATGATTTGCGTTTGGCTTGCAGTCAACCGAATCCGTCGATCTTTCCAACAAAGGCGTGTGAAGTAATATCACTTATAACCGAAGCAAATTTAACAAAGAATCAGTACTTGTTAATTAGGTATATATGATATAGTGGTCCGATTCGAATGAAATTTGATCACGTTGAGGCTGCTAAGACTGATGCTTACCAAATTTTGGTTATTTTGGTTAAATTCGGATAAAAACAATAAAGTTTTGGTGTACTAAGGGTTCATTCCGAATTGGTCTGCTATATGGAAGCTATATGATATAGTGGTCCGATCTGAACGATTTTGATATATTGTCATCTACAGATAGAAGCCTATGATAGCTGCACTGTAAGTATTTTTGACCACCGATTGCACCTGTGCATCTGCGCGAATCAGACGAATGTAAAAATCCAAGTTTGGATGTTCTATCTTCTATATTCTCAGAGATCTCGTTAGAAGGACGGAGAGACGGACATAGCGGACATATTGACTTGACTTTTGATGCTGATTTAGAACATAGTATATACTTTATATGATCTGCCACGCCCTTTTCTGACTGTTACATACATTTGGACAAACTTAGTATACCCTGTAGGGGCAGGGTATAAAAAGCTTTTACACTGATTGCGTGAAGCGCAAGAAACAAAAACAAAAGACTCAAGACACGAACTTGCTGAATTTAAATGCATTGTTAAGAAATTATTATATTTAATTTAAATGAAACTTCTTTACTCGGTTTTTACTTTTATTTTTTGTTTTTTGCTTTATTCGTACGCTGCTCATTTCGTTTTTGTCAAAAATTTAATTTAAACATGTATTCACGTTTTGCTGGTACAAAAATTTTTCCGTACCTTAAAATAAACATTTTTATTGGCATGCCAATCGAGAATGCGTGTGTGTAAGTCTTCGACAAAACATTGCCTGCAACTATTACTTTCTTATTTTAAACGCAGCAACAGAAAAGTGAAAAAAAAATTGAAAAAAGAAATAGAAAAAGTGCTGCACACTTGTCAACTCGAAATTCTTTAGAAAACGCACAGAAAACGCCTCAAGTCGAGACATACAAGCTTAAGATGAAAACGAACTCCAATTAAAGATCAGCTGCACTAATTCGCCATAAATTGTTTTCATACCGATTGAAGAAAGACATTGCTCTTAGACTCGTTGCATGTTTGTCCGTCTGGCTGTCTGTCTATCTGTCTATCTGTCTGTCTTTTGTCGGTTTACTTGTTTCAATCACTTGCAGACAAGCGCATCCGCGGGCAAGCGTAAATGCAGCGTCATACATCTGTCTGTCTGTCTATTTGCTCAATTTGTTGCCGCTGCTGCTGTAAGTTATCACAAATACAATTGAAGAAAAAAAGGTAACAAACATTTCACCAAAAGTGTCATCTAGACATGAGCTTTGTAGCTGTTGTACTCCCAGCTAACTTCATTTCAAACTTGACCCAATTCTGCACTTGGCTTGTTGCAATTTTTTATTCAATTTCATTTTCTGCAAACAAGTCTAGAAGCGCATCTAAAAAGGCATGTCATACACGGCAATTAATCTTGTAGCTGAGGCTACAAACGACTTCTCTGCATGCCAAACGTAGTACATAGTATACGTAGATGGACGGCATCCATGGATGTTTTCCCTGCTCGTTTTGATAGATTGTCACTATGAAAAAGAATTTGCGTTTACTTCTACTAGCTGTATATTAAAACCAGTTGCAATTGGGTTTTATCTGCATTTAGTGCTATGATTGACAGAGGTTTTCTAGTTCAGACTAAGCGTTCATTGTTTGTTTAAGCTAAATTCATTTTGACAAAGCCAGATAACATATAATCATTTGCTGAATTGGTTTCAGTGGTATTCAATAAAACAAATTCTTATGTCAAAACTTCAATTAAACTTTATCAATTCAATTAAGCTGTAATTGCTGTGATTATTCAAGTAGCTTTTGTATCCCAAACCACATCTACTAAGATACATTTACATTGACAAGCATACTGTGGAAATCAGTGCAATCAGCACTTAACGATTGAAACATTTGGCTGTGTGCGCAGCCATCTATATGCTCTCCTGTGGTCAACTACATTAGAAAGTTTCGCAAAAAAATCATATCGTGTACTATATACAAACGCGTTCATTGGTGCAAAATTTAGAATTTCCTGTAGCTTCTCTAATGAACAGGTTCAAAGCCAAAAACGTTGACTACAGTTAGACTGGTTTCATTTGGCAGCTTGACAAACCAGTTCGCACCGTGCATTAATTTCGGTTGCATCATCTAAACTAAAATTGATATTTAGGACATTGAACGCCTCTCTATCTGAATCTCGTTTTGGTAAAAGTGCGTCGCTTTGGCAATTTCACACAAAAAAAAAAAAAAAACAAACTAAAGATGCAATATATATTTGCATTATCACTGAGATTTGTTCCAATTTTGTTGCTTTGAATTTTGTGTTTTTGATTTGTGCGTTCGTTCGTTCGTTCGTTGGTGAAATTTTCTTGTGCTCTGGGATTAGTGCTCTACGATAGAATTTACACTTTCGCCTCTAACTGTCGAAGCAATTTTCGATGCAATTGTGATTTGGTATTAAGTGTTTATCAGTCGATATCAATTTAAATACAAATTAATACATAAATGCAATTAATTAAGTGCTTCAACGGTATTCACTAGCAGGAAATCTATGTATTTAGCTCTATAAAAAAACAAGTATGAATGCTGCAATCGCGGGTTCACGACTGCGAAATACGGAGTTTATGGAACTAACATTGAAGAGGATATATGTGTTTGACAAATAAAGAGGAAAGGACACTTAACGTATCGATATAGATACTTAAATAGTAAGTTCCAATTCAGTTTTTAACACAGAAGTGGTATTTTCTTTGCATTATTTGCTGTCACATTAAGATCCCTGGAGTTGCCAGTCCTTTCGACCTTTTGCCACATTTGTACAACTAAAACAATGATATTGACCGAACAACAACCACCACGGAAAGTATGCATTCGGCTTAAATCGGAACATATTCTGTCCTAGAAAACTCATGCTGCAATCGCGGGTTCACGACTGCGAAATACGGAGTTTATGGAACTAACATTGAAGAGGATATATGTGTTTGACAAATAAAGAGGAAAGGACACTTAACGTATCGATATAGATACTTAAATAGTAAGTTCCAATTCAGTTAGTTTAACACAGAAGTGGTATTTTCTTTGCATTATTTGCTGTCACATTAAGATCCCTGGAGTTGCCAGTCCTTTCGACCTTTTGCCACATTTGTACAACTAAAACAATGATATTGACCGAACAACAACCACCACGGAAAGTATGCATTCGGCTTAAATCGGAACATATTCTGTCCTAGAAAACTCATGATTCTAGCGAACCCGGCGTGCATTGCTACGTTCTCTTTTGATTCTATATTGTTGCACTACCAATTTTGTCCAGTATTTCTTATTTTTCACGGTGTACTAAAGGTCACCCATCCGCGCGCCGCGTCATAGATTTAACAAACAATAGTTTCAATTTTGTTTTTCTCCAATATTGGGGGGAAGAAGATATGGCAGCGCTAATTCCAGCACCGCTAAATCTCATCCAAATCTGTGCCACCACCTATTTTTTCAGAGTAACTTATTTATCCAATTTTTTGCTGAGATATTTTGATGCAGTGCACCACCCTCTCATTTAACTCGGTGTGCTTTACTTATGTCTCATCTCTTTGCATAATATAGTTACTGTGCATAGTGTGAAATGGTATTATCAGTTTGTCTGAAAGTTTGTAACGCATTAAAGGGGGCATAGTAGACCCCATAAAGTACATATGTTCTTGATCAGTTATGTCCGTCTGTCTGTATGTTACTGCGCATTATTACCAATTGATATGGTAACTTTTAGTGGTCGGATGCTTGACATATGCATTGATAGAGGAACCCGCCCAGTGTTTGCGGTAGCTCCCATACAAACCTACTGCCCACTTTTGACTTTTTGTACGAAAACTTCTTTATTAAAGTCAGTATTAGGTTGAAATGCTATGTGGTGCCTGTTTATGGTCAGCCGCTTAACATACATAGACTAACGGACATGGCCCGCTCACTTTTTGGGGTAGCCCCATACAAAAACATACTGCCCACTTTTGTGGTTTTGTATGAAAAACTTCTTTATTAAAGTCAATATTAAGTTTAAATGCTATATGGTGCCCTTTATAGACAGCCACCCCGATTTTTGGAATGGCCCCCATACAAACCCACCGTGCAATTCTTCATTCTTCATTTAAATCAATATTAGTTTGAAATTTGATTTGGTGGATTTTAGTGTACAACCGCTTCATATCCATATACAAATGGGCGTGTTTCGCGCACTTTTTGAGGTAGTCCCATATAAACCCACAGCTCACTTTTATGCATTTCAATGTAAAACGTCAATATCAACCAGAAATTCGATATGGCGGAAATTACACATCTATACTTCTATTAAATAAAGTAGTTTACAGTCCACTTTTTGGGATAGGCTCTATTTAAACCCCCACTTTTATGTTTTTTAATACTATTTACAATTCCGTGTGGTTAGTATTAGAGCTTCAGTTCAACGTTTTTTCTTGTTTTTTTTTTTGCCCCTTGTTATATGAAAATGAAATGGAAAAATATATTTTTGTACTAATTTTTGTATTTTTGTACTAAATTCTGTTGGATGGGAACGTTCTCATAGCCCCACCCACCTTTGGATCCGCCAATGGTATACCTAGAGTCAAAATTGAGTACTAAAAACTTTTTGCTTCTTTTAAAATACGGATCGTACTACACATTTTCGTGCTAACTTAACTTTGTTCCAAGTTTATTGTCACTCAACTAATGTTTAGTTTTAAATCATTAGTTAACAGCTTTTGACATAATGCGTACCTAGGAATTATGAAACTTCGTTACAGCGTAGTTCCATTTAGCTACAATACATAAAGATCTTCAATTTAACAAGTATGAAGAGTATCAAAACTTCGTTCTAATTAATTTTTAATTTCATATCGTTTTCAGTTCGCTGCTTAAGTCTTTTGTTTATTTTTTTCCTTCTTTTATTTTAAACAGTGAAGCTTTTTATGCATTTCTTTCTGCACTTCTTCTGCATGCTCCTTGCATAATTAATTAAAAATTCCTCTTGGATTTTTCTTTTTTCCATTCTTTGTTTTAATTGTTACAAAATAAAATGCCAAAATAAAACGTATTCATTTTTTGGCAAAGGAAAGTGCAAGTCGCCGTTGACGTCTCTTTTTGCTTAAATTATTTTAGCCAATTTCGTGATCAACACACAAATTTCTTCAACAATGTACAAACTGTCCATTCGATGTTGTTAACAGGCACGTGAAAAAAAGGGTCAGCGTTTCGATGAAATCAATCAAAAATCGTAGAGCGCGTACATTTGGTAATGGATTTGATGTGTCAATTGCTGTGAACTGTCGCTTTTTGTGGCACTGTAGAAAGTTTAATTGCGCTCGTTGGCACTGTTGGCTACTGTTTCAGCATATCAATTAGCTGCTGTTGGCGCTAATCAGAAAATAAAAAAAGCATAAAAAAACTGCCATGAGTTGACTTTTATAAATACTTATAGCCATAGTCAATCGTGAATTACAATGCATTCTATGAGCGGCTTGAAATTGCATAAGATTTGCTTTGAAAAAAAAAAAACTTTTTAATACTCATTCGAGTCTGACAATAATATACATTTTTTGTGAAGCTTTCCGACTACAAACCAAGCGAAAGATGGTATATTGTTGTGGAGTTCATGAACTTCAACGGTGGTCTCTTTTTAACTACTATTCAAACCCACTAATTTTATACCGAAGTTTGACCGTAAATTTCGCTTAAGTTTCTCAATGTTTTAAATATGCATAGTAATATTATTGCAAAGACTCTGCAGGCTTATCATATAATCGATTATTGCAATTGTTTCTTTGTATTCTTAATTTAGAGGTGACCATTATTACTCTTCTGCTAAAAATTTAACTATTTCTTTGGAGATACTTCCCTATTACTAACAAAAACATCTTCCAGAGTGAGAGCATATTGAAAGATAAACAGCTGGAGATAATATTTACAGAAACATCTTACAGAGTGAGTTGCCCACTATTAAAACTTGCTAAAAGATTCTATGGAAGTAATTATCATAATGGAGAAAACAATTTTTTTCTGATAATGCGGGCCATGACTTTAATTCCTATACTCCAGTCACTAACACTCACTATAAGCTCTACTTCAAAAACATTCTATATGAAGAAAAATTCCACACATAATAAACTTCTTCTTAGACGCCTCTTCATACCAGTTTTAATATTTTGATGATATGCATTATTTACACTCTACTAATTAAAACATTTCCGCAGAAAAGTAATGCTTCATTTATTTAATCATTAAAGCATTAAAAGCCCCAAACGATCACGGCCGAAAGGGGTCAACTGGACAGGTAATAAAACACACAAACACACACACACACACACAAAACTCACTTTCAAGCCTTTTGGCCTTTTGCCTCTAAGAATTCTGATTAATAAATTCGCCTTTCCACATAAAAAATTCACTTTTAACAATTCACACAAAGAAGTCGCACCGCTTCGATCCTTCGGTCGCGTCAGGAGTGAGACGTAAAGCGTGCGGTTCTGTTTTTTTTTTTTGTTAAATTGGATTTTACTTCGAAGTAACGTGAAAATAATGGAGAAAATTCTTCGAAACGAAACGGAAAAGTGAACCGAGCGCCCAAACGAACAAAAATCAACTAAATCGTTGAGCTGGCGCAATTTACGATAAAAAGTTGCGCCTGCGCAGAAGCAACGAAAAAGCAGCCGAAGACGAATTCGTGTAAGAAGAAGAATATATGACCGACCAATGGTAAAAAAATAAAAAAGAGTAACACAACTATGAACTATGAATACATATAGCCGTACTAGTACAATGTACAATGAACGGCTGCGACGATTGCAACAAACAATGCCACTAGCCGAATAGTAGTTGTAGTTGTTGTCGTAGTTGTTCTTGCCTATTTGGTTTTTCCTTTTTGCCAATTGCACACATGATAAACGTGGTCTGATTCAAAACATTCCATGAACACCATGAATATTTGGCTGGGCTGTCGATGTTGATGCATGGCCGGGTGGTCCCCACAATTTTTTTCGCTTTGGGTTGTCGTAATGGATCTACATTTCATCGCCAGTAACAATACGATGCACAAAACTCTACCGATTATGGCGTTGAAGCAGCTGTTTGCAAGTGAAAAATCTCCTTTCGACGTCTCTTGGCTTCAATTCGTACGGCAGCCAATTTCCTTGCTATTGAATCATTTCCATGGCTTTGAGGCGTTTGATAATTGTTGACAAGTCAACTTTCAATGATTCTGACAATTCTTGAAGGGTTTGACACGGATCTTCGTCGAGTAATGCTTCCAATTCTTCATCTTCAAACATTTTGGGCTAGCCCGGATGTTCTTGAAGTCCTCCGCATCAAAATCAACATTTTTAAATCGACGAAACCAGTACTCACAAATTGAAAGCGATGGAACATAGTCTCCGTAAGCCTACCAAAGAGTACGATGGGATTCAGCTGCTTTTTTCTTCAAATGAAAGCACAAAAGCAGAACTTCCCGCAAATTGCGTTTTGTTTGAATAAAAGTCGACTTGTTCACAGAGCAAAAAAAGAATATGTTGTTTACACTTCAGTGGAATGACACATACTGAAAATTGAAGCTTATTGAAATTGAAGGCTTTCACATGAATTTAGTCACAGTTTACCCGATGCGATTTAGTGCTAGTTACGCCATCTCTTATGAATCCTTTCAAATTAATTCAAACACCCTAGCCGTCGACCTTTTCACAATAAAACTCTTTAAAATAAAAACTAAACCACAATAGCGAATACACCACTAATTTCTTCAAAATACAAATCCGTCGCTGCACAGGAAACAATGTAGAAGCGCGTTCGATTTACTTTATTTTATTTTTAATGATTTCGAACTTTTAAGTCAGTTCTGGTTTTATTGCTTACACCGACGAGTAAACTTCGTTTATGTTTTACCGTGAGCTTCTCGGTTTTTAAGACATCGTTTTCAAACTCAGTATGGACTGCAAATGGCTCAATTTCTAACAGGCAGAATTTTATTTTAGTTTTTAAGTTGGAACTTTCAATGATTTAGGTTGTTTTTTTTTTTTTTTGTTTCTCATTCAAGTTTTTGAATGAGAGAAACGAATACATAAGTATAAAAGATGTAAAAGTTAAGTTCGGACTGAACAGATTTTAATTTGTATTCATAAAATATTTGACTTTGATCCGGATCTAAACACTGTAACACTGTAAAACTAAGAATCTAAATTGCTTAAGTATTTCAGCAAAATAAGTACAATATATTTTATAATAGTTCGGATACAACTCCTTTATTTTGGTCCGAATTGGCGTATTATTTTTCTATCAAATTCTGTTATGATTGGTTATTGCTTTTAAAGCGTGCTTTTAAAGAGTATTGAAGATGCGGTACCACCGAAGTTAATGGCTTGTCTACTGTTTTCAAACATGATTTATTTGCAGATAAAGAGTTTGAAACTAGGAAATAAAATATCAACTACAAGAGCCGCTGTCTTGTTGAACTTTAGACAGAGCATCAGTTCACACTTTCCTCAATGGCCAATGAGTCATTTATAAAATCATTGATAGAAAACTAGCGGCTTCAATACAGTTTCACCTACGAGTACAATACAAATACAGCCAACAATGTTTCATTATAATTTTCAATTGGCAAAAGTGACTTTTTATAGCAAGTTCTGTGTGCAACTTTCATCTTCCACATTCTAAAATGCGTGCTCATACACCACAGAGACCAGTCAGACAGTTTCATCTTCGTTGCATGCTCGGTTTTTGTGGTTTCCAGTTGGAACATCAACTGTGGCGTACTGAGTGAATCTGTTTTGCATTTCAATAGTTGGTCAATAGAACGTGTTTTTATTTCAGTGGTTTTCACATTCGTTGCTTCAATTTGATCCTGCTGCTTGATAACGACAAATTTAAAAACAAATACTATTAGAAGTACGTTGGTTGGTTTAGAACGAAAGCGTTTAGAACTTGTTTGACTGGTATTATTCTTTTTTTTTTTTATTAGGTCAAGGTTGTCGCATTGTCGATGTGTGTACGCATTGAGCATTAAGAGTAGTTACAGTTTTTCTTTTGATGCAAAGAATCTAGAATTTGCATAGAAATTTTTATTTGATTTTTATTTTTGCTGGCGCCATACTGTGTGAAAATCGTTTAATTTAATAGCATCATTTGTGTGCGTACGTGGTGAAAACTTTATATGCGTAATTGTTAGCCAAAAAGTTTGTTATCAGCCACGGGAAAAGCTGCGACGTGCGCTACAAGTTAATCGAGCGCAAAGAGTGACTTGGCTGATCGATCGATTGACATAATTTCGGCGCATTTGACGCTGAATTTTATCTTTCTTTTTTTTTGGCATAAAACTATTTAATCATGCGTGTGGAATGTTTCAGCAAAATTATATTATTATTTTGGAGTTATTATGTAATAAAGGGCACATAGTAAGTAGAATTTGAATGGCTATTGTACTTTTTTGCAACTGGTTTTTCTTAAACGCTTTCCATGTACGTTTTTGGTAGTGTATGCAGTTTTAATAAATTTTAGTTCGTGCATTTTAAATGGTAGTTTATATCAAGGAAATCTAACTTTCTCTTGTTTTTTTTTTAAATCTCTGATAGAAATCAAACTCTGGTTTTTTGTTTTTAAATTCTTACGCAATTTGTTTGCTTTGCATAAACTAATTTTTAGTCTAGTTTGAGAAGTAAACACGTGATGTTTATACGTTCTTCTTGTAGCTTGGACGTAATGTGTTGTAGGCGTATATAATAAAAACCGTCGGGTTTCGTACCATTATCTATAAAAAAAAAAATGGTTGTCTGTAAAGTCGGTTTACGGACGATAATTTTACGTGATAACGTCATAAGAAAACATTGATGAAAAATTGCATACTTTTGTGAATTGAATTCGAATGTAATTCCAATAATTCAATCAGTACACAAACAACTTGTCATATAAAAGAGTTTCGTTACCAACAACAAAGAGTGAAATATACGCTCTCTCTCTCTCTCTCTCTCTCTCTCTCTCTCTCTCGCTTTGACTGATCACCAGCAACTTTAAGTCTTTTTTTGTTGTTTTTGGTTCTCAAATGCAAAAGTAACTGTTATTGTCGTCCTCCTTGATCTATGGTTTGCGTGCTTAGTTTACTTTGTACATGTATTTTATTTGAAACTAACTTTATTATACACTTACAATGTTATTATTCATACATTCTACCATGTGCATATCGCACCCCACCGCGCGCTAGATAACACTAATTCGCAAATGCACACACACACACATAACTATAGCTTTCAACAAGCCAATGCACGCTGGTCTGTCTATCGCTTGCTTGTTCAGGCAGAACGACACAATCGTCACATGTATTCATACGATTACATGTTCCGCCTTTTGTTTTTCGTTCGTTTAGTGTCGTGTCGTAATGGTAAACGGAACGTCCGAAATGAGTCATGCTTCTGCGCTAAACCAACCGATTTAATAGACGTTATCAGACGTTATCAAAAGTCATGTCTGTTGTATGGGAGCCCCACTTAAATATTTGTTTTATTTTAATTTAATTATTTATTTTTAAAGTGAATATATAACTTAATATTCTGTGAATATTTCAAGTGTCTCCTATTGACGTTATCAATAACGAGCAAAAATGAGCAAAAAAATCACGTTTGTTGTATGGGAGGCCCCTTAAATATTTATTTTATTCTGTTTTTTTTTTTAGTATTAGTTGTTATAGCGGCAACAGAAATACAACTGTCTAACTATCACGGTTCACGGTTGAGATACAGCCTGGTGACAGGCGGACAGACAGACGGACGGACAGCGGAGTTTTAGTAATAGGGTCCCGTTTTACCCTTTGGTACGGAACCCTAAAAATTATCTTTACGAATTCTTTTAAAATTCGTATTATACACAATATGTCTCAAAACGAAAAAAATTAAATGACATATATGAAGTAAATTTCAAACCTTTGTTATCTCCAATATATCTATTATTTGTAAAACCAGTTTGTAGTTGTAGTGTTAAATTCCCCGTATTTTACTCTACTGTGCTGCCTGTACTACACTAAGATACTGGTCATAAGTAATAAAGATAAACCGTTTCGAGTAAGCAATTGCAATAAAATAAATATATTATTTTCAATAAATTGTCCTTTCTCTGCTAACAGAAAGCTATTCGAAAATATAGTGAGAGGTACACAGGCCGTATCCACATCATGCACTTTTGTTCTTCAGCATTGTCATGCACACACACGCAGCTCTTTGCATTAAACAATGGTAATTACACAAACAATTTCATGGTGTGTGCATTTGAATTTTAAAAATTTTCTGCTCCGCTGATGTAGAACCACTTTACTTGGAAGAAAAATGCCGAGAGATAAGAGATTTATATGTTTCTGTTGGCCATCTTAGACCTCATTGAAAATACATCATATTAAACCACTGTGGACCACCTACTGTTCAGATTATATATCATTGCAGTAGTTGTTGTAAGTAGAATATTATTGAACCATCAGTTTACCATCCGATTTGAAACCATTTCAGCCTATATTTCGCGTTTAATATTTTTTTGAAGCACGTATCCTTAAAGAAAAAGTAAAGATGCGTAAAATCACATGAGGGTGGAAACGATAACAAGTTCACCGTTCACGTTCCAGCATGAAAGCCACATCAAACAGAACAGTTTTTTTCAGATGAAGTGATGTTTCGTCAAGCTCATCTGGGTTTCTAGCAGTCCCTTAGCGCATATTTTTCTTACCATTAAGATAGAAATGCGCTGAATCGCTAAAGATGATTTTGCAACGAAATTCCGGATCGACTACAAATATCTTCTTCGACTACAAATTTAAGAAAGTCAAATGGTTTAAATGATAAAATGGCTTTAGTTCTTGAGCCAACTTGATTTTATACAGGTTCACGCTGAAAACCTTTTACGAAATTCACCAAAGTGATGCTTAATTACTGTGAACAGTGGAGCAATGGATTTGGGTCGTTCTCCATAACGTTCTACAATATACAATCAAAAAGTAGAAAAAGTGGAGAGTGTAGTGGAAGCAAGTAATAATGCTACACACACACACACACACACACGCACACGCCGAGCATGAAAAACATACTGATTTCTTTTTCATTTAGGCTATGCTCTAAGATAACGGTATATTTGTATTTTCCGCAAGGTGATGGTAAAATGGGGGAGTTACAGCTGCTGAAAATTTAAACTTCATACAATATTTCGCATTTGAGTGCCTTTTATCAACAACAAACATTTCCAACATTCCAAGTTTCGTATTTTTCATCTATAGTTTAATCAATTCCAAAATTACTTTAAAAAGTATAAGATAGTGTTTCCATCGTTTTAAAATTGAAATTTATAAAATAGTGCAATTACTTTGCAATAAAATAATTTGATGTTCTGATTAACTCAAAGATAAAAATGTTATAGTTATCGAATAACAATCAACCCTTTAAAAAATTATAGCTAAAAATATCTTGTTCCACTTACTTATTTCACGCATCTTTTGCTAGTTTTCGCACCAATCACCAACAGGTGCGAATTTTTATGTACAAATTTAAAATCTTTCAATTAATAACGGCTTTAGCAGCCCTCGATAGCGCCACCCACGCTAATGCAAGGTGGCAACACCGCGCGTAAAATAAGCAGAAGAAGAAGCAACAAAGTTGTAGCACGCAATTCATTCATTTGTTATTTATTAATAAACTACAGCTGTGCGCATCAAAACAAAAACTGCCAGCGTATTTCATAGAAGTGAATAAAAAATCGACTCACTCCAGCAGCAGCAACAGCAGCAGGTGCAGCATTAGATAAGACACTAATTAAAAATATAATAAGACGATAAACGATGACAGCACGGAATCCACAAACGCTGATGGCGCTACCCAACGAAGAAAATTTTGATTTTCTTTTTAAAATTGTATTAATCGGAGACTGCGGTACGGGTAAAACTTGCATTGTTGAACGCTTTAAAACGGGAAACTATGTGGAACGACACGGGAATACGATCGGCGTAGATTTTTCAATGAAAACAATTGCGGTGGAGAGCAAACAAGTCAAGGTAGACAAAGCCCCAAAAACAAAACAAAGACAAGAAAAAAACCACTGAAGGCAATGTCACAAGTACAAGTGGCTAGCTGACCATGAAATCGTTTATATATATATAACTAATCTACTTTATATATTGCAGCTACAAATTTGGGATACAGCGGGCCAGGAACGTTTTCGCACCATCACACAAAGCTATTATCGTTCGGCTAATGGGGTTCTTATTGGTGAGTAGAATGTCTAGTTACGGCGGAGTAGTGTAGGCTATAACAAAACACCCGCCCACTAATTTGTCATGGCATTAATTGGTGCCTGTTATCTTGTATTGTGTGTTAAGCTGCTGCTTTCAATTTGCGCAGAGTCCGGTGGCCGAAGCAGCAGTGGCAAGAATCGATAAGAATTCAAAGTGCCGTCATAAATTAACTATAACGAAACACTTTGACTGATTTTAATTACGCGCGCTCGATTTGTTTGTAATAAGCGTATCATGCACTGATAAGTTCGATTTTTTCTTCATCGTTTATTTACAGTATACGACATCACAAAGCGTGCCTCATTCTCGAATTTACAAAAATGGATTGAAGAGGTGCGACGCTATACAGCTTCCAATGTGCTAATCATTTTGATTGGCAACAAATGTGATCTCGATGAGGAGCGTGAGGTGGACTTTGAAGAAGCGCAACAGATGTGCCAATACATACCTGAAATTCTATTCGTTATGGAGACCTCGGCAAAGTCAAACACAAATGTCGAAGATGCTTTTCATTGTCTGGCGCGAGAATTGAAGGTTTGTTTTTATATCAAATTATATCTTAATATTTAGAAAAACTTCAATTTTATCGGTTTTGCTTCAAATCATTTTGCTCTAAGAGTATCATCCCAAAATCTAGGAGATAATTACAAGTTAAACAATTTAAACTTAAACTCTCCTACCACCATTTTAAGGCTTTTAAATGAAATTAACGCTCAAATCCCACTATAAGGAGTAACTCCATACAAAGCTACTCCACATTATCTAGTTTTTAGATGATAAATTCTTTGTTGCTTAAGCTAAAAAACAAAATTTGGTGGTTGTGGCTAGGTCGTTAAAATGTTGAGCTATTTGTTTGCCAGATAAGTAAGTAAGATCGAGGAATGGCTTCAAGTATCCGCAGTTTTGCTGCGGTTCTACATGAAGCAGATGTCATCAGCGTAGTCCAAGTTATTCAGATTATGGTTTAGTCTCCATTGTAGACTTTCTGGTGCCTAGGCGTTTGTGCGTTTTAGGACTCCAATCAGAACCACTATAAAAACATCTCTGTTTATAGTGGAAAACGTACTGTTGTTGCCTTTAAACCGTACGACCACATTCTCGTAAAGCGGCTATATGATACCAATTATTTTCTCAGGTACCGGACCTCACAGCTCCGCAATGACGTCCATATTGCGTTTCTGTTGCTAGTGTCAAAGGCGCGTACGAGGCGGACCTCCACTCGGCAGACTGTTACACAATACGGCGTAGAGTGTTGATATGACGGAAGACCGATTAGGTCAAATTGTATACTGCTCTCGCCAAAGCTGAATGTTCAATACTGGCGAGATTCTGAACATCACTCCAAATGAATGGAAGCAGGATGTGATCATCTCTATGCCCAAGAAGAGCGACTTCTGTCAGTGTAAAAACTGTCGGGACTGTTTGAGCTTCTCAACTCCAAATTCAACAAGAATTGTTTTAATCTTGCTTAAAGTCAGAATGATTTCGTCTGGAGTAGGCAGATCGGTAAAAATGCTTCTGCTACGGTTTCTTCGTAGCTATGTGATGGGAACGGTACGGTTCCTTATATAAACATCTCCGATCCCCATTTTTTAGTTTATATGAAAGTTTTTTCGTTTTTGATTAATCTACAATCTGCAAAATTCTGTATTCTACGTAAATCGTACTCAAATATGCCACATAGCTGCATGGGAAATATATACTATAGTATATATATATATATATATATATATATATATATATATATATATATATATATATATATATATATATATATATATATATATATATATATATATATATATATATATATATATATATATATATATATATCCCATACAAATCAATGGTTGAATCGTTTTTTCTTGTCAAATATAACTACTTTTCGTAGAGTTCGCTGTGTACACGCCTCGGTAGCATGAAACCCATACTATGGTGAGTCAGAATCTCATATTCTAGTGAGTACAAATCTGCAATCTTATTGTATACTAGTTTGGATAGTTGCTGCCAAAACTCTGATGTGAGCCTGGTTGTCAGAGAAAATTAAATTTCTTGGTTTCTGTGGTTACTGTTCAATAAACTAATTTAAATGCGAGTTTTTGTATGAGGAAAGATTTAAGTAGTTTAATCTAGAGTATAGATATCGAGTTTGAAGACAATCCTTTCACTTCGTTTCCCCTTTGGTAACGAAATTTTCAAAATTCAGCGAATTAAGTGTTTAATTATTTGATCTATAGAGTATACAAACTCGATTTGATACTGTTAAAAAAAAATGTTTTAAGTGGAGAACACTCTAGAGGCTTTGATGTGAACCATGTTCACTCTATCTAGCATCACTGATGAATGTTATTAACACTGTATGCTGATAAAGAAATACATATACACAAACACAATGATATTAGCAGCAACAATATTTAAAAACAGCGAACCCATTTTATAGCGTTAGCTACTTATGGCTGCCATGAAAAGGAAACAATAGATCAGCAAGAACTTTGGAAGCGTTAAGAGAGAAAACAATGAAACTAGCTGTGAATTATATACAATACATGCAATTAAAATTTTAACTCATTTGTAATTCACAACGAGTTTTAACTTAAGTCAGTCATAGTATGTTAAATCTCATCTGACGCGGAAATTAACCCATATGAGCAGCGAAAATAAAGAAGTTTTATAAAAAAATATCTTCTTATATATAACGTTTGGCTCCATCAAATTCTATTCCTTAGGCTTCGTATTTCCTAAAAACCTCCCTTAGCGAGCTATTTCAACATAAAAGTACACTATTGTTCAGTTATCAGCTCTCTAGCATTAACGGTTTCGTCTGTCCGTTGACGAAGGAACAACTGTACCAAAATTAACCGAACTAATTATTATATTTAAAAAAAAAACGACCTATGTATTTATTTTTCAGTAAAATACTTTTTTAGCACTTTTTTCATTAAATTACTTTAACTCTCTGCTTTACAGCGACAACACGACGCTAGTGATGTGCAGCCCATGGATGACAATGCCATACAACTGGGACAGAGCAAACCGCTCAAGAACTGCAGCAGTTCCTGTAATCTAACGTAGAAGCACAGCAGAACCCTCCAATTACTCTGTTTTATATACTATCTCTTTTTTATTATTATTATTTGACATTTGTGTACAAGTTTTAATGGTATTTGTTTTTTATAGGTAGATTTATTTTATTATTTTTACTTTGTTCTAGCGTAAAACAAAAGGCTATTAATTTTAAATGCCACGTTTAAACAACACAACCAAACAGCGCGTAAAATAGCACCATAGCAATTTAGTTTAGCCATATTCATTTTTTTTTTTCACATAGGTAGACTAGATAGCTACATCACACAGTACACATTTAGACGGGTTGTTTGGTAAATTGTTGTTTAAAAGTGAACTATATTAAACCATTAAGTAATAAGTACAAAAATCTCACAAAATAGCAATGCGTGTATATCTTAAAAAAAAGAAAAAAACAAAACAAATGAAGTCAATTAATTTCTCTAACATTCACAAAAAGCGTCCATGTATACAATTTGTAAAAAACTTTTAAACTTATGTTCAATGACTTTTTAATAAATTTTATTTATTTGTAAAAAAAAAAAACAACACACAAGACCGGAAAAATTTTTTTAATTTCTATAAACAAAATTCATAGCCATAGAATGAGTTTCTTTCGTGCATTTCTATCATGTTTTCCATTTCTGATAAAACCGGATTTGGAATTGGAAACGGACGAATTTGAATTACCGGAGGAACTTCGAGAAACTTATGAGCAAATGACTTTCAAGAGCAAAAACAAAAAGAAGAATCTGCGTAGCATCATTGAACGTTACGAGATGTACACCAAATGTGAGATCATTGTACGCGATTCCAGTCAGACAACCATACAACACATTATCAAAGTTATTCTCGAAAAGATTTTGACTGATTTAATTTATTAACAACAACAAACTGAGAGAGTAGTTCAATGTGCCATAATTCGAAATATAAATTGGCAAAAATTGCAATTTCAACATACAAATACAAATTAAATTTAAATACAATTTTAAATGCAAATACTTTTCAATAATACGTCTAAATATATACACATACGTCATTTTTTACGTCTTAGCGCTTTGGGCTTGCGTACATGTCGCTCCGTTGGCTGTTTAGCAGCGTTTGCATTGAGTTCATAGCGAAAGATGATGCAACGCCGATCGAAGAATGTTTTCAGTTCCTTGGGTTCATAGCGATAGCCTAGAGTTTTGAAGTATAAATAAATTTCCTGCAAATCAATGGGTTCATACATGAGCACACTTTCGTGCAGCGACGGATTAGCCAGCAACAAATTATGCCATGCAATATGCAGCGGTAGCAAAGGTTGTGCGGTTTTCTTGGTAACATTAGTCTGCAGCACAAAGCACTCATCGCCGGCCACCAGTGCTGCGTGTAGTGTATGCGAGTAGCGTAGCAATTGTGCGCCGGAAGCTGACTGAAATTTAGTGGGCGCATTTTGTGCTGCAGCATTGCTGTTATGTGTTTCAATTATGTCAGTTTTAATTTGTGTTAAAGGCAGACGATTTGTCGTAGTAGTGCACAAAACTGGCGTAGATTTGGATTTACTCCAAGTAGTCTTAGGCTGCTCCATTGCCGTTTCAGCTAGCATTATAGGATGCGTTTGATTATAAATATATTCAAGCATTTTAACTGCTTGTTTACGCTTCAGCGGTTTTATGCCATTATTATAAAGTTGTTTTAGCAATTCCGCTTCGCTTAATTGCATAAAATCCGGTTTGGGTGTGTGACAAATGCGCACTTTATATGTGTTACCATTGACTTGGAATTGTTCCGGTACGCTGAGCTCAGTATTTGTTGCCGTTTGCAAATTGTTCTGCTGCAACATTTCAGCGCTCATCTCAGCCGTCAATAACTTATCCAAACCGCTGGGCACTGTTGATTTTGTACTTTCTTTTGATTTATGCAATACTGCATCCATTGCACCATAAACCATTCTATCGAATTCATCCAAATCAGCTTGTATATCATCACTGCACTCCGTTGTTGTAGTGGGTTTTGCTATGAAACCATTAAATTTGTGTACGCCGTTGCTGCTGTAACGCTTTGTTGCTGCTGCTGCTGCTGTTACCTGCATATCGGGTGTATCAAGAAATGATGCATCCTGCCAATTGATTTCTTCAGTTTTCGTTGGTGTTTGCAGCTGTGAGAGTGTAAAAGGCTCGGAAAGTGCTGCATCCATAATGCCAAACTCGGCACGTTCACGACTTAAGGCACTTTTGTTCGGTGAACGTGAATTGAAGGATGCATCCTGCCAATTGATTTCTTCAGTTTTCGTTGGTGTTGGCAGCTGTGAGAGTGTAAAAGGCTCGGAATGTGCTGCATCCATAATGCCAAACTCGGCACGTTCACGACTTAAGGCACTTTTGTTCGGTGAACGTGAATTGCCGGATGTTGGCTGTGAGGAGATTAGAAAAGCTTCCATTTCAGTATCAGCACAGTCGAAACTAAAATTGGTATACGTTTTCGGTGATTTTTGTGGTGTTGTAGATTTTGGCATATCGACAAGCTGTGTGAAGCTATCATTGCTTGCAGTTGATATTGAATTTTCTGTATTATAACACCTGCTTTTATGCGCTTTCCAGCGCACTTCGGCGTCTTCATCATCATCACTAGAATGCTGTGTAAGATCAATGCTAGCATTGCTTTGAAAGCTTCTTATTGCCGCTTTGTTTGAAGTTACTAAATCATCAAACATATTATAATCCTTTTTGTTGCTAGCTGTAATATTATTATCTGTATCCGTACGTTTTGAATTCACCGTTTTGTCTGCCTTCCAGATCGAATAGTTAATCTCATCATCGGAGAGCATTATGCAATCATCGTCATCATCATCACCATCATCGGCGCTATTATTTTGTGTGCTACTATCATTACCCAAGCTAAAGGAACTAGTTCTACTTGTGGATTTGGCACTTGTTGAAATATTCGCTAAAAATGCAGCACTAAATGAAGCATCATGCTCACTTCTGAAACTATTACTTTTATTAGCTGTGGTGGTTGTGCTTACTTGCAATTTGTTTAATGAATTTGATTTACTTCTGTTAGATTTTGTCAATCCATATTTTGCATATAAATCTTCCAAGAATGTATCACATTCATTGTCACAGGATTGGGCAGTCTTTTTATGTAAATCATTAGAAAATCGTTCTTGTTCTTGGAAATTTAGAAAACTTGTCTCCTCAAATTCAGTTTCTGCAGTAGAGAGTTTAGTGTTCGATTTACGTAAAACTTTCATTGGTGAGAGTTCGATTTCATCTTTAGAAAGTTCTTCATAATGCAACGAAAAATTTGATACACTGTTCTCTTTTTCTAATAATTTCTTTGGTGAGAATTCTAACACATCTTTTTTCTCCAGAAAATCTAAATCCAACATTTTTGTATCGTAAAATTTGCTTACAACATCAGTTCGCTCGTTTCTCTCTAGTTTTCTTGGTGAAAATTCTATGTCATTTTGCGTTTCATTTGGCAGTGTCTCATTTAATGAAAAATTTAATTTAGTGTCTGTTTTCTCCAATAAATTCTGCTGCGAGAATTCTATGACATTTTTTTGTTCCAAAAAGCTTAAATCCAACTTTTTTGTATGCGATTTTTTGTGCGCACCATTAGTTCTCTCTGTTTCTAACAGTTTCCTTGGTGAAAATTCTATTACATCCTTATGCTCCTTTGGCTCTGTATGATATAACGAAACTTCCAAATTGCTATTCTCCTTTTGCAATAATTTCTGCTGCGAGAATTCTATGACATCTTTATGCTCCAAAAATGTTAAATCAAACTTTTTTGTTTGCAAATTTTTGTGCACATCATTAGTTCTCCTACCTTCTAATATTTTTCTTGGTGAAAATTCTATTACATCTTTATGCTTCTTCGGCGCTTTTAAAACATCGTGCTCCAAAAAGTCTAAATCCAGAATTTCGCTGTTCAAATCTTTGTGCACATCATTATGAACAATAAATTGGCTTTCCTCAGAGTTTTCAGAACTTTCCTGTGTTAGATCTATGATGCGCTCCAAAGCTTTTAATTCGCATGTTTGCTGCTTGTCACAGCTTGAAGATGAAGTCTTTACTGAAACCAAAAAAAGAAAAGCCCACAACAGAAGCATGATCTTTATTATTAATTCTAGCAAATTTTCCATATAACCTACTTACCTTCATCACTCGAATATATTTCGTAGGTGGTAATATCACAATGTTTCTCATTTACGGATAGTGAAAGTACTGCTTTATCTGCAATACTAGCTTGCAGCATATCAATATCTTCATCATCAGAATCCGCAAATATATCCGGTGAAGTGGAACGCGTTGTTTGTGTTGGTGGCGCTAATAAGTCTTTAGTTGGAATGTGTGTTTCTTGCATGCATACAGGTTCATAAGGTGGTTCTACGTCGGAACTGCATGCTGATGTAATAGATGTTCCGCACCCTTGTCCACTTTTGGCTTCAGCTTGTATGCTTATGACTTCGCTTCGCCCATCTTGTTTCAACAAATTGATAAGTTCATCTAGTTCCTGCTCCCCTTGACTAGTTTTCTCTATCTCATCTGGCACCAGAGCTGCTGCTATACAAGCACTTACTGATGTCTTTTCCTGGGATGCCACAGAATCATCATGATTTTCAGTCAACATTTCATTATGCTTTTCATGGCATTCCTTTGATGTGCTTCCTAACAGATGTACCTCCAAATCTGCATACGCTTTACGCATTAGCTCAGTTCTATGTTTCTGACGCTTATTTTCTCGTCCGGGTGATAGATCACGTCCTTGTATCTTTGCCCAGTTTTTAAGTAAATGTCCAGCGGGTATAGCGCTGACTTCGAATAAGTCTGTCACATAAAAGCGTGACAACTCGGCTGTATTTCGCTCTTCGGTATTATCAAATATTTGTGTATCCTCAGAGGCTTTAAAATGCTTCAGCTGGTTTGTTAGTATTTTATATGGATTTATACGTTGCTCCTCCGCGCTTAAAGGCTTCGTTTTATACTGTTGAGCAAAGAATGTTTCTATATTTTTAGTTAGTTTCTTTGATTGCATTTCTGGATTTCGTAAAGTGAGCGCTGTGAATTTGTTTGCCCATTTGCAACGCTTGCTGCGATTAAAACCAGGTAGCAGAGCAGTGGAGAGTGCGTTGTAATCTGAAATAAATTAATATATATCAGACAAATTTTAATATGCACAGAAAAAAAGTTAACTTCGGTGAACAAGAAAGAACAAGAAAGAAGTTGAGGATGTTGAGGATGTTGAGTTGTTATGTGATAGAAATGAAGCTCAAAAGTTTTATCATAAAGTCAAACGTCTGACCGAAGGTTTTAGGTACGGAGTTTCTTTCTGCAAGGATATTAATGGAAGTCTGGTTACAGATGCAGAGGAATCACTAAGACTATGGAGAAGTCACTTCTTCAACCTACTTGAGGTGACGAAGTGAACAATACCGCCGATAGAGAAGCATTTCTAAAACCACCAATTGATGATGACTCTCTTGTAGAGACACCGGAACCGTACCCTTTGATACCAAATAAGGTTTCCGGTAGGGCGATGCTTTATCGTGCGACTTTTCTAATCTCTTGATGGAGTACATCCTACGCCAATGCCCATATTGACATTGACTTCATCGACACGAACGAATAGTGAGTTAGCAGGGCGTTCACGGAGTTTGCGGTGAATGAGGGCAAGACGAGGTAATTGGTAAACCATCGTCACGTCTTGGACGGTCTGGGAGAAGAGAGAATTTCAACTTCAGTATTATAGAAAAGTTTCTCAAATTAGGAACGGGCTCAGCAAGTAAATTCGATGTAGGTCCTTTCTCAAAGTTCGAAGGTATAAATTATAATTAACGCTCATAGTACCGGTTATGCTGTATTGCTCAATGCGTGGACCCTGATAACATTGTATATAGCGTCTTTGGAAGTGTTCGAGAGGAAGGCTGCTCTTAATAGGATTTTTAACATATTAGAGTTAGCGATGAGTTTCGGATACGTATGAACTACAAGTTTTACAAGGGCACTCTTAACTTAATTGGTGGATAATGTCAGCGTGGGCGACCGAGCTTACTTTTGAATGACCATTTCTAAATTGAGTTAAACAAATTGATATCGGCATCGAATTTATAATTGTAGTGTCACATAAATAATGCCGACAAGCGCGAAGCTACTGCTCGAAAGCCGGAAAAATTCCAGCAGAAATATGCCTCTTTGCAACCTTGGTGAACGCGTACCTAAGAATTGCATTACCTACCTTTGATGGTCCAATTCGACAAAGCCTTCTGGGCGAATGATGACGACTAGAAGATTAGAACTCAAACCTATATCGATCGACTACTTAGAGTATGGGACCAAATTGAGTGGTTGATAACTTCCACTGCTCTCCATGCCTTTCATATCCTAAAGCAGATATTCGGGCGATAATTTAGAAACATTACAATCTATGTGAAAATTAAATGCTTAGAGATTAGATTAGCGTCCAGAAATTATTGTAAAAGACTGAACTGCTTCAGCTTTAAACATCTATAGATCTTTTAGATGGCAGAATATCTGTAGTAATTCTATGCTTCTATAAAATTAGTAGGGTAATGCAAGATAAACTAACTATATTTCGATAACTCTAAAACTTAATACTATAAATACCTTCTTTAGCAGCAGTACGAAATCCGTATCTCTGCAGCTTGCTGCGTACGCTTTCCCGTACATCAAGATCGACAACAACTTCAGGTTCGACAGAGTTTATCACGCCACTTGTCTCTGCTACCGATTTAGACATAGCCAGCGCCAGTTCAATATCGTCGGGACTAAAATTATCTGCCATGCAGTGTTGTGCCGTAATCGCTGAGAATAATTTTTCATTGCGTAGAAATGCACTCTTGATATTCGGTTGTCCTTTCGTTTTAGCTTTACGTGTTGCCTTAGAACCGTTGCCGGTGCTGTTGGTTTTAAATTTAGGCGCCTTCTTCGACTTCTGTTGTACCTTCTCAAAGAAATCGCTCTCGCGTGGCTTTTTCGTTGGTATCGCCGCGCGCATTTCCGCTTCATCTTTGTATACGAAATTGGTTAGATTTGTGCGTTTGGCGGCGGTGCGGTTACTATCCATGGGTTTTGATGCAGCTGGCGCTTCAGCTTCATGCTTTTTAGGTGTCAAAAAGTAGTTGGATATGGTGGCTTTAGAACTACTGCGCGTTGCACTTTAAATAAGAAAAAAACACGATTTTGATTAGTCATAAAAACATTTATTAACTAATCTGAACTACATTTTTGCAACGAAATATAAAGTGTCTCTGTTTTAGAGTTTCTAATTCAAAGCCTCTACAAAAAAACACCCTATACAAATATACATATGTGCTTCATGCATACCGTAGCTTTGTTGGTGGTTGCGACGCAGGCGATTGCTGCAGCTTCCTAAAATTTGCTTTACGCGCTTCTCTATCCATAGTCTAGCGTTCGGAATATAATTTGTTTTTCTCCTCAATTGTCTCCCGTATATATTTGCCGGTGCGCGGCGCCGGAACTAAGTCAAACAATCCGCGGCGATCGGTCACTACGTCTGAGGGTTCCGTCAAATACTTCAAGATCTTATCGTTTGTAATACGTTGCATAGGTGTTAAGCTGCATGGAGTGGAGTTTAAGTAAATAAAATTAATTATATTTTAATATATGTAGATAAAAACTCACTGCCAAAGCCCAAAAAGTGTTACGCCTGCGGCTATGAATGCGTATGCAAAGCGATTTCGATATTTATAGGATGGTGTACCGTATGTGCGTCTCGGTTTACGGTTGCTCGTATCAATTGATTCCATTACCAAGCTGTCGCACCAAGTATTGCTTATTTTATTTACGTTATATAATTTAAAACATTTTGCTTCGCAATTTCACAAAAGAATTTGTTTGCAAAATGCTGCAGCCGAACAGAGTTGCCATGTAAAGTTATTACTAGTACTACAAGGTAATTTATTATTATAGTTTGTGTACATAAACGTAAACGGATGACAGATTATGAAGCATATGTTATTATATATTAATTAAAATGTATATTAATTTAACTTAATTACTAAAATTATAAAAAATTTTCAAATTGCTGCACTCTGACAGCTATGTGCATCAGCTGTTCACATAACAGTTGCACAGCACTACTTTGTATACTGCTGTTAAACCAATTTCTGTTATTAACGAAGATATTAATAAATTAAAAGAGAACTGCAGAAAATAGTAAAAGACGAAATGGTTTCAACCAATTTAAAAAATGTAGACAATTTTTTGTTATATTCTTCACCAGTACTGCGAACCACGATTTTTTTTTATTTGTCGCTAGATGTCTGCTTGTGGGGACTGCCTTGTGCGCTGTTGAGAATATGATGAAAGCATTACTTTCTATCAAGTGTGTCTCGAGCGTGAGTGTGAGCGAGAGAGTTATTGAGTTGCTGGCAAATACATAATTATGAGGAAACACTAGTGTATGTGTGCGTGTATTGTCAGTGTGGAACAATATTAGGTGGCGTATTATGCCTATCTGCTTTCATTTCTATTGCCTTAGGTTCCTTAACTTTTGGTGTTACGCTCTAACGCTCTCAGCATTGTTGTAGCTGACAATAGAGCGAATATGGTACCTCGCAATAACCCACCACGGAGCGACTGATCGATAGTTGATGCTCAGATTCGTGAAATAACACAAACGTGTCATTCAATATGTGAAGATGTACAAATGAGGACGTCTCTCTTGTGAACTCACCTACTTTGAAAAGGTACAGTAAACAAATAAAGCCTAAAATTTAAGAAGGAATTGCTCCCCCGTGAGCTTATATGGATGAGGCGCACACAGTTTATTTTTATCTAATCTATTTGAACTCAGTCCCACAATGAGACTATAGTCAAACTAAATTACAGTTTGCTACTAAAGTTGAGCAATTTCAAAGAAAAGCCAAAGTGAAGAGCAGAAAAAAATAAAAATGCAATATTTATAAAAGGAAACATATGATTCTGAAGCCAAAGTGTGTACCGAAAAAAACTCAAAAATTAAACAGTTTCAAAGAAAAGAAACACTAAGTGGACCACCAAAGCCAAAGTGAAAATCAAAAAAAAAAAGAGCAATTTAAAAAAAAATTACACGTGGTTCTAGAACCCCCCTTAGGAGGTAATCGAGCAAAACAAAAACCCAAGAACCGTCTAACAATTACATATTCAGCAGCAAAACAAAAAAGAAAAAAAAATCAAATTTGGAGGATTCTCTAAGACATGGGTGGAGGAGTCCCCTCGCTACGCCACTGAATTCTAGATATTTAACAATTATTTAAAAATAAGACAGAAAATGTCGCATCCAAACGGGAACATATTTTGCATAAATCTCATTTGCTACGTCTTAAAATCTAACCTTTTTTCAAAAACTATAATTAACTTGAATTCGATTTTTTTGGATAATTCAAAATGTCGTGTTTTCAAATGGTCACATAAAAAAGTTATTTAACAGCAGCTTTACAGTGCATGTTAAAAAATGTTACGAGTTATGTGAAAGAAATGCGCGCTCTGTTAATGTTTGTTTTGTCTAAATGTAGTTTCCAACACTACAAATAGTGATGCGTAATATGAACACACACAGTTACAGTGCCACCCGCATACAATTACACTTGACGAACAAACACGCACACCCATATAGAAGCGCAACAACAACAACAGTTTCGGATCGGACATTAATTAGCAAACAATAAAACGAAGCGTAGTGAAATCAATTTGGCATTTAAACTAATTAAAATAGAAAAATATATATTCAAAGTGAATAACACATAACAGTATTGATTGCCTTTCGTATAGGAATATATGTATGTGGTATATTACAGGAGTAAATATTAAAAACTATTATTCAAATGCGCTTTTAACGCGTCGTTAACCTCGGTTATCGCTTACAAATACAACAACAACAACAACAACAACAAAAACAAAACTATATAACTAAACAAAGAAAGGGTAAATAAAATAATAAACATTAACTAAATCGGAGAATTTGAGACGCTAATCTGGAATTGAACTCGCTTTGGAACGGACGGACAGACGGACACAATAAGCGATAAGGAGTCAGCAAAGCGTAAGCGAAGTTTGAAATTTGATTATTTTGCGACTGCAGCTAAAATAATAAATAAATAAAATATGCATACATATTATTGTAAGTGATGAGTGATAAACTAATAAAACGCCTTTTGTTTCTCTGGTTCTTTTCTTTTTCTTTTTTTTTTCATGTTCGCTAAAAACAGCACGCTTGACAATTGAAGTGAACGGTTTCAGTGCAAACTCAGCAGTAGCCACGAAAGCAGTGCGTGCCGGAGACACTAGTAAACGTTGTTATAATTTACGAGATGCCTATATTGGATGATGATGAATTACCCATTGTGGACAATGAGCAGCAAGTCGCCACAGCAGCGGCGCCAGGTGCAGCGGATACGCGTACACGCGAGCAGCAGCAGGATAATGAATTAGCGCTGCACACGGGCAGCTGTGGCTTCTGTTGTAATCCGGCCGGACGTGGACATCGATTTTTGGCATTGGTTTTTATGTGTCTACTTGGTTTCGGCTCGTATTTCTGTTACGATAATCCGGCTGCGCTGCAGGATGTCTTCAAGAAAGAGTTGCACATCAGTGCAACACAATTTACGCTCATCTATTCCATATATTCGTGGCCAAATGTTGTGCTCTGTTTTGTGGGCGGTTTTCTCATTGATCGTCTATTTGGCATACGTCTCGGCACAATAATTTATCTATTGATTGTTGTCATTGGTCAATTGATATTTGCAAGCGGTGGCATTTTGAATGCATTCTGGTTGATGATCGTTGGACGTTTCATATTTGGCATTGGCGCTGAATCATTGGCTGTGGCGCAGAACAACTATGCCGTGGCCTGGTTCAAGGGTCGCGAACTTAATATGGTCTTCGGTTTGCAGCTTTCGTTCGCGCGTTTCGGCAGCACGGTTAACTTTTGGGTTATGCAGCCCATTTACAAATATGTCTCCAATTTCTATGTCGGACACACTGCCATCGGTGTGGTGCTCCTGTTTTCGGCCATAACCTGTGTCATGTCGCTGTTATGTGCGCTCATACTTGGCTGGATGGATAAACGCGCTGAACGCATATTGCAACGTAATAATAATCCCAGCGGTGAGATTGCCAAATTGAGTGATGTTTTTACATTCAAAACCACCTTCTGGATGGTTTCGATCATTTGTGTTGCCTACTATGTGGCCATCTTTCCATTTATTGCACTGGGTCAGAATTTCTTTATGGATCGTTTCGGTTTCACACCCGAACAGGCCAATAGCGTCAATTCGATTTTATATCTGATCTCATGTGGCGCATCACCAATCTTTGGCTTTGTCATTGATCGTACTGGACGCAATGTTTCGTGGGTATTTGGCGCTACGCTGGCTACAATTTGCGCACATGCTTTGCTGACGTTCACAATGCTGAATCCCTATGTTGGCATGGTCATTATGGGCTTGTCGTATTCCATGTTGGCCGCTAGCCTGTGGCCGCTTGTCGCGCTCATCATACCGGAATATCAGCTGGGTACGGCTTACGGTTTCTGTCAGTCTGTGCAGAATCTTGGTTTGGCAGTTATCACCATTGTGGCGGGCATTATTGTCGATAAGAGCGGCGGTTCACATATGTGGGTGCAACTGTTCTTCATGGGTTGGCTATCGATAGCGCTTACAGCTACGTGCATCATCTGGGCTTACGATAAGAAACATCGCGGCAATCTGAACATGTCGCCGTCACAGCGTGCGCAGTTCGTCATTGGCAACTATGAACATTTCGAATAAAAAAACAAAGTGGCGTAACTCGAGCAAGTGATAAGCGGCAGTATATATATATATATATATATATATATATATATATATATATATATATATATATATATATATATATATATATATGTATTGTATATGTGTAGGTATGTAGTAGAAAGTTGGAAGTAGTTGGGAACGCATTGAAAAGTTGTTTTGGATCATTCGTTGAACCACTTGTGTTGTGATGTGCGTACCTTGGTCGCAAATTGGTATTTATATTACTAACAAAACTGAAACTGATGAACAGATTACCACGAACAGAATATAGATCTGCATGTATTTTATGCTAAATATGTATTTTTTAGAAAAATTTTATATTATTGTATATGTTTATGTGTATAATAGTAACTCAAATATTTGTGTTTTTTTTCCCCCCCGGTATAGCATAAGTGCAAAGTTTTTAAATGTTTGGCTTTACATATAGAGAAACAGTTGAATAAAGTTACAATCGAAATTGGCTCGAATATTTTTCAAATATTTATAATTTGGGATCTCACCGAATTTTTTGTGAAACGGGTAAAATCGAACAGTAAGAAGTATCGCCAATTAAAAGTGCATTAATCTTAAGAAAATCCCGATTCTTTCAAGAACATACGGTGTAGAGTAGTTAGTTCTTTTGATCCGAACAGTTAGCAAGAGAAAATTGTAACATCGATCGAACCATTCGGTCCATACTCTAAAAAATTACTGTTAAAAGAAAAATCGCTTGAAAAAACTGCTGGCATTTTTCTTAAGGAAAAATTCTAGCTACGTCCATGGCTATGGCTAATATGATTATTTTAAGGCTTCACTCCTATTTAAAAATGGTTAGCTAAAAATCAGAAAGTTTTACCTGATCTTCATGGGGAAAGTGGGCTGTTGGCGTGGGTTCGTTTATATGGGAACTACCTCTCAAATGGCACAGGAGTGAATCTTCTGTCCATTAGAAGTCACCAAAATGTATCCACTATAAAAAAAAATGTTTTACATATAAAAATCGAAAAGTGGATGGTAGATTTGTAGGAGGGCTACCTCAAAAAGTGGGCGTGGCATGGTGACTGTAATATATGTTTAGCATAGGAACATATGAAATCTCCATACTCGATTTCAGAACGATTTCTTAAAAACTGTGTAACTAATTTGGATTCATACAAACAGGGGACAGATTATTTAGATTCGTCTCAACAAGCTGCTTAAGAATATAGACTTAATGGAGTCTCCGATGCTTTCTTTCATACATAACAAACTCTATGACAAAATTATACTACTACACTATGTTTGAAAATTCTAAAAATCGGCTGAAGGTTAATTTCAACCATGCCATAAAACCTGCAGAAAAGCCACTTTTGATCATGAGAATTAAAAAGCAAGACTTCGGTGGAATGGAAGCTTTAATACATTTCGCAAGAACTTTCAAATTGTAGCATTAATAGCAGCTATAAAGAAAAGAAAAATATAAGATATCTCAAAAATTAATACTAAAACAAGAAAAAACGCTGCAGTCAGAGTATTGAAGCTGCAGTCAAGTCTGATCGACTTCGAAATACTCTGTACCTTATTTAAAGCTACTTATATGAACCAAAGATTTGTATGAGGACGACATTCCTTAGTGGTCTGATCTGCGTCTATGTGGAATATTTTAATAGAATTGACGATAAAAACACCGAATTTGGCGTTAGGAGCTTAATTAAAGACAAAAAAAAAGAGGTGAACTTCGGTGGAATTGAAGCTTCAATATTCTTCACACGCCTTCACTCCATGTTTAAGCTGGTTAGCTTAAGTTTTTTACAAAAAAATCCGAAAAGTGAGTGGTGGGTCGGAATACGATGAAAGGCACGACAAAGTGATGACAACGCTCGGACACATGTTGCAAAACCGGTTAAGACCTACTTGCATACGCTGAAATGGCAAGTCCTACCCCACCCGCTGTATTCTCCAGACATCACTACTTCCGACTACTACTTGTTCTGATCGATGACACATAGCCAGTCCCAGCAGAAGTTCACTTCATCTGAACAATGCAAAAAATGGGTCGATGATTGGATTGCCTCAAAAGACGATTCGTTCTTCCGAGCTGGCATCCGAAAATTGCCAAAAAGATGGGAATAAGTTGTGGCCAGCGATGGACAATACTTTGAATAATATATTATTTAACAATATTGCTCTTCAATAAAAGAATTGAGTTCCCCGAGAAAATGTTCGTCCCAGCCCAAAAGGTCTTACTACTCCACTGATCATACAGACGGACTTATCTAAATCGATTCATCAAGCTGAACAAGAATGTAGCACCGTTGGTTATCGCATACTCCTGCGTAGATAAAGTTATCAGTTTGCTGATACGTATTTTTTATACTTCCCATCGTGAATGCTTACTTTATATTACCCTGAAAAGTAGGCGTAGCATATCTTATAACATTGAACTAGCTAAAATGTTTTCTTTAACCATTTTTTTTCGAAATTGTTCAATCATATTTTTTGGTTAGATAACATTTATTTTAAATTAATCTATAAATAAATTCGTAATATATATCACACTACACTCATTAACATAAACATTGAAGTTTAAAGCAAATTTGAGTGCTGTCTACTCATATATTTATATGGATGCATTCAATTCAACAAAGCAAAGTGATAGTAACAGAGATGAAGGACATGTGTAATGTGGCATGAAACCGCCGACATACATTGATAAACCAGTTCTGGTTTAGATTATGCGGGTACATTAATACAATCAACTACTAATCAATATGAAATTTGATTTCTTTTATTTTGTAATTTATGAAGACAACACAAACCGAATACAAAACACAAAGACAGCATACAGGCTATTAATTAACTGGAAAGTTTTGGAATTGATTATGTTTAGAGTGCAACGTAGTTTACATTATGATAATGTCGGTTCTACGTTCTAGTAACTCTATGCATATATGCGGCGATAAACTGATCACGCCGAGCTCTTTCAGCGGCTTCTGTTTTGCCTCCAGTGTCTGTTCGCTTTGTAATGTTTCATGAAGCAGCAACGCAGTGCCTCGTGCTGCATTTAACAGTTTAGTGGAATCGTTTATTCTAAAAATAAAAACAAAATGTTATATTATTATTTCAAATAACAATTCAAAAACTTTCCACCAACACTTACTTCTTAAATAGCAAATCCGGACGCCTGCTATATTGTCCGAAGAGTGCAAAGAGATTGCGTGTCATATCATAGTTAAATTGTGCAGCGCCAGTCGGTGAGAATTTATTGTTCATTAGCATGCTATTCAGTATAAAATCATCGATTTGATGCGCCAGCAAACGTAGCGTTTGATTGAATAGATTTGCGGATAGTTTGCGTTCGAGATTGTGCAAACGTGTGACAAGCACCTGAAACATTTCACCGGCACTGGGTGACAATATAAACGGTTCCCGGCTATTCTGTTCCGGCATATTGGCCCAAGCATCACGTTTATATGCCCACGATTTGGCCTTAACTTCGTGTATAGCTTTAGTTGCGGCATTATTCAGCAATTGCTGTGTCCAATGTTCCAGTTCGCTGACAGCATGCTCAAAAACGGAATTTATTTCCGGCGCATTTGGTCCCGCGAGTGCAGCATTTAAATGTAAATAATGTACATTCTCGCCCCATTCACGCAGCACCATGGTGATGTAATTGATGGCATTCAATATGCAGATGCTGCTAACCTCGCCGCTGCTATGCAACTGCACCAGACGCCGTCGAAAGCTATCGATAAGGCCAAGCTGTAGTGTTAGAAATTGTAGCTGATGTCCGGGTTGTATTAACGTACAATAACGATCTTTGATTGCATCCAGCAGACGCATAAATTGATCAGCACAACGTGGTATTTTGAGTTCATCATCGAATATATTCGGATCTATGAGCTGCCAGGGATACTCCGCTTGTAGTATATCATCCATTTTTTCGGCGCAGACTGAAATTTGTTGAAAATTTTAAAAATTTAGCAAGTTTTATTTATAATAAGAATGGACATTGGGTGGCATGCATGCTGTTACAAGGATGTAAGCAGCTATTCATAAAGGCATCTGAAGCTAAATTGTACTCAAATTCTTTTATTTTTTAATTTTGTTTTTTTTTTTTTTTAATAATGACTTGTCTGACCCAATTCATATTTATACAAGGTCGTATATCTCTGAAACTTTACCACTTGAGCAAATGGCGTAGGATTAATTATTGTACCATATTACCTCAGCTATGACGTCCTTAAGTTTTGCGTAAATTTTATATAAACTGTATATAAACCATATAACCATATTGCAAGCTTTCTTTGCTTTTTAGCAAACTCATCCAAAATGAGAACTTTTAAATTCCGTTTTCCTTTTTTAGACTAGACGTCTATGTGCACTTAGCATTAATAATTCTTCAAAGAATACTTGTGTTTAGGTCCTCTGAGAGGGAGAAGAAGTGGGTTATGGGTTATTTTCCCCTGCCACACTAACTTAGTAGCCCGGGATCAATGGGATTGGTTTTTACATGCATGTAAAGCAGTTTCTACGACATGTAAATATAGGGGCCCGTAATTTTTTAGTCCTGACTGTATTATGATATGTTGTAAAAGAATTTTAAGAACCATTTAGACGAGATTCTCAGCCATTTCTTAACCCTTCACAGAGTGCTGAACAAAAGATGCACTCTGACCGTTGTGCATGACATTCCCGGCACAATTTTTAGATCCCGTCTAACCTTTTATAGAGTTGGGTTTTTCTGTAGGTGCACCCCTGAATCTGTCTATTTTTGTTCTTGACCAATTTTAGGTTTCATATCGTCGAAACTTTATTTTGCAGTACGACTTGTATGCGGCCTTCAGAGCAAATGTTGGAATATATTATATTCGGCAAATCTTTTAATTAGCAAGGATAACAACTAATCAAGATCGTTCCCAAGGACGACTGGGTTTACGCCCCGGACCGATCTGCACAAGAAGTTTTGTGCAGTCAAAGGTTGTCCAACTCAGCCCAAGTGGCTGTAACAGGTACTAATCAAGATAAGGAAAATATATATATTTGATAGTATACAAACACAGGTTGAAGAGTTTGTTCTATTTTTATGCTTTTTCACTATTCTCAGCGTAGTAATTTTCATTGAATCATTTATTCTTTGTTAATTCATTACAATACATCACAGTAATTCAATGAATCAAATAAGCGGCCTATCTATGCATTCACACTATACCTCTACTATAGACGAGAGAGATGTAAATAGTGATTTTCTCGAAAACTATTCCACTAAACCCTATTTTTCTCAGCGGAAATCAAAAGAAAATGCAATTTTAAAACCATATTTTTCATCATTAAAATATTTTCATCTTTCACCAGTAGAAGAAATCATGTATACCCAAATCAATCATATTTTCACCTAAGTCAGATTTCGGCAGTTTTTTCAATTTAAAATCAATTGTTATGTTTCTATAACATAATTTATTGCTGTATTAAGCGATTTTAAGTATTTTTTATGGGTGCCAATTCAAAAATAAAGTGATAAACGAGAATTTTATATTGTAGCACTGGAAAAACTTAATTAATTAAAGGACATTTGATTTGAAAATTGAATGTTTTCTCTAAATATTGTTCCCAAGTTACAGTAAATGATGCTCTGAGTTTACAAAATGGAAAAAGTAACAATTTCAGACTATTTTTATTAAAACAATATTTATTCTCGATGAAAAATCTATTCTTTTTTTCCCAGAAGCGTTAAGAAGTCTGAATCGGTTGAAACTTGTCTAAATTTTTCCATTAAAACGAAAATAAGTGATATGCTTTTTCTCGTGGAAGCAACTACTTCTACGATTACTTTAGGTAGATTTGTATGGGGATTATCCCTTAAAGTGGAGTCGGCATCTTATTTAATATTAGTTATCTGAAGAGGTAGAAGAAGACTCTAAATAACCAAATTTGAATTCTCTATTTCTAATAGTCTCCGATATTAGTTCGTTTAACTCCGTAATTTACCCCGCACCTTTCGACGGGCCTAGATATGGGGGGGACGGCGGGGAGTGGCAGGTCTCCGAAAATACAGCATATGAAGGATTAAGCGAAAATTGAACAAGATTTTTAATAATAATTCAACTAAAATATTTATTTTAGCACTACTTACATCGTTCCTCAAGCGCAATCCATTTGCGTAAATACGCCGGCTGTGTTAGCACCGATATAGCACTGGGAAAACTTGCCGGATAACCGAAAGTTTCACGTAGTTCAGCCTCAAATGCCAGCGTTTCATCGAGTAAATGTGCAAATAGATTTTCATCGCTACTAACGTGTTCGATATCAGCTGCCAGTTTTTCAATAGTCAATTGCACCAGTCCACGAATGAATTCCAAACGTAAATTAAAATCCAATTTGCCGGCACGCAATACTGCTGGCTGAAAGGCTTTGCCCACATACAAATGCGTTTCCTTGCCCCAGTTAAGTATCTGTGTATAAAACCATTCCGGTTTATCTAAACGATTCGTTTGTTTAGCGCCCGTAAAGTGATACATGAAACGTTGTCTATACGGTGCAAGCAATAGTTTTGTAACTTGACTAATTGGCTGGCAGACAATGCACGGCGTTATGCGCTCCAGTTGGTCTTCCGTTTCCGCTGGAGATTTAAGCAGAAATAAATACTCCGCCAGTAGCTGTGCTTTGCTAGTGTCACGTGTCGGTGAATAATTTAAGACGGGCTGTTCCTTATGCGCCCAGCGCATATGCTTCAGCACTGCTTCAAATTCCGTGGAGAATCTCTGTATTAGCTGTGTATACCAATAGATTGCAGTGCGTGTGGCAAAGGATTTAAGAGCTTTCGACTCCATAGCGCACAAGCGTCCAATGACGCTGTGCTCGCAATCGTTCTGTTCGTATAGCGTTAAATAGATATTGACCAATTTAGCCTCATCCTTGCCGCTTATAGCGTTATTCAGCGCAGCACCAATTTCCTGTATATCCTGCATAATGCGTAGATATTGTGCCGTGCGTTGTAGACGTCGCACTTGCGCCAGATCAGCGCGTACGCTGTTAATAGCTTCCGTAGACTCCTGTATTCTTTGTTTTAGCTTTTGACTGAATTGCGCCAGTTTTTCCATTTCGAAGTCGAAACTTTCCGCCGCCTGCTGTTGACACTGAAAAGCAGACTTATAGCTGGAGACATTCTGCTCGTCCTCGTAGTTGAGCTGAAAGTTAAGTGTGCTGTGAAATGTGTTTTATTTATGTAAATATAATTTATAATTATTTACGCTGCTTGCGATATGCTGTAGCCGCTCCTTGTACTGTTCCACCAGCAGCGCTGCGCGATGCAAACGCTTAATATCATTGCCCACTTCGGCATTGATTCGTTGTATAACGCGCTCTTCTACGCTGCTGTTTATATGCATTTTAATCGTTTTAATTTTACAACGAAAACATTAAAAATTAAGCTAAACAAATGCAAGTCCACGTCTCAAATTGTTGTTTTTCTGCTGCACAGCTGTTTTAGTTGCAGTGTTGTAAAAGTGAGTTATTTCCACACATCACTGTGGACGGTAGTCCACGCAAGTGTCGAGCGGATATCCGAGCCCTGCACTGCAAAATTAAGGGCTCCTATTTTTAAATCCTATTTTTAAATTGATCTTGGCTTGGGGTTATTTCCCTAGAGCACTATTATTATACACTATATCAATAATGAAGGTTTTACTGATAAGTCCATTCGACACGTGTTATATACTAAGAAATAGGTCTTATATTCAGAAAATGTTAAAACATTCAAAATTGTATCACCGCAGCCCGAAATATAATACGTTGCAAACAATCAACGCCTAGGGGAATTGGGACGCTTGGGCAAGTTATCACCCTAAACTTATTTTTATATTATATTTGACACCGATACGAGTCCAACGAGCCCAGGATAAAGGAAACTTATTCAAAAGTATAAATTAAAAATGTTTTAAACAAGTTTTTTTACATAAGATTTAAATACACTTAAAACTAAGAAAATTTTGTTCTACAACTTTTTCAAAATGCCGGATTTCGGCGTGAAAACCCAAAAAAGCACAGATATCGGCCAAAGGTTAATATTTTTTAACATGTAAGTTCTTTTAAATACTTTTCAAACGAATTCTAAGATAGCAATTCTTAAAACAGGTAAGAATGGAGCAGCTTGCTGACCTATGCAGACTTTGTAATTTTATCACAAAAAATGTTTCTCCTTATTTAAATAATACAATTAAAACTAAATTATTTACTTAATTATTAAAAAAACAAAAAAGAAAACAAGTTTTTTTCCGGCTATGTGACCTTGGTGGTATTATGATCGAAGTAAGCGTGGCATCCACGAATTTTAATATATTACATCTGCGCATGGTCAAGGATAATCCAAATGTTTCCAATCCAAGTTTCAAATCTCTAGCTCTTATAATTTCTGAGAATTTTTGTCTCACACATGCAGATAGACGGACATTTCTAAATCGACTCGACTCCTTCTGCCTGTTACATTAGCAAAAATTATTATACCCTTGCCCATTTGCGATTTTTGTATTTTTTCTGTACTAGTTGAGTTTTAGTTTTTAAACTTAATATTTTTGTATTTTATACTTTTTCATTTTATCCTTTATCATTGCAATGAAAAAATATATAAAAACCTGTGCTAAGATATTGCTGTTACGAACAGGTCCGTCAATTATAACTATCTCAGTGACATTGAAATTTGATGAGAAAAAAAGAGTAAAATTCTTATTCTGTGGTATGGTATTTTTATTTACATTCAATTTTGTGCTATACATATTTATATTTATGAAGTAAGAATTTTTTCCTCTTTCATATGACATTCCACTCGATACGATAGCAAACAAAAAAACAAAAAAATTAAGAGACTATACCCTTTTTTGAAACCAACATTCATAATTTTTTTATATAAAATGTTGCCCATGTCAGGCGGAAAATAATAAAGAATCTATTGAAACCTCATTTATCAAAACCGGGTGAGTAGTTAGGCTCTACGGTGGAACATACGTTAATATATACATAGATAGACTGCTAAAAACATAAACCTTACGTTTGGCTTCGCCATAGTTGGGTAAAAACAAAATATTTTCTTAAATAACTTGATATCGGAAGTTTTGTGAGTTGCAAGTTATAGCCCATTTACATAAGGAGAACTAGAAGGTAAAAAAAAAAAACTCGTGATGGCCAGTCACAAGCCGGCTGCAGGCAATAGAAAAACATGACAGTTGAGTTTTAATTATTAGCCTCTAGGCTGGCCGCAAGCATTGTGGCTTGATTTTTTTATTTTAACATAGTTGCAAAGAGAAATTTGTGAAATAGCTTGGTAGCATAGGAAAATTCTGCCAATTTAGTGATATGCAATACTTTAATTTCTTTAAATGCACTCGAACATTTCCCTAATTTAAATGATAAAAAGAAAAGGAATAGCGTCAATTTAACCATTATTATTTCATATTTCGATAGTTTTGCATAACGAAAATATTTTGACATTTTTTGACAAATTCAGTTGTACAGTAATTCCTTTTTGATTGCGACTTGCTTGTATTTTCAAAGTAAACAGTTTTTGGGAATTGATGGTTTTCTGCCTCTTTGCTTACGTCACTTGGTTTTTTGGCTTGTCAAGAGTTTCTTTTTATTGGATTGTACAACACTGTCAGCGTAAGCGCATTCTGTTTGAATAAAACGGCGCGGCAGGTGGCAGAAAGACGCGTTGCGCTAGAAAATACGAATATAAAGCTAAATAAGTTAATTAAAACTTAAAAGCAATGTATACGCCGCGTCCAAAACTGTCAAATGTTACGAGCGGCATGGGCAACAGCAACACACCACGTACGCCGCTTAGCTTCAGTCGTGAGTTGCGTCAAGTGCTGCAGGAGCGTAATCTGCTTACGGCCAAGAGTCGTAACAAAGGTAAAAGGCTTTGAAAATACGAAATAGTTATATATCATATTTATATTTACTGCCATCTGCTTTAGTATGCTCCATGCTCGATAGCAGTCCGCTCAGTTCACCCAATCCGGAGGCGGGCAAACGCCAAAGTTTCCGTCTACAGGCTATAATGGAAATACTCAGCTCCGAGCAAAACTATTTGGCGCAATTGGAGCTGCTGATGAATTTCTTTGTGCGTCCTTTGAAGGAGCAGGCCATAATCGATGAAGCTAATCACACTATGCTCTTTGGTCAAATTGAAATGATACACAATCTGAATGGAGAGCTGCTGCGCGAGTTGGAGTCCAATGTCGAAAATGTTGCAGCGGCATTCCTTAAAATGGCGCCCTTCTTTAAACTCTACTCGGTGTATGCCTTCGACTATCGTAGCGCGCTCTTTTTGCTGCAAGATTTAACCAGCAAAAATCCGGTATTTCGTAAATTTCTCGAACAGACTGAGAGCCGGCCGGAGGTGCAACGTAAGCTGAACTCACTGATGATTGTGCCCATACAGCGTGTGCCGCGCTATAAACTGTTGCTGGAGCAAGTTTTGCTCTACACCAGTCCGGCGGATGAGGATTTCAAATTGCTAAAGGAATCGGTGAAACAAATCGAAGCTACTGCCTCGCACATCAATGCATGTGTTGAGGATCATGAGGTTACGCAGTATTTGGTGCATCTACAGAGTTCGTTGCTGCATTGCACACCGAATATAGTGAAACCATCGCGTCGCGTCATCAAGGAGGGTGTGCTGCACAAGATTACGCGCACCGGCAGCGAAATAAAACGCTACTGTGTGCTTATGTCGGATATATTTATGTACTGCAAGATACTCAAGGAACGTGCACCAAATACGGTGGTGGAGAACTCGCTCGAATGTTGCTGCATATTTCCGCTAAAAAAATGTAAAGTCTATGAACTTTTTCCGGGCAATTTTAAACTCACCTGTCAGGGTGATGGTATTATACTGGGTACTACCGATTTGCAGCTGGGACGCACCTGGGTGGCATTCATACGCGATGCCATTGAGCTGCATATACAGTGTCGCAAAACGTTGCGCAAGGAATCAAGCAAGCGTACGCCTATACGTAAAAAGGATATTAAAAAATTCGATGAGGATTATGTGCTGAGTCCAACGAAGCGGAAATGCGTAAGTTATTATTTAAAATTATTGGATATACTTAAACTTTTCTTCCGCTGTTTTATTCTCAAAATATGCTGCCACGCCTCCTTATGCCTCTTACATATTGTACATTTGTACAAAAACTGAATATACATTTATGATTTTATATATTGTCATTGGTTCGCTACTACTTTCCGCCATCCTTCTGGAAGCACGATTCATTTTTAGAAGCAATACTAGAATCAACCCACATTGAGGTCACACATAAACCAATAGTCAGTCAGGAGCTTATAAATCCCTGTTTTTTTTTCGTTTGTTGTCCAATGTTAATAGGAGTTCTTTTCCAGTAACGTAAGCCCAAGAATGTAAAGTTATTTTTAATCTTGATTTAGCGATTGATGGGGTAGCTGCAGTTGAGGTGTTCCAGAGTTTACGTGACAACCCGTAACTTGCATTGCTTACAACCATTAAACGGAAGAGTGGCTGCTAGACAATGCCCTGCTAGAATGCCTACTACAGTATCTCGGATACTGTACAGCTGCTCTCCACCTTTCTCAAGCTTTGGTTCAGGCATCCTCCTGCAGTTTGTTATATATCATCTGTAGGATAATTCGTGCATGGGTTGTTACTTCTCGAGATAGACCGACGCCTTCTTTTGCTAGACTATCCGGCAATTTGTTACCGTCTATGTTCCGGTGGCTGCTCTTTTTTGAGGTCCTAAGAATGCATCTCTGTTCGCCGAGACATATCTAAAAGAGATGGAGGCCGCTTCCTCGGTTTTTATTGCAGCTTGTTCAATCACTCCCAATGATCTTGAAAACACTTCTTGAAATTGACACAAGTCTATATTAAGTAATGCCTTCAAAAATGATCGCTCTTCCACCGCACTATGCCGGTCTTTGACGTTAAAATCAACACTCTCGAAGTGTTGAAACCACCCACTCTCGACACGTTCTTTCACTCATAAAGGTCTCAGCATAGGTGTCTGATTGATACCGTACCCTTAAAAAAGACCGGTCCCGGTAAACTGACCCCCGCTTTTGACAGGCCAGGATGTAGGATTATGTGTACAAGATGCCATCTATAGAAAAACGGCGAGAGCAAAGTTGTACAGCATATACATAACATATTAAATGAAATAATTTGAATAAATTTAATATATTTTATTGTATTTTTTTGCAGGACTATGAAACAGTCTTTCGCAATGAAAATCATAATACAGATTCGGAGGACGAGGCGCTGAATGATAAAGCTAGCACTTCATGCTTTCCACGCAAGCGTAAATTATGCAGCACTGCATTTAATGGTATCAATAATATACCAAAGCCAGCTAAGCTAGTAAAGCGTCCGTCAGCGCCACCACCAGCACCACCACCGTCTTCTAAGTGTGCGCCAGCTGAACCCAATGTCGAATTGCGTAATACTGCTGGACAACAGGACACTGCCGCTACTGCTAATAAGGAGAACCGCTTCTCCAAGCTCTATCGCATGATTAGCACTGAGAAGGTTGTCAAAGTGCGTGGTATACTTAAAAGTACAATCAATCAACAACAGCAGCAGCAGAGCAATGCAAATTCTGAACATGATCCTACCTATGGATTTGCCAGTCGTTACTCCGATTCGAAGTCCTATTTTCGCGCGCATAATGTTGATAATACTATACCCAGCGCTGTAAAGCGTGAGGATGTCTTTGCTGCGGATGCTGAGCTTGGCGATGGTAACTTTCGCGATGTACTCTATCCATTGCGTTTAAGTGGTGGCAGTCAGAAACAGGGTAATGCTGGTGGTGGTGGTTGGTCAGTGCCAGGTGGTACGCTGCCACAAAAGAAACGTGTAAAATTTGATGATGCAGTGGATATTGCTAAGATTCCAACTACTACTATTACTACTACAAGCGTGCCTACTACTATCGAGCCACAGGCATATGTGTTTCCACGTGCCGTCGCTGCGCCAAATGCACCAGGTAACCTACGCGACCGCATCTGTGCCTTTTTTGCTAATTTATTTTGAGAGACAGACGGACTCATACAATACATTTTCATATAATATTTATAAAACACACACATTTTCCGTAAATAAATGCACACATTAAACATACGTTTCCGGATTGTCAGCGCCACGCAATTCCAGCACACGCTGCATAAATTTATCTACAGCCAATTCACAGATTTCCTCGTGCCATTCGCCATTCTTTTTGAAATGTGAACCAATAATTACGGCATGCGCTGTACAAAAATACTGCTCAACATTTGCAGCTGTTACACCGGAGCCTATGAGCAGCGGCGTTTTAACCTTTCCGGCGAGCGCGTGTAGATCTTCCGGCTTTGCTGCAGCGCCCGTGGCTTCACCAGTTATTATAATGCCATCCGTTGCAAAGAACTCTGCTGCTTTGGCAGTGCCCAATAGATCGACATCGGCTGTGATGGCATGTGCGCTGTGTTTCTTCTTTAAATCCGTGAAGATTAGCACCTGCTCCGCATCGATTTGACGCCGATAACGAAGTAGTGCACCAGCACAGGCATCCGTATAACCCTCATCTGCTACATGTCCAAAGACGTAGCCCTCTGCGCGTATGAATTGCAAATCGCTGGCTTTGGCTACCGCAAGCGCTTCGCGATTGCCACATGCGAGTATTTGTATGCCACATGGCGTGCAAGCGGGCAGTGTGGCGCGTACCGCTTGTGCTAAACGCGTCATGCAGGCGGTTGTCTCCGGTCCAAACTGTCGCTCTGGTACATAGGGTAGGTCATGCATATTCTCTATGAGTACTGCATCCAGTTTGTGTTTTCGATAGATCTCCGCCTCGTGTTGCGCTTTTTCGATGCTCTGATGCCAATTGCCATTGTAAAGTGGTGTTCCTGTGTGGAAGTGGCTGCTTTTAATGTGGCGGATTAGATCGGAACAGCTGAATTATTTACCCGGTAGTGCATTGACATGTATCATGCCAATTACTTTGCATTTATTTGAACCAAATAGCTTTAAGAACCGTCGCATTTTATTTTAAGCGTGCTAATTTAGATTAAAGCTGGGAAAAATCAGTCGTTTAATGCCGGCGAACAGCTGTTTTTTATTTATACTCTACACTGTCATCTAGCGGCGATCTTGTTTACGAATGCTGTTAAAAACGAGGGTAGCAATTTATATTTCTGGAAAAACATATACATATATACTTAATGGGGTCTACAATGTATCCTTTAATTAGTTACAAGCTTTCAGACAATCTGATAATACCATTTTACACTATGTCGTTAATAATTTTTGATGGAGACGTTCTTCAAATGTGTATGTTGGTAGCTACTTGTAAGAAAGGGACGGGACACGCTCATTGTTCTTTATGTGCAGCCTTTATTCCTGTTCCTTTAATAGATTATAACACAGTGCAACGTGAAATGAAACTGTTGGAAGGATTTCTTTATCATTCCATTTCATCAAAAATGAGATAATTCGAACATATGTAACTATCGTGGTATTGCAGAATTATCCGCGGTTCCTAAATTGTTCGAAGAAATTGTTACAAACCATCTTTTACATTATATTGCTCCAATCATTTCTGCTTTTCAACATGGCTTTCTCTCAGGAGCGTTCTGTTAATACAAATGTTTTTGAGTTTACTTCGAGGTCCTTTTTCTGATGGCATGCAGGCTGATGTAATTTATACATATTATAGTAAAGCATTTGATAGTGTAAATCATAAAATATTAAATTATATAAAATCGGGTTTCCCTCAAATTTTACTCAATGGATAAAATCGTATCTTCGTCCGCGGAAACATTATGTCATTTGGGCCCAGCATTATTTTTGCTGTTTCTAAACGACCACTCGTCTGCCGTTCTCAATGCGAAAATATTAACGTACGCGGACGATGTTAAACTTTTCCTTCATTTCAAATTGCAAGCTCAATCCTTATTGCTAGAAGATGATTTGGATCGCATGGTTGTGTGGTACAACACAAATAAACTTTATTTATTTGTGACAACGCTCTAGAAAAAGTTAAAACGTTATACGATCTTGGACTATTAATGGATCCTGGTAGTACCTCTATTGTTCCACTCGATATACGCTCTTCTCATCGCCATTGACAGCACATCTATCGTAAACACTTCCGTCAACGATGGTATTTGCTGGCTCAATTGCTTGCACAACAGCTTTGCTAAAACCCATGTGAAATATGAACCAAAGAAAACTGGCGTAATACCAACTACTACTACTATTACTACTACTGCTAATGTTTGCCAACTATATTCGCGTAATGGTTATAAACATGATATGCTTTACTTATATCGCAGTTCTTCCAATCATCGGGCACATTCAAGCGAGCTTCGATACCAATATCCGACAATTTAAATAAATGCATCCATATCGCGATTAGAGTTTTAAGGTTTTTGTACATCTTGTTCATAGTCAGTATTTGGTGCACAAACTGCGTCAGCCGGCAACAATTTCCTACATTTTGAAATGCAAAAAGAGACAGAAAAAAAAAATTGAAGCGCACATTAAATTTGTAGGTTATGTTGGCTTACTTATACATGAGAAAATCTACATATGTAATTTTTAATATAATACGCTATCTACTTACGGCATATATGCACTGCAGCGGTCACCGTGATCGTAATGTACGCCGCAATATCTTCGTTACATCTTTCGCACGTGAACGGGTTAGGTACGAAACATTTTCCGCACGAATACATTTTCGCAGGCCTCTTTTCTTTATTATTATGTTTTATTATTGCATTATTTTTCTGTATTTAACAGCAATCTTTTGTGTTTTTAATATATTTGTTGCATATTTTCTAAATAGTTTAATTTAATTCAATTTAAAACTAGTCTCCCTGCAAACATCTTTACAGAACGAACCGCACTCGACGACTTGCACAAAGCAAAAGAAGGAACCAGATATGGCGTACCGGTTTCAAAAGTAAAGTACGATAAATTTTATTAAACTAGTCGTTCTGCTCTCACTCATGCGTTTCTTATTGGGTTCAGTGTTTGGTGACGTGCGTGTATTTGTCATGCAGCATAAGAGCGAGAGTGGCTGAATAATCTTTTCTTCTGACATTAAATTAGATTAAGCTCATCGACTTGATCAATCATGTCGTAAGAGTCAATGCGACGAGAATATGCTAAACCAAGAGATGGTAGTACCTCTATGTCCCACGCGATATACGCTTTCTGACCGCCGTTGACAACACATCCATCGTAAAAACTTCCATCAACGATGTTATTTGCTAACTCAATTGCGGCAGTGTTCAATTGCGTGCACAACAGCTTTGATAAAACCCATGTGAATTATGAACCAATTGAAGTTATATTACAACAACTGCTGATGCTGCTGCCGGCGCTATACACATTGTAAATGAGGAGTATTTTCAATCGTTAACATCTTCAACAACCAATTCAGCTAATAACAATTCATTTATATAAGATGTTTGGAATAATCGTTTATATGAAACTGACCTAATTTTGTATATCATATACAGATTTTCGTTTTAATGTACAAATTCAAAAAATTTAATCAAAAATCAAATCTCACGATATTTGAAATACTATATTATATAACTACGTTTGACTTCTCTACATAGAAGACTTGATTTACATTGCACTTATAAATATAACTCCAAAAATTGCGGCAGACTTTCATTGATTTATATTGTATAAAGTTGAAAATATAATGGCTACCATTAAAAGTGCGCCTATCGCAAGGAGATCAACTCCCACATGTCTAATAATTTTGATTTTTATTGTGCAGGAAATATTTAGATAAGTATTACCTAAACTTGGTACCTAACAACTGGAAGTTACATTTTGAAAGCTTGTTACTCACAGAATAAGATTCGAAGACACCATAAAGTTGAGCTATGTGTTTGTAAGTATACGAATTTCACTAGTTTAGAGCCAAAAAGTATATTCGAAGATTTCATGAAGATTTTGATCTGCTGAACTCGAAAAAAATTTGAGTGGATACGTTTGCACGAAATGAATTTTTGTATTAACTACCCTGATGAATGTAACATATAATACAATATATATATATACATATATACTTGCCTAACATCGGTAGCAGAGTCAATATAGCCATGTCTGTCCGTCCTTTTGTATGAAAAACAGGTTCTCAAAGACTATAAGAGCTAAAGCCACCAAACTCCGAATTTTAGATTCTATTTATTCATACGCAGCTCGAGTTTATGAAATCTATGTGACACGATCGATTTAGAAGGGGTGGAAGGGACAAGAAGAGGTGTAGGAGAATTGGTGGTAGAGTAAAGGAGCATGTGGAAGGTGGTGAAAGGGGAAGGTGAGGCTGTAGGAAGTGGGGGCAAGGGGAAGGACAGCAACGCGCCGCGTACCAGCTAGTAGTAGATAAATAGAAGAATGGTGGGCGCGGTGCACTAGAGACCCATAAAGTAACACAAACTTGGCCAGCTTAGGAATAAGGTAACTTTAAATATTCAAGTTTGGCTCTATCTTTCATAGTCTGCGACATCTCACACATATGCAGGACGGACAGACGAGGCAATTTTCAATTGTCTGTATTAAATAAAAACTATAACACGTGGTGCATCAAAAATGTGAAACTTATATAATGAATATATGTGAAGTATCACCTTATAACAAAAAGTTATTGCCAATTTTACGAAATATAAATGACTGCTTCTCGTACGACATTTTTCATTATAACTATGCTGCCATCTATTCTACTAATGCTAACAAATACTACTATTTCATATTACTATTCCGGTTTTTTACTACACTTTTCAGCGCACTTGCACTACTATTTTTTCAGCTACTCTCACTTAAAGCGTAATATCTGGCATTATTTTGCATCGAAATTTGTAATTCTTGTCACGTTTTTGCATTGAAGTGTTAAATATGCGACAAATGACTTGTCTGCAGCACGTTCCCAGTGTATTTTTGTAGATACTCGTTTATACATAGTTATTTTGTTGTTGCCGTTGCTACTTTAATCCTTGATTTTGATTGGCAAAAACTTTTCGCAAAATTTATACAAAATGACTACATAAAATTCTTGTTCACATCATTGAAGCTTGTTTGTTTTAGTCTATTTTGAAATATATACTGTTTTTATGTGTTGTATAGGGTGTTTCTTTTTTAGATGTTACATTTTCCGACAACGTTTATACTGTCATAAATGGGTCAGATCTTATTTGTACACAGTTTGGTTTGGCATTTTAACAAGAATAGACTAACGCCAGAACAATGCTTGCTAATTGTGCAAAATTATTTCGAAAATCGTGGTTGGGTTCGGGAATGAAGATTAAAAGTACCAAATTTTATAGTACTAATATGATCTTTACTTCATACTTTTTGTATGATGAAAATTTTGTTGTTTGTTGTCAATATCAGCTTAAAAATTGGCATGGTGGCTTCTTATGAAGGGACGCCACATATGTATCATTGGATGTGATCCCCCCACTTTTTGAGGTAGCCCCCATACCATTTTGTATGCAAAATATTTTTATTGCAGCCAATATTTACTTTATCCACTTTTGAGATTTTTCATGAAACACATTATTATTTCAGGTAAAATCTATTTGACTTTTGACGTGCTGGCTTCATATGGATGGACACTTTGCAGTATTATCAAGGCGTGTGTCACGGCACTTTTAGGAGAAGGCTCCAAAAAATTTACACTCCATGTATAAGTTTTATAGGTACTACTACGAAGAGGTTAAAACTCGCCCTTTTATATATGTGTACATGTGCAGCGTCTGTTCATTGATATGGGTCGTCATAAAATCGTTTTTCATTTACATTAAATATATGTGCTACACATAGGGGACCCTTAACGAATCCCTACCAGGTTTGAGAATGATTCGATGAAAACTGAGGGACTCTTCCCCGTTTTCACAGACACACAGCCAAACAGATACACGGACATGTCTCCATAAACTTGGCTTGTCGTGCTGATCTTTTATTTAGTCTCTTTCTGTGTGAAAAGTCTGTTAGTCTAGTTTCATTATTTTGCAGGGTTGTTTTGTCTTTTCGCGCTTATAGTGCGGTGCCCACATGCCCAGAATCATATTTAAACCCAAATAACATAAATTTAACTTTCTAATAAAGCCAAATTGCAGTTTAAAGTGATGCAATCTCAGTATTTAAAATCATTTCAAAGTTCTATACCTCTAAAAACACTTTATTGTTGAAATTATGCAAAAATTGCTTTTGCATTGCTGCTCGAATGAGCAAACACGGAACGAGTACGGCTTGCTTCATTGCACAAAATGGCGTTCGAAAACAATACAAAATGGCGCGCAGCCTTATCAATGCTAGGAATAATACTAGTAAAATGCTTGCCGTACTCTCAATGGCAAACAATTAGAAATAAAATCAAATTCTATATATCTACGAGTATATAGTATAGTACGTAACTAGTTAGAGCTACCAGTAGGGGAAAGGGAAAGTTGTAACAAAAATTGTTTTGTAAATTACAAAATAAAAGGTTTCCTCTGTTAGCATTGTTTTACAGTTTACGGGTACAATGTGTAAGAGCAACATTCATGCATGCAAACAAGTACGCCTATAGATGAGTATACATCGAGCTACATTTTCACGCCTGTGGAAACCGGCACAGGAGCGTAGCTGTAAAGAGTATAAAGTAAAAATTGATTTAAAATTTGGCTACAATTTGAAAATAAATCTAATATTTAGAGTGAAATCATGGACAAGACAATAAATATCGGAAAGCACACTAGTGCGGAACTAGTGAATTCAGTGTTGGCATTTGACTGGCGAATTTAACACGATGATGTCACTAAAAGGATGCGACGTTGTAGCACCTTTTGTCAGCCATGCACCTGTCACAAAATACTAGCCCCTTCACTAGGGAAAGAAGTCTAGCGAAGTATCTGGAAATGGTACGACTTTAATTTAGTATTGCTAACTGACTAACATAAATTCCTTAAAAAAATCAGGAAAGGTGCTTTCAAAATCCTTAAGAATCAATCTGTAGGTAGAAAAACACCGGGCAGCCGAACAGCAGTCTTGCGAAAGCGAACTGGAAAGTGAATAACTAAAAGTGGTTGGTAAATTTACTAGTCCCTAGGGTGTCACTCGCCACCAGCCGAACTAAAGGAAAGCAACAAAGTCATAAGATATTTTGTTGTTGTTTTGGTTTCAGAAAGATTTTGGTGGTTCTGAAGATGGTCTAGTAAGCTTGGGCTCACTAACTTATAAGGGTGTAGTTATAGTAACCATATCTATTTGGGAGTTAAGCTGAACCGGCTCGTTTGAGACCTTTCGGTGCTCTAGAGATATCCATGCTTTGTGGAGAATAAATTGATAGTACTTCAACAAAAAGGTTCTTTTGTATTGTAATTGTACGAGAGAGCCTTGTTTAATCAATCATGAAAGGTGTCGATATATTTCCATATGCACTTCCTATTGTAGATAGATGGACTGGAAAATTATGGAACGGTGACTAGGTGAGCTGTGGAAGATAAAGATACATTTTAAGTATTTACTCCTTTCGGACAGTTTAAATTTGCAATGATGACCATATCGTTGACATTCGTAGACAGTAGCAGGTACTCGTTGTCTTGTGTCGGTTTAACCTTAGTATCCCCTAGTGGTAAAGAAGGTCTTCGTTCTTTCTTTTCTGTTTTTTTTTGTCATTCGAAAAATTTGCTCACCCAACTAAGTATAATCCCGTCGAAAATTTAGTTTTCAAGTAATAAACACATCACTGTATTTAAGCCATCTGTCTTGGTAAAGAGTACATCGGTTTGGAGTTGAAAAATTCCTTCAAATTTAAAGATGGTAGAAAAGAAGTTTGTAGTTTGTTTTTCAGTGTAAAAAACGGTGCTCCTATAAATAAGCATGTGGAATATGTAAATTATTGCAGCTATAAAGAACACTGATTGTTTTATCAAAACTTTTCTTCGGTATATGCTATGAAATTTCTTTCACGAAAATCTCCATACAGCACTGAATAGAATGTTCCGAATTTCAGCAAGTAAAGTAGCTAGTGCCGTCAAAATACCACAACAGAAATATTATGTTGAATAAATGCTGCATACTCCATGATCCCTGCTCGGGCGCCACTATAACAAAACTATTACAATATCTGTTTACTGAACAGTTCGACGAATAATTGAACTTTAAGCTCTAAGCTACTTAATTTTGCATGTATTTACGTAAATAAATAACAAAACCAATTATATCCTTTGCAGCATATAAGAAGTGTTTTACAAAAGTAATAAGACATTTTGCTTCTAATGAGCCGACACAAGCAACCTTTTAACAGATAAAGTGCTGCTGCAATAATGCATACTCGTATTCGTCCTGAATGGCTACTACAACATGAAATTTAAATCACTTGAATGCGTATACAATATGTATATGAAGGCGCTCCTGTTTGTAGCTTCAACAAACCTTTTATTGTCCTTGAGTTTGATTTGTTTTTTGTTTTTGCTCTTGTAATTGTTTGTGTATATTTTGTTGTTGTTGTTGTTGTTGTTGTAATTGACTGTTGATGTTACATTGACGCGTCGTCCTTAGCTGTTGTTGTTGTTATTGTTATTGGACCTTTTGTTTGCGCTATTTAATTGTGTGTCCATGTTTTTGCATATACATTTTGTTTGTCTTGAATATACACATATGAACGTGTGCGGGTGTGGGTGTGTGTGTGTGTGTGTTTGTATGTATTTATTTATGTACGCAAGAATGGCTTTACAGCGCATTGTTCTAATAGAAATCGAGTATTTGCCTGTTGCGCCATTGTAGAGCAGGCTGCCATAGCAATGGCGACCATGTTACTTCCGCCTGCGCTTTTTTCTACTCACATCCGGTTTGACTATCTCCCTCCATTGTATCTCTTTCACTTTGTCATCTATATAAGCATTTATGTTATTTCAATAATAGTATTTGCATATTTAATACAAACAAATCGCATTGTGTGCTAATTGGGTTTATCATATTTTCTGCGTATTTACAAAACTATTTTTTCCATGGTTTATTTACTTATTTTATACAAATATTATTGTTTCCGCCGTTTTCCTATAGATGACGTGATGTAGTAGTCGAAATAAATTTTTGGGGTTCTTGTAAACATAAGTTTTTCTTGTCAGTTTATATAAGCTAATTCTTGAGAGGTTTTAATTTATTTCTTTAATATGAAGAACTGAAGCTGTTGAAGATTATCACCGAATGCTCTCAGACACTTATGGTGAGGCAGCTATGAGTGAAAGAATATGTCGTCAGTGATTGAGTGGTTTCAACGCTTCAAGAGTGGTGATTTTCACGTTGGAAGATCGAGTTTTTTTTGAAGATAAAGAACTAGTGGCATTGCTTTATGAACACTTTATCAAAGTCAAGAAAAGTTGGCAAAACCACTCAACAAGCAATTTCAAAACGCCTCAAAGAACTGGGAATAATCCAGAAGCCAGAATAGTCGATGCCATACAAGTTGAATCCGACAGACGTGGAAAGGCAATTTTTCAACTGTGAACAGCTGCTTGAACATCACAAAAGGAGAAGATTTTTGCAACGAATTCTGACTGGCAGTGAAAATAGGATCTGCTACTACAATCCCAAGTCATGGTATTAAGCTCGGCCAACCATCAAAATCAACGGCGAAGCCAAATATCAATGGATCCAGACTCTTTAAGACCCCATCTACAGCTACCCATCGATTGCAAAATCAAGATTCAAAAACCTTGACACCATCGCGTCATTGGAATAGCACTTCTTACAGGCTGTTGACATTCGCCAAATATGCAAAAATCCTACACGACTTTATAAGCTCCTGAACTACCTCCATCATCGGCGTCACTAAGGATTATATTCGTCCATGTTTGACCTCATTCATATAAGTTCAAAACCAATGCAGTCATCACGGTGGATATTTGTAAGCATTTTTGCTCAATAAAGGCTCATTTTTCGAAAATAAAAAGTGGCGGGAGCAAAGTTTTTTACACCAACGTTAAAGTTTTAATATAAAACAAATTACTTTTTCAGCGCTTTATGAGAAGACGCGACGTATTCTATTTGCCATAAACAAATAGACACGAAATGGGCCAAGGTAAAGGAACTTTGTGTCTTTTAAATTAATAGAGGAAGGAGTGAAAGGTTAAGCGCCATTTAAAGCACGCCAAGGCTAAAATGCGGGAATAATAAATTTAAAAGACGACAAAGAGACGGCCACCGGTGCAAAAGTTTTGCGTAATGGAGCTGGCAGCAGGTTTTGCGTGCAGACGCGCCTATTTATGGTACTATTTGTCTACCTATCTGTCTGTCTATCGAAACTGTTTGTCTAGGCATTTTGTTCAACCATTTTAAAATGTTGATTGCTGCACATTTTGATCGATGTGGCTAGCGATAGGACTGTGACTGTTTCTTACTTTGCTGTTATCTTTTGACCCGGTGCTTGGCATGCATATTTTCAATTTCCATTAAATTTATTGAGTAATTGCATTTATTAGTGTTATTAAAGGACTCAAATGCCAAATAAAATGGTAAATTTATAAAATTTTAGCACGCAGACAGCTTGACAGATAGACAGACCGACAGGCAAACAGACATATAGAACGAAAGACAGCTATGCGCTGAAATCAAATAGATGCCGCCACTGCACAGTGGTACTAAATGAATTAACAAGCTAAGCGACATTGCGGTATCTGAATCCTTAAGCGATACGGATAGAGTATACTGACCTTTATCAACCAAAGCAGCAAAAGTACACAAAAAAAAGTTCAATAAGTGCTCTTCTTCAACAAGATCCCTGCTCGGGCGCCACTATAAAAAATGCCTGATTTCGCTTCCGTTAGACTACTGATCTTAACTGGTTGTATTAGTTTAGTTTCATGTGGCCATCGCGTTATTGCGTCGTCATGGTTGGCCATGGTTATTTATCGACATACATAAGAAGCATTGGCAGATTTTAAATTTAATCTATTAAATAAAGGAGTTGCAATGTGTATGGCATTAATGGCATTATGGCTTGGTGTGATAATAAAGATCGAGTTCTATTATCCAGTTAGCCACCGTTCGAAGTTTTCCTGGAAAGAAATTGAGGAATCAAAAGTTAAGAAAGAAACTTACAATATATTATAAATACTAGTATAAGTTAATCATTTACGCTTCTAAATGTTATTTTTTCTCACAGAAATATAAATAAAAAAATGCCAAATGTGAAAGGAGTGGAACAGGTGTTTGTGCAAAACAGTGCAATCATTTTATGCACATGGTCGTTCAAGAAACGGACAAGTTTACTTATGTGCACTGATACACAACATCCCGAACACCATAATTATTCCTCAAGTTGTGTGCGTGCTTCATGAAACTTTTGTGAATTCAGACCACATACGTTTTCCATTATATTAAGGTCAGCGAAACAATGGATGTCAGTTCAATAAATTCACTTTTTGGTTTCTGATCCACTGATTTATTACCTTCGCCAAGTTAATCGGAGTATTGGTATGATGACAAATTCATGATATTTGACACAAGGTTATCGGAAATATAGTATGTGAAAAGTAATATTAAAGTACGCCTTTGTTAGTATTCGCATTAATTTTTGATATGGGTAACAGAAGTTTAAAAGTTCCATAATATGAAGTTACTCCCCACATCGACAGAGAACCTTCATAGCTATGGTGACGACTGAACTAATACTCCTTTTGTTTTCTTAAATCGTTAAAATTGTAGTAGTAGCCATCGGGGCCCCCCAAATTAAACCACTTTTTGTCAGAAACATTATCAGATGCCAGTAATTTTTCCCGAATTAAGTGTTTACGACCAAATTGAAGTCGTGTTTCTTTGCGAAGTTGAAGTTGTCTGTACCCTTTACATTTTCATGTTGAACCTATTCTGTTGAGCTAAAAAATACCTTGTTTTTTTATGACAAAAATGGGAGAAAGCCACCAAACACAAAAGAACGGGCGCTTTTTCAGACTAGTTTTCTTATTTAACTTAAGTGTAAATAAATAAATACTTCAAATTACGGGTATTAAATCAGTGTATTTAATATAGACAACATTTTGTCAACTCAATATGTGGAAATAATTAGATGAGCGGCATTGTATATTTTTCGCATTTATTTTAACTATTATTCTATTTAAAAGTTCGGTTCGACTCGAAACCGATTTCCATCTCTAAGAAAAAGTTCCCAAAGAAGTTTGTAAAGTGGCATTTGTTATGACGGAACACAACGCTTTTTGCTCATAATACAATGGTTCTTCCACAGAAAGTAGTGCAGCGGTGTCAGATCAGAAAATCTGGCGGGCCGGGCAATGGGTACGTATCTGGAGACTACTTTGTGGTCAAACTACTCAATAAATCGATGATTTCTCCAGAAGTAAGGCATGTGGCAGCATCCTATTCTCCAGAAGTACATGAGCATAGTCGTTCAACATGCTCTATTTTTTAGCGTTGGCATATCAAAAAACGTATCTGCTAAAAAACACCCTAGTCTAAACACATATTGTTCATTAGTCTTCTAAGTTGTACTAAGTTGTTCAGACTTCTAAATTATAAGTCCACAGTTTATTACAGAAATGTAGAGTCTCTGGAGGAGATTGGAGTTGTACATATCTCCTATCTGGCTTATCAATTTAGCCTAATCTAGCCTAATCTAGCCCAACCTAGAGCCACTGTTCATCACATTGGAATGCTAATTTACAAAATGGCATTCCATTACCACTTTGCTGATAAAGAGTTATGACTTTTGATTGTGCTGGCGGCGGCGGCAACATGCAGACATCTAGACAGTTCAGTTCAGTTCAGTTCAGTTCAGTTGAGTTCAATTGAGGTTAGGGTGCCGCCATAGTATTTGATTGCATTAGGTGTGGAAATGAAATTTACGATTCGATTCGATTAAGAATTTTATACTTATTTTTGATACATTTTAATGTAAATTTTGATTAGCTGTCAAACAAAATGTCAAATAATGTTTCTAAGCTTAATTTGCTGTGGCTGTCGTCGCAATTGAGAGCATAAAGTTAAAAGCATGTTTGCGGAATTTCAAGGCAAGTAAATATTTCTACATTAGTTTTACCACAACCCAATTACATTTAACTGATTTAAGCGTGTATCTAAAGTACACAAACCGTTCGGTGTGTTAAGTAGAAAGGATTTGTAGCATTTACCAAACGTAGCAGCAGCAGCAGCAGCAGCAGCTTCATATTCCGTATACGGAATATTGGAATGCAAAGCCCTGTGTGGGTGCTGTTTGTACTCGTACTCGTATCCTTGTAAGTGTGTCATGCCTTATTGCAGCATAATATTGTACGGACTAGCCCTAATCTGGGCGCTTGTTTGTGTCTGGCGTGTAACTTGTTGCACTTGCAAAGCATCCTAACAACATTTATAATTTATTGTTCGTTGGTTGTACGAGCATGTGCCAGCATCAAAGCGTATTATCTGCTTAGGTTATATAGATACACATATACTTCTCTCTTTTTAACGCCATTGTAAGTAAAATATACGTACATAAAAGCATGCAACATGTGAGTAAATGTTTATAGACAACTTTATATAATATACTGGCGTACCCGGCTTACGTCTTATCCTGCTATTTATACTGTGGAACCACCATTTTCCTTTCAAAAGTTACAATTTTCAATTTTCTCTTTCCAAGAATTCCAAGTCTTGAATCGAAGCTGGCGTATCGAGGAAGACATTTGACTTCACATAATCCTAAAGAAAAAAATCTAGATGTGTGATATCACAGGATCTCGGTGACCAGTTGACAGATCCGAAACGCACAATTAGGTGCTCACCAAAATGATTTCTCTTTCACCGTCTGTCTGAAACCACATATCGCCGACATCACGCGCCCCAATTTAAGGCAACAAAAAGTCTGTTATCATGGTTCGGTAGCGCTCGCCATTAACGGTTTAGTTCTGTCTGGCCTCATGTTTAAAGAATTACGGATCGATGATTCCACCAGCCCATAAACTAGACCAAACAGTGTATTTTTGTGCATGCAACGGTAGTTCGAGAAACTCTTCGGGTTGGTCATAATGTGGCAATTTTGTTTATTGACGCATACATTGAGCCAGAAATGTGTCTCATCACTGAACAAAATTCGGCACGAAAACAGCGGATCTTCATTGAGCTGTTGCAGAGCTCATTTTCTGAAGTTAAAGCGTAAATTCAAGTTTGTCGGCTTCAATTCTTGAACGAATTGGATTTTGTAAGCTTTTAAACCAAGATTTCTATGCTGTCTGTTCACCGAAAAGACAAAAAAATGAAGCAGACTCGCTCACTCTCTCAACAGAACACTTCTTTTTGATACTTTTTGTTATTTGAGTTTTCTGTTTCATGCTTCTCGATGACAGAAACACACGAAGTTGTCTTACGATAACAGCTTGATGGTGATACTTTCGTTCGACTCTCAGCAACTGAGCAAAACGAGCCAAGTGGAAGCGCTGTGTCATTTTTGCCAAGTGGAAGCGCTGTGTCATCGCTGGCAAAGCGTGGAAGAGGGAGGGAGAAAGTGTCTTTGCGGGGAGTTTCTCCATTACTTTAATATGAAGAAAAGTGCGGCCGAGGGTCATCGAATCTTAGTGGAAGTTTACGGCGAGCATGCTCTATCTGAACAATCGTACCGTTGGTGGTTTGGTCGTTTTGAAAGCTTTGAGCTCGTAGATAATGAACGGCCGGGTCAAGCCAAAAAGTTTGAAGACGAAGAATTGGAATCATTGCTCTATGCGGACCAATGTCAAACACTTCAGGAGTAGTCTAATCATTGGCAGTGGATGAGTCGACAGTCAGCAAACGTCTAAAAGCCATGGGATTGATTCAAAAGCAAGGAAACTGGGTGCCATACGAGTTGAAGCCGCGCGATTTTTCGCTTGTGAAAAGCTCATCGAACGCCAAAAAAGAATAGTTTTTTTGCATCGCATTGTGAGTGGCGATGGAAAAGTCGATCCATTACGACAAACCCAAGCGCAAAAAGTCATGGGTTTTGCCCGAACAGTCAACAACATCCTTTGCAAAGCCGAATATTCATGGTCACACCTATGTATTTGGTGGGACCAGAGATGCATACTTCTTTTGATTAAAGTTATGTGTTTATGGATATATATAAAGTAAGCCTTTTTTATCTCCGGCCGAAAGCAATGCAGCGTATACTGTCTAAAATACTGACTTAAGACTTAAGTGTTCTCGATTTCGTGTACATGTTAATGCAGTGCTGCCAATCACCTTTGCACCCTTTTTTTTTGCTGTTTTACCATCACCAGTACAGCTATTCTAGTCACTATGGGCTTAATGTGATCTATTCGGTCGCGGATCGTCCAATAGCGTATACAGAGACACAAATTTGCGGATGGTATTGGCAACAGTGTGCTCGGTAGGTCAATGATGCACACTGATTTTCGTACTACAGCTGAATAATTTAAAACGTTGTTGCGGTGTGAGTCTTTCCATGATAAACACAACTAAATAAAAAAAAGATGACAGTATGTCAACAGTCACGTGTGATCTGTGAAAAAAATCGTCTAAATGAATCTCCCGTTCTATACAATAGTACATGGTTGATATAAAAATAACCGAACTCGATAAATAAAACAAGCATGGTATTATGTTTCAAAACTATTATTCAAAATACAATCCATTTAACACCTGTGTCACGGCTGCATGTATGGCTGGAATGTCATCGTAAAAAGCCTCTTTCATTGCAGTATTCATTCTTGGGAAGAGCAAATAAACGCGCGCTGATAGATCAGACGAAGATGGAGGGTGGTGGATGAGACAAATCTGTTTTTCATCAAAAATTCATTGACTTTTTTGGTCTTGTGAGGTGGTGTATTATTACGCTATAAAAACAGCTGCTTTCCTTTGGAATATGCGGGCCTAACACGTAGAACTCTTGACCACAAACGATGTAAAACATGTAAATAATATTCTCCATTGACAGTTTGACCTTCTGGAATAAATTCCTTGTGAATAATAGACTTGGAATCATAGAAAGTTATAAACATAATCTTGATTTTTGACTTCTGAAAACGCAATTTTTGTAGGTTTTTGCTCGTCTTTTAACTTCCATTCTGCAGATTATCACTTAGTTTCAGGATCACATTTAAAACACCATGTTGCATCATGATCGAATCAAGAAAATCTGGATTGCTTTCAGCTGTTGAAATAATGTCTGAGCAATGGTCTACACGTGGGTTTTTTTGATCATCATTTAACTGATGTGCACACACTGGAGTTAAATGCACACCTTTTGAATAAAATAAAATATCAATTTTTTTTTTTGTTATTTATTGAAACATAATAATGAGCATACATGCTGAAATTCTTTCTTATTCCATTTCACAGTTGCAGCATATGAAACTTCGAACAGGCGACGGCATTCCTTGAAAAATTTCAAGGTTAGCCCCAGTTTTCTTTATATACCATGTGAACCTGCCTTAATCCGTATTGTTCTCCAACAAAATAATTATTTACTTTGAATAAATTTTGTATTGATTATGATGAGGCTAAACTTCAGCTTAATTTGTTTAGTTACTACATCAATTTCTGCACAAAATTATATAAAACACTTATGTTCCTACAATTTCTTATAATGTATAATAAAAACAAAATAAATAACTTCTTTCAGCTGACGGCGAAGATAATACAATACCACAGGCACACAGGCGATACAAAAGCGGCGCATAAATTGTCAGTGACACACAAATCACCTTTACTAATTATGCCTTATTTTCCAAATGAAAGAAAGAAGACAATAGAAAAATAAAAGCAATCAAGAAATTTGTGGAAGGCGTTGACTTCTTTCAATCTGCTTGCCACCTTCTGTTGTTTTATTGCATAGAAGCACTGGGAGCACTCGCCATGATGGTTAGAATGGAAAAAAACCACAGAAGAAAATGTAGAATCGCGGCACAAAATGGCGATTGCCAGTAGACACGGAAACTGACGAATAACAAATGAAAGCACAAAAACAAAAAAACCTAAAATGAAATTGAAAATGAAAATAAAATTATCAAAGCGCACATAAATAAATGGAGACACTTCAAATTGAGCACTAGGAGAGTTGGTCTGGTCAGGTCAGGTGGCAGACGCCACAGAAAACGTAGAACAAGAACGCTTCAAGAACTTTGAGCTGAGTTCCGCGTGGCATGAAGTGGAGTGACTTGACTTGGCGCTGCGGGAGGCGAGCACAATTACTGCATCATGACAGACGGTGAAGGTTTTTATCCATATTTATTCATGATTAAGCGACGCGATAAAGCGCGCAGGTTGCTGTAGGTGTTGCTGCTTCTAAATATGTAATTCTTTATTTTTCGTCCTTGCATGCTCCTTGCTAACTTTACGCTTTATTGCGCCCCTTTGCCACGGCGACAAATAGCTAAAAATCAAAAGTTGTCTTCTTGTGTGACACTACGACACACCTTTGGAATTATTGTCTTGCATACTAGAAATTCGCTCCTTTACTATTCTACTTACTACAAAAACGATAGTAATTTCGAGTATATATGTATGTACTTATTTGTGGAGGTGTAACCGTGATTTTACACCTGAGGCTATAGGTCTCTGTCCCTTTTGTTTGTTGGGGTCGTCGTTTCGTTTCGTTCGTTTCGTTTCATTTCGAGTCTGGCGTCATTTTGGACTTTAATTAAAGTCTGTTTGATGTTTGTTCGTGTTGTTCGGTCGTCCTCATCGTTGTCGTTGTCGTCATTATTTGTTTTCTTTTTACAATATATTAACTGCATTGCGGCAAAATGAAGCGAATTGAGTAATTTATTTTGTGTGGAATTTCTTTCCAAAGTGAAGCTTCTTTGTGAATGTGTACACTCTTGGTGTTCATTGATTTACAATGATTGTGTAGAAAGGTTTCATGGCAATAATTTGAAACGATTTAAGTTTATCATTGGATATTTAGTAATTTAGATGCTACACACCGCGCTTATATAAATAGCGATTTCTGCAATATGCAGCCAGTAGACTGATGAGAACTTCGTAGCTGAGTTCGAAACACGTGTAACTGCGCCTAAAACATATTTTTTTTTTTTTGGTTAAACGTTTGAGTAGTAAACTTAACAACAAAAATAGTTAAGAATCTTGTTTGTGCTTAAATAAAGAAAGTCGTTGCGTGCTTGGAATTTCTTCATCTCTTTTATACTATCACAGCTCAGAAACTACTCGGCTACATTGTATTCTTAGACCACAGTAGGTATCTCGAGTGTACGTAGACTGATGAGAACTTCGTAGCTGAGTTCGAAACATATGAATCATAAGAAGTATTTAAAAGTTTCCACCGTAATTATAGTTTAAGAATTTTGTATAAATGGAGAAGATTTGAAAGCTAAACAGTCCAGTTTTAGATATTGTACTTCTATAAATCTTTCTAAGACTGGCTAAGCGTGTCTCAGAAAATTTCGAGTGTTCTTGTCTACTTCACGTACGCTTAGCATGAATCACAAAATTTTGTAGGCTTTAAAGAAGTTTGCGTTCGATTAGACTTAGCATGATTTTGTAGACTAGCATAATTTCATATACTCGCAGTTCACTCTTAAACTATTTATGCCGTACAACACCATTGCGTGTGTGCTTTTACTTGCTGAATATTACTGAAACATTATTGGAGCTAGTCATGAACCGAACTTGAAGCGCTACATGAACTAGACTATCACAGAAAGCTATGATAGTGTTTCACATTTATCGACTCTGTAGTTTGGTTAGTGGCTAGTGACATCCTATGGGCTGTTGATATGAACGACCACTGGTTGTTAGTCACTTCGTCAGTACCCTTTCTCTAGCTTTCATCGCTGAATACGTGTAAGGCTCATTATTGACGCTAGTATCCTATAATCATAAAATAATTTTCCACCTATTTCGATAAAAACAGACACAAAAAAATGGACTAATTTCTGAGAAATTTTCGACATACCGTATAGTCACCATGTTGTAATCTACTCTGTTTTATCGAGAAGCATTTTTATCGAGAATACATGTTTTTTCCTAAAAACCGGAACACGATGATAAATAAGCAAAAAACTGAACACTTGGTTACCCTATTTTACCAGCTCTTTATATTTATACCCTGTACCCAAAGGGACAAGGGTATAATAAGTTTGTGCGAATGTTCGTAACAGACAGAAGAAGGCATGGTAGACCTTATAAATGCTATATATATGCTTGATCAGCTTCGGAAACAGAATCGATTTAGCCATGTCCGTCTGTCCGACTGTCCGACTGTGCGTCAGTCCGTCAGTCAGCCTGTTTGGATGCGACAACAGATCTAAAGAGCTATAAGAGCTAGAGACACTTCGATTCTCTTTAATCATACGCAAACGACTTTATACCATTGTTCCTGGTTTGCAGTGTCTTTCTCGCTGAGAACACTGTCACAACCGACTGATTTATACACAAAGATGTGAAAACAGGTGCCGCAATTCGCATGGCTGTTCTCTTTAATGTTCCTATGTTTTCAGTTGGCAGTTTCATAATGTCTCTTGCGCTCTAACGCTGGCAACGTCAAAGAAACTGACAATTGGTGGAATACGGCGCGCATGATGGATTAATGTAAAGCGCGGTATTCGCTCTGTTCCTACAATTATAGGAGCGTTAGAACGAGACAGAGATAGAACGCCAAACAAAATATGAGAGTAATTTCATCGCTCTCAATGACCAAAAGGTGAATAAACATTCTCTTTTTCCCACACCTTTTGACAGTTCGTATTAATTATGACACTGTGTCTCCACTACATTTACAGTGGCCTCCTCGTTCTTACTTGTTTTTTGTTCCGTTTACAATTTTTGTGGTCTCAAGCCATTTTATCCACAACATTGTTTGCCTGATATCGTAATTTAAAAGCACAATTGGTTACATTTCTTTGTTTTCGAATATCTTAGCGTTACATTTCTTGCAAGTTAAATTCTACATACCATATTTGACCGAAGTTTATATAAAGATTGTATAAAGAACTGCATTTGAGCGTATACGCATGTCCTGGCTTAAGTATTTGCTTAGCTCAAGGCGCATTTTTATGTATTGTAGCTCAGGCACATACCGAGACTCAAACTGAGACTTAAGACTCACTTTATTTTGTTGCATACTTCAGTTTGCCTGCGGCTGCAATGGATTGCTTTTCATTTGCATGAAGCACTGTAATGAAGCTTAAAATCCAAGAGCAGTAACGGCAGCAAAAGCAACAATGACGACGCTTGCAGCTAAAGTATGAAAGCAAAATGACTGACTGCAGCAATAAATGCATCCTGTCAGTAGTTGGCAAGAATAGTTTTTTTTTTTGTAGCAAAAGGATGGAAAAGTATGCAATATTCATAGAGCGTACCACCTTCAAGTCATGCTGAGTGGCTTAATGCTGGCGTTACTTGGTATTCTGCTACGTCTTACAGTGGTTCAAGAGCAAATTATCTTCGACATATTAAGATTTTTGTTCTTGTTGAAAAAAACAGTTTTAGCTTTATCGTGCCACTGTTTTAGTGACTGTTTTAGTTTACAAAGTAGGCTAGAATGCCACACGTAGACGCTTGTGATATGTCTAAAAAATTAATTATTAGTGCTCGCAACACAAAATTGCATTGAATAGCTCAGTTCTGGCATTGAAGCCACAATCAAGAACTACTATAAGAACTCTTCCCGTGGTCAAATCAGAGCCAGGAGTCTTTTCTGTTTGCTAATATCAGCTACAACTTTAATTTTGCTCGAGCACTCGACCGGTATGCTCATTTGAATTACTAAACCCGAGATAAGTTTTTTACATTCAGGGTTTGTTGGTTTAAATACATCAGCTAAATGCTGAGCTAAAGTTTCTGCCTTGTCCTGCACATTTCTTGCCCATTCTTTAGATCGTATTATAATTGACTGTGAGTACTCCGTTGCTAGAGTAGGTGGTAAGTATCTCAATCCCTAGGGGCTAGGTTATATGTAATTGCCAGCTGCTACATAGCTTTCTCTATCATACTCACGCTTGGGTCATATTTGATAGAGAGCAGTGCTTTCGTCATGTTCTCGAGAGCAGACGAAAGTAGTACAAAGCGCATATATTGATAGATAACGGTTTTTTTTGCGCTCTATTGAGTCATTTCGTTAGTCGTTAGTTACACAAAAATTGCAAACAGATACGTCGCTAAAGAAGTTTCTCTTCCAAAAAGATCTTTTAGAATGTAGAGCATTTCAAAAGTTATCACATTTTGTCGTTCCCGCTGCTAAAGCCTGGCATATCCTTTTCCGCTACGACAACTGCTTACATTGCTGTGCAATGTTCGTACTTGGTATTTATGTTATTTGGTTATGAAATTGGTTTTCGTTTTCATATAAATTACAGATTTACTTAATTGTTTGCATTTTTTGCCGCAATGCATTTGCTTGCTTGGCCTGCTCACACGAAGCTTAAGTGCTTTTCCCTGCACCTCACTCGCGCTTGACTCTTGTCAATAATTGAATTTTAATTAGTTCGTTAAGCTGTTAGAATCCTGTTTCTGAGTTGGCGCTATATATAAAATAGATTTCAAGAGACGAGAAAACTTTGCTACACAAATTCTAGCAAATTCTTAAAATTTTACGCTATAAAAGATTAATTTAAGCCAACATGATATAAAATGCTTTTAAAATTCCATATAATGTTTAACATTGAATTCAGTTCTATACTTTTATACACTATTGTACTCGTATATACAATTTCAGTTTATACACTTCCGGCGGAATCAACTTCATAACTGCATATTAAAAATTTACTCAATATACGCCGGAACGCGCGCTGAATTCTAATGCGAAAGCGTTGAAACTTTTATCTTGGCGTGCGGAACGCGAAAACACCTGAAAAATCTATCTACATATATACAATATATATAGTTATAGACGAGTCGAACAATAATAAGTAGTAGTTGACTGAAAGTGAATGAAAAGCATTTTGATAAGTCTCAGGCGTTGCCTGCCTGTTGCCCACCTTATGATGTTGTCTGAGAACGAAATTATTTAAAGAATTTCCAAGAAGTTAGAGCAAAAACTTTTGCTCAATGTACAAAAAACCTGGCGTGAAAAACAACGGCAGGAAAAACTTAAGCTGCTTAATTTTCAGTAGCTGCAAAGTACAAGTTTAGTGCCAACCAAAAACTACCAAGAACTTTTACAATGACAACTGAATTTAAAATGTCACACTTCAATTCTGTTGGCAAAGTTTGTGCGCTAAATTCTCCGAAGGTGAGACAAGAAACTTGACACTATATTCATTTTTTTTTGCCTATTTTTTTTTTTTTTTTGGAAATTTTTAATTTGCCGGCATAACAAAAGGACTACATGTCCAAATACAAGGTCCAAAATATTGCTCTCAAGTACGACTACATATATAGAGAGAGAGAGAGAGGTCAAATATGTGTGTTGTGCTGCTGAGAAACATGTGTGTATTATGTAAAATTTCTCAAGGGGATCAAACTTTAAGAATCTTCTGGAAAATATTTTATATAGCACACTATTATATAAGATGTATAAAATAAAGGTTATATTAGTAAGTCTAGTAATCCAAGCTTATAATTTATTTGTGGCCAGCAGTTTCATTCCACATACAGCTGTGGACAGAAGTACAACCAAGAGATGAAAGCCCATCTACGAGCATTATATTATTCGTACGTGAAATAATGAAGTTTTTACTGATAAGATCGATTGCGCCGTGTTTTATACCGTTACAAAAGGTCTTGAAATGTTAATTCGGGAAATGTTTAAAACGCACAAAATTGGTTCATCTTCTGAATGTTTGAATCCTTTAGAAAACCAAACATATTTTGGTACACAATTTTAGTGCACAAAAAACTATGCAACTTTTGCTGTACAACTTTTTTCAAAATGGCGGATTTTGTGCGAAAAGCCCAGAAAATATACTCAGATTTCAATTGGCTACTCTGCCCAACCGGCTTTATATATTGAATACATTTCTTAAATGATGTTGTACAATTACTTCTTTAAAAGAATATGGCTCCAAAACAAATTTTGTATCGCAATTCAATCACTGTGACTGAAAAATCACTGCTATCAGTAGCTTTTCGATATTGTAAATATCAGTGATTCAGTATCATTTGTTTTTCACTGTGCGTATGAGTTATATATCATGCATGTTGAGTTAGTAGCTTAAAATTGAGACTATAACTCTCTCCTCTTGTTTTTTATGCCATTTGAAGTCAATTATCTCTCCATAAAATGGCACCAAAGCGAAGATATTCCAGAAAGTGATTGCTGTTTCCTGTAGCTTTGATTTAGTCCCAAAGAATTGTAGTGAAGATATGTCAGGTGACTACCTAAAATACCATGTTCCCGGTTCACTTCCCAAGATATTTGTAAGGAGCCCATATCTTGTTGCGGAAGCCTAATGATTCCGACTATCTACCACATTATCGAATGGTTTCTTGTACCATTTTAAGTCAATCCTCTCTACAAAATGTCACTAGATATAGATTTGGTGGCACATCTGGCAATCACGCTTGGATACTGAAAAAATATTTAAAAAAAAAAACCTTATGGTGTTGTCAAAAAAAAATGGTTTAAAATGGTACAAGGAACGATTCGATGGTGCGGGAAATAGTCGGAATCTTTGGGCTCCCGCAACAGGATATGGACTCCTTACAAATATCTTGGGAATTGAGGCGGGAACCGGTTGTTTCAGATATTTAGATTTAGGAAGACTATTTTATTTTAACAGTGATCGCAGTAGTGACGGTTTAAATAGGGGGTGGTACACGCTCACTAGTAGATGTGTATGAAGCGATGTAGTAGATGTGTAAGATGCCGCCATATCGAATTTCAAGTTGATATTGACGTTTTCCATACAAATGCATAAAAGTGAACTTTGGGTTTACATGGGACTACCTCAAAAAGTGGGCGGGACACGCCCAATTATCTATGTATGTTTAGCGGCTCTATCTTAAAAGGCACTACGCATTTCAACCTAATATTGACTTTAATAAAAAAGTTTATCTTACAAAAAGTCAAAAGTGGACCATAGGTTTGTATGGGAGCCACCCCAAATAGTGGGCGGGCCACGCCCGTTAGTCTATGTATGTTAAGCATCTGACCATAAAAAGGCACCACATTGCATTTCAACCTAATATAGACTTTAATAAAGAAGTTTTCATAAAAAAAGTTAAAAGTGGGCTGTAGGTTTGTATGGGAGCTACCCCAAATATTGGGCGGGTCCCACCCATTATTGTATATGTAAACCATCCGACCACTAGAAGTTATCATATCAATTAATAAGTTGATATTGACTACAATAAAAAAGTTTTTCATACAAAAAGTCAAAAGTGGGCGGTGAGTTTGTATGGGGGCTACCCCAAAAAGAGGGCTTGGCAGGTCAATATTGACACTCTATTAAACTGGAATAAAAAGAAGTATATATGCAAAATTTCAACTGGATAGCATACAAATTACTCCCAAAAAAATGCACGATGGCTCCTTTAATGCGTTACAAACTTTCAGACAAACTGATAATACCATTTCACACTATGTGTGAATGGTATAAAAACACATCGCCATATTACTTCCTATTGATCCGTAAACACCAAGCCGCTTGCCGAAGCTTTTTCTGGTGGAAATCCAAAAGGTCGCACTCTTGATCACCTCTTTTTTGAGTATATAGAGTATTTTCGGTAGAAAACATTTTTGTTCTTTGAGTACTCGCTGAAAAACCGTTCGTGCCAAAAATTTTTGATTGTTTTTTTTTTATGAAATTTTTTTTCATATCCCGAAATCCTACCCATAGAAAACATACAAAATAGTGAAAAGTCGTTTACAGAAATAGGCTTGCATTGTGTAGTTATGTATTTATGATATTATGATATTATATTATTGTAGCTACACATATTTTATTAATAAACTTAAAAACACCACTCCCAAGGTGCCTCGATTACGAACCCCCTGGCGAATACGCCACTGCTACAAAAATCAAACACAGCTGCACGCAGCTGCAAACGCATGCAATCAATCATTGCTGTATTTGCCATATACGAGCAGTGAGTAGTGAGCAGTGAGCTGTGAGAAGTAAGTAGCATGTAACAGTAGCAGCACGAGCTGCAAATAATTGAACGAAACATGCGTGATAAGGGTTCAACTGACAACTAACTACTGCACAAGTAGCTGCATCGAAAGGTCAAATGAAGTGCAGCACATTGAATGTCTAATTGACAACGAATGTTTTGCAAATGAGATGGAATGGAGACCCTGAATGATTCGGCACATGCATGTTATGTGAAACCGAGCCTGTAGGTCAGCTGCTGCATATAGTTATGTGCAAGCTTATTTAAACAAACACACACACAGCACAAGGACATTTGCTTTACTAAGAATTTTTCTGCTGATTAAAGTTTGTACAAATTTCCAACAAAATTCCGCAAATCATGCTCGAATGGACGACACTTGTCATACAGCATAAAGCAATGCGTAACCAAAAATACCATAATCCCAGTCAGAACGTAAACTGAGTACGTGCTCTAGCTGTAGCTAGGAAAGCGAATATAGGTCATCAACACGGCATAACATTGAGCCGGGCACAGCACAGTTGGTAAAAATATGCGACAAAATCGCAGAAATAGCAAAAATCGCAAGCAACGTAATCTCAAGCGTTTTGTCTTCGCATGCCATGCCGTGCTTACTTCAACAAGGACAACGTAAAGCAATACAATACAAAACAACATCAACATTAACAACAAAAACGTAGACAGCAAGTAAGCAAGCAGGCAGCCTGGCAGGCAGACAAGCAGGAAGCATTCATGCAGCATTCTGTAAGCCGAAGTAGTTCTATTACTGCAAGGTGTGGTTTAAAGGTTTCCGAAAATTTTGAAAATATTAAATTTAATAATTATTTCTGTAACACTAGACACGGTAAACGATTAAATTAAGTCTGTGTAAATGTATATAACAGCCAAAATGATAAGCATCGAAAGTCAAGTTATTATAGCCCTATCCATTTGTAGGTCTATATGAACACCGAGATATCGTAGAGATAGAGAGATGAGAGAGAGAGAGAGAGAGAGAGAGAGAGAGAGAGATAAAAGCTGAAGCCACAAAACTTGCATATTTATACACTGCTATACTCTTTTTTAGATATAATGTATAAAAGGAACGTGCAAACCCTACTTTATGGGTAGCAACAGTATAAGTTTTTTTTATGAAAAACTATTTACTACTCAAGATAGACACTTTAAATTTGGTGTGGATGGATTTTAATTCAATATATTTTTATACCCTGTACCAAAAATATTTGTAGCAGGGTATATTGAGTTTGTCGTACTATTATAATGTATGTAACATAGCGATGGAAGTATCAGAGACCCCAGAAAGTATATAAGTACATACGTGATCGACCTATCCATATCAGTCCGTTCGTTCGTATGTCTGTCTGAGGGAAAGTTCTATGTCTAGCTGTCTAAGGCTAAGACAAACCAAATTAACGATATAGACTCTAGGTACCGCATATATATTAAACATTATAATTAGCTACGGATACATTTGTTTCGGGTTCAGCTTCGAACCGCTCTTCAGTCCACTGGCTGTGATATGCAATTTTTTAGGTAAGGTTCTTTGTGGTGGCACTCCATGTATTTTTGTATAGTTGCTATAAGCTTGCATGTAGAGAGCAAACAACTAAAACCTTTTTATAGCAGTTTGTCTGAAAGTTTCTAAAGGAGGCAGCGTATATACTCATAAGGTATATACATATATTCTTGATCAGCTTGATGACACTGCTTTCTTTTTAGGAGTAGGCTCATACAAACCATCACCCTTCGAAATTTTGTATGAACATCTTTTTCATTACCGGCAAAATATACTTGAAATTTGACATGGGGACTCTTATGGACCGACATTTCACAAAATTAGCAAAGGGCGTAGTAGCCTCAAATTAACTTTTTATTTATAGCTGCGAAGTACACATCTTGAAACTCTATTTAAATAGTTTGTAGAGGCTTTTCCATAAGTTAATAACTTTTTAACAAACTTCCCACGACAATAATCGGAAAGAGTAAGAACTTCTTCCATACCAACGCGACGTCCGACAGGTAGGGGTATGATACGGAAAATTTAGCAAATACAAAATTAAACTTAATTCAATTCAATTTGCTTTGTAGCAATTGCATGGTTCCACTTAAAAGTCGTTATTAATGGTGTCCTGGGTATTAATCGCGAGGAATGATGGCGAAATTGTATCGAAAACATGCTTTAATCCTTCGATGACGATGAATTTAAGCTAATTTTGCATATGGGTACATTTTTCGTATCTCTACTCGTTTCGAAGATACAGGCCAAATTTTACGATTTTTGTAACACCCCACGTTCCCGGCGCTATAACTCGGAAATTATCATTCCTATGACTTAGAATGAGCACACATTTTAGCTTGCAAATTAAATTTACTTTAATTTTGTATACTACTACATTTTCTGTGTCTCTGCTAGTTTCGTAGATACAGGCCAAAATGTTAAAAAATTTGAGGTTTTTGCACAAAAAACTTTCAAATTTAAATTTTATTTGGAGACATGCGCTAACCTAGCATAAAGCTGATCCCCACTGAATTCAGCGTACCTAAATTAAGTTAAATAGACCTATCTCACGAAATCCCAGCGAGCCGACTACAACAAGTATTCATTTTTATTTGTTTCTAGAACTTGATAAAACCGGTCAATACTGTTTAACAGTATAAAGAAACTGATTAATATTACAATACTACATACAAAAAATATGTATTTTTAGTGCTTTAAATTTTTAATAAGATTCAATGTTATAAATCAGCCCTTGCGTCAATTGAAATTTGAGCGTGTGTGTGTATGTGTTCTTCTTCTTCTCACCAACTGTGGGAGTTCGGAGTTCGACTATTGCATACTTTCAGGCAATCGAAACAACAACAGTAACTGGAGCAACATGTAAATTTGTCTGCTATGTTTTCTCAAAAAACGACAAGAGAGCGCATTTAAAAGAGCGTTCTGCATACCTAATAAACTTGCTGAGCGAGCTTTTTTTTGAGTGTTTGAGAGCTTTAAATATTTTTTTTTTTTAGCATTTAATGCCACCGCTCCGCATAACCTTCATCTTGAACTTCATTGTCAGAGTCTGTTCTACTTCAAATTCGATGTTTTACTTAACAGTTTTGTTGTTGTTGTTGGTGTTAGTACTGCTGGCACACATTTTCTCGCTGTGAACGTGAGTGCGTGTGTGTGCGTATATACAACAAAAACAAATGCAACAGGAGGGTGCTCATTCATAATTACGCATACTAATAAGCACAACGAAAGAGTACGCTTTACATGAGCAAGAGAGAAATTTGTTAAGAAATTGTTGCGCCTGAAAATATGCACCATTTATATTGCATAAAATGTAAATGCATTTAAGAATACTTGGAAGTCCCAATAGTCGTTTAGTTGAGCTAAGATAAACCATGATGGTTAAGAAACAAGCCCATTATTTCATATTGAAAATCACGCTAATTGGTAATACGAATTATCTACTATATGGTGGCATAAAAAATTTAGCAGTAATTGCGCTTTGACTATGTTTTTTTTTATGTTTACAATTTTGTCTTTAATAGACAATAGATATTTCTACTATTATGATGTACTTATTGTTGGTGGTGTTTTTCTATATTTTATTGCACTACACAAAATGAAATGAGGAAATAAATAAAATAAGGAATAACAATAGTTTGAATTATTGTGGAAATTTGAAATGCAGATTGGTTTGAATAGAGAGAATATTGTATTTCTATCGTGGGACATTAAATTGAGAGAAACATTAAAGAGAGTGAACTGAACTTATCTTTACGATTTCTATTTTTCTCAACAGAATATGTGATTTTCGAAAACGATTTGTGTTGAAGACTTGTAGAAGACTGAGTTAGCTTTGCTTTGAGTGTATCCTTATCCAAACAGGTTCATTTGAACTCGAGATATACTCAGAAACGTCGGAGCAACTTAGAAAATTGAAAATTTGTAAATGCGTTTTTAATGTTAAGTGGAGAAAAATTGCCTGTGCGTAAACAGTGAATTATCAGTCCCTTCGTAACCAGCCCTAGTTCCACTTATAACTCATCTAGATGGGTTCGAATAGCGATACTTTTTCTTTCTATTTTTGTTTTCTTTCTGTGTTTGTTAAACTTTTATAATATTGTATTATATTTACATTTAATTTTTTTTGTACATTTTTTTGGGGCTCTCGTGGTCACCTATTTTTTTTAAATAACTTGAAAAAAATAATGACAAAAACTTAATTTTTATTTTGGGGGAACTTTAAAACGAATTGGCAGCATATGGATTCCGCGTCGGAAGAACGGCTCGTCTTTTGAGGCAATCCACGAATCGACCCGGCCCAATTGCATCAATTGTCATTGGTAACGTTCACCAGTGATGGTTTGGTTAAGTTGCAACACCTCATAGTACACAACACCCTTCTGATCCCACCAAATATAGAGCATGAGCTTGGCACCATGAATATTCGGCTTGGCCGTTGATGTTAATGCATGGCCGGGAGGTCCCCAAGATTTTTTTCGCTTTGGGTTGCCGTAATGGATCCAGTTTTCATCGCCAGTAACAATACGATGCAAAAAACTATTCCGATTATGGCGTTGAATCAGCTGTTCGCAAGTGGAAAATCTCCTTTCGACGTCTCTAGACTTCAAATCGTACGGCAGCCAATTTCCTTGCTTCTGAATCATTCTCATGGCTTTGAGGCATTTGCCAACTGTTGACAAGTCAACTCCCAATGATTCTGACAAATCTTGAAGTTTTTGATACGGATCTTCGTCGAGTAATGCTTCCAATTCTTCATCTTCAAATTTTTTGTGCTGGCCCGGACGTTCTCTGTCCTCCCTATTAAAATCACCACTTTTAAACCGACGAAACCAGTACTCAAAAGTTGAGATCGATGGAGCATAGTCCCCGTAGGCCTCACAAAGCGTACGATGGGCTTCAGCTACTTTTTTCTTCAAATGAAAGCACAAAAGCAAACCTTTGCGCAAATTGCGTTTTATTGGTACAAAAGTCGACTGTTCACAGAGCAAAAAAAAAATATGTTGTTTAAACTTCAGTGGAATGGCATATAATGAAAATTGAAGCTTATGAAGAAGGCTTTCACATGAATATAGTCACAGGTTTACCCGTTGCGATTTAGTGCTAGTTACGCCATCTCTTATGAATCCTTTAGAATTAATTCCAACACCTCATTACATAGGTAGAATGAAGTGAAAATATTAATTATTGTATTTCAATTGTGAACTGAAGTCTTTACTTTCTAACACTTTTTCTACACTCGCTCAACCTATCCAACTTTTCTCTACTGTATCACAAGCAAGTTATCCTTCTACTCTAACATTCTTTACTCTGGCTATAATTACCACCGTGGTAATCAGGAGTGATAATTTTGAAGTAATTTCTGTTTTTTTTTTTAGTAATAAATCGTGAATATACTTCCTGATTTGATTTATTACTCTCTTCACAAACGAAGCAAGATTGTGCCTTATTCTTGGTGCATCTCAATTGCTGCAGCGACTAGTGACTGCGCTTCGTCATGTAAATTCTCGGCACATCTATCGGCAAACTCTATCTTGTGTTCAGTGTTTAGTGTTGCTCTAAGGTATTTTTCTTTAATTCTGTTTGGTTTTATACGTATTTATTTTGTTAGACGCTTTTTGGCATTGCCTGATTTCACGGCAGCATATTTTTAACCGCTGGTGCGCAGAACAAGGTACGGACGCAGAATGAATGAAAAAGATGCTTGATAAGATACATCAGAAAATTGAAAACAGCGGCTTTTCCAACCAGTTAACTGATCTTGGGAAATGTATTGGTTACATTTGAACAAAAAAAAAAAAAAAAAAAAAAAAAAAAAATATGCGCATATTGGGTTAATTACAAACGTTCATAATGTTTAGTAATAAAATACCAATCTAACACTGGCTTAACGAAAATGAAAATATTTTATTAAAAATAAATTCAATGTCTCAACAAATTGAAGCAAGCGCTTGATAGTGGAGGTCCGAAAATAAATTTCAGCCGTCGTTGTTACATCATTGTTAAATCATACGTACCGTTACAACTGGTAACTAAATCAAATGACCCGAAAAAACCATAAATAATTTGGAAAAATCCGAGGCCATCATCTACTCGTTACTGCAGACCAATACTATTCCAATTCGATAATGAAACCTCTCCATTGGATTTAAATGAAGCGAGAAATACTTTAAGGAAAAACATTGATATGTTAGAGCCTACTACGTATCAAATATCCAGCAAAAAAAAATTCAAATTGAACACAGTTTGCAGTTAACTATGGTTGATGGAAAAATAATGAATGATTTGGCAAAGTGTTTTAAAAGGAAGGTCAATGAAAAACGTTTTGAGTTTGGCCTGTCCCCATTACACTCATACAGGGGTGCCACTGGAATCCATTCCGCACGAATTCCACCTCAATTTCAATTCACCATGCCACAGACCTCATTTACTCAGACTTCGCTTGTAATTGAGCTAGCGAATTGACTAAGTACGCCTCTAGAATATATTTTGTAAATAAAAAGGCCTATCGTTGCAGATAGGGGGTACAATTTCTGATTAATTTACATCTAAACAATTAATAGTTTAATATGCTTTAATTAATAAATTAGCATTTTACTAAACCAATAATAATGCGGAACAAACGTTAGACTAGTTTATTCTTGCGTGGTGTCTACCCTATGTACCAAGTTCGAAATGGTTTGTGAAAATGCTAAAAAAAATCAAAACGCTCGAAGTTCTGTGGCATGGTGGAATTTTTTTTAGCGGAATGGCAAAAGCGGAATGGCCATTTCGCTAGCGATTTCTGTGGCACCCTCGATATATACAGTTTTTCGAATATTTTTTGCATATACCATACACACTAGTTCAGAGGACATGCAGAATTTGTACTGCAGTAGGCAAAAGAGCACTTCTTCTCAGAAAACAAAAGGTTCAAGCCAATTTCCGAGCAGAATTGGGATTAGTTGTAGACAGGCGCACAGAACTGGGCGAAATGGCACTTCAAATGACGGCAGTACGAAGAGAACATTTTTTTGATAATGCGAAATTGGTTACTGAAATTACGGGTCTTGATGAAAATATCATAACCAGGTGTTCAACATTGTTGCAATCTATGGCAACAGGATACAAAATAAATGTGGAGAAATTCGGATACGCATGCACGTGATACGGCCAATGCACTTATAGATACGTATTCTTGGTATTATGTTCCTCCCTCAGTACACAAAGTTTTAATTCAATCTTCTGATGACATAAATTATGCACTCGTTTTGATAGGAGAACTATCCGAAGAAGCTGCCGAATCTCAAAACAACATACACGAAAAATATCACGTATAACTTCAAATACCGACTTAATAAATAGATTGCTATTAAGTTCGAATCCGTTTATTACCGAGCAAAGGAAATTACCACCTAAACAAAAAGCAAAATTATCAAAGTCTGCATTCAATTTAAATTCGTACTGCCCTGCCCCAGTACGCGATTTGAACATCGATTCTTTAATGAAACATACGTTGTTTGTGTACAGATCCAATAATTTTCTAGATCAGTTTTAATAGATTTGAATAAAATATTGAAAATGTACCGTTAATGCTTCAAAGAGCTTCAAACAAAAAAAAAAAGAAGAAAAACAACGGGAACTTATACAACTGTTAGCTTAATACACTATGTTTTTGTTGTTGTTGTTGTTGCTATAGCAACTTTATGCTCTTCAATGCGTTCTCTTCCTCGCTAGCAGTAACAAGTTACACTTGTTGGCTTAAAGTAACGGAAAAACATCGCATCGCATTTTTGCTCTTTTTCCAACTCTCACACAAGTTTCATTCATACGCAGCTCGTATGCTCTCCCGAAATTCAATTCGCATACGTACATGCATACACACACACACACACACACACACACACGGCTTGTGTTGTTGCAAGTCAACTGAACTGAACTGAACAGAACAGTACAACATAGAATAGCACAGAAACCGTTATCAAATGCTGGAAGCAGCAAACGGAATGAAATGCCAAAAGGACTCACATTAAGGATAACACGGGAGCAGCGCAGTACTAGTTCAGTTTATAAGGTGAAACACGAAACTGGAGCAGCTCAGTTCGCAGTTGGCCATCGGCGCGAAAAGGTGCTCGAATAAAAACTTAAAAAAATCACAAAAAATACAACTAAATCGGAAACAAATAATAGAAAAAAAAAACAAACAAAAAAAAAAAAAAATTGTTATAAAAAAAAAAGTAAAAAGTTTTTTGTAAACACAAAATCAAAGAAATCAAAAAAGTGAAGAAAAGCTGCGAAAAAAATTTAACAAAATAGAAAAGTAAAGTGAAATTAAATTGAATAATGCATGAATTATAAATTTGCATTTAAAAAAGAAAAGGAAAGGAAAGTAGAGCAACAGGACGCGCTTACCGCAACAAAATAGTAATAAGGACTTGGACTAACTTTGTTTTTGTGCAATTTTAGGTAACAACTTCAGCAAGGTGACAAAGTAATAATACTTTTCTTCTTTTTTTTTGGAATAATATGCAAATGGATTTTCATAAGCGTTAAAATAATTATAATTGAGATACTTTTTTGTTTTGTTTTGTGAATTAAATAATTGAAATTTTAAATTTGTGTCACATAAAATATGCAATATATTGACTTACTGACAGTTTAACTACGTGTTTGAGCGTAAATATACTTTGACATTTATATTTATTTTTTATTCCGAATTACGGATTTTACAAACAATTGCGCACAAATTGCAGCCAAATACCAGTTGCACGTTTATAGCTGTGACGATTTGATTTCTATATATAGGGTGTATTTTTTAAGGAATCCATTCTTCGACAGAGTTTAAACTGAACTAAATTAGACAGAGGTTTTGTGTTTAAGCAATCTTGATACTCTGTTAAACTACAATAAAAAGAAGTATATGTACAAAATTTCAACTGGATAGAATAAAAATTGGTCCCCGAAAAAATGCGCAACAACATACAGTCGGACAGTCGGACAGACAGACGGACAGACGGATAGATCGATTCGTTTCGTCGAGCTGATCAAGAATATATATACTTTATGGGGTCTACGATGTCTCCATTAATGCATTACAAACTTTCAGACAAACTGATAATACAATTTCACACTATGTGTGAATGGTATAAAAATATGGTTACGGTGCTCTACCATTCCATTTAACGTTTCATCTGAGCGACTAATTCGTTTAAGCATACTTACCAGTAGATCGTTTTCCCAGCACGTAGACGCTAAATAAAACGTTAAGACGTTCAGTTTGTTGTGTATCAGTGCAGAAATGCAAATCTGTGCAAACTTTGTGCAAATTTGCACAAACAGCTGTTCACCACTTTTGACGATTTGGTTTATATATCTGTGAGAAAAAATTGTTATTTAAAAGCATAGAAGATAAACTTTTCGAATGGAAAATGCGCGCAACTATACGAAAAATTCAATTTATTGAAAGTATATTTAGACTCTTATGTATAATCTGTAATTTTTTAATTGTTTCAACACTGGCAGATATAACTCGTCCACACCATATTCATACAGCAAATGACCAAATATTGGATAATTTAATGAACGATGTCGTTTAAATTTATTTGTGTCGTCGATGAGATAGCTTGCAAGTAGCCAAATCTATTCACTGGTGGCATAATGTACTTTGCTCATTTGACGACTGACGTTTTGTACAAATGCTGCACGTGCCTCAGAACCAGTTAAGAAATCTAGTTTATTTGTTAAAGAACGACGAAATATTTACTGGACCAGGTTTTAATAGACAAGTGTCCACTGACTTGTAGCTTGCCATAGTATTGTTTCGATTGGATACGTCCGGAGGTAGCGTTTCAGTGCGAAAAACTTGCACAATCTTCGGCGTTAGTGATGGTGGAATTTTAGCCAATTTGAATAATTTTTCAGCTGTTGCTACGGTGCTCTGTCTACCCACAGTCAACATTTCCATTTACTCCATTTCATAACAACTGCCGCATAATTGATTTAGACAAGCAGCTAAAGTTTAAAAAAAGACACAACCAATACAAAGTGTGGCAAATAGATTTGCGGTCCTGAAGAAAAATAATTGTGGTCTGATAGAGTTACGAATTCGTTTGAAGAATGAGAACAGTCACTCATTTCTATGCGATTGGGTTCTTGTGCGCTGTATACTGCACAGTTTTGTTTTACACGATCACAATTTACCAGATGCTGTTTTACACCAACAATTTGAAACAAACTGCGATCAAACTATTCAACTTGAATCCAGTGTTTGTAACGCTTCGACATCTGAAAGCAAGAGAGAATTTCTTTACAACCTAATGTTCTAATAAAATTGCATGTACGAGTATTGTTCTTTGTATTTACAATATGTTTTACATTTTATTTATTTTTACGATTTATACTTCAGTTCTAATTATAATATAGCAATTTGCTCCTTCTGTTCTAATCCTAGTTTTTCCTTTTTTTAATTTAAAATCGTTTTCAAATTCAATTGAAACTTTCGATCTACACCAAAAAAAGAAAAACTTCTCTTTAGCAAGCTTGTAGAACTCCTCACGATACTGATTTCTATAAGTTTCTATTGATATCAGTTTTCCAACAGAAGTATTCTGGTTAGTTATTTCTACAAAAGGCAAGTCGGATGAATTCTCATTTTCGGATCTGAGCATATTTGCATATTCCATCTTCGCAATGCGATATACGTATCTAAAGTGAACACGAGTTTGTCATCTAAACAGTGGGTCTCCCGCACAACCGTTTCCAATAATTTATCTGCAGAAATGATATGTACCTACAAGTATTATTACACAATACTTTTGTAAATACATATTTAGCTTACCTCGAATGGTTCTTGCGGCATCGCCTTCCTCTACTCCAGTAGAGCACCAGTAGACTTGTTGAAGGCCGCAGCCTTTTGTAAGGTGCTATTCAAATGGCGTTCCAGACGTAGTGCACACATTCCCGAAATCATATTTAAATTCAAATGATCTAAAATTAACTCTCTAATAAAGCTAATTTTCAGTTTGATTCAACTCATTCTAAACCACTAAAAAAATCACACTTTATATATATGTTAGTATATATTTTTATTCACAATGTTGCACATAATTGCAAACTGTTGCTCGTGTGCAATTTTATTATTATTGCCAGAAATAAAATGAAAATCGCCTGGGGAGCAGCAGCAGCCACAGAATTAGAGCAAAATGTGGTCAGATCAGCAGCACAAGCAGTAGAAGCAGCAACTGTTGCACACGCACGTATGCGCTTATTTGGGACAATTGGCAACGTGAAGCACTCGTGCAATCCACATGCAGCAGCAACAGCAGCAGCAGGACTAGCAGAAGAAGCAGCACCAAAAATCTCAAAAGTTGGCAGTCAGCCATAATTGGCTAAGCCTTGATGTATGCAATAGTTTTTTTTTCTTTTTTTTTCAAAGTTTGCCTTTGCTCTTTGTGAGTTTTACAAAAAACAAAAAAAAAAAAAAAAATGGGGAAAAACACAAAATTTGGCTTCATTTAATTTTAAAGAAATAAACCAAAATATTAACAGTTTGTAAGTTTATAGCATAGCATTTGAAACTACTCGATTAAAATGCTTACAAAGTTATTAATTGTTTCAATTTTTATTAAAAATTTAGAAAATTTTTGACAATTTCAAAAAGGTGGATCCATAGTATAAAGCATTTGGTTTATATTACAATTTAAAATGAGTTTGTTTTTGTGCACTGTTGGCTTATGGGTGCTAAAATTTTCAATTTAAATAAATTTTATTCAAGTTGAGACTTTAGTTATTTCTCAACACTATCAGTAGTTACTTCAATTTTTACATGAAAAATAACAGTAAATGTGTTTTGTTTCTGAAATTCCTCCAGTAACTTGTAATAGCCTGCTTACCACCGAAACAATTGTGTATTTAGCGTTCAGCATTCACGAATATATAATTTAATACTCGTTGAAACAGCTGATTTTTTTTTCAGCTGTATAGAAGTAAGCAGCAAGTTGAAAATTGTGCAAATTTTTAACAAAAATTCGATAGAAAATTGAATTAATTTATATTTGCAATGCTTTTAAATGCTATTGAGCAGCAGAATAATAATTCATATTTTAATATTATGTAAATAATGTAATATAATGTGAAAAAAATCATTGATAGTTTGTCCGAAATTAAATAGAAATCTCTCTGTCTGTCCAGCTGGCTGCCTGACTGCCTATCTGTCTGTCTGTCTGTTCGTCTGTCTGTCTGTCTGTCCATCTGTTGGTCTCTTCTTCTATCTAATAGTTATAGTGTAGGTTTTTCATTAACTTTTTTATATTTAGTTGAAATATCTCTAAATATAGTACTTGCTCGAAAAAGTCTGCGTACACCACAAAAAAATTTGAAATTTTGACTATAATTGCAAATAACACAGCTAATATTTTATGTATTGAATTTTATGCTACAACATGTCAGCAAAAGCACTACCGCAAAAGTCTGCGTACAGCTGCATACGAGAAGCATGAAATGAGCGAATATGCGATTACCGCTACGTAAAAATATTCTAAAAAATGCTTATCTCACTTTGTAGTCTTAGTTCATTCTTTTTCAATAAATTGGAGTCTTGATAGCGCCATAGACAACAAAAACCACAATAAAAATTTGTGCGGATGGTGGAAAAATTATTTTGAAGCTATGCTTTGCGGGAAAATTCTATAGAAAAATTGGAAGAGTAGTGGGCAGAGCTCACTGAACAATACAAAGCCTAGTAACTAACTACACTTCAACGGGTTTGATCCTGCCAAAACCTCGATCAGGCCGGTCGTCCATCTCTCTTAACAAAATGAGAGAAAACAAGAAAAAGCGTTAACTTCAGACAGACAGATAGACAGGCAGACGGACATGGCTAGATCGATTCGTCTTGTCGAGCTGATACTTTATGGGGTCTACAATGGCTCCTTTAATGCGTTACAAACTTTCAGACAAACTGATAATACCATTTCACACTATGTGTGAATGGTATAAAAATGTGTGGACTCAATGCCAAGACGTCTTACGGAGTTACTGGCGAGAAAGCGTTATCCTACCAGTTATAAACACATAATTTTCTTCGAAAAAAGAAGCCTGTACGCAGACTTTTGCGGTAGTGCTTTTCTGACATGTTGTAGCATAAAATGTATTAAAACTATAATTTTAAGTATTCAAAATATTATTAGTTAAGAGAAATTATGAAAATATATAATAAAACAAAGTTTGATCTAATACATAAAACATTAGCTGAGATATTTGCGATTAAAGTTAAAATTTCAAATTTTTCTTTTTTTTTGTGATGTACGCAGACTTTTTCCAGCAAGTGTACATGTACAAGGTTTGTACTGTGAAAACATTTTCCTCTCTGCAAAAGGCCAAGTTTTATTTAAAACAAATAAATTTTATGCATGAAAATTGACATTTGTGAAACGAAAGTATTTTGACAGCACATCGCACAATGTCTTAATATACTTTCAAGATTATACAGTATCCATATCGATATGTCACGCACACTATTTGAAGTGGCTCAAAATCTGTTGAATATTTTGAGCGTAAAACGCTTTAGCAATCTTCACTCACACAACCACGAAAAGAAAAGAAAAAAAAAACACTCATGTAAATTCCAATATTTCAAAATTTTTTCTTAGTTTCTGCTGATGAAAACAATGTACATCATTACATATGCCTAAGATAAGATTGTCTAGTGTTTTGTTTAAGCTGAATTAAATTTTTAACTGAAATTCAGCATAGTGTAAACATTATTTTACCTTCACATTCCTGTACTAGTTTAGACCAAACTAACAGACTATATATGAAAAAATATAAAAATCTCTCCTGTTCTAAATTTGACTTGTGTATAAATTGAACGGAATCGGTTTCAAAAAAAAAAAAAAAAAAAAAAAATGATACGTTTTTCATTTACATAAGGAATTTTCCATTGAACATAAGGAATTTTCCACTTGAATTTCATGTTCTCAATTTCAAATGAATTCAAACCACAAAATTCTTCTGAAAATGAGCAAGGAATTATTTAAATTAATTTATTCGGAAGTGAAATTTTGAACAGGAAATATTTTCGTACTTCTGTTATCAAAATTCCTAGGTGCTAACGTGCTGTGCTTTTTTCAGAAACAAATAAAAAATTTCGATAGCTTCGCTGAACATATATGTATGAACATGTGAAATATTTTTACAATTTCACTTACGAATAAATTGTTTAAAATAGTTTCTTTGTGCATTTTCAGTAGAATTTCGTAGTTTGAATTCAGAATTTTGAATTGAGAACTTAATATTCATAGTGCCATCACAACGTAGAAGTGGAATCAAATCGCAAATTCCTTATGTAAATGAAGAAAACAGTTAGGTAATAAAGTTCCTAAAATGCATTAAGGAGGACCAATTGTATAAGAGACATTATCGTATGCCAGGATAGTGTTTCTACATAGACCAATATGATCCATAGTGAGAAGTTTGACATTAAGTTTCATTAATAATATAATAATATTCATTAATATTGTATAGGTAGGCATAATACGAGGGGTGCTATTTATATTTCGGCAATAGCAAATAATAACAAACATTTTTAAATGAAAATGGCTTTATTGTTTTTCAAAATATTCCCCTTGATGATCAATACACTTTTGCATTCGTTCAAACCATTCGTCTTGAGAAATCTCAAAACATTGTTTTTGAACGCATCAATTGCTTCATCGGCGCTCGTAAATCGTTGACCACGCAGTTTACCTTTGATACTCTGGAACAAGAAGAAGTTCCAAATCAGGACTGTACGAAGGATGAGCCATTAATTCGATGTTTTGACTGCTCAAAAATGCACTTGTTTGACGAGATGTGTGAGAGCTCGCATTGTCATGATGGAGAATGATTCGTCTTTGGCGGTTGGTTTTACGAATTTCTCCGAAGACTTCCGGCAAACAAATGGTCGTGTACCACTCAGAATTGACCGTCCAATGTTGCTCAAGCAGAACAGTGGCCACATGACCCATTCGGCCGAAGAAACAGGCAATCATTTGCTTCGCTGTGCTTCTTCCACGAACAACATTCGTTGGATTTGGCTCGTCTTGGAATACCCACACGGTCGATTGCTGTTTTCTTTGCGGCTTATACGCATATATCCATGATTCGTCACCTGTCACGATGTTTTTATACACGTCTTTTGAAGCACCACGGTTGAATTTTTTAATCATTTCCTTACACCAATCAACGTGAGCCTTTTTTGAGCGATTGATAAATTATGCGGTTGCCAACGAGAGCAAATTTTTTTTACAGCTAAGTTTTCATGCAAAATCGAATGTATTGAAGTGGAACTAATGTGCAAGGATGCCTCTATCTCACGATATGTCACATGACGAACTTGCATTATCAGTTCACGCACTGCATCGATGTTTTTGGGCACAACAACCGATTTTGGACAACCTTCACGGAATTCGTCGGCGACCGAACTACGACCACGATTGAATTCACTGTACCAGCGATATACTGTGGTTTTTGATGGTGCTTTAGCGCCATATAAAGAATTGAGTTCATTGACACATTCTTGTTGGAATAATCTACGTCGAAAGTTGTAAAAAATAATCCAAGGAAAACCTTCTCTAGAAATTTCCATTTTTTTACCATATTGCTTTTCTTAACTCACTGTAAACAAAACAAATAGCAATTGTACATCAAAACTTTGTGAGTACATTTTTGCCAAAAAAATGTCAAACTTTATTATGGTGTTGCCAGATTTAAGATTTTGACATTAGTGTTGCCAGTTCCCGAAATATAAATAGCAGCCCTCGTAATTGTCTGGCAAAGAAGCAGTTTATTTTCAAGACTGAGTTCACTACTTGCGCGATGTACCCAGTTCAATTTTTTGAGTTAGCGTAACAAACTGCTGCAGTTTTCCCAATACGCCAGGTGCCACGCTTTTCAAAGTAAGTAAGTTTCAACCTGAGTAGCATATATCAACAAAGTGTGGTATGAGCAAATTATTGAGCAAACCGAGCGGACAGTTCCCTTGCATCAATGTAAAAGTACAGTGCTATGCACTTATAACTATTAACTCGCATATTCCGGTGGTTGGCCCAACATTGAAAATCTACAAGGTAGTTTTGTATGTCAATGGAAGCTTCGTTTGCAAGAATGGCTGTATCGTCAGCATATGCAGCCAGCAGCATGTTTTCATTTACTGAAATTGGCATATCAGCAGTATACAAAGTATAAATTACAGGACCAAGCACACTGCCTTGTGGTATACCAGCTGCAATGCGACGGATCGCTGAGCGCATATCGTTCACCTCAACTGTGAAAGCAAGTATGACTTCAAGAGAAGAAACTGCGATGTGGGCAACATTGATTTAGTTTTGAAGAGAAGGCTTTCAATCCAGACTCTATCAAATCTATCAAATGCTTGCTGTACCTCAAGAAAAACAGCAGAGCTACATTGCTTATTCTCATAGGCCTTAAGAATATGTTGGAAAACTCTGTGCACTTGTTCTGGTGATGTTAGGCTGATGTTAGTCAAACTGATGATCGGGAATGCCACTCTGTACATTCTAACAAGAAAAATGCTGTCAAATATTTTCGAGAAAGTCGGTAGCAAACTTATTGGTCTATAAAACGCAACAAGGTTTTCTGGTGTGCCAAGTTTCGTTATCATTCTAATCGCAGCGCACTTCCATTGACAGTGGAAGTGGTGGATGCGTATCATGGTATTGAAGATTCGTAGCAAAAATATTATTGCTTTATCAGCAAAAGTCTTTGCTACTCTGTTATCAATTCCGGGGCTTACTTTTTCTTAAGCATTTTAATCTGCAGATAAACCTCTTGCGGAGAGATAGGCTTGATGTAGTACTGTATATTTGTGCAGTTGTCTTTCAGAAAATTAATTGCATCTAATGCAGCTAGATCGAAAGGTGTGAAGCGTTCTTCGAGTTCAGCGCCAAATGCTACAGCTTTCTCCTTATTCGTGCGGCTCTAGGAGTTGTTGCTATCTTTGATAGGCACGTGTCTTAAGGGTTGCCTTTTTATGCAACGTGTCGTTTTTTCACAAGTTAAACCCAAAAAATTCACTGCGTACTGCATACAGGAACTTTTCAACTCAGCTGCAGTTCGTTTTCTTTAAATTTAAGCATTCGTACGAAAATTTAAAACTGAATTTAAACATCATTATAATTTCTAAGGAAAAAGCGCAAGTGTGTAGCGTATTAAAGCTGCGGTTCTAATGTAGTTTTTACTTTTTTTTGCACATTTTTCCGTTACACAGATTTTAATTAAATTAAAAAACGTGCAAAATAAAACAAAATATTGCTTATACGCAGCCATAAATTGAAATTAAAACAGCGACAGTAAGCAAAAAAGTAAAAATAAAAAACCCTAAAAACCGAGTTACCCAAAACTGTCCGAATTCGTTAAATAAAAGTGAATGAGTTAAAACAAAATAAAAAACAACAAACAACAAAAATACATAAATAAAATTAAATTCGCTACGGATTAAAACTTAAAACCGACAAATTTAAAATCGAAAAAAGGTAAGTTGATTGGACAGATATTCTCAACCAATGCAGCTTAAATCATATATGTCCGTCCGTCTGTCTGTCAGTCTGTCTGTCTGCGTGTGCTGCAAAATTTTAATGTAACAAACAAATTAATTAAAAATTCAAATGTTTGACTTACCAAGCTGTCTACTTGAAAATTGAGCAAGGTACGATCTAAAACTAACCGAACTTTTAATTTAAATCATAGAACACGTAGCGTCATCTATTAAATGTTGGCAGTGTTAGAGAGCTACATTTTTCTTCTTTCGATAGCAGCTAAGTTCATGTTAATCGTTTGTCAGGTTACAAAATGACACACGTTTCAATAACATCAGTTTTTGTAGTTGAGTCGGTGAGACTTACGATTTGTTAAAAAAGAGTTTATGATGTTGATTGTATGAGTCGTACTCAAGTTTACACGTGGTTTACACGATTTGAAAACGGTCGTGATGATTTAAATGATGATCCACGACCTGAACGACCCGAAGCATCTAATCTTGCTTAATTAGTTGAAGCAGTAAGCGAAATAATCGCTATCGATGCAAATTTCACTGTGAGAATGCTGACAGAAGAATTAAATTCATCTTACTGTACAATCTACAAAGTATTAACTGCAGATTTATGTAAAAGAAAGGAGTGTGCACGTTTTATTCCACATCAGTTAAATGATGAACCATAAATCGCTCGTGTAGAGCATTGCAAAGACTTCATTTCAACAGCTGAAAACGTTCCAGATTTTCTTGATTCGAACATGAAACATGGTGTTTTAAATATGATCCTGAATGTAAGCGACAATATGCAGAATGGCAGTCAAAAGACGTGCCAAAACCTAAAAAAAATCCGTTTTCAGAAGTCAAGAATTAAGACTATGTTGATAGTTTTCTATGTTTCCAAGGAAATTATTTATTTACTTATGATGGGGACATATAAAAACCGCGTCCTAAAATGTCCATTGTTTGTCCTACTGACCTGACCTAAGCCTATATGTTGAATGAATCTTAGTACTTTCCAAAGTACTCACTTGTTCCTTTCTAATAAAGTAAAGATAAGCTACCTAGCTTATCTTTACTTTATTAGAAAGGAGCAACTGAAGTCTGCTTCTAGCTACAGCTTAATACTCTGAAAGAATGTGAGGAGGGGGTCTCCTTTTCATAGTCAAAGAATCTGCATTCGGGTGAGTTATGTATCCCCAAAACATATAAATGTTTCTTAAATCTACAGTGGCCTGTTAGCAGTTATGTTAATATTCTTAGTTGGTTCCTACCTAACTGAAGCAAAGTTTTCGATCTATTCGGGTTGTAGCCCCCTATAAGTAAGTTTGCTTGTCTTAGTCCTTGGCTTGTAGCTCAGTGTTGTTCTTTTCCTATATTCTTTTCCTTGCGGATTACTTCCGATATAATATGACTCCCGATGCCAGAAAACGGCTCATGTCCTATCAATAGCGTTGCCGGTCCTTGTCTGGCAAGCTTGTTTGCTTGCTCATTACCTGGAATATTGTTATGACCCGAATAGTTATGTTCGCCTAGTTTTTCCAATAGTCCATATGCTTCAGGTACTAGCTACGTCCTAGTTACGTTGGAGTTAAGTGCCTTCCACTCAGCCTGGCTGTCTGATAGGGTAGCAATATCACAGTTGTGATAGCCTCTATCGATGTTTCCGTCGTAAACCTTTAGTGCTGGAGCTTCGGGGTTCATCCGGATGAGGTGACCAGCCCAGTGCAGCCGCTGGATTTTAATTCGCTGGACTATGTCAACCTCATCACACAGCTCATACAGCTCATGGTTAATACGGGTCCTAAACTCGACGCCAACCAAAAATCCTACGAATAATCTTTCTCTCGAACACTCCTAAAGACGCTGTATCCGTTGATGTCAGTGTCCATGCTTCTGCGCCATATAGCAGGCCCGGGATTATCAGTGTCTTATAGATTTTTATCTACGTAGTTCGAGAGAGGGCTCTACTTCTAATTTGCTTGCTGAGCCCAAAGTAGCAGCGATTAGCAAGCGTGATTCTTTGACTGGTCTCTCGGCTAACATTGTTGTCGATGGAAATTTCTGTTCCCAGATAGACGAAGTTTTCTACAACTTTGAAGTTGAAATTCTCCATACTCACAGACCGTCCAAGAAGCGCTGATGGTCTGCGAGTGGACACCAAGTACTTCGTCTTGTCCTCGTTCACCGCTAGGCCCATGAGCCGTGATTGCGGTGATGTCAGACTTAAATTTGTCGAGGACATCAACCAGCTGGATATCTGCACCAGCCCTATGGAGGGACAGGACATTCTAGGTGCATATCCGCGAATCATGGTCCTTAAATCGTTTGCGGGGGTCGTCATCATTGGTGGCTTTTATCCGAGGCTTCCTTTGTGTCTTCACTGGTACGTTTTTTTTTTTACCAAATCCAGCGCACCAACCCTTAATTAAGGGGAGTGGTTGCCTTCTCAAAATTTGCTCACCACGGAGATTCCGTGGATTACCCAGGGGATACATGTCTTAGCGGACGTTTGAGAGCTGATGGCGCCGTTTGCAAAAGAATCGTAATTTGACCGCTCTCAAGATAAACGGCCAAAGAACTTTCCACTTCTGCAAACGACCCCATACCCCCTTCACTAATCACAGACCTGGTGAATTCTATGTTTACCCTATTCGTTCTTACATGCAGAGTATTTCACATGTGCCGCCTGGGAAATGGGTATCCAGGAGTAGCTGAATTTTCTGTTCCTGACTTTCCATAAAGAAGTTATACGGTCAACGGAGTGAGATGTTCTCATCAGTCTGTGTCTTGGCATTTGCCCGAACTATTCGAGCTGCCGGGTGCTTACAATCCCCTCGCAGAAATCTTTATAGTTCTTACGCTTGGCTTTCCTTAGCTCTTTATTGTAAATAGGGAGCTCTATAGTGTATACTTACCATAGATTCGTCCTTCTAGCTTCATTGTACAGCCTTCTTACATTTGCCCTAAGTCTTTGTATTAAGTTAAATGGATCGTATTTTGAATAAATATTAGCTTTGAACCTTAATACAATGCTTGTTTTATTTTATAACTAAAAAGTTCGGTTATATTTAGATCATACCGTGTACTTGTTGTTAAATATAGTGTATATAGACACTGACTGAAATATTGTATCTAAATACTTAGCTAGAAAGCAGCAGATACTTTTATTGTATTTAAGCTATATTAATATTTAATATATTGCATGTTTCAGATACAATATACTTGTAGTATATTTTTCTTATCATTGCGTGAATTTCAAGCAGCTGCTGTGCCATTTGTTGGCTGTCAATAGATAGATAATATATTATACTTGTATCTACGTATCTATGTATCTATTTACCTGTCATGCGGTATTAAACACTAATGCAGTTGGCATTGAATGTCTAAGTTAATTAAGATTGAAAGACACGTAAAGCTAAAAAGCTTTACACTCTTGGGAAATTAAAAACTTTAATAAGCAAATTAGTCAAACATTTTTAAATTTTAAGCAAACAAGATACATGCTTGGTTTGCTTTTAGAATTTACAAGCCTGAATTTTAAACTAATAGTTACGTTTTGTATATATCAATGGATTCAATTCTTAGATATGGGTAGAATCAGTTTTATGCTTCAAAGATGCATCTTTACTTTTATGCGTTGGAAAGGTACATCCTTCACTGACATCTTGTAAAAATTGTATGACAATCGGACCACTACAAGCGAAGTTTTCGTGTCAAAAGTGACAGTATCGGTCGAAAAATGAATCTTCCTCATAATCCTCCCTCAATGTTCTCATTGCGGTGTCCTTTCATCAACAAATTAAGTTTTCCAAATAGAAAAAATCAACCTATAGGTGGAGCCACTAGAAACAGCTATTTTAAAAAGTCCTGTTTCTTTTGCAACAGACCTTGTAGAAAGATTTTTGGTTGGAAGCTATTTTATTTCTTTAGTGTAATCAACAGCATAATCGCGCTTGAAGTAAAAATTGAGTTACTAGCCTTGCTCGCTTACAAACGAACTTTGAACAATGTCAGGATCGAATCGAATCGAGATCGGCCTCGTTTGCCAAAATCGGCTCACACCACTCAGAAATCACTTCATGCCTAAGTGCTCAACTCCAAACTCTGTTCGACGGAAATATGATAGAATGTGGCGAAAGGCAGGAGGGGAGTCATATACTCTCTACTGTGGAATGTGGTTCTAAACGATCTTCTCCAAAAACCCAGACTAAGTGTATATACCACGACTACATATGTTGATGATCTGATTCTATTAGTAACAAGAAAATTCTTGCTCATCATCAGTGATCTGCTGAAAAAAAAAAAAACTTGGCATTACCCTAATATGTGCACAGTATAACGATCTTCGGGTCAACCCACAAAATATCGAACTGGTGCTCTATTTGCACATGCATTAATTGAAAGTACAAGATTCCAAGCTTCAAACTACCGACTCTGTAGGGAACGCAGCTCAAACTATACAAAGAGCTAAGTATCTTGGTGTAATTCTAGACGCACAGAAGAAATTCTGAGTAAGAAATAAAGATCGTTTGCAAGAAAATTGGCATGCAACCGTATATGATTCATTGGTTTTACTCTGCAGTCGTCAAGTTTCTACTAACCTATGAAGATTTGATCTGATGGAAAGTGGCTGATACCAAATCTCAGTTAAACCTCCACAAAGTACAAAGACCAAGCTGCCTAGGCATAACTGTGGACTTGTAATCCATTTCCCAAGCGTTAGACATTATATTGAATCTGGTACCTTAAGGCAACAGCCAGAAGTGCAGCTAGATTCCGAGAGCTAAATCTTCTTAAGTCGTGTACTGGAGATCACAGCACAATACTACACTTACTAAAGAACACGGCTGAGTATAAAGAGGGTGAGTACTGTGTGTCAAAGCTCAAATTCCAAAGTAAATTTTGCGGAGAGGGAAAACTGGAAGCAAGAAATCACTGGGAGGTGTAACGAGTTTACAATCTATACCAACGGATCGCAGACAGATGAGAACACAGGTGTTGGCATCTTTTCAAAGGAACTGCCAACGCAGCTTTCATACAGTCTACACCGACAGATGCAACGTATTGCAGGTAGAGGTCGGCTAAACTGTTTAGCACGCTGAAGAAAACTGCAAGGAATTTGTAATGCTACGTCGACGGCTGCATTAACTAAGACAACCAGAGAAATAACGAGTAGACAGTGAGCTGTCATGTTTCTATGGGTACCGCATATAACTATGACAAATATTTTTAATACTTTTTCCGGAACTGTGAACCAGTTTTAACTTTTGGTTAATCACGCAATATACAATTTGCTCATAGGCAGTTCCTATATTATAAGTTCACACATATCTTTTGGAAATGGTTGGGTTTTTGGTTCGATTTATGGTTTGTTTCAAAAATTGGGCTCTGCTACTAATTGGCTTATGTTTCTTATTATTTTATTTCAATTCTGTTACATTTTGCTTATGTAATTTGATATTAATTATTATTAATTAATATTATTATTTGATAAGCAATTAGTTTAATACATGCTCAGAATACTCAGAGAAATGTCTTCAAATATTGTTTGATTTTGTTGTTGTTGTTGTTGTCATTTTAAAAGTTCTTAAGAAAAATATTTGCACATGCATTAATTGAATTTACACGAAAGTCAAAGAGATGTGTTAATATAATAAGAACAAAGTTACTAAAATGAGTAGAAAATTTTTATGCCTAATGACACGAGAAAATTGGACAGAATATTCATTCGGTAGCAACGAATTACAGATATTCTCTAAATAAATACATTACGAATCTGTTTAGTGACCTTAATATATCAGTTTTTTACTAACTCAAGGTCAATAAGCATAAATTTTTACCAATGCAAAAGCACAATAGCAATAACTTTCCGACAACAATTTTATTTAGCTAGTGAGACACATTTGTAGTGTTACTCAGCTACAAGTACTCATCAGTAACTCACAGTACATACATTTTGTCTCTATTAGTAAAAGGTTTCTGATTTCCGGGTGTTAAATGTGAGTGGTAAGAAAAATTATGAAGCTAGATCTTCATCTCTTTCCATACAAAGTGCCGTTAAACCTGATTTTTGGTTCAAAATTTTAATAACGTACAAAGCTCTTTTCACATTCTCTGCCAATAAACAAAACTGTCGAATTTGGGGAACAGAGAAGCCACACGTCGTTCATAAAACACCATTGAACGATAAAATATGCTCAAAAACCATCATTGGACAATTTTTCTTAAAAGTTGGAGAGACCATCGGCGGCGATCGCTATCGTTGCATGTTGGCGCACTTTGTGTGTCTGCAAATGTGTGAAAAAGGTCTGACAAACTTCTATTGTCAATAAGACGCTGCAGTGCAGTGCTTGTAGCCCAAGTTCCTGAGTTACGTTGTGTCGAAAAATGATGATTTAACTTCACCAGACTTTTTTTCGGGCGCACCCTTCATATATTCCTGCTGAAAATATACATGATTATAGAACAGAATCTATATAAATTAATTTTTAATAGCATTATTTATTGGTTATTTTCTAGGAAACGGTACCACATACAAAAATATTTTACATAATCGTTTTTTAAAAGATTTTTCGACTTTTCTTCGATATGGTCCATTGTTAACGAGATATGTATAAGTGAAATGATGAATTTTTCTATATAACTACAATGACTGAACTACAATGTTGGTCAATGTGTTTGATCTTGCAGTATTCAATAATGCCTGAAAGCTATATTGTGATCGTGACATTCAAAATTAATATATCTATACACTTGATTTGTACGAGATTTTGTTGTTCAAACATACGACGGATGGACGGACTGTCGGAAAGACGGACATAGCTATATCAACTCGAATTATAATGCTGATCAATAATACAGTAGAAACTGTCTACAGTGGACAATATCTACTTTACTAGAAAAGAAATATTATGCAACACTTGTATCAGCTGATTTAATCAATTTCTGTGCAAACCTATGCACACCTGTCTTTTACCCAAATCTGCAGTTAATATTTTGTAGATTATACAGTAAGATGAATTTAATTCTTCTGCGAAAGCGATTATTTCACTTACTTTTTACCACTAACTCTGCACGATAAGATGCTTCGGGTTGTCCAGCTCTTGGAACATGAAGTGAAATCAGCACGACTGTTTTTAAATCGTGTAAACCACGTGTAAACTTGAGTACGACTCAAACAATCATCATCATAAACTTTGTTTTAACAATTCGCAAGTCTCAGCAAATTTTTTACCGATTTTAAAACAAAATTTAATATTTGCTCTTTGTTCCATTATGTTATTACGACATAACTACAAAAACTGCTGTTATTGAAACGTGTGTCATTTTGTAATCTATCAAACAATTAGCATGAACTTAGCTGCTTTCGATAGAAGAAAAATGTACCTGTCTAACACTGTCAACATTTTATAAATGGTGCTACGTGTTCCATGATTTAAATTAAAAGTTCGGTAATTTTTAGATCACAGCTTGTTTACTTCATGGGGTCAGTCAGAATTTTTGGGCGGGACAAACATTTGCATAAACTAAATAAACCCATTTTCCTGCTAGAAAAGGTATAATAAAATAAATTAAAAATAAATTAAAAATATATTTTTCTACTGGTTTTTTACCTTGAATTTTAGTGATATAATGGCCTTTTCATTCAAAATTGTCTATACTTTATCTAGGCGTGAATCAAATGAATCCAAAAAACATATATATTTACAGTTTAAATAGTCTGCCACGCCCACATACCCTTTAGGACAGGGTACACACACACACACACACACACATAACTATAGCTTTCAACAAGCCAATGCACGCTGGTCTGCCTATCGCTTGCTTGTTCAGTCGGAACGACACAATCTTCACATGTATTCGTATGTGTACGATTACATGTTCCGCCTTTTGCTTTTCGTTCGTTTGGTGTCGTGTCATAACGGTAAACGGAACGTCAGAAATGAGTCATGCTTCTGCGCTAAACTAACCGATTTAATAGACGTTATCACGTCAGAGAACTGAAAAAAAAACAACTATCCATACCATCTACGTGTACCATCGATTATTAGCAACATTATTAAAATTTCTTTAGCAAGATTTCTCTAGAATGCAATACGAGTATACTTTGGCCATGTTTACATGCAGCGTATTTGTATTTATATTTAGTCATATTGTATACATGCCAATAGCATAAAATATCAAATATTTCATAATGCCCTAATAAAATTAAGCATACGACATGTGGTACAGCATTGCCTGCTGCGGCTACTGTTGCCCTGTTTCCTTGTTTTTTTTGCCTACAAGACGCAATTAGTGTCGCTACCGCTGCGCCGTCTGTCACTTTGGCACAACTACCCAACGCTCTGCTGCTGCTTCTTCTTCTTCTTCTTCTTCTTCTTCTTCTTCTGTCTGGAACGCATTTTCACGCGTTGTTAAAATTTATTTATAAAAAAAAACGTTGCGTATGAGTAATATGCGACACCGGCGACATCTTCGTTTCTTTTTAGCATAGCACCCGAAAGTATGCTAAAGAAATACTATAAATTTTATTGCTGCCACATGTGTAACAATGCACTTGAGACACCCTGCTGCCGCTTTGAGTATAATTAAAAGGCAAACACTGAACACAGGCAATTAAACAAAAAAAAAAAGCAAAAAATGAATAAATAAAAAAAAGGAGATATGGCGAGATATGGGAGCATTTAAAAAGCGGCAACAAAAACAACAACAACAACAACAACAAATAACGCAACTCAAGGTGGTGTGCTCGTTGTAACCTTTCATGTCAACTTTGTTAATTAAATGAAGCACTTAACATGAAAACATATTTTGTTGTTGGGATTGTACTTTGCTTTGTTTAACTTCGTGCTACGCTTTTTGTTGTTGCTGTTGCTGCTGCTGCTGCTGCTGCCGCTGCTGGTATATTAACCTACAGAAAAGTTAAAGAAAGTAAGAAAAAAAAAGGATATAAAACTGGCAACTGACAACAAAGGGAACATTTGCCAGGAATACACCACAACCGGAAGCAGTTTAATGCCAACTGGTCAAACTGGGCGTCGTAAGGGGATGAATATAATGAGTAAATAACAACGAATTAAAAGTGGAAAATGAGAAACTTGCAGACAACAAATATATATATATATATATATATATATATATATATATATATATATATATATATATATATATATATATATATATATATAAGTATGTATGTATATAAAAATTAAACGCAACCATTGCCCCATAAAAAATATCTTTTATAATATTCATTTTCATAATGTCGCTTCGGACCATCCCAAGAGATTTGCTGAGTTTTTCTTTCTGATGTTCTTTGCCTCTTTTTTTTATGAAGGCACTAGCATTTGGAGTGAAGTGTATTAGAGGGTTGAGTGTTTGCAAAGTATTTCAGGTTGTATAATTTGGTATTTGTTCATTGACAACAGCTGCTCTTAACTTCAAAGCGAAATACGTAAAGAGTTGTAAAGCTGTAGACACTTAATTTTGTTTTTCAAAGCAACTTGTAAATAATACCCGGCTTTATACGGAAATTTTGTTGTGTATATGCTGCTTAACATGTGATTTTCAGATTTAATTTAAACAATTAAGGCACACACTCACTGCATTTGTCACTTAAGCAAATGCCAACAATTTTTTGCAATAATATTTTTTTATACCATTCACACATAGTGTGAATGGTATTATAAATATTAGGTAGAAATGCGATGTGGTGCCTTTTAAGAGACAGCCGCAAAACATACATAGACAATTGGGCGTGTCCCGCCCACTTTTGGAGGTAGTCCCATATAAACCCACAGTTCATTTTTATGCATTTGTATGGAAAACGTCAATATAAACTTGAAATTCGATATGGCGGCATCTTACACATCTACTACATCGCTTCATACACATCTACTAGTGAGCGTGTACCACCCCCTATTTAAACCCCCACTTTTATGTATTACAATACTATTTAAAGTTTCGTGTGAATGGTAGTAGAGCTTCGGTTCAATCGAAGTTAACGTTTTTTCTTGTTTTTTTATTTGGTCATCTGTTGATCCGTGTCCAGCATCCAGATGAAAGGAATGTTCAATATATGAAAAAGCGCTTTTCAGAATCAAGTTCTGAATCTGAAATTCGCTCATAACTTTAACACTTTGAAATAGTAACTGCCTTGCTGGCATGCTACATGCTGTGACAATCTCAGCATGCGTTTCCGTGAAATATCTCGAGTTGATACTAGACCGACGTTGGCATGGTGCCTCCTCATTGCAACCAAGTGAAGAACTTATTGAAGTGAAGCCATATTGAAACTAGTCTGGAATTATGGCAAGTGATTCGAAATGAGAAATACCATAGCAAAATGATCTCCAGTGCACATAATATCTTGACAATAATAACATTCACGATAAGCTTACAATAATTTGAGTTAAGGCGATATGCAGAGTGTACGCACGGTATGTGCAGAAGTTGTATGATCACCTAAACCTTTTGTTGATACATCTATTGAACAAGAGCTTATCCACCACAAGATTTAAGTGTCACCACCTACTTGATCTAGCATTCAGAGCTCAATATTATGTTCTTTTCATATGACCACAACCATCCACTCAGCGTTATTAATTAAAAAAGCACGATGACAATGTGCTACAACGATAAAGTTTAATAGTACAACAGATTCTAAAGTACAAAAATTCACAAAAAAAAAGTATCGCCCTTCTGTTAGAGGAACAAGTCTTTAATAAACATCCCATTCAATTGTGGGTTCACGACGTAAACGCTGACAGAACAGATGAAACAGTGTGTTGACTTCCAGTTGATTTTCAGCACATTGACCAAACGTACGGCACAAACGATGAACATTCGGCTTTAATTCTCGCACCTGCTGGGTTTCTTCCATAAGTTGGTTGCACACAGCTCCAATTACGGAGCACCGTAAACAACTGGAACAATGAGTTCAGTCGTGGTCGATGCTGTGAGTGAACTGATAAAGCAAGACCGTCATGTGACATATCGTGAGACAGAGATAACCTTGGGCATTAATATAACAAGCATCAATAATATTTTACATGATAATTTAACCGTGAAAAAAGTATCTGTTCGCGTTGGATCCGTACAAAAAAGTGGTCGCATTGATTGGTGCAATGAAATGTTGAAAAATTAAGACCGCGGTGCATCAAACGCTGCGTATAACATCCACACAGATGACGAATTATGGATCTGTGCGTTAGAGCCAGAAAAAAAACAACAATCGACAATTTGAGTGTTACAAGACTAGCCAAATCCAACAAAAGATATTCGCGCGCAATGTAGTTCGAAGCAAATGGTTACTTTTTTATTCCACATATGTAAATGGTCATATATGGTTCGAAGAAATAAGGAATGAGAGTTCACACACTCGTTACACCAGCGAGTTTTTAGCACTCAAAAAATCAATTTGATGGGTCAGCCGCTGTACATACCTGATTTGGCATCCAATGACTACTTTTTGTTCCTGCATATCAAACAAAAATTACGTGGCCATCGATTTTGAATGCCAGAAGAAGCAGTTTATACGTTCAAAACGCATGTTTTAGAGTTACCTCATTGGGCCTATTACTTTTCTTTAAAAATTTAGTAATTTCTTAAAAAGTTTAAGATTTTTTTTTTTCGTTAAAGCTCAATATTGAGATAGATAAAATTTTGCTACCGAAATTCTAAATTATTACTGCTATGTCAAACAAACAAAGAACAGTGTACCCAAATTAACATAAAGTACTAAAATCAGGTACTTATTAGGTGAAAAGTCCACACTTATAGATTTTTCTTTGATTTCTTCTAACGGAAATGCTAAAGTTCACACTCTTTGTCACATGTTTTGTGTGTATATGAAGTACTTTCAGTAGCAAACATATTTGTTTTCTGAGTACTCGATGAAAAACAGTTCGTATCAAATTGAATAAAGTTGCAGCAAATAAAAGTTTCTTTAAGCATGAATCATCTTTTGATCTATTTTATTGTATGAACAGCCAAGAAACACACGCATATTTTGGTAGAAAAATAAAAATTCAAGGTAGAGTATAGTATTGTCCTGATTTTCGTAATTCGGCTCGAAAAACAAAAACATTTTCTCTTAAGATTAGATACATAGCCTAGAAGTCCATTGAAGAATAATAAGAGCAATTGCAGCAACTTCCAAGTTTATCTCTTGGTGGACATTTTTCTGGATATGCTTATATATTTCGTATACGGCAAGGACCTGAAGCATCTATATACCAAGTTTGATTGAAATCGTAAAATAAATATAATAATTTCTATACGAGGCACGTTTATCTGTACAAAGAAACGTAAAAAAGTGCACAAAAACTTTTTAAATATTTTATATTTAAATTTATATTTACTTTGAAATTCTTGTAGAGCACTTATACTGAGAAAACTCTGTTTAAAAAGATTGAATTTTATCTACGCCTTACTAATGGCTCCTGCATGAGGAATGAGTAATTTGAATTTACTGTCTCCAACAGCTTTCGGTTTATAGCAAAACGTAACCAAAAACAGCTAGTGACATGTAAAATAGAAACTTGTCATAAATTATTTCCATTAGATTGAAGTGTTGTCAAGGTAAATGAGTAGTTTGTATTACTAACTTAATGAAGCACAAACCAAATTTCAAGTTACAAAGCTGTCAAATAATACCAAAACACATTTCTATGGAATACGCTTGCGTTGCGTTGCGTTGCGTTGCTTTGTTTGTTAGTTAGCACATAGCATGCCAAACTACGAGAGTAAATATCTGTTTTGGTCATTGAATCTTCTCTAAATTTAGATACGTACTACTATTGCCTGAAATGTAACAGCGCACACCCACTGTGTTGACATTTGCCATTTAGTCCTGCTGCGTTAAACGTAGCCACATTGCTTCAGCTCTTGATACTCAGTTACAACAATATATAGGAAATTTCTATATAGAGGCAGACATTATATCGAAGCAAATTTATTTCCAGTACTATGCTACAAAAGCAAAGCACATAGGATATATATCTCATAACCAATGCTTTATATCGTATACAATTGATTGACGCGCCTGAAATTGCGCATACGACATGTTGTGCTGCAAATAATTTTCAATTAAGCGAAATAATTGAGCAATTTCTGTGCGATAATGTTGAAAAATCTTTACAAAATATGCAATTAACCTTATCGTGGTACATAATCGAGCTAGCTAGCGAATTAAAGCGAGCAATTATGGGCGGTGAATGTGTATTGTAAGTAGACTACGTACGCATGGAGGGCTTACAAATGTATAATCTAATGTACGAGTATATATATATAGGGTGTGTGCTTTTTTTTTAGAGGTTCCTTTTTCCGACAGGCTTTAAACTGTCATAAATTGTTGCGATCTGACAAAGCTTGTTTCTTATTTGTGCTCAGTGTGGTTTGCTATTTCAGTATGCTTGGAAACTGCGTAGAATTTATTTCGAAAATCGTGTTTCAGTTCGGGAATATTATTGTCCATCCAAAATCGTGCATCCGACCGACTAATTCCAATAAACATGGATCCAACTATGCTCTGGCTATAGTAGAAGTAGTAGTAGTAGTAGTAGCAGTAGTAGTAGCAGTAGTAGGAGTAGTAGGAGTAGTAGTAGTAGCAGTAGGAGTAGTGAAAATAGTAGTATCAGTAGTAGGTAGTAGTAGTCGAAGTAGTAGTAGGAGTAGTAGGAGTAGTATAATTAGTAGTAGCAGTAGGAGTAGTAGTAGGAGGAGTAGTTGTAGTAGTAGGAGGAGTAGTTGTAGTAGTAGGAGTAGTAGCATTAGTAGTAGTAGTAGTAGTAGTAGTAGTAGTAGTAGTAGTAGTAGTAGTAGTAGTAGTATTTTTTTTCATATTTTTTTAATAATCTTAATCTAATACCTTATTAGTTTAAAAGAGATATAATTTGTCTATTCTTATATTATATATATATATGAATGACGTTTAAGTGAAATGTTTTCCGCGATTATTGTTTGCCGATAAAACAAAGTCTCCTTCAGATAGACTGCTAGCTCACGCCAATTGCTGACATCGAGGATTTCAACTGCTTCCTGCCTTGTTACGGTTGATTTTTCCCAATACGTGATTCTGAATTCCCTTAGTATTGTATAGGTTAAAAGTAGATGGAAGACGTCTTCTCTCTCACATAGATTACATAGTTTACACTCATTGGTAGAGTTCGATCTGTGTGGGAGAAAGTTAAATATTAATAATTCTACACTAGCTGTGAAAATAAACCATATGAACAAAGTATCTATCTCTCATTATGAATATAATATGCATCTGGTAGGAAACATGGTTCAGCTCTTTATAGATATTTCTTGTTTGATTCTGAGGTAGATTTCGTGTTAATATTTTGCATGAATTTCGTATTTAACAAACTTGCATTTGTGTCCAATACTATGTACTATTAAGTGTGATTTTTGATTCTTTTAGCTTTTGCTGGACGTGTTTGTGGAATTCCATAATTTTTGTGAAAATTATGCGCAAATATTTGAAATGGTTTTCAAATTGTAACTTTATTCCATTTAAAAACCACACATCTTCTTCAACTAGACGACATAGCCTCTCTCTGCGTACCACGACCTTGAATTTATCGCAGTTTTTTTTGGAAACTCCATGTTTGGCAGTATCGATTTAAGGCGTGGAACTCTTCTTGAAGCATTGTCGCACTTACGGCTAGCATGACCTTTTCGTCCGCGTACTATTTGAGCTCTTCCAGGCAGTATTGTCGTGATGTCATCAATATAAAGCGAAAACAATAATGGGCTCATTAGACATCCTTGTTTTACACCTAAATTCAACGCGACCCAATTGGACAATTATGTTCCATTCCTTACCGCGAATCTGTTTTCAATGTATAGACTACGAAGAATGTTTAGCAGTTTAGTAGATAGCCCGATATTACTTAGCTTCAGGAAGACGCTGTTTTTAATGATCGTGTCAAACGCGGCTTTCAAGTCGATAAGCACATGTAAAGTTTTCATTTCTGTGGAAGGAACTCTTTTGCAATTGTTGTCAGTCTATTGTTTCCTTTTCTGAACCTAGATTGATATTCGCTTTATAATTTGTGTTGAAGAATGATGGCACTCACAGATTTCCGTATTACAAAGAGAAACGATATACCTCCAAAGTTCGCTGCCCTGGCTGCACTTCCTCTTTTGTAAATAGTGTAAATTGTACTTCTAATGAAGCTATCTGGCACTTGTGAAAGTATTTTCAGCATTTCTGCATTTAGAAATTGAGCTTAAAAGTAAGGAAACACTCCTGAGACTGCTATTGAAAGGAAACAAAGCTACCTCAGACAACTATCAGAAATTGGTCTCTACTGCGACATAGGGCGCACTAATAGTGTCAATGCTAAAGGACGAAATGACAAGAAGAAATGTTTTCAAGCGGAACTACACTATTAAACGGTTCGACAAGAAGACTTGAACATCGGTAAAATCATAAACACTAAAACCACATACCATTAAGTTTTATATGGATGGATCTTTGACGTAAGAAAGAATTGTTCTAGGAGTCGTGCGCCCTTGGCTAAAGCACGGTGTAATTTAGAGACACTGATAACAAACTAGAATTTCCGTACTTGAATTGATCCTTGGCGGTATCAAAAGTATGCTGGCTAATGGCATAAAATTATCCTTCTAATAAAGCCAATTTTCAGTTTGAAATTATGTAATCTCAGTATTCTACAGCCCCCCCCCCCCCCCAAAAAAAATACCCTATACATACTCACTCGTAGACCAGAGAATTTAGAATCTTGGCATTTCGCGTACAAAAGGTAAAAGCCCACCTCCAAAAAATGAAGCAATTTTAAATATTTTCCCATTTGATATCTTTTTTTTTCGCATTTTTGTGCACATACCTTTTTCTGTATAAATACCCTACACACATTTGATTTTGTAGCAGTATATTGTGTTTGTTTAACATTCTGCATGAAGTTTGGTTCGGAGAAACAATTAATAAATTAGATTCGCAGCTCTGTCAAATCAGCTGATTAAGCTTAAGAAAAATATGCTTACATTTAAATAAGTTTTACATGCGAATTTTCACAGCGCCACAAAGTTTGCATAATTTTTTATGCAACAATTTCATGATAAAGATTTATAAGACGGGTATTCCTCTAAATCCATAACTGCCAATGTAAACTCGTGAAATTTCGAGCCTCGTGAAAGAACTGTTACAATTTGTAGGTGATACAACTCATAAATACAAATTTGATGCGTAAATAGTCTAGTTAAATTATACGAAAGGAGCTTCTATTAAACATGTCTGAATTTAAAATTTAATAATATACATTTGTTTGTGAGATATGACGGAAACCTTTATTGCAGTTTAAACTACATTCAATACGATTATGTTTAGAAAATAATATCTATCCAGAGGTCCAATTTTGTTTGACTGTTTTGCATAAGTTGGGCTGGATCTCACCAATGCTGTGAACGAAGTTGTTGTCCAGATGGTTAACTATTATTGGTTTCTTCTAATAAATCAGTGGCTTAGAATAGATCCAGAGAAAAAAGTCGAAGGGCGTTAAATTAGAAAATCATGGTGAACTTCACCTCATTTGGAAATAACGCATTCAGTGAACTTTTCTTGCAACAACTCAAATGTGACGCCTTTTATGTGATACCTTGTTGGAACCACATGACGTCTAGGTCTATGTTATTCAATAGAGCATAAAAAAAGTCAGTTATGGCCGTGCACCATTGACAGTGACTGTCTGACCATTCTCATCTTGGAAGATCTCCGATTGCAATGGAGACTTTTGTTACTGCTGTGGAGAACACTTGTCTTAACTTCGGTCATTTGACCTGTTCATGAAACCGTTAAACCAAAAATGTGCTTTATTACTAAATATGTTTTTGTTCGCCATAATTTGGATCCGACTGCTCCAGCGCCCAATTAGCGATTGTAAATGTAAAAGTGGTAAAGTGATGACTATGAAACAACACAAACTTCAAAGAATTACCGCCAAAGTTCGGACAATCCTATTGACAAAACCCTTAACATAAAGAATAATTGACTTAAACAAAAGGAAAGTAACTTCTGTTAAAACCTTTCTAATGGTCATTATGCCATTAGATGCATGAACTGCTGTTACACCTCAGTCACAGGACCTGAGTACTTTGCATGGCCCTTTGCTACTTATTCGAGAGTTTTAATATGTAAAAGATGTGAATGTCTTCTAAAAACTCTGAATTATTCTTCTCAATAGATATTTTTTTGCTTGTGCTGCATATATAGAATTTTTGTTTTAATAGAGCAACCATTTTCGATGCAACTACTAAGAGTATCAAAGTTTCAGTAAAGCCAATCTTAATGTACACTAGAGTTAACAAAAGCCTGATATGAAATATACTGCTGACTGCGTTTTGTACAGAATTATGCTGAAAGGCATTAAAATTACAAAGCGAAAAAAGTACAAAGCAAAAACATTCAAGATGTAATTGCACAAAAAATTTAAGTACAAACTTCATGGGATACGACTGCATTTCAAGTGCGTTTTCCAAATCCCATCCCATCCCAACCCAACCCAACCCAACCCATTCAATTCAATTTTTTTCTTTTACATTTTTGGTGAAACGGCAAGATAAGCCAGACTACAATGCCAGTCGCACAGCATGCAAATATTCCGAAAGCAAATCGAGCAAAGTACACAAATTGCAGTGCAGTTCCAGAGAAAATTTCGTTGGCTGCCATTGTTCTAGATACTACTACTACTTCCATTCTGAATGAGAAAATATGAAATGAATGCAATAATTTTGCTATTCTTCTTAAAGCTGCTGGGAGAGACCAATGAAACTACATGCTGTAGTTGTAGAAGAACTGTGGATAGATATAGTATATGGGAAAGTATCTAACCAACAGCCACACCCACACAGATAGCCACTTTGCAGTATGTGCTTGTACTACAAGATACTTTCTAGTACTATATTTTATATGTATTTATTATATAAAATATCTTTAGTCTAAAAATAGCTGCAGCTGCTTATACAATTTTGCTTTGGTGGCGCAACAGCTTGCAGCTAAAAATATCGCACAAATACATGCAAACCGAAGGATAGATACGCACTGAAACACAGATACAAATATCGTTGATACTAAAGCACTATCTGGTTTCGTATATATATATATATATATATATATATATATATATATATATATATATATATATATATATATATATATACTTATTTGACTGGCAGAGAGTATGAAGTTGAGCATAAAATCCAATAAGCTTTTAACTAAATATTAGTTTTGTGTTTATGCGTGGTGTATATTGTGGCATTTTTAGTGCGCCTATATTATTTATTATTATTTCTCTGTGTGTATTTTCGTTATATTTATTTGTTATTGAACAAATGATTGATTTATGTACAAGCAATCGTACAATAGTTAAGCTAAATTACAAAAATTTCTATAAATAGCAATGCTGACTGGGCGGGACAATCAAATCATTAAGTGTGGCTATTGTAGTATATGCCACAACAATGTTGAAGTTTAAGTTGCAATTTGATTTGAAGTATATATGTACTAGACTTGATCGATATTTAACTACCTGTGATTTAATCACGGCGACTGAAATATCGCTAATATCAGTTGCTACTCGATATTGTAAATGTAAGTGATGGAATATCATTTATTTCTTACTAGTGCCACTGGGATTCATGGCGTACGAGTAATATTTCATGCATGATGTGTTAGCAGCACAAAATGTATCAACGTATTAAGTTGATGCATGATGCATTACTGATACGCCGTGAATTACAATATCAAGTGGCAACTGATATCATTGCTTTTCAGTCGCCGTGATTGAATCACAGGCACAGATTTCACGTAGTATTGCCTTAGTCCTTACAAGTTGTAGTGAATATATGGCACCTGAACAATGCTCTGGAAAGAGAGGACTATGTGAAAAAATTGGTGATCCAGCCAATTTTTTGAATCGGAAATGAAATCAGCAATAGTTGGCACTGAAATAAATCCAAAACAGATGACTTCCTGAAACACAATCTTTCCTGAAACACCAAAAAAAAAAAAAAATAAATAAATAAAACGAAGTGAAGCTAGTTTATATTTTCTAAAAATCGATAATGAGCAGAGAAAGGAAAAGAGAGGGTACACCAGACGTATCAAATTCTTGGAATAGAACAGATGGGGCAATTGTATTGTGTTGCTGTATTGCAACGTAACAGTGTAGATATGCATTAGTAAGTATGTAATGTTATACTTGCCACCACCACTAAAAAGGTATTCCAGACCTGAGGCAACGTATCGTTAAACACATTTTATTTAAACATGCCTGCTAGTTTGCTCAAAAGTATACTATGCAATTTAAAATAGCGACAAAAACGCATGTTTTCATTTGCGCTCTTTTAGTTCCTGTGCCTGTTGGGCGTTTCTCGTGTGTGCACACACAGCACATTACTAATGCACACCCTCTTGCCAATAAATAAACACAGATACACAACACAACACAACACACACAACATACAAACTCATAGACAAAGTGCTGCCTTTTACTTTTCATAAATGAATTGTTCACTTTTGTTTAGAGTGTGGCAGCTACTAATAAAAACGAAAATAAATTTCTGCTGTTTAGTGTTCTAGTATCTTAATAGAACTCACTGTGTTTTGAACGTATGTGTATGAATGTATCTGCTTAGTTTTCAAAGTTCGTGCTGAGTAAGTAAATTCGTGCAGTTCGTTGTATCTGCTTGTCAGCCTAACTTTTTGTCCGTCTGTCTGACTGTCTGTATTTTTTTTTGTTCGTCTATATTTAATATACAAGTGTGTGTGTGTGTGTGTGCTTATGTGCTGACTGTTTTATGGCTTAATCATAATTTTTCAGGCGCATATTGTGTGTGGCATATATAGACGCAGATACACAGCCAGACACAAATTAATATGCATATATGGACTGATGCCAAAGGTTCTAAAAAAACTTGAAGTCAGTATTTTTGTCATTTGAATAGAATATGTTATTGGAAGAGCAGCGTAACGCAGCGTACGTTGAAGATTTCGAAAAACCGATAACCTTAATTTTAAAACAAATAACTCGATTGTCTAAAGAATGTATATTTTCAGAATAGAGTTATCTATATACGAGTATATACCATAAATAGGTGAAAGCAAACAATTCAGAACCATTTACTTACCTTAAACACAAACCATACCCTTGGTTTTTGTTTGTTGGAAAGGTTAAGAGAAAATAATTTATATTTTTTTCAAAATCGGTTAAATGTTTTGAGCGAAAAAGCTCTTAACAATCTTCACACATACATCGAAATAAATGATACACGTAGCGTGTGTGTGAAAAAGTATATTAACACCTATATGCATATTTTCTTTCATCTCTCTCTCTCTCTCTATATCTCTTGCATTCTTTCTCGCAACTGTATAATGCAGTCGGTTTGTCCAACGTTAGTTCAAGTTTGTTAAAGGTTAAACTTAGTTCTTCCAGCCACCACAAGTTTTTAATTAATGACTTCATTTTTGCAATTTTAGTTACAAATTTTGTTACTTGGCATTGTAGATTTTTAAGTATACAGTTCGTTGATCAAATGTTTGTCCATGGTAAAACTTCGTTTGTCCAACCTCCAAAAAAATACTTGAAAATAAATGTAAATATGTTTTGAGTGGAGTTGGCATGCCGGAGGGTAAAATTTTAATGTTTGTAAATACACTTCGTTTGTCCAATGTTAGTCGACGTTTGTAGAAGTCAGAACTTCGTTTGGCCAATCTTCAAAAAATATAAAAAGACAAAGAAAAAATATTGCAAATTCAAATTCTTAATTTGTGAGCGAAGTGCGAAATTTTATGTGTTTGTAAATCTAGTTCAACTCAATGTTAGACCAGGTTTGTCCAAGCTTAAACTTCGTATTCCCACCTTGCTTAAAATTTCACACTTCGGGTTACCAACTTCACATGACTCTTTTTTACTTCATTGCATGCAGATACGTGTGCATAGCACACGCATACTATTACAAAATGCAGTTATGCAGTTTTGATTTAAGGCAAAGTGCATGTTTTAATTTGCAAGCGGTTTATGCAGTTACAGAATTAAGAAAAGCGACTTGCTTATGGTTAATTTTTGGTCTCATGTACATGTTCAAGTAAGTTTCATGAAATCGTATTTTGAAAACATTGAATACCCTTCAGACAAAAGTTCGAAATTCGATCAATAACCTCTAGTAAACTTAAAGTTTTTCAAAATGCTTATTATTGTATACACTAAAAGTCTAATTTTCTTACTTATTCGGTCTACTTTAAACGAGTCCTTGTAGACAGACGTTAAATGTTAGCAAACAGACGTCAACTAGACACCAAAAAGAGTTCATATTTTATACATTTAAGTACATAGAGATTAGTGTTGGTGTATGCAGGTATGTTTGTAGAATGTTTGTGTAAGTTTTTCAAGTGTTAAATGAGATAAAACAAACAAAGCCAGTGAAGGTACTCATTCATGATATTTCAAATATACTACACACACAGATACTCATACAGAGCTAGACAATACGCCTATAGAAATATTTTATATGTCTACTTGAATTTAAACTGTAGGCACTTTTCTTTATATCGTAGTTAGATACTACTATTATTCTTGTTGCTTGCTGATTTAGGCTCAAAAAAGAGCTTTCCTGACTCTGTTGAAATATTTGCATAATAATTTTATGTGAAATTATATGAAATGAATGATAAAATTAAACGAGCAAAATAGTAAAATGTGTGGACAAGTGCTGGCGTTGCATACAATTCAATAACGAAATTGCTTTTATTGAAATTAAATATTTATAAAAGGATTCCTTTGCTGCTTGTATTCTTGTTTTTCTCATATTATATCCACTACAGAATGTGAAAAATGAGATGGTTTTTTAGTAAGTTTCAAATGTACCATATAAGTTGAAGTAAGTAGGAGATAATACTATAGTACACAATATGAAGTTTTACAATTTTTGACCAGATAAACGAAATGATGCTTTGATTTATTTTATGCAATATATTTTATTACAGTTTTCCAAGTAGCTGTGACGCGGAAGAAAGGCAGTGAGTGAGTGCATAATGCACTTGTTAATGAGGTATTGTAAGCTCTGGAGTTGAATGCGGGCTCTATGGAGTATGAATAGTAGTCTAATTAAGTCGAAATGTTTACAACGCCTGATCAGCTCGACGAGGCAAGCCGTGCTAGCCATGTCCGTCTGTCTGTATGTCTGTATGCCTGTGTGTATGTAAGCGTTCGATTCCCACAACCTTTTGAGAAATTGGATTGAATGTTGATATGGAGAGATAATAGTGAAAATGGTCACTAGAAGATGTAGCATCCCTACAAAATCACTTTGCATTGATTTTATTGTATTGAAAATTTTTCAATTCTGTAGATTTGCTCTCGCTTAGACTTTTTCAACCTATTGTAGTCATGGTTTAATAATTACAGGGTTATGACTAAAACGTATAGTATCTGTTTGTAATACAATCTCTCCTAGCATCTGGCTGCTTTTAAGTGAAGTTTGGATATCAGCAAGAGTTGGCAGTAATCGAAATCCATAACTCATAATTAGCACAAATATTTACTTCCCACTACAATTGCCAGAGGAGTCCCATGTATGCGACTATTGCCGAATCGCTATTTTTCTTCTTGTACCATTTTAACCTCCAGAGCAAATAAATTTTTGACAACTCCATGCATTATCTTGAAGTTTGTGCTTGGTTCCCTCGGGGGATAGCTGCATGTCTTATCAAAGCAGTTTAATGCCATTTTGTGTACCTGAAATTTTTGCACAAAATTTTGGACACGATTGTGTTGACACCCTTGGAAAATGCACTAAAAATTGGAAAATTTAAAGAAAACCCACCACTAACAAAAGCCAGGCATTTTTCATATTTTTTATCATCAACTTCATCTTCGTAATCAGAAGCACAATGCTTGCATGTGAAGTAGCTGACACGCATGCCAGCTCACTTCAAATACACTTCATATGATGCAATTTTCGGCAGTCGATTTCCACGGCAGGTCTTCAAATGATAAATGATGCAGAAGTCCACATCATCGTCAATTGCTGGAAAGCTGTTTGCCTCAGCCGACGATTTTGCTGGCCTTCCGAGCTTCTTCTTGGGGGCACAGATACCTGCTTTGCTGAACATGACAATATGACAATATGACAAGGAGAAGTAAGAACGGCGTTTTGCAACACGATTTCGAACACGATTCGAAGGTTTCTTTGGTATAGCCGATCCAAAGGAACAATTTCTACCAAAAGCGATGTCGATATTTGATGTTTGTTGTCGAATGCATGACGAGCACAACCTCTTTACGTTCAACATCTGGTCCAAGCACGACGATTCGACGCTGCTCCTTTTCAGTGACAGGAGCTTCGCAGGCAGTTTATACCGCATTTTGCTCAACTGCTCTGACAAAATTAATGTCCCTGAAGGTTTTTGGATTGTATGGAGAGATTCCAGTAGTCGAGCAGAGTCTCTATGCAACCAGACAGGGGAAGTAGGCGAAGGTTTAACTCAATTGACGAAATGTCGCACAAACCCTAGTTGGCACATCCAGTCAGAATCATTAGCAACGTTCCCAGATGAGACAATATCCAAAAAGCTGTTCTGCATGTTGCATCTTGTGAAGAGGGAAATTGCGGTGGAATGCTGTTACCCGCAGCATTCACGGTTAAGACGACCGTGACCAACGTTTCTTGTTTTCTTTAAAGTGATGCACAACAATTAACTGCCCCAAATACCAAAAGAACATGCTTGCTAAAGGATTTTACACGGTAGATAGTACTCAATTCCGTTGTGCGCAAAACTAGTTCGGACTGAGAGTTCGACACTCGATTCGCTCCAATAAAGAAAGACTTTGAACGCAATGAACACTAATGGGAAAGTACGAAAACCGTTTATGTTTGAATAAAAACCGTTATGTTAACATAAACAACAATACGTCACAGTTGACAATTTTGGTTGAAAGCTAAATTGAATCGGAAAATATGATAAAAATACTGCATAAATATGCATTACACTCACCTCTTTCAATTAAATCACTTCGATCTATCTTATTTTCAAAACTTCACTTTACCAAATCCTTTTTGATAAGTGAGTGATAAGTTGTGTTGCCGTTTTTGGTCTGACAGAACTGGTCACCGTTGATATTATAACTAATGATTTAAAAACAGCATCTACTGTGAATCTCATGATTGAACGAGTTATAGTTCAGAAATTATGTAAGTATGCTTTTTATATTCACTTCCAAACTCTATATTGGTACGACTTAGGTCACTGTAATACGTAGTCTTCATACCATCTTTAGCTTTGCATAATACAAGATAACAATATATCGATACCTTTTATCTGAAAATAAGTATCGATACTTTTTAACTGAAAATCGATACTAATTAGCTGAAAACTATTTATTATACAGTGAACATATGAACTATTATCTTTATTGTAGGTTTTGTGAAGGCTGACGAAGAAGCTTCTGCTTTGCCAATATTAATTGTATTGTATATCTTCTGGTCCTGTATTTTTTTTTTTTCGAATTTTAGCAATTTCTCATTTCAACTGTGTATTGTTTGCCGTCATTTTGTTAGCTTAAGCGGGCGCATTCACAGGCACTTTCATTTCAGTTCGGCTGCCACACACACTTCGCTCCATGTCCCCGGACTGTATCAACAAACTGGCAACAATGCTGGCTGGAATTTCGTCTCTTTGGACGCTTTATGTTTTCTGCCAATTTCATTTGTATCTATAGAACAAAAAAAAAAAACCAAAAAAACCAAAAAAAAAAAAAAATGAAGTAGAAAAGCTTTAGTACGAGTAATTGCAAAAGTGTTTGGCCACTCAAAACTTAAGTATTTGTAAATATTTGCACAAATCCTTTTTGAAGTGCGACAGGCGCACCGAAAAATAGAAAAAAATAAAAGATTTTCAGTTACATACACATTCTATTTAATTGAGTTGTCAACAACAATGAAATCAACAAAACAGCTCAAACAAAGAATGACAACTTTTGTATCTGTTCTGTATAAATGTTGTATCTGTCATGGAATGTGAATGTGAAATTATTATGCAAAATTTGTTGAAAATGCCTTTGGGATTGTTGCTTCAGAAGAAAAAGAACACAATAAACATTTTAAGCAAATGAATGCATGCATTACCTGCCATTCTGAGTTTAGATATTTCGAAACTAATTGGAATTTTATTTTTGATCTGCTACAAATTCTTGGTCCATGATTTACGGATTGCATACAAATTGCAGCATTAGTTGTCTATTGCAAAATACTTTGTACAATAGAAAAAAAAAGAAAGAAAAAATCTTTACTTCACTCTGCTTTCGCTCTGAGTTTAAATAGTTTTCATCTTGTTATCGCATTGGGGCAGTTGTAGCAACCAGCATCATCTGCAGCGGCAGCAGCAGCAGAAGTCGCAAAATTCTTTTCAAGAAACTTTTGCACTCGAAAATTGTTTTAATATGCTTAATGAAAAGTTTAAGCAATTTGGGTTTTATATATATATATATTTTTATTTTATTTTACTTTTTACTACTGCTAATTTGTTTAAGTGTAGGTTATGTAGCGTCGTCCTTGTTGTTGCTGTGGCTATCAATGCAGCTGCAAGTATTTAAATTGAATTTATCTTAACTAAAACGGAATTAGGGGCTACATTGCTTCTAAGTTGTGCTAAGCAAATGAAAATAATTGTGTGATTTGCTTTTGAAGTATTTATGCATTTTGTGACACTTTGAAAATAACTTCCGTTTCCGGTTTGAGAAAAAGAGAATGCTGCAAGATTTTATTATTGTAGAACGATGGAAAGAGGTTCTTATTAAAGGATATATAGGATAGAGAAGCTGGTAGTATGTTATTTTGAGCGCAATTAAACTTATTAATCAATTATTTGTTTAATCTGTAACAGTTGAACGCTTTAGATACATTTATATATTGTACTATTTTTGACGTGATAACTTCTATTAATTCGATGAACGCCGTAATAATACGAATGTCTCCATGCCCATTTGTCATGTACCTTTGGCGCTGTGCGTGCAAGCGAGAGCGCAGAACAAGCGCTCTCGCTCGTTAAAGGCGTTCGGCTTGTGAAGCATTGGCTTGTGAAAGCTATAGTTATGTGTGTGTGTGTGTGTGTGTCTTTGCGTATTAGTGTTAACTAGCGTGCGTTGGGCTGCGGCGCTGTGTGTTTGTGGGACAAGCGTATAATAAGTTTGTTCGAATGTATGTAACAGGCAGAATAAATATGTATATATTACAATATATTATATATAATAGTATGTATATATTGTATATAATATATATGTATATATGTAAATCGACTTTACAGACAACCATAGAGAAGAGGCTTGTAGGTTGAACACCATGCCTGTAGGTTGAACACTCCCAAAAGTTTTGTTATTGTGGCAGCAAGAATACCAAGAAATCAGTTTTAAAGTGATTACCATCATAAGTTGCGAAATTTGAAATAGGTATTTAAAATTCAAATTTGACTACTTGTAAAGTGATCAGGTTTTATTCAATTCGAAGTATTTAAATTATTTTTTTAATTCACAAATATTTACAAACATATCGCAGCATGACGCTTTTTATTCACCATATTGCAAAGTGTAGGCACTGTTTTTTTTGCGGTGTTCATATTGTGACGCCACTTGTATTATTGTTTGATTGACGATGATGGTATTGATGATGACATTGAATGACATGGAGCTGACAATGACAAGAAGCAATTTTCATTTACATTTGCAAATTTCTTTTAATAAAATTAAATAAATTTTGAAACTCAGATGTATTTACTTAAGACAGACGAACAGACGGACTTTGATGCGTTACAAAATATACGCGGAATATGGAAAACTACTACTTTTCCACAATAATTTAAATTAATTTCTGAATATGAATATGTAGAAGTCTAAATAATTTTTTACTTTTTATAAAAAAGTTTACCCGTCCTGAGTGTGTGTTCCATTGTTGTCGCTCGGTTGGCGTTTTTTGAGGCGCGGGGTACCTACACCCCACGCCATCTTCCCGAATCTCGGATACAGATTATCCTCGGCCACTTTATTGATCTGCAGAATAATATGCTAGCCTTTGGCAACGCTCTTGGCTACATGTAATATCTGAAAATCAACGGTTGGGACATAAAAATTCTGCCAATTCAATAGTTCGACTGCCGGCTCCTGTGGCACTATCCGTGGGAAAAGTACCTTAGCCTTTGGTACGGATGAAATACTGATTCTATCCACTATCTCCAACCTGGAACCCTCTCACGGACTGTCCATGGCCGCCACGATGTCTGTGACCCAATTCAGAGTGAGTTCGTTCATGCATGATATTAACCCCTTTGAACCAACCTGCAGCATCGAAGGTGCATATCCGGAAGATCCATTGGATGATGATATTTTTGACGAATTCAGAGATGATATCGACATAGCTTTAAGTAACTTGAATATTAGGTATTATAAGAAATAGTTCCATTGAAATAAGTTTATCCAAAATATGTTTGAAATACACAACGTATATTTTTAGCTGTAAATATATTTCAATTTAATTAAAAAAAATTGGACTAAAAAAATTGTTCTTACTTTTATTTTAGTGGTTTTCAGTGGGTTTTTCAACCAGATTCAGCGGCAATTGGCAGACAACCGTTGACAGTATTGGAAGGTGAGTGGCATATTTCATTAATAAGAACATGTTTTACACATTAAATATGGCAACGTACTGTGGCGTTGCACCGTGCGCATATGTATGTCAAAACCCAAATGATTGTGAAGATTTCAAGCTATAATGAGAACAAATGAGAGTAAATGAGCTTGACTCTGTTTTATTAACCAATGCGAGACGCAATTGCACATATACATACAAATGTGCAGGTAGATTTAAACCAAAAAAAAAAAAAATAAAGGATTGTTTTTTCGATGAGTGCAAACAGCTCGGCAGCTAAAGTGAGAAAGAGACGAACAATACAAGCAATATTAAAGAGTAAGTGTTTAGAAAGGCAATTTGTTTTGTTTACTTGTCCTTGTCTTTTCAATCGGCTTTTTTGTTGCTTGTATCGAACCAAGTTCAAAACAACTTACAACTGGTTAAAATATTTCGTTTTCGTTTGCATTACTTTTTAAAGAACCAAATAAAGAGAAGCATAGAAATATTCCAAGACATTAGCTAAACTAGTGTTTTTGTGCAATGAATTATGCAAGTTTTCTTAAAAATAGAATACTGATTAATTTTTAATTAATTTATCAGTTTTGTAAGAGAAAACCAACGCAGGCCGGTGTAATTTTATGGCATTAATGGTGCACAATTAAAGAAATATGGTTTCCATGGCGTATGTGAAACTGCATCTTAGAGGTCCTATTATCCACCACTTTTACCATTGAATTTTCTTAACTACAAATACGGCAATTTAACTTATCATGAGGGAGAAGTTCGTCTTATAACTGAACAAGAAAGTGGTGAGAAATAAAATGTTGGGTTCCTCGCAAAGTATGTTATGTTTGTGTCGAGGATGTTAGGAAATAGTATAAGAAAAAGAAGAAAGCTTTAAAATATGCAGTATCTATGTTACGGAGAAACCAAATAAACTATGATTGTTATTTTTGCTGCATTGATGTTTTTATATATAACTCCAAAAATAGGAAAGTAATTGTCTATCCAAATCTTACTTCAGCTGATTGGCTGGTAGTCCCCGTTCAAAACACTTGGTTGTCTGATGAGCCTTAAAGTTCACTTGTGACACAACCATCTTTACTTTTGTTCCAAAAACTTGGATGTGAGTAAAAAACAGGGAGAACAGTTTAAACAGTACATAAACGAGTTGGAGAAATGATACCACGAACGGTGGAATATCAACATGATGGGTGATTATACAGCGAACAACAAAATGCATCACATCGGAGAAAAAGCAAGAAAAGCATTACAGAGAAAGACAAAGGAGATACCAAAAAATTTTAGTAATTTAATATTATCGTAAGTAAAAATTGTGAAATAATAAAAATAACTATGATTTTAAAATTTTTATACATCAAATGCTCCCTGTTTTGGTGTATATAATCGATGCCATATTGTGCGAGAATTGTGGTTGATGAAAAAGATAAAAAAGACTGAAGCCAAATACGGTTTAAACACAAAAAAAAACTAAATAAATTTTTGATGAATTGGCTTAAAAAGTTTTTACAAACATTGTTTTGTTGGGCAGTGTAATTAAAATATATAAACAAACTAGTTCGACGTAAGCTACTCGCAGCATAAATAAGTTAAAACATTTGCATAACTCAATTCAATGCGATTATTTGTCAATAAATGTGCTTTAGAAAAAGTTTCACAATGCCAAAGAAACGCCAGTTTATTAGTTTAAAGCAAACAGGAAGTGTAGCACCGGATATAATGGCTGACTGGCTAGATGACTGGCAGGATGGCTGGTTAGATGCTTCGATGCTTGGTAACTTGTAGAATGTCAGTTAGGAGGCTAATAGAAAATCAACAAAAGTGCTTAAAGCAAATGGCAATGGATGAGGACAACGAATGCGTTTAAGAAGATGAAAAAATAAATATAAAATACGACTGTGTAAGAGAAAATGAAGTAGACAGTGCTGGCCAAGATGATGAAGGCGAACAAGTTGAAAAACAGCTAAATTGAGTTGTACATTTTGTTGGCAAAGTTGGTGGTAATACTTCCGTTGTCTCTGTGTCACTGTATCTGTAGCTGTAGCTACCACTACTGCTGTTCCTGCTGCTCCTGCTACTCCTGCTGTTGTTGTTATTGGTTGTTACTGTCGACTCGACTCGACTCGACTCGACTCGTCGTAGCTTTTTTTTCTTGTCTCGCGTTTGAAGAACATTGAAGCTCTTGTCTGAGTGACAGCGCATATTGAAACTTGTTGGTTCTGTATAGAGAGATACATAAACTCGTACTCAAACTAAGTACAATACAGAAAGATAGAGAGAGATAACGAGTTCGACTTGCTTGTTATTATTGTACACTGTACTTATTAAGTATATAAAGTTTGTGCAATTGTATGTAACAGCTAAAAAACAAAAGGCGTGGCAGAGGCCAACGCTAATTTGTATAAGATATGCTAAATACTTACTTACTTACTTAGGTGGTTCTACAACCGTCTATCAGTCAAGGCCGCACGTAGCAAAGCGCACCATTCGGTGTAGTTTAGTTCGCGCCGGCGCCAGTCGCTGGCAATCCGGAGCTTCTTCAGGTCATCATAGTCCTGATCTTTCCATCTTAAGCTCGGACGTCCTCTCGGACGCCGTCCACCAATCAAGTTCAGGTTTCCGTCGTAAACCTTTAGTGCTGGAGCTTCGGGGTTCATTCGGATGAGCCCAGTGCAGCCGCTGGAATTTAATGCGCTAGACTATGTCAACCTCATCATACAGCTCATACAGCTCATGGTTCATACGGTTCCTAAACTCGACGCCAAATCTAAGGGGACCAAAAATCCTACGAAGAATCTTTCTCTCGAACACTCCTAAAGACGCTGTATCCGTTGATGTCAGTGTCCATGCTTCTGCGCCATACAGCAGGCCCGGGATTATCAGTGTCTTATAGATTTTTATTTTCGTAGTTCGAGAGGGGGCTTTACTTCTAATTTGCTTGCTGAGCCTAAAGTAGCAGCGATTAGCAAGCGTGATTCTTCGTCTGATCTCTCGGCTAACATTGTTGTCGCTGGTAATTTCTGTTCCCAGATAGACGAAGTTTTCTACAACATTGAAGTTGAAAATCTCCATACTCACATACCGTTCAAAATGCGCTGATGGTCTACCTCGTCCTCGTTCACCGCTAGGCCCATGAGACGTGACTGTTTTTCAATCTCCGAGAACGCCCTGCTTGCTTGACGTTCATCGATGCCTATGATGTCTATGTCATCAGCATATGCGAGTAGCATCACTTCCTTATGGAAGGAAGATCGTGCCAGATCGTTCTACGTATGGGCATTGGCGTAGAATGTACTCCATCAGGAGATTAAAAAAGTCGCACGATAAAGCATCACCCTGCCTGAAACCTTCTTTGCTACTCTGACGACGCTTTGGGTGTGTGATAGCGGCATCATGCAAAACCGAACGATCTTTGCTGGGATACCAATTTCTGATAGGTCGTTGAAGAACTTCGTTCTTATCGGCGTGTCGAAAGCGGCCTTATAATAGGTGGTTATTGTACTCGTGGGTCTTCTCCAGGATTTGGCGTAAAATGAAAATTTGGTCACTGGTCGACCTCTTTGGTCTGAAGCCGCACTGATACTGACCTATCAGTGCATTCGTGTATGTCTCCAGCCGTTTACACAGTACGCGGGACAGAATTTTGTATCCTATTGAAAGGAGACTTATTCCCCGGTAGTTCGCGCAGACAGCGGGGTCTCCTTGCTTGAAGATAGGACAAAGAACACTGTGATTCCAATCGTTGGGCATGCATTCATCGGACCATATTTTGCATAAGAGTTGGTGCATACGCCTTACCAACTCTTCTGAGATATGCTAAATAGTTCTATATTATATCACTATATAACAAAGCTGTCAATGAATGATTCATTTTTGAATGAATCTGTGAATCATTCAAAGATTCAATTAAATAATGTTGAGTACATTCATTTAATCAAAAAAAAAAAAAAAATTGTCATAAATTTTGAGTGTATTCTTCAGATCTGTAAGAAAAAATGGTCAATAATCCCTCTGTTGTATATTTCGATACGATTAATTTGGTCGGCATTGATTTCGTTAAAAGGTTCCGTTTTGTGACTTTCAGCAAGGTTCGCGATCTTTTAACTCAATTCACGTTGAGAATATGCATTTCATAGTACCCATTTCCAATCAAATCAAATCGCAAAATTCAAATCAAATTGGTGTGAAAAAACCACGCGCCGGCAGATCTCTTCGACTTTTGTCTATATCAGCAACTTCGTTTCATACTACATCTCTTAAAGATTTTCTTAGAAGGGACTTCTTAGAAGGGACTTCTTTGCATAGCAAATGCTGAACCATTTCCTACTTTTGTAATCCAACAATTTCTATGGGAGTTATTTCCCAGCCTAGATGCGTATAAGAATAGCCATGTGTGATCTTTTCTGACGTAACAGTACGATTGTTCTTTTAGGGCCCCCGCCCACAGAGAGTGGTGTTGAGCTTAACTTAGTTGGGTATATCAGCGTTGAAAATTCAAACGCACAGCAATGAGAGGTCACACACTGCGTGATCAGCTTTTCTCTCAAACAACTCTTTACAACACCATTTTCTTTCTGTCACTACACATTCCTAATCATTTCATTTTGAAATATCTATTATAAAGTGATAGCAATACTTGTATTATACGCTCCATGTATGCGGGTCATTGATAGCTTAGTGTAATTTATCACTTTAAAGCGGTTAAGCTCAACTAAGCTCAACTTAACTACTCTGTCTGGCGGTCCTTAAGACAGTAGTTCGCCCAGATTAGGTTTTACATGTGTTTAAGTTAAGCCACGATCTGTTGTTTGCTAAATGGCTCGAGCTTAATGTTTACCGTAGCTTACAAGTAGCCATAGGTATCCCTACTGTCACTCAGATAAGGTGGATTTAGTAGTGTTCGGGTAACTCATTAACTTGGTAGTGGCTTTTGCATTGCTGCTGAATGAGTCAAGCACTTTGAGATCTGTTTGATCTGAGATAGTGGCTCAGATCAAGCAGCTAGACTAAGTCCCAGCTCCGTGGGGAATATAAATGCTCTGATTCGCCCCTCGAGCTTTGAGCTGTCAGTGAAAATATTAATGGGTTTGTCCTTGTGAACCGGTATCCCACTGTAACCTATGTAGTATGGGATTGTGACATCATAGTTTTTATCGAAGGTCGTTATGGATATACAGTAATCCATACTTGATGGATGGGACTCTTGTATTAGGAAGTTTATCTTTGAGTGCCTAAAGCGCCTAAACACAGCTCCAAGATGAGGTTTTCCTCAACTTTAAGATTGTGATCTCTCTCTCTCTCTCTCTCTCTCTCTCTCAACAAGATCAAGATAAATAGGAGTTTCCCTCCGTATAACTCCACTGTCCGTAGTTGCTTAGGATATGACTAACCACGGCTGTATATGGCCAGTGAACAATTGATTATGATAATTCCCATTTTCTCCCGTCGTCCCTTTTACACGAGAATAGTGTCGTGTTTTCTCTTTTTGTTCATTGTTTGGTGTTATCATTCCAATTCAGCTTTCTGTTCAGAATCACATTGATAAGAGACTTATATTGTGATTTGGGATTTTGTATTTTCTCGAAAGGAGTACTAGCTCAGTCTTTTTTTGGTTTACGCCCAGGTGCGGTGCATATTAGGTTGCCTTGTATATTCCGCCTATAGCCTTCCTCTTCCATGGGTTAACTGTGGCTACCCATAGAAGCGGAGAGAGTCTTCCCCCTTGAGGTGTTCCTCTACTTATAAATTTTCTGGCCAACGCACCTCCGAACTTCGAACTCATCATCTTACTTGGAAGCATGTTGCGAATAAGTTGGACTAGGGAAGCATCAACTTCAACATGTGTGAGAGAATTGGTGATAGCATCGTCGGAATATCTGACGACAGGTAAGGAGGTACCCTTCAGCTCTGTTCTACTATATTTGTACTGCACCGAACTCCACGCGAAGGTTTTATCTAGTAGTAGCTGGAGAGCTTGCCTACAATAGTCTGTTCAGTCTCAGTTTGAGTGCTTTAGCTATAGTATCGAGGTTAGTGTCGTTCACTGGATTCTGTGAAGGATTATATACTGTTATAGATATGGGCACATGAGGTACGTTTGGAATACCTCAAAGCATTTTTGTATAAGAATCTTATCTTCATTCAATTTGCTCAAATAGATACATTTTAAAAGGCTAAAGTGTACCTCGTAGTCCACTAGACACGGTTGTTGTTGCTATTGTTGATTTTTTTTTTGTCTGTAACTGCTCTTCATTGCCATTGTTGTTGCTGTAATGACTCCTTTGCGCGCTGTCAATTTCTATTTTATCCTGCTTCTTCACTCGGCCGTCAGACCGACTGACTGTGCACGTCTCCATCGTCTTTCGTTCATTGAATGTGTCTGTTTAGCGCTGTCAGTTTTGCGCGATGGCTTTCAGTTTGAGTTTTCACTGTTGTATCCTTAGTTTATGTGTTCTTTGTTGTTGTTGCTGTTGTCCTAGTGTGGTATTATCTCTTTCTCTCCTTCACTCTTTGCACTGTTTGTATGTGCAATTTAAGCGCTTTTAGAGACGCCATCCTGCGACATCCTTCGCCATCGCTGTCATTTGTTTTGTTCTATTGCAACTTGTCGGGATTTAGTTAACTTTTGACAGTTTCATTTTCGCTTTTATGCGCATTAAAGTATACTCTCGAGTGAGCTTTGAGCATTCAAAACTACTTAGCTTAAATTAATTCTTATGCCATTCTGTAGCGTATGTAGTCGGGGAGTGTGCGCTTAATTGAATTTTGTATTAATTCAAGATAAATTAAAGCGATACATCTTAAATCGCTTATAAATCGGAAATTATCTTGAAATTTTTTAAAACGTTTCTAAGTTCGCATCTTACATGTTTTTTCAATTAGAAAGGAATCAAATTTTTTTGTGACAACTTTTGAATATTAATGCGTGTGCGTAATGTTTAATTGAATCATACGCAGTCTTTGTTTAGAATTATGAATCGTATGGAAACAAAAATAAAAGATACATGAACGATTATTTCTTATTTCGGTTAAGCCGAAGCATTCATACACTTGATTTGCGCAAAAAATGAATTACAGTTTGTGACTATATATTCAAATAATCTTCTCCAAAGCAAAAGATTATAACATTGAGTGTTATAGAATCAAAAAACACCTTCCAAACTTTGTAATATTTAGACTGGAGCTAAAGCTCAATACTGAGATCGATGACAATTTTTGATACCGAAAAAACTGCATACAAAAAACCGCTGTCAAACAACAATCAAAAAATTTTCAGCACGAACTGTTTTTCATCGAGTACTCAGCTAATAAAAATGTTTGCTACCGAAAATACTTTATATACTAAAAACACAGATGACCTTTTGCATTTCCGTCAGAATAAACCAAATGAAAATTTATAAGCTAATAAATATCTGATTTTAGTATTTTATGTTGATTTAGGAACACTGTTTTTTTTGTTTATTTGACATAGTACTTATCATTTACAATTTCGGTAGCAATTATTTTCATCGATCTTAGTATTGGGCTTTAGGAATAAATATTTTTTTCAGATATAGACTATGTATGGTCTTTTTAGTGATTTTTTTAGTACTCCCTCCTGATATCAGATAATCTTAAAGCTGAGGAGAAGCTCACTTAGTTCGCTGTGGTATCTTCGGGTACTCGAGGACACTCTAGAAGTCCTTCGCATTAAATATGGATTCCTGTATCCCGATATGTTGTCTCAGTACCAACGAGGATCATAATGGAATATTATAAAGAGAACGCCTTCAATATTTTTATTGGATTAGAGAATCCTTCAAACAGACTACCATCAATTTAGCGTCTACCAAGCAGATGGTATACGGATAGTCAAGCAGCGCTCAAACTGCTGGACTCATTCAACCGCAATTCAAAAACCCATTATCGAGTGCCGCAAATTCCTTAACTAGTTGGCCGTGCACTATACTTTCCATCTAAGCTAACAAGAGAGAAGAGGAAAAGTGTGAATATCTATAGCTAAAACACGGATCGGCGAGACGAATGACTATCACTAAACTAAACACGGTGAAAAGTATTTTTGAGTACCGAAATATACTGAAATAAATATATGATTTTAATTGTATTTGCTCTGGTCACGTTCTCAATCAAATAAATTTATTATTATAAATATTATATTTTCTTTTTAAAATTTTGACACGTGCACAAATTTAATAATATTCTGCGCTATTTATTTTCTTGCCGGAACTTATGTTTTTAGACAAGCCGACACACTTTAACTGTGAACAACACACATTTTTGTGGTGGTAACTGTGATTGTCAATTTTTTGTGTCGGTAAAAAAGCGTCACTCAAAAGTGTACAATGTGAGCACAAAGTTACTTAAACTTCATTGTATGTATAAATTATCACTATTAATATTTCGAAACTGTCTCAACCAACCAAATAAGTTAACAGAAAAAACGAATTCGGTACCATTTATTGTTTATCATAATTTGGTCATAGATCAGCTGTGCCCAGTAAGACAGCTTAAGAGACTTAAAAGACAAACTAGCTATAAATAATAGTAGAAGATAAGTGTGCACAGTAGACCTCTAATGAGACAGTATCTACGATCTATCTTTTCAAAGCAATCAAGAGGTAATTACACCATAGTCACTTCAATAATGCTAATAATCGAAATACCAGGCGTTATAATGGTTCTATAAAGGCTGGGCCAACTTTATTTGAACCATATACTTTTTTATTAACTGCAAATAAAAGCATTTTTTTTTTTTTGAGTGAAAAGTATTTAATCGTTTATTTTAGAGCTTGGAAAGCACTTTTTGAAAATAAAATCACAGTTTAGTGTTTTTGATTTTCGTCATTTTCCATCACTTTTTGAAGTGTTTCGGATTGTACTGCGACTATGTCGCATCGGATATTGGTCTTAAACTTTGCCAGCGTCCTTGGTTGGTTGGACTTCAACAAAGCATCACAGAAAAAAGCCTAGAGACGTCAATCAAGTGAATAATATCCGCACTAAAACGTGTGAGCTGTGGTTCTGTCCTTTTGGAACCAAAAGTTGTATATGTAGCTAACAGCAAGATATGGTAGATAAAATACATTATCATGGTTCGATAATGGTCTATGTCATCTTTAAAGAATAAAGGGCAAAATAGCGCACCCAATTTTCACTCGTTGGTCTTGGACCGAAGTAATTGACAATTCTCTTTGGCGAAGAACCGATAATTTGGTTTCTTTATGGTTCCATTTAACGAAAAATGAGCCTCATCGCTAAAAACTATTCTTGTTGCCGACAATATACACGAAATAATTCGCATATTTCAAGCGATATGGCAACATTCGGTGTAGAATACCCTGAGATTTATTCAGACTGTCTCGAATGCTTCCAACCTGGCACGCCTGGCATTGCTGAGACTAGCATTGACCAAGATTTTTTTTCTATGAAACTCATATGCTCAATGTCAAGTGAATTCATTCCGCGAAATACTTCTCAAAGTGAAAAGTGGGTGATTGTAACGAAACCACTTCCGATCAATACTTCCGGAAATGAAATTGGGAATAGGAGATGAGAGCATATATGTATGTTTTGAACTTGTTCAGAGTCTCAAGACTCTATATTTTAAGCTTAGTTCAAATCGGATAAAAATAGAGCCGCACAAACTCCATTTTCTATCATAAACTTTTTAGAGCAAGTATCTAAAGTAAATAAAAGCGCCGTGAATTTCTCAATTATAAGTTATATATTAAAGTCTCAAGTAAGATTTCATATCTGACGATTCTATCAACTACAAATCCAAATATTACAAACTCACCGAACTAATTGATCATACCTTCATACATACGACATATGAAGTGTATTAGAATGTAAAATAGAGTCTACACTCTCATCTGAAACAAATTATAAAGTAAAACAACGAATATTAATTAAAACGCTTAAGGAAGTTGTCGAGAGCTTTATAAAAATAAAAAAAGAGGCAAGAGAAGCTACACCACAAAGGGAAGCGCTTCAATATGTATTGGCAAACATCGAAGAAGAGTGGCATTGATGTGCTTTACAGTGCTAAACTTGAAAGTTTTTGAGGCTTTTACCAAAATGGCAAAGACAGAGCAATGAAGGAGAAATTTTGAATGAAATTCAAGCTGAACAAGTCTTCTAACAACAACACCAACAACAACGACATCAGAAGCATCAGCAGAAGCACAAAAACAAATAATAATGTTGGCGATGGCAGGCTGGCAGGATGTACACGAAGTCGAAAGTGAAGGTGGAGACATGCAGCGGAAGTTAAAGAAGCTATGCACAGCATGGATAGAATAGAATGTAGAGTGAAGATAATACTTGCAGGATGTTTGGAAAACATGCCGCCGCAGTTTACAAAAGATTTCGAATTTCAGATTTTGTATGTGTGCAAATCAAGAATGTGTTTTTTTATTTTGTTCCTTACTTTGCATGTAGGATAAAAATATATAACACAACATATTGTTGTCCTTGTTGCTGCTGTACACCGCGCCACAAAAAGGCGCCCTCGAGGCTTGTAAGGCAAATCCAGCTTTTTAAATACAATTCAAGCGTATAAATCTGCGTTTAGTCAAGAAGAATTGAACATTTTTTTTGGTTTTTTTTTCGTTGTCGTGGTTTCAAACCATGCGCAGATTGAGCATCAAAGTTGAGCTGTGCCATTGAAAAATGTTGATATGGAGGTTTGGTGTAAGCTTCTTTTGCCATTGTAATGCGCTTTGATAGATTGCGTGCCTGATTTTGTATTGTAGTATTTTTTTGTGTTGTTTGGTGTGAGTTTTTACACGGCAGAAATCGGTAATTGAGGTTGTTTTGCATGATGTTCGAAATTTTTCGCATTATTGGCGCACCACATATTAGTTATAATAAAGATAATTATGATGTTTTGGTATGCTTAAATTTTTAAAAAGGTTCGGCGCTGAAAATCAAATATAATTTATTTTAAAGCCTAAGTTGGCATGAACCAATAATGTATATCAGAGGAATGAAAGACCAAACGAGTTTAATGTCATTATGTCAGGTTTTTTTTTTTGTAAGAAACGAATGCGAAAATTACTTTTGGTTTTATTTTGTAAACATTTTGGACTAGCAGGTTTATTCTTCGTTCTTAATTTTGAATGTAAGCAAAAAGTCTTCATACAATTTTTAATTTGATATTCATTTAAAGACTAATTGAGTGTTTAAAGGCAGACCACTAGAAGCTAACTAGCAAAGAGAACTAGCAGTTTCGTAAAGCTTTTTACATTGAAGTTGCAGGAAAGTCGCAAGCAAGTCGCAAGAAAAACGGAACCACTAAAGAGCTGATTTTGATCTCATGCGTTCTGTGATTGAATGAAACTATAATAGTGTAAATTACCATTTCCCACAATTTTACCAATGACACCAGCCTATTTCACGAATATTTCAAAGCATCTATGTAAAAAATCGCGCCACAATGGTAGTGACCTACGACTGCTCGTCATTAAATTAGTTATCAGACTTTTAATCTTGAATCTTGTTAATTTAATTCGCTTGGCTTGCACATACTTAAACATTTTCGCTCATTTTGTCCGTCTCGCACTCAATGCATCTCACTACAAACAGTCACTCTATTTTACAACATATAAAATTGTGTCTGAAAGTAATCGAGTATGAGATAAATCAATTACAATCTTCTTACGGTCGGTGAATAATCATAAGTCCACAAGCACCTGACGACGGCATGTATCCAATTACACTAAAAGGGACTGCCCACAGTCAAGTCAATGCCAATGGATGACTACTCACAAGCTAAATCTTAGAGCAGTAACTCTTTCGTAGTTCTTCATAAGGTTGAAGATAGTAATAAATAGCTCACTAGATAGCCGACAGCATGCTTAACTATGTTGTTTCCAACATCGAAAAGAAACTGGAGCAGCTATGGGCGTATTTGTGGATATCGAGGGAGCCAATGATAATGTATCCTTTAAATCTGCCCTTATAAAACTTTCGGATCGAACAAATAGGATTAATGAAACAGTTGGATCTACTACTTCCTGGTTGACGGTTAACTGCTAGCGAAGGAAACGTCATAGTGAACTAAGTTGGAGAGGTCAAAATTTGTTTACATTTCGTAGCGAAGGAAACGTCATAGTGAACTAAGTTGGAGAGGTCAAAATTTGTTTACATTTCGTATCATTTCACATCGGCTTTGGTGCTTCATGTTAAAACCTCTTCAAGAAGATAAGTCGATGTTAATTGTTGACATCAAAGCATTGAAATTAAGATCATGTTCTTACTATGATTGACAATGGGGCAGGGTAAGGGATGGTAGGCGAAGGGGTAGAATGGGGTAGGGTAAGAGAGATATGGGAATGGGACTACTTGATCGATCATAGGCTTAAGTTATACAGGGTGTCTCAAACAAAAGTTCACATTTAAAAAATCGATAAAAAGAAGTAAGTAGTTATTGCAAAATGTTTATTACATATTAAAATACACACTTTGGGAATTTATTTCTTAAAAATGATATTGTCCAAATGTAAACCGTTGCGTTCACGGCATTCATTTAATCGAGCACTAAAATTTCCTATGACGGCTCGGCAGGTATTCTCCGTGATGGCTGCCATTTCGTGACGGATATTTCCTTTAAATTGTGCCAGGGAAAAATTTATGTCACCTTTCCTGGAGATACATTTGCCAGGAATAGTTTCATCCTGATGCTTTTATTCTTGCACCAACTGAGTTTTGTAGGGGTGCAGCTTTAAATCTTTGTGTAAAATGAGGAACAATAATGATCTATGCACGTTTAAAGTAACAGCACGCTTCCGAATCGAAAGGTCCCGGGTTGTCACGAACAGACTGAGTAACACTGTCTACGTTTTCGAACGTTCTCGAAGACCTAGGACGCCCGGATTTTGATTTTTCCACGTTGAACCGGTCTTCAAACTTCTCGACCCATTTTCCAATGAGTCGAGGGCTTGGCGCATCATTTAAATGACGAACATGTCCAATACTCCAGAATTTTCTACGCGCTACAGTCGCTGAGTTACCGTTTTTGTAAAACTCACGTACACTCCGCATCCGAGAAGCGCTCCAAAGCGACTAAATTTCCAAAAACTTGGCTACAGATTAACATACCCCTCGCGCCCCTCGCGAGTTCAAATATCTTCAAAATATTCTATTTCCTACGAATTAAGAATATAAACTGTGGAATACAATTGTTGCCATACATTCTTATCAGAGAAGAAATTTTTTTATATTTTAAGGCAGATTTAGCCAATATTTTCGAGTTGGAGCTCAAAAGCGGAAGAAAGTTATATAATATGTATAAGTACAAGTTTAAATATAAGTATCTATATAGCTAGGAAAATGTTTTTTCTACAATACCAAAAATAAAATCACTACTTGTTGCCTACCATCAGACACATAAGCTGCTACTCTTATGAATTCTAATGAGCACAGGGTGAGCTACTGCTTATCTACATGTATATAAATCACTTTAAAATAGCACAAAACAGAGTAAACAAAAATTATAGAGCAATATCTAAAAAAAAAAAAATATTGAATAAAAAAAGAGAAGTGTACATAAACTAAGAGCAAAAATCTGTCACGTACGACCAACAGCATTGACCATTGAGCAAATAACTTAAAAGCAGCAAAAGAAGTAAGCTGGCAAGTTGACCACAAAGCTTTAAGACATAAGGCATACTTACGAGTACTGCAAAACTTCGCATAGATGCCTCAGAGTACGGAGTCCTGCACACAATTTTCCAAATTGATGTAATTCCTTTAGTTTGAGCAAGAGGCAGAAGTGTGTTTTTCAAAATAAAGAAAAAAAGAGAAAAACATTGAAATTTTACGCCGCAGGATAGGAAACAGGACACTGCTGTTATTGTTGTAACAATTTATTGTCTGTATACAAGCATGTCTCAATATACTGTTGCTATATCGTAAAATTTTACTAACTTATAAAATAAAATTGAAGCACAACTGTGACAGAAACGCCTCTCCAAAAATGAGAAAAAGCACTATGGCACATTTTCTGTAGAATGAGTGGGTCGTACTATACTATTTAACTGCTGTTACCAAAAGCAAGCCCTAAAGCAGCATAGTGTAGAGTACCAAAAAGCGAGAGAGAGAGAGAGAGAAAAAAAAACAGTAGCAACAAAATGGCGTACGCCATCATTTTCGATTTCATCAGCCAATGAAACAATGAAAAACGCTACATGAAAGCGCTGCCAGCAGTAACTCTAGGAACAGGAGCAATAGCAGCGAAATAGCAATAATAAAAAGCAAGACAAAGGACCACACAAAAACGCAAATGCAACATCCGCTGCCGCATCTAGAACAGCGTTTGCACTTCCTGTGTACTTCGATATACTTGTATATGTATCTGTCCTTCAGGACAGTTTGTCGGCATAACGGTGCTTCTTTTGCTTTAATTGAATTTAGCGCAGAGTGGAGCGCAATGCTCATAATCGAATTAGATAAGCTAATAACTTGATTAAAAAAGAAGAAGTTTTTAGGTTCCAACTTCTCAAAGTAAGAAACTCGCATTAGATTTTAGCAAAAAACATTGTCAAAATAAATATTTCGGTAGCATCGATGCTTTAATATGGTTCATAGAATCTAGCGTCAAACTTTATAGTGCGTATCCAAAAGAAGAGGTTTCTGTAAATGAAAATTAGAAACATCGAAATTTCGGCGTAAAAGAAATTATGTAAAAACTTAAATTTAGTATTACTTTTTTGCATTCCTTTTGCTTCATAGTAGTTTGTAACTGTTTGTTCTGGAACACGGTATTTGGCTTACGCCATACATCCCGTTCGAGTTAAAAACTTTAAACTTTGACACGTCTTCAAATAAAACGTCGTTCCAGTATGAAATTTGATTAGAAACGTGCTCCTTCGCAGAGGTGAGTTGGCACTATTGGCTCTCTTTATTTATGTACGACTGCTTTCGTGCTACGACCATTAAAGTCGTGGTCTTGCAGCACATGGTGCACAGTTTCAGCACTGTAATTCTTGCCAAACTCATTCTTATCATCCGAGTTAATTTTTGGAGCAAACAGCAACGGTTTCTACTTCACTTAATGGTTAGTAACGGTACTGCACGGTAATGGGGACTCATATTAAAACCAGTCAAACAGTCAAACAATAGATTAATATGATACTCCGTCTGACCTCAACTCAAACATCCGCAACTTCCATCAATGCATAACAAACTTTTATAAGAAACTGATAATTCGCAGTATGATTGAAAGGTATAAGATACACACAAATGAAGTTGTCTACAAAAACTTTTTCATAAAATGAAAAAATGATAAAAAACAACGAAAGAAAAGTTTGCCATGTAAATAAATTGACAAATTTAAAAAAAAAAAAAAAATGAAAATAACATTTGCAACAGTTGCGCATAAAATGTAAAAAAGATAAAAAACTGCCAAGATAGAAAATAATTTTGATACATAAATGAGCTAGCGAAATAGATATATACTAAGAAATGTGAACAGAAAATATGCCCAAATAAATAAATACATAAAATACATAAAATGTTTATTTAGAAAAATGTGTGTGTTATGAATGAGAGCATAAATTGTGAGAAAATTGAAAGCATAAAACTTTCGAAATAAACCATAGAGCAATGGATTTGTGCTATAGAAAATAAATATTGATAAATGATGAAATGTCATTGAAAGCATTCATAAGAACTTTGATGTAATTTACTCACCTTACAAAATAAAAAAATAAAAATAGAAAAATGAATATTATATGAGCTATGTACATTAAATAAAGTACTAATATGATCTAAGCACTATATATCTCTCATCCTTAGCTGCTAAGATATATTCAGGTTCCGGAAGATCTAAGCATGCAGATATCTTCTACAATACCAACAATATACAACAAATGCTGTTCCTCGGAGGAAAATCGTCGCTGCCACAACCCTCTCCCACGACCCCTCTCCACACGACTGCTCTCATCATAAAAGCTTGGAAAGTACATAGTCGTTCAAGTCGAATGATATTGCTAATCAAACAATCGAACACATACAGTGTCTGAATATTAATATCCGGCTCGACGGACCAAAGTATTAATAACTAATATTAGTATCCGGTTCGAAGGATCAAAATATCACCACATTGAAACAGTGAAAAAATCCAATCGAACACATACAGTGTCTGAATATTAATATCCGGCTCGACGGACCAAAGTATTAATAACTAACATTAGTATCCGGGTCGCACGACCAACATATTAATTAATATTGCAGATCTTCGCACGTCGTTACTAATATTGAATATGTTACGTTAGTATTTTTAAATAATTTAAACAAAAACAAGCCCAATACATTCGGTGAATAATTGTAGGATTCAAATTTAATTAAAAATTATTCATGCTGATATACTAGTTTCCGTGTTGCACACACTGTCAGACAGACAGACGGATGGATATGATCTCATTTTGCTACTACTGGGTGTTTTAAAATTCGTATCTAAATTAATTCACTATTCAAATTATGCGTGGAAGTATAAAAATGTCATATTCAAACTTCCTTGTCAACCATTCACTTGAATAAAGGATAAAGGATGTGTATGTGTAAGATATATTAAAATTGACAGTTTCATCGATTTCTCGATATTTCTCGCTCTTTACCTGTTTACCTCTCTACAACCGCTTAAAAATATTTCAAATCGGTCCACTTTCGTAAGTTTCTAATATATTTTCTTAAATAAGAAGTGGCATACGAAAAATACTTACCTGAACAAAACTTGGCGTGTGTAAAAAAATGAGTATAAATATAACCTAGACAACAAATCCAAAAATCGCCAAAGCATTTTATATACTGGTATATATGTATGTTTAAAAAAACGTTTAATACGATAATAATTTCCCAATTTATTGGCTTTGTGGTGTGCAAAAAACCGCAAAAGAGGCGCAGGCGAATAATAATAAAAAAAAAATGAGAAACCACAAAAAGTGTGGATATGTTGAGGAATCACAGGGTGACCATATTTATGAAAATGTTTGGGCATGATAAAATCATACTTAAAATGTTGATTAAATGTCGATTGTGTAGTTCCAATGTTCTAAGCTGATGTGTTTGAAAAATATCGTTTTGTTTAACAAAAATATAGACTAAATGACCCGAAATTAAGAGAATGTGAGAATGATTAATTTGGAACCTATTTATAGGTGGAGCGGGGGCGGAATATTATCACATTTCAGTGTTTCCAAATATTTTTTCAGGATTTTTGCGACATGAGCCGGCCGTTCTTCTTGTTATACACGGCTGAAACGAATCAATTGTTTGGTCCCACCAGATACACAATACGACCATCGATGGGCGACAACAATGAATATTCGACTTTGGTGTTGATGTTGAGGGCGAAGTCAACTATTAACCGGGCATAGCATAGTATTTTTTCTGCTGGGGGTTATCGTAGAACATCCAGTTATCATGTTCAGTCAAGTTAAAAATCTTCTTTCAACGTTTCTCGTTTTCAGTTCATGAGGCATAAAATTGCCTTGCTTATGAATCAATCCCATGGATTTCAATCGTACAGAACAACTGTTTGTTGAGTCACTCCAAATGATTCTGCAGACTAATTTTGGGTTTGACTCGAATCTTCATCGAGTCTTCGATTTTTTTTTTTTTGTGGCTGTCCAGAACGAGACTTGTCTTCAACGCTGAAATCACCATTCTTGAAACATCGAAACCATTCCCTACATGATTTATCACAATATAACCATAAACTTCCAGTATCACCATAAACTTCCAAGCATTCGATGCGTTTCTGCTGCACTTGCTTAGTTAAAACAAAAATTGACATATTCATCATATTCAACACAATAAAAAACAAGGTTTTTTCTAAAACTCAGGGCGATATAAACTGAATATTATTGACAAGCCTATTCAGAAACTACCGAAATCAGCTGTTACTATGAAACATTCACAGCAGCCAGAGCCATCTTTTGAAAACGGACCGAACTAATTTGCACACACGATATATAAAGCATAGCATTAGCGAATCTAGGGGGGGGGGGGTAAACTGGGAAGCTTTAAGAATCTTGAACATGATTTGTTCCTTGTTCAGCCAATATATTGGGTCGCCATTTTTATAATATAGTTTTGTCTAATTCCTTCATATACAATATTTTTACCAACCATTCAATTCCACGTAAAAAGTTTCGTTTTAAAAGTGATGGATGATGAAATTACAATTTTCGATGTATCAGACTAAAACTATTGTTAATCTATATAATAGGTCCTTAAAATATGCCACCGATATTATTGAAAACTAAAAATATTGTTATAACGTCATTATATTAATAATTTTAATACAGAATATACAAACAGATGGTATCAACGGATAAATTTGGCTGATAACTAGTATTATTTATGATCGAGTACGATTATTTTGAGCAACGCAATGGGCACCCTAATCTATAAAACATATAAAGTAAATATGTATAAGAAAAAAAAAGGCAACAAAAAATGGCAACAACCAACATAAATATAAATATAAATATAAATACATAAGAAAGCGAAAGCGGAACAAATAAAATAAAACGTATACAAAATATGAATGAATGAAAAATATTATGTATACGCAGCAGCATAGAATTTATCGATTTTCACTCAGGCAATAAGCACCCAATAAAGGACGAAATAAGCAAGAGAAATGAGCACGAAGGAGCATATAGACTGATGGACAGCAGACGCAGACAACAGCATCAGGATGCGCCATAAGTAGAGCGGGAGCGCATGGCAAAGGGTCAGTTGGCCATTTTTAAAAATGGCTTTCGAAAAAAGTTTCGACATCGACGACAAGTTTCGTTAAGTTAAGTTAACACTAAGTAACTAAGTTACTTACTTAGTTTATGCTTTGATTTTAGGAGTTTTCAAAACAATGCGGCTTATATATATAGGTACAATATAAGCGTATAAGTTGTTCTTTGAATTATTTACAGAGCGAGCAATAGAGTCTGTGGCAGAAGCCCGTCGAAGGCCAAACGGCATTAATCAGCTCAAACGCACATTGACCCATTTCGATCGCTTAAAATGTATATAAAATAAATGTAAACAGCTGCGAAGTGTGAATAAGCAGAGGTTGAACAGAGAGGGGGAACAAAGTACTGCTGAACACGCACAGGGCTGGCAAGCGTTAAAGGACACTCGTACTACAGCTGTAGACCTTTTTATATATTGGGTGTTTGAATTAGTTCGTAGCGAGATGAACAGCTGAAAAAGTTCAAAGTTGAAGAATTGGAGACATTGCTCGCTGAAGATTCATTTCAAACGGTTCAATAATTAGCTGAGTCATTGGGAGTTGACTTGTTAATGCTCAACAAATGCCTCAAAGCCTCTAAGAACTTGGGTTCCATACGAATTAAAACTAAGAGACGTGGATTGGAGTTCTTCAACTGTGAACAGCTGCTTAAATGACAAAAATGAAAGGAATTTATGCATCGAATTATGACTGACAATGAAAACAGAATGATGTGTTTAGGGTGGGGGGTGGAGTTTGTTGTTTTGGCGGTAGCGGTACGCAACTCAACTGATGCTTTGATGCTTTTAAACAGCGAATTAAAGGACAAATGACATAACAAATTCATTCATTCATTCATTCATTCATTTGCCACGACAATGAACATCCGCACGTTTCAAACTTCTTAAATCATACATTCAAAAGATCAAATGGGATGTTCTGTTCCATCCGTCATATTCTCCAGACATCGCTACATCTGATTATCACCTTTTTCGATAGATGACCAACAGCCTATCTTAGGAACTCTTAACTTCTTATGAAGATTGCAATACATTGTTTGCTTCTTGGATTGTTCTAAAGATGGGAAAAGTAGTGACTAGCGAACTACAGTACTTTGAATAATCTATTTGGAAGAGAGTGTGGACAAAAAAACTTCAATTTTCGAAATTAGAACGCTATAGTCGATCTTGCTCGACAGTTGAACACCTTCTACCACTTAAAAAAACAAAACTACTTCACTCGAATCCCGATTTATGGTAGTTAAGTTAAATCTGCACACAGGAAACCACACCATGAGGAGGCCACTGCACTACGTGTCGATCTCAGATATCTAAACTATTAAAAATGGGCCTCCATGTTCCTTTTAATAAAAGGAAAAATCCAAATGAATTCACGAAGTGAACTAATAGGAACTGTCAAAACTCGGAGAGCGGTGCAATTACTCTGCTATTTGTTTTGGCCTTCTATCTCTATCTCTATCTCTATCTCTATCTCTATCTCTATCTCTATCTCTATCTCTGTCTCGCTCTAACGCTCTAATCATTGTAGGAACAGAGCAAATTCGGCGCATTACATTAATCCAACATGGGTAAGGTATTTCTTCTATTGTCGTTTTCTTTGACGATGGCAGCTAAACTGCCAATAAAAAACTTTAGAGAGAGCAGTCAATTGAATTGCAACACCTGTTGTTACATGTTTGTGTATAAACCACTAGATTCTCTCTGTTCTGAGAGAGCATGGAGAATTTATACTAATGGTGACGTATTCCCCTCAGCTTCTTATTTATCCGTTGTCTTAATCATTTGTATATGTTGTGGATTGGGCACTTCGTTCTTTGTTTCACTTTCAAAGCCTTTAAGAAACTCACCACAGCGGAGTACGACACCTTTTTGATAAATCCACTTTGTCAGAGAGCAAAACAATGCAAACCAATCACATTGATATAAATTCACCACATTAGTTGGAATTTAAAATGCATGGTGAATATACGTATAAATATGTATGAATATATAAACAAAATGTGTACATATGTATAAATTCAAAACGCTTATTAACCGCAAAATTTGCATTAATATGTATGAATATAGAAATTAATAACAAATGTACTCACTTGATATTAATAAAATTTGGAAGATTGTTCAGAACACAACATATAAATACGAGAAAACCAAATTATGGGTGCGTATGGTCAAGGAGAATCTAAATGTTCAAGCTTGAAGTCTCTAGCTCTTATAGTAACTGAGATCTATTCTCTCATACATCCGGACATGAGGCCAGATGGATGGACAGATGGACATAGCTAAATCAACTCAGTTTCCGTTGCTGATGAAGTATATATATATATACATATATATGTACTTTATAGAGTCTACCACGCTTTCTTCTGCCTGTTACATACATTTTCACAAACTTATTGTACCTTGTCTGTGTATAGGTTACAAAAACAGTACGAACTAATTGAAACACCCAAAACATACTTGTACATACATATATAAACTATTTATTGCATAAACATATATGTAAACCCCAAAGGCAGCACAAAGAAGATCCAACACAAAAAAAAAAAGAAAACCCCCAAGACCATATGGCAGAATAGTCTGCGAAGGCCAATGGACAGCAATGGCGAGACTGGCGTTGTCAATGAAATAAAATGTAAGGACATTAATGAAGGACATAGTAGGCAACGTATAGTCGCAGCGGCTGCTACGCGTAGCGTTGCATTTTAATGAGTTTATTATGGCAATGAAATTTCAATGTGTGTGTATGTGTGTGTGTGTGTATGTGAAGGTGTGTGTGAGCATAGGTAAACATATTTGCCAGCAGCGTTGCCAGCAGCGTTGCCAGCCATCAGGCAGAGTCCTAAAGAAAAGTAATAATGTTGGTTTTATATATGTATACATTGTAAAAAGGACGTTCGGTCATAGTTTGATTAAATGAGTGCGATAAGCATGGAAGCAAAGCATATGTCTATATAACTATTAATATATGAAGAAATGATGTATGCAGCATGGCACTATAAAAGGAAACCGATCGTAAAATAGCATTTATATAGCTTTGTAGACGTATATTAACCGAATAGCTTTAAAGTACATTATTTTTCAAGCACTTGCTTCATTTTATTCTTCTAAAAATATCAAAAATTTGGCGCTTCAAGGTCATATTGTATTGAAAAATGAAAGCCGCTTAAATAGCATTAGATTTTCCATGTACGATAATAAACTGGACATGTGCTCTTATTATACATATATACTCGTATAATATAAAACGAAAAAGTTTATCCTAGCTGTCTGTTCGAGCAGTAGAATGAATAAAGAAACTTTTAAATAAACACAAAACACGCAAATGCTTCATATACACAATAATAATATCGCAGCAGCGAAGAAATACCGGATATACATAGTATAGCATAGTAAAAATAAAATATAGGCAGCAGGAGCACAAACTAAATGGCAAAAATGATTTGATTATTTTGTTAAAGTTTGGGGCGCGCGGTGAGCTAGTGTGTGTACAATAGTAATTCTTTTTGGTCAGTTATATATTGTAGATAAGTTAATATTTTGTATATTTACAGCTGATTATGCAGTATTGTAGCTTTAATCATGCTATACTTAGCTTTAAATTTATTCTGCGATATGGTGCAACAAAAATTTGGCTCTTTGTTCCATTATATTTTTTTAAGGACATAAATACCAAAACTGCTGTTTTTAAAACGAATGTCATTTTGTAATCTGTCGAACGATTAGCATGGCGCGACGTGTTTTAATTAAAAGTTCGGTTATTTTTAGATCAACTTTGTATGTATTTAGAATGATCATGGACCTTGACCAGAAACAGCAAAGTTATTTCGTCTGGTACAGTATCAAAGAAAAGACGTTTGATATCTGCAAATTTTACGAAACTTATTTGATAAATCAGATTTGTATTTCGATTTATTAATTTGAGCCGTATCCCTGAAGTACCCAATCTACATCATTAGGTTTCTGTGTGACAGCTATTGAAAGCAGACATGAAAGGCAGACAGACAGACAGACAGACAGACAGACAGACAGACAGACAGATAGACAGACAGACAAACAGATAGACTGATAGCAGGTCGGTACCCAAATTGACCTCAAACGTAATTGTGTGCTAACTTCGAAGTAGTGTTTGACATTAATATTGTCGAGGTTTTTCATCATTTCATGAACGTGGATAAGATATGAAAACATTGCAGCACATCAGCGGCAGCACATCATACAGTAGATGAAACAGTGTTATTCTTTGGTCGAATCGGCGCGGCAACATTCTGATTTGTGTTCGTCTGTCTGTCTTTCAATAGCTTCTTTCAATGGCTGTCAAACATATGCTTAATGATGCAGATTGCTTAAAATTTGAACATAGTCCTTTAACAGATATTAGTTGACAGTGAACAGTAGTAGCAAGTACGCAACTGTACAAGGGGTCTTGAAAATCATAGTACAGGTACATACGTACACTTAACTGTCGGCTAAAAAGGGTTAATTAACCTCTGTCTGTGTGCTTTACCTTCTATTGTATATATGACTTACAGAAAGTCTTCATACTTAGTTTTAGACCGATATCTTTTATGATATTAGTTTACAATGTTATAGACAGAATTACAAACTAAGAAACGGACATAGCTACTAAGATTTGTCTGTCTAGCTGATGCAGAAAATATTTATTTCTTGAGTTCTTCGATGTTTCACTTAATAGGCCGCTTACATACAGAGAACTTGAAGTAAACTACAAAAAAGTCATAGGGGCAGGTGTCTACAGTCTGCAGGAAAACATGTCAGTTGATTTTGAACTATTAGCTCTAGTGGCCGGTCACTACCATAGTGGCGAGATTTTTTATATGACTGCATTGAGAAATTTGTGCAGAAGCTTGGTAGCATTGGCAAATTTGTAGTAAATGGTAGGTTGCTACAAGTGAGTCAGTTATACCAGGCTATCCCTTGAAGTGGTCCGATCTAAAGGCAATGTTATTAAGAACTGGCTGGCACTCGCAACGTTGTATAACATTTCATTTACATTTATTCATTACACTTATGTGTATATCGTATATCATATATTATAGCCTATGTGTTATTCTGATATATGAGCTATATTACTGTCAAGTTTCATTAAAATCCATTCAGTAGTTTTTGCGTGAAAGAGTAACAATCTACCACACATCCGTACAAACTTTAGCGTTTATAATATTAGTAGGATAGTAGACTAAAGAATAAAAAACATAAAAATTTAAATTACTAATTTCAGATTATTTCGTTAAAAGCTGTACAAATTTTCATTGCAATACCAAATTGAAAACAAGAACGAACACTGCAGTCGAGTGTACTCAACTTTGAGATACCCTTTAACTTGTTTCAGGCTCCCTTAATGAACCATAGATTATATTCTTCAGTGGTCGGATCATGACATAAGTAAGAAATATTAGAGTTAATTAAAAAAAAAAAAAAAAACAAAACTAAAAATGTTTCCACAAAAACTCAAGAATTGGGAGTAGGTTTGCACGAGGCTTTCCCTTGAAGTGGTCCGATCTGGGCCTATATGCAATATTTTGTAATTATTGATGTAATATACGCCAAATTTAACATTTCTAGAACAATATAATTAAGAATAAAAACAAAACAAAAATGCATATACAAACTTAGAAATTTGGGAAGATTTGTTTAGGGCTACCTCTTAAAGTGGGGTTAGCATGTTCATAGAATACTAGTTATCTGAAGAGATGAAGGGAAAGGCTAAATATACACATTTAAATTATACATCTTTTATAGTCTCCGAGATCTGTTCGTTCAAACAGTCGGTCGGACGGATGACTCGCTTTTCCGATGCAGATCAATAATGTATATACTTTATTAGGTCTGACACACTTGTTACGTACATTTTCACAAACCTAATATACCCTTTTACCCTATGGATGCAGGGTATAACGGATATAAAGATGTACTTGGACAACATTAAAAGTCGAATCCATATGTTCATGTCTGTCTGTCTGTCTGTTTAATGTATAAATATTATAGCAACCTTTCTTTAAATCCTGTTTCAAGCATTTTTTCTTCTCGATTCGCAGACGCCTTGTATTAATATTTTACCCTAAAGCACTTCTAGTAGTATGACGAACCTAACAACACCTTATTTGTATAATTGTGCCAACGCAATAGATATACACTCAAAAAACATAACCATCCCTGGTTTAGTCGGGTAAAAATAAATTCAATGCAGTTCCATAATATTTGAATAAGTTTATTTATTGAAGACTTCAAAATAATCGACAGACACAAACTGATTGACAAAGCTGGTTGAAATTTTTACAATCACCATTTGAAGTATGATATGTAGGATACAAATTATCGGTTTGGTATTATTCAATTAAAATTTAGTGAAAACGTACGTTTAACTAATACTAAAGTTCAAGTTCTTGCAGTACTACTATAGCTTAAAAATATCCATGCAGTATTTGAAAAGTGCGAGTACAGCATCGATTTATATTACCTTAAAGGGTCTGAGTAAAATTTTCTTTTACTTTCGTTAGCACTTACTTTCCCCCCATATATTATCTGCAATTTATCAATGTGAATCTTTTACAAACCTAAGGCGTATGCACTTAGAGCATCAACATACAGCACTAGGTGTGGCATGCATCAAACAAAACTGCTAAAAGCGATAAAGACAAAGACGAAATGAAAAAGGAAGAAAAACCTTGCATTGCATTATTAAATTAGTGTGTGCGCACTTAGCTTAAAAGTAGCCAGAGCGGAAGTTTGCCATGTCTATGTGTACTCTTACTTATATATACTACGAGTATATGTACTGCGAAACTTTTGCAATTTCCTGTGCAAAGGACATGCAACTAACAAAGGTGTATGTGTGTGTGTGTGTGTGTGTGTGTGTGTGTGTGTGTGTGTGGAGCTACTCAAACATTACAGCGAAATAGCAGCTTATGGCTCAAGTAGCAGCGTCTTCCGTGCAAACGAAGACAAACAACGCACTGCAATGAAGTATTTTATCTCAAGCAGCGTATGTGACAACGAGTTGCGCTGTTCAATAGTTACATGGCTTACTTATAAATATATAGTAGTGTGTACCATAAGTTTTATATATATTATGGATATGTACTAACAAAGTGTTTTTCTGGGTCAATTGGATCTTTTTCCACCATTTATTTTCTTATTTTTTTTTTTTGTTTTTTTTTAGATACGCGTACCTGCAATTGAAGTTATTCTGCTGTATGGTTTGGACTAAGTGGCTGACTGACTGGTTTCTTGGTTACACAGCTAAACGCTTAGCCAATATTGAATGGGTGTTTCAGATTTATATATTTCTGTATGTACAATCCATATACAACATATATACACTGAAAAAAAATACAGTTCAATATCAAATAGTTAGTCGCCTACAGCAATTTGAAATATTATATAAATACTAGCTGTACACGGCGTTCGTTGCTACGCCCTCTCTTGTATATCTATTATATGTGAGCATGGTTCAACCTATTTTCCCAGTTAGTCTTATTATTTCTGGTGCTTTTGGCACATGTACGAATTCTCATGCATCTAGCGTTGTCGGCGATCGCAGCTATGCCCCCTTTTCTCTTATATGTTGGTATGTCAACTTCTATTTTCAAGTTGAACAGATTTATCCTAGTGCTTTTTACATATGTAAGTCCATTGCCGAAAATGCAACGATTAAAAATTCGACCTGGCTCATCTTGATGAGCTGGTCGAGAATATAATTGTATGTATACAAGTATACTTAATGAGAATAGACCATTGCGTTAACACACTCGCTGGACAAATGCCTCAAATCATTTATATTCTTCATTTCACTTGTTTCTTTAAAATATGTTGCAAACGAACCAAATAAGTTCAAACATGTAGGAAGTTATGGTTATTTGCTGCGATACGACCGAAGAATCAAACCAAATGAATAGACAATGCGAATGAACGAAGCAAACAGAGTTGTTGTTCGATTCGGTTGGTATTCGACACTGCTTGGTTCGTCCATCTCTTTCGCACTCTATGTTTCAAACCATGGCGTATTACGACTAGCTGGTATCTTTCTTGTTCCCTTCGGTTGTTATGTTTTCAGTTGTCAGAATTTTTATATTCTCTATCTCTGTGCACGTTTGTATGTACATACATACATGTGCAACTGTGTCATTCATACATACTAGAGCACGAACCATCAAACTCTACATACATATGTATATAGTTTTGGTAGAAGCCAAGAGGGGAGAGGGGTAGACACAGGCGAAAGAATGAACTCAAGCATATCGCGCTTGTTTAATTCCATTTGTTTTTGTTTTTACTTGAAATCATTCGTAACCATTTGGCTTTTGATATATACGCACATTGCTTGCTTCGATTTGGTCAAACGAAAACAACGCCAAGCAAGCCTGTAAATGGTCTGTTTGCCTTTTCGAAAGATTTTTGCAATGCTATAATTCGAAAGCCTACTTTGGGTGCTTCAAAACATCGTTTTGAATACTATTCACACCATGTGTGAAGAGTACAAGAGTAAGGCACAAGAAACTAGCCTAAAGAAAATATTTAATCAATGGCTATCAATCACCATGACCACTCGAACCAGAAGCGAACCAGATATTTGGGCTAGTATTTGGTTAAACTAAAATCTAAGTGAAAAGAAAGCCGTAGATAAGTTCGGGAAAAAAGTTCCCAAGTTAGAACATAGAACGGTTTTAGGGCTATATGAGTATGTAAGTATGTAAGTATGTAAGTATGTAAGTATGTAAGTATGTAAGTATGTAAGTATGTAAGTATGTAAGTATGTAAGTATGTAAGTATGTAAGTATGTAAGTATGTAAGTATGTAAGTATGTAAGTATGTAAGTATGTAAGTATGTAAGTATGTAAGTATGTAAGTATGTAAGTATGTAAGTATGTAAGTATGTAAGTATGTAAGTATGTAAGTATGTAAGTATGTAAGTATGTAAGTATGTAAGTATGTAAGTATGTAAGTATGTAAGTATGTAAGTATGTAAGTATGTAAGTATGTAAGTATGTAAGTATGTAAGTATGTAAGTATGTAAGTATGTAAGTATGTAAGTATGTAAGTATGTAAGTATGTAAGTATGTAAGTATGTAAGTATGTAAGTATGTAAGTATGTAAGTATGTAAGTATGTAAGTATGTAAGTATGTAAGTATGTAAGTATGTAAGTATGTAAGTATGTAAGTATGTAAGTATGTAAGTATGTAAGTATGTAAGTATGTAAGTATGTAAGTATGTAAGTATGTAAGTATGTAAGTATGTAAGTATGTAAGTATGTAAGTATGTAAGTATGTAAGTATGTAAGTATGTAAGTATGTAAGTATGTAAGTATGTAAGTATGTAAGTATGTAAGTATGTAAGTATGTAAGTATGTAAGTATGTAAGTATGTAAGTATGTAAGTATGTAAGTATGTAAGTATGTAAGTATGTAAGTATGTAAGTATGTAAGTATGTAAGTATGTAAGTATGTAAGTATGTAAGTATGTAAGTATGTAAGTATGTAAGTATGTAAGTATGTAAGTATGTAAGTATGTAAGTATGTAAGTATGTAAGTATGTAAGTATGTAAGTATGTAAGTATGTAAGTATGTAAGTATGTAAGTATGTAAGTATGTAAGTATGTAAGTATGTAAGTATGTAAGTATGTAAGTATGTAAGTATGTAAGTATGTAAGTATGTAAGTATGTAAGTATGTAAGTAAGTATGTAAGTAAGTCAGTAATTAAGTAAGTAAGTCAGTAAGTAAGTGAAGGAGACAGATAATGACACTTTTCGAAGTGCCGATTACTCTGAACTCAAAAATTTGATGAGCATTTCAATACAAAAATTTTTCTAGGTGTACAAACATGTGTACACTTATGTGTACATATACATATATGTACACTTATGTGTACATATATGTATACACTCAAACGCTTCCGGTGTACATATTTTATCTCATTTATTTCTGGTAATTTACTTTGATTCATCGATTTTGTAACAAATACACTTTATATCCTTCTATAGCGCATTGAATGAAAAGAAAACAGAAAGCGGATGTAGGTGAAATATAAGCAACAATGGCGGCATGCAAGCGGAAGCGGAAAGTAAAAAGCTGAGAAAATGTATTTATTGGCTATTTTTGGCATGACCATGCATCACATACGAATACCTATGTGTATGTGTGTGTGTGTATTTATGTGCGTTTTGATGTCTTTACGCTGCTGCATTCGTTCGCTCTTTCTACCGCTTGATGCTATCTCACTCTAACTCACTTTGGGTATGTGTCAAATTGAGTTATGGCCTTTGAAATTTCTTATGGTTGTTGCTAATGCAATCATAACAATTTTTGTTTGCACATTTGATGCTCGTTTTTGTTCTCATTTTGGAGAGCCTTGATAAGCAATCACTTTTATGTGTTTACTTGTTCAACTTTCGTCCGAACGTTGAAGGGTTTATCTTAAAGCTATAAAAATTTAAGGCGCGTTTTTTTTTTTGAATGCTGCATAAATTTTTTTATTTTATATAATAATAAGGTGCGCTCATGCAAAATATTTTATTTATTTTCAAGTTTGATGTATAAAATTATATTCTGTTTAAGATTTTAGCACACCTGGTCAATTCCCTTTTGAAGCAATCTATCGAGTGTCTGACAAAATAAAATAAAAATTCCTGCTGAAAGCATATGTGGAGCGGATCAATCTCGTTCATATTTATACATGTGCCATACACCGCCCACTTTTTTCCAGATGATGTATAGCCCATATACTTATCCGTATCGATAGTAATAAATTGAAAGAAGTTTAATAACAAACGGAAACGATTTTTCACGAATCACGTTGGTTCGATGTTTCAGCTGCTCTGGAAATAAATAGATCATTTGATCCAAACTTGTCGTTTTCTTTTTTTTATTTACGTTTATTTACTGGGAGTCCTATTTTCTTTGAGACAAATTTAACCAATGAGAATATGGATAAAACAATTAATTAATTTAAATTAAATAAATTAAGTAAAACAAAATAAAAAAAAAATTATAAAAAAAAGAAAATAACTTTTGATGCAATGTTTACTGCAATGTGTAAATGGTCCTTAAGTTTAGGTTTCTAGGAACAGACGTTTAAGTCCTTTTCTATCTTTGCCTGCATGGCTCGTATCTTAATGAGGTGAGATTTTCCAGCAATACCGTACACATGTGTACCTTAACTCCAGGCTGGTGCGATGATGGCCTTGTAGATGTGCACCTTGTTGCTCAATGACAGTTTCTTTCTCCCGTTCTGGCGTATAGTAACTCTGTAACTCTTACGAAGATGCTTTTCGTGCTTGACTCCACACCAACCAGAATCACCGAGAAGGTCTTGTCGGACAGTAAGCTGCGCAGTAGCGAGAACAACTGAGGTGGAAGGATGTCTTTGCAGATTATGCCGGCGTATCATACCCTGTAAAACGCCTAATGGGTCAGCTCCTAATGATTCAGCTAATTTTGAAAGCAATTTACATGGATATTTCCTGCGAACGATGTCACCAATTCCTCATTTTGAACTATTTTCGACTGCGCAGATCGTTTCTTCTCTTCCAACTCGAATTCACAACTTTTAAACCGAGCAAACAAATTCCGTCACCTTTGCTCAGACAGAGCATGCACACATCACACCATCTCGATGGCCGATTGACTGGTGCATTTCGAGAAATTTCCTTCAGTAAGTCGAACCTCTAAAAAACAATGCTCAATGGTAGTAAGGTTACGAGGGAATACACTTTGGAAAGTGGAATATTTTAAATTCAATAGTCACGCCATGTACTAGCAAAATCTAGAAACTAATTCAAACACCCAATATTAGTTTCAATCTGTTAATTTCGATATATGTTTCTCAAGTTCATGTGAATTAATCATACGCTGCATTGTACAAACATGTTTTTCCATGTATACATTCTCATGTCACTCATATCAACAGTTCCAACTATGAAAATAATGACAACAACATAAGCAAATATTTCAGGAATATCGGATATCCAAAATTTAATTTGCTTTAAGCGTATTAATCATACGCAACGTTGTACAGTGTCTGACTTAGACACCTTTCATAACATTTTTTTTTCTGTGGAAATGCTATTATCCGTATTAATTATTTACGCGCACCGCGCCAAGGTCAAGCGAATTTATAACTAAATAATTTTTGAAGTTGTAATAAACTTTTACAGTTATGGCAGATAAAAAAGTAGTTGGGAATTATTTTTCTTTATTTAAGCGCAAAAGTGAAATAAAAATGAAATCTACAAAATTTTTTAACTGCGCTGACGAGCTGCAAGCTTTGTTGGTTGGTGTTGTCCTGACACTGACGTGCATTCCGTTCTAGGCAATGAAAACGAGATACTACAACAACTACAACATCAGTAGTAGCTACCAACTACAACAACAAACGGCAACTCAATTACAAATAACAATAATAATGAAAGCGAGGACGACGAATGCGACTAACTAAAACAAAGAAGAAAAAAGAAAAAATGTAAAAACCGAATTGAAATGTTCGAATGAGCGCTCAAGGACATGCTAGATACATTGATGCGCACGTACATATGTAGCTACAATTCCACAATTCCACAATACATGCATAGAAATTGGGAGAAATATTTTTTTTTTTTTTTTTGGATCAATGGCCAAGCAAAAAAACAGTTATCAAAATATCAGCAATAACAACGGGGACACATAAGCTAGGGGGTTGTTCGTTAGGTCTTAGATATGTTAAAGTTTATCTTTTAAAAGATATGTTACAGAAATGCACTATACCAATGCATAAAAATTTGGCAGTAAAAGCTACATTCAAGATCGGTGAGTGATAAACTCAAGGCCCTAGCCACACAAATTAATGAGAAATAGAAGATAAACAAATTGAAAGTAATAAATAGTTTCCAATCCAGCTCGCGATTAGAGTAGAGTGGTTCATCTGGTCCGGAAAAGGAAACAAAGTACGGTGAGGCGTTTCTGGTCCGCAAAGAACGCCGGATTTGGGTTAACGTAGGAGGAGGGATTAAGGCCAAGAGTGATGAAGGATTTAGTTCAGCCTTCCACTTGGAAACATAGTCTATCTTGTCAGAGTAGTGGTTCATCTGGTCCGCAAAGAAAACCAATTTACGGGTATGCGTTTCTGTCTCCTCTGTCTCCACAAAGAATGCCGGAGTACGGGTATTATAGTACAACAGAAAGAAAATCAAAAATACGGCGATTCGCCTGACGATCAAGGTAGAAATAAGCATTATCCCATATAATTCTCTAGAATATGTCTTTATGTAGAGTAAGTCCTTTTATTTACATGCTTTTACACGCTTGACATGTATCTATCTATATACTATCTATCTATCTATCTATCTATCTATCTATCTATCTATCTATCTATCTATCTATCTATCTATCTATCTATCTATCTATCTATCTATCTATCTATCTATCTATCTATCTATCTATCTATCTATCTATCTATCTATCTATCTATCTATCTATCTATCTATCTATCTATCTATCTATCTATCTATCTATCTATCTATCTATCTATCTATCTATCTATCTATCTATCTATCTATCTATCTATCTATCTATCTATCTATCTATCTATCTATCTATCTATCTATCTATCTATCTATCTATCTATCTATCTATCTATCTATCTATCTATCTATCTATCTATCTATCTATCTATCTATCTATCTATCTATCTATCTATTCATTATCATTATCATTATCTATCATCTATCTATCTATCTATCTATCTATCTATCTATCTATCTATCTATCTATCTATCATTATTATGTATCATTATCTATTATCTATCTATCTATCTATCTATCTATCTATCTATCTATCTATCTATCATTATCATTATCATTATCTATCTATCTATCTATCTATCTATCTATCTATCTATCTATCATTATCATTTTATCTATCTATCTATCTATCTATCTATCTATCTATCTATCTATCTATCTATCTATCTATCTATCTATCTATCTATCTATCTATCTATCTATCTATCTATCTATCTATCTATCTATCTATCTATCTATCTATCTATCTATCTATCTATCTATCTATCTATCTATCTATCTATCTATCTATCTATCTATATATCTATCTATCTATCTATCTATGTAGCGGAATCTATCAACTTAATTTACACCAACTTCCTAACTTCGAAATAATTTGCACGTGTATTAAGCACCGATGACAATACAATAATGTCATAATTTTGGCCTAATATCCTGACCAGGATCATCAGGATATTTGATTTGTTTGTGGATCATGTTCTGTTCCGTTTCATTTCGTTTGTTTTGTTTATTTCGTTTGTTTTGTTTTGTTTCATTGGCCTATCCACCAAAACGAGTCAACAACTTAATACATATGTTGATGAGAACGGTGTATGTTATTTAAAAAAAAATTATAGTTTAAAAAAACTGAAAAAACACGCTTTAATAGTAATGCAAACTAAAAAGTGCAAAATAAAATTATAGTTTAAAAAACTAAGAAAGAACACGCTTTAATAGTAATGTGAATTAAAAAGTAAAAAATAATTTTGAATGAAAATTAACTTAACATAAAAGAAGCGTGGGATGCTTCATATTAATTGTTATAATCATTTCATTGGTAGCTGGAGCACCCCACGCTTTTTTTATATTATAAAGTTAATTTTCTGTCTCAATCACTTAATTCTCATTTTAAACTTATTCAAAATTATTTTGTACTTTTTAGTTCATATTACTATTAAAGCGTGTTCTTTTTTTGTTTTTTTAAACTATAATTTTTTGTATAACTAAAAATAGCATTTCAATATAACCTAAAACATAAATCTTTACTATTCCTTCGGAGGAGGCAGCTTCGAGATTCAGCCTTGGTCTCGATATAAAACAAATTTCTGTCGCGACATACTCTGGACACACTCTGGACATACCCTGTGCTAGCCCAGTATGTAACGTCGTTCCAACACTAGCGTTTGTTTACATTCTCCATAATTCCTTTGCAATGTACACTAATGGAGTGTACACTATGGGCGGAGTGGCGTAAAGAAGGGTGGTTCATAAAGCTAAAAAGAAAGGGTAAGAGTTTAGGACGTGATCGAGGGACTGCTGTGATGTGTTGCAGAAACGGCACATTGTTGAGGGATTGCTACTTTTGAAGAGATGTTCGTGCGTGAACCTAGTATGCTGAAATCAAAGCCGGATATAGGGTAGGAGAGTAGAGCAGTTAACTGTACGCGGGTAGATTGCCTTGTCTCTTCCCGGGTTTATATTGGCGTAGTAGTGGCGTAATCTCTCCATTTTGTCATATAGGTTGATTTAAATTGTCTTTCAATTAGCCCAAGTATATGCCATTTCTCTGCTGTTGCAAATAGCATTATGGGGTTTTTTTGCGCTGTTTTAGCTGCTTAATCGGCGATTTCATTGCCGGCAATTCCATATTGGCAGGGGACCCACATTATTTTTATTCTGTTGGCGTGACGGATGTATATAGCAAATTATTATGCTGGATGGAAAGGACTTTTGGATGGAGTTAACTGTTGGCACATATAAGATATTTGCCTCTTTATTTGGAGGCAAATTTACTGATTTGAGTAACGCTTTGAAAATAGCTGAAGGATATTTGGGTGTTCGTTTTCTCCTTCGACCGATTGTAGCTATTTGAAATAATTGCTTGTTTTTTCCGAACATTATTTTGGGTATCAACCAACGAGTGCTATAATCTACTCTCACCTGTAGTGAATGATGCCAGAATCAGGAAGTAGGTTGTAGATTGTTGCAGTACAGAAAGCTTGTAGGCTTTCCTAGTAGACAACTTAGCGCCTGAGTAATTTGACCAAATATATATATATATCTTAAAATAAGCTTAAAAATATCTTCCACAGTTGTTAAATTTTTTATTTTAGCGAGTATAATAACGTCATCTGCGTATATACTGTGATCGATTGACTTGTGCTTATGTAGTAGCATACCAATTTCATTAAATGTTATAATAAAGAGGACAACTGGCAATGGCGAGCCCTGAGGTAAGTGGTAGGGACTCGGACGTATGGATATTTCATCGCACACGAATTTTTCTGTTGGATAGGAAGCTTTTTACGAAACTGAAAGCTTTAGGTCCGACTTTTCAGTTAGATAACACATGTGTACCTATACTATCAAATGCTTTTTCAAAATCGATATTCAGTACTGAGACGTGACTTTTTTTTGTGGAAATAGAATAGAATACAGGTCTTTGCAGCTTCTTGCAAAAAAAAAGTTAATAATATTTGTTGTTTGCAATAAACAAGTTTTTTTATATTAATAAAAATGGGCGTGGCATTACAACTGAAACATTTGTAGGGTTTGTCGCCTTATTCGAATTGTTAGTAGCGTCACTAATACAATAATATACTCGTATAGACAGATGGATATAATGATGGACAGACGGACAGATGATACTTTGATTTGTACCACCTCTTGATATGTTTCCGAGATTAATTTCAGTTTTCAATGTATGCATTTTCAAGTCTATTGGTTGAAAATCGTAGAGCCGAAACGATCTCTGCAGTCAGTTTTAGTAAACTGAAGGCTGCTGGCTCTTCAGCATCCCGAGTAAACATTTTGAAGATTTTGAATCTTGTCATTTCTATAAGCTTTTTAAATGAGTGTATTAACCTACAGAGAAGAAATGATACAAAAAGTGTTGTAGCATTATTGTGATAAATGCAACAAGATTAATAGATGTTTTGCATATACTTTATCACCGACTTATCATACATCCCTCGTACATACACATGTATACATCTAGCTAAACACAGATAAACAGCAAAGCAGTTAGAAAAAGTTTCTATAATAAAAACAAATATAGACTTTGGCAACAAAAACAATAAAATAAAACAAACTGAATGACAACACTTTCCATTCTAGCCATTCACGTATCTGTCGGTAGTAGAGCACTCTTTTGTTTTTTCTTTTTTTGTCTCTAACGGAAGGTTTCAATGACAATTTGTTTGTTTTAGCGTCAAGCCCATCGCCGTCAGCGATATACAAGTTACAGATACATATATCTATATCTTATATATATATATATATATATATATATATATATAAAAAGCAGCTGTCCACAAAACACACACGTATAAACACACAGATACAAACACTTCACAAACTCACTCCACCCACTCGTTCACTCAGTCACTCACTAACTAAACTCAAACACTGACACATAGTCGTTTATATTTGTCCACCTGACAAACAAGCCTCTAACTCTCAGCACTTTAAATGTTATTTGTGCGTTTATCTCAGATACATGTGTTTGAATCTATGTGTGACTCTTTATTCAGCTCATGTTGTTCTACAGAATGTAATATCTAGGCGATTCCGTAGAAGCTTTTAAAGTAGCTGCTGCAAGTATTTTCTAGCAAACGATTTTTTTCTTATAGATTTTGACTTGATGAACACAAATTTCGCAATACAATTTTTTTCTATGGATGGGATTTTAAGTTACAATATAAATTTTTGAATTTCTTTTCAGATTTTTTCAGAGCTAGTCGTCTATATATTAACATAACTCGATTTAAGTTTAACTGATTTAGTTAGGTAAAGCTTGAAATCAAAGGTTATATATATTACCTATAAGTTTTGTTCAAGAGCTTGGTAAGTCTCGGCTTGGTAGTTACAGAGCAATAGGTAGAAATGTGGAGAAGTAAATGTTTTTTTTTTTGAAAATTTAAATCGAACGAAAAAAATCGAGATGTGTAGAAAAGTTTAGTTTATAATTTTGTATGTAAAGAAGAGCCTGCTACAAGGAAAACAAACTACTTTTTAAGGAATTTTATGGAAAGATAACAAAGTTATGAACAGTTGAACAAAGATATCATTATTCGATTTTATAGTATTTCTTTGCTTTTTTTCATTTATTTCCGGTTTATTCAATTTTAATTTATCTGAAGTTATTATTTTTCATTATTTTGATAATGTATGACATACGTGTGCATTAAAAACAGTTTATGCTTCTGTTTTTCTAACTAATTTTTGTATAATTCTTGAGCAATTCTTTGCAATCCGGGTTGCTTTTGTTTCTCAAAACATCAGAAATAATCAACCAAAAGAACTTCCAGACGAAAAAAATAACTCTTCGCCATATTTCATCCTATTACTCGGTAACTACAGAACCGATTGACTACATTTTGTAACAAACTTTGTAGGTCACTTAAGTATCTTTGATTTGGTGATTTACTTAGCTAAATTGTTCGAACTTTAAACGAGATATGTTAAAATATATGGGACTAACTCCAAAAAATTAGAAAAAAAAAACAAGAAAAAACGTTAATACCATTCACACGAAATTTTAATTTGTATTGAAAACATAAAAGTGGGGTTTAAATTGGGGCTACCCCAAACAGTGGGCGGTACACGACCAATAGTAGATGTGCATAAAGCAATGTAGTAGATGTGTAGGTTGCCGAAGTATCGAATTTCAAGTTTATATTGACGTTTTCCATACAAATGCATAAAAGTGAGCTGTGGGTTTATATGGGACTACCTCAAAAAGTGGGCGGGACACGCCCCTTTTTATATGTATATGAAGCGGTTGTCTATTAAAATCCACAAAATCAAATTGCAAGCTAATATTGAACTAAATGAAGGATTTTTTTCATAAAAAACACAAAATTGCACGTTGGGTTTGTATGGGGGCTACCTCAAAAAGTGGGCAGGCCGTGCCCATTTGTATATGTATATGAAGCGATTGTCCACTAAAATCTACCAAATCAAATTTTAAGTTAATATTGATTTAAATGAAGATTTTTTTTCATAAAAAACCAAATTGCACGGTGGGTTTGTATGGAGGCTACCACAAACAGTGGGCGGGCCACACCCATTAGTCTATGTATGTTAAGCGGCTATCTATAAAAAGGCACCATATCGCATTTCAACCCAATATTGACTATAATAAAGAAGTTTATCTTACAAAAATACAAAAGCGGGCAGTATGTTTGTATGGAGGCTAACCCAAAAAGTGGGCGTGCAACGCCTATTAGTCTATGTATGTTAAGCTACTGACTATAAAAAAGCACCACATTGCATATAAACCTAATATTGACTTTAATCAAGAAGTTTTCATACAAAAAGTCAAAAGTGGGCAGTAGGTTTGTATGGTGGCTACCACAAACAGTGGGCGAGTCCCATCTCTTAATGTATATGTCAAGCATACGTCCACTAGAAGTTACCATTTCAAACATTAAGTTGATTTTGACTATACCAAAAAAAGTTATTCATACAAAAAGTAAAAGTACAAAAGGCGGAGGGTTTGTATGGGGCGACCTCAAAAAGTGGGCGTGGCGGCCCAATCTTTATACTCTATTGAACTGCAATAAAAAGAAGTGTATGTGCAAACTTTCAACTGGATAGCATACAAATTGGTACCCGAAAAATGTATAATAAATATGCAGTTAAAATTTTGACGAATATAAAAAGACTTTTCGTCATATTTATTACTATTACTCCGTAACTACCGAACCGATTCACTAGATTTACTAACATAATTTGTAGGTAATCTAATTATGTTTGGTTTGGTGCTTGACTTAACTAAATTGATTTGTCCTTAAGCGAGATATGTTAAAATATAAAGGAAAGAAATTATAAAAAAAAATTTTTAAAATTCTTATCTCACAATTTAGCAGTTCAAAATATGCAAGAAACAAATAGTGGCAAACAGTGGTTCAGTGATCTATGTGAAAAACATTTTAAGTTTGCCATAAGTCAATTTCGAAAATTACGATTTTTTGCAATATTCCATAGAGTATCCCATGTGTGTGAGGGTGTGCATTTATCTTTTTTACTGTCTGCAATTCATTTTAAGTTGAGATTTTTTTGTAAGCAATGAATGTGGAATTTTTATATTTATGCCTGTGGTGTTTTTCAAAAAGTTACACTTTTCAATTGAAGTTCTATTAAATTCGAATTGAGTTGCATTGTGACTTAATTTAATTTCGCGCACATAAACCCCGGACTACAGTGCGCATACGTATTTTCATCTGTATCCTTTTATATCCTTTGCGCTGAAATCGACTGAAATCAAAGTGAAAAGAATATAACACGAAAAAGACGAGTTAAAATTGCTTTAAAAATGGTTATTTAAGCTGCCAAAAAAAATGCAAAGCATAAATAAGTTCATCGAAATTTCAATCATGTCTCGTCGTGCGTCTGCATTATCCTGCCGACGCATTTACTTGTAAAAGTGAATAATATATATATATATATATATTTTTTTTTATATAGTATTTCGATATATAATATTGTATCAAATTTTCAAATTATAACAAATTGAATTTTACAAAGCACATAGAAGCTGCTGCCGCCGGCTATAAAGGCTATAAAGCTGACAGATATTTATAGCTAGCAGACAGCTGCACACATACACTTACATATATACAATTATATAAATTGATATACACATGCACAGAGAGAGAGATAAGCAGACAGAAAGATAGATAGTCAGACCCACACACATATACTATACACTAAACACGCAGATACAATTTATTTGAGAGGGTTCGCTCAGTGTCAAAAATTTGTTAGTATTGCAATTTTAAACGCCGAACGCGTTCGAAAAACAACTGAAAAATATTATTTTTAATATCGATATGGAAGTCTAGAAACATTTGTGTGTATGCTTATAAATATGGTTTCATAAAACTGCCTCTATATAAGCTGCTCGTCTCTGTATGTCGTTCTCAGCCTCTGCCTTGCTGTACTTGGCTGCCTATACACCTGTCTGCCTATCCATAATGTACTCAAATCAACAACAAAATGCTTTATTTTTTGTATCGTGTATAACGAAACTAACATTTTTTAAAGTACCACACCATTTAGGAGGCTTTTCGCGACATGAAAACTACTTTTTGTTGTAAGGAAGGCATTTTTGTACGTGAATTTGAGTATAAGATTTAATTGAAGTTTTTGTACTCTATTATTGCAAAGAGCTTTAGAGAAGTTTTAAGCTTAGTAGGCAACAACATTTTTTTATTTTGAATCAATATGTCCATCTGTGGAATATATCTGTCTGTACGGAGTGTGTGCACAATATGTTTCATAGGCTTAGCTAGTTTGTAAGAAACCAAAGAAGATTTTTGAAATACAATAAAATTCATTCATACTAGTTTGTATGGCCCACGGTCGACTCAATCGACCGAAATGTAGTAATAATTTTGTACATCATTACGTTTATGCGTTTGTGGTTATTGTAATTCACAGCGCGCCAATCACAATCACAACCACAGCTACAAACAGAGAGACAGTCACTAAAATAATGCCGAAGCGTATACAAAGTATAACATATAATCTCCTAACTCTTTAGGGCCATTCTGCTCTACGGAGTATATGTATGGTGGCCAGCACTAGAAAGGGCTTCTACTCTTAAGCAAATGCATAAGGTGCCAAGGATTGCTGAATTTTGTATCAGTGGAGCTTTACGTACCACACCGACGGACGCACTAATTGTACTGCTCCATCTGACCCCACTTGATCTCCTTGCGAGAGAGAGGGCAATAGTTACAGCCGTTAGACTGAGGGAATTTTCAGCTTGGCATGGTAGTTCCTTCGGACACTTGAGGATACTACAAATACAAGGAAATATACCATCAAATATGGGTTACTGTATACCAAACATTAACTTCGTTAAAGAGTATGCCATCATAATACTCACAAGACTACAATGGGACAACCTTCCTCACTATAGAGAAAACGCTATTGACGGTTTTAAGCTGGATGGTCGGGTAGGAGGAGGTGTATTTTCACCGGATCTGGATATTAGAGAATCCTTTAGACTGCCTGATCATTTTAGCGTTTATCAGGCGGAAATGCTAGCTATTGAGGAAGCTACGCATCTCCTAAAGTCATACTAACATACTCAAGAGCATGTGTTTATCTTCTCGGACAGTCAGGCTGCCCTGAAAGCGCTGAACTCTTTCAGCTCCAATACTAAAAGCACAACGGAGTGCCCGAAAACCTCTTAACGAGATTGCCGAGCACTATGTTATACATCTCATCTGGTTGCCTGGTCACCAAAATATAGAGAGAAATTGTGAAGCGGATAAGCTAGCTTGAGAGGGTACCACCACTGCTGATATCCTTCCAGGGAAGGCCAAAGTAGGTGTACCCATGGCTATATTTAAACTACATATCTCAACAAAGATGATTGGTATTGCAACCAATAGATGGTGAAACTTTGGCACATGTAGAATCTCTAGACTTACCTGGCTAAAATATAATCTTAAAAGAACAATATCAGAAAAGAACACTTCAGCACAAGAGAGATAAGTTAGCTGTTATTGTGGGAGCCCTCACAGGCCACTATATAATAGGGAGACATGCCACAAGGCTAGGAATAAACTCCTGCGACTTCTGCAGAAGTTGTGGAAATGCCGAGGAGGAGGAGACGGTCGAGCACTTGCTATGCTACTGTCCGACCCACAGTAGGAAGAGACTGAAGTTATTAGGATGAATCGCTTTGAATCATATGCATGTTTGATTCGTTGTGTGGATATAGATTATGCACATCTGCAAATTAATACTAATAGCAGCCGTCGCCTTGCCTATTAACACATGGCTATATATAAGTATTTGATATGAATTTTATCTATTTGGAGGTTGCTCATGAGACAGCATGTTGTTGATAGTGTTGTTGCGCATGAAAAATTTAAAAATAATTAGATTAGGTGTTGAACCCAATGGAATACACTTTGGGTATGTCTTGGATCTTTGTTTTTTCTTTCATATTTTCGATGTGGATATGTCTATTGATTATTCAACATTGTATTTACACCAGAACACCTTCCATAAATGTATACCCAATTCAAAATATATCTAGAACTCTATATTGTGCATGGTACAAATACTTCACAAAATGCATTATAGCAAAACAAATTCAATACAGCATTGCGGCGCTTTAAAGCTATCGGCAAAAGTTCACTATAAACAATTTTTTACTCAGTCTGTACCGCCCATACTTTGACACCCATCCATATAGCTCTTAAACTTGTTGTTGTTGTTGGTGTTGTTCCGCTGATGTTTTACGTGACGAAAATACAGAAAAATCATTCAACGATGTTGCTTCTATACAAACACAATACAATATATTATGATTTTACGTGTGAAATTTATATTTTGTCGACTGTTTGGGTAAAAAAGAAAAATTCCAAGTGAAACGAGATGTGTATATTTAGAGCCGTCAACTGATATGCGTATATGGATTTCCGTTCAATTTTACTCACCATATACAGAATAAAAAAAAAAAACAAACAAACATGTGTACAAATGTCTGTCTGTGCGTGTGATAAATTTGTACAAAAAGGGGTTTTTAAAAGGAGTGGCGAGTGTGTTATGTTTTTTATTTAGTTTTTTTGTGTCCATATGTGTGTGTATGTGTTTTTTTTTTTGGACAAAAAGGCAAAATATACAAATGAAATTACGTGGTTTTAAGCATATTTGATTTCATTCGTCAAACAGGCACACACACATGTGTACATACCAACACACACACACACATACACACACGCACACACACACACACACACACGCACATACTAAAACATAACAAAGTTGGAATTTGGTTCTACAAATGTGCGAGAAATGTGTTGAAAATGCGATTTTGTTTCCGCTGTGAAATTTAAAATTTGCGTTGCTCGAATGGCTAAACTCGAATTTTTCGTTTCGTTTCGTTTCGTTTGTTTTGTTTATTTGTGGTTTTAAACTAAGGCAGTATGTGTGTATGTGTGTGTGCGTATGTGTGTCTGTGTGTATGTGTGCGTGTGTATGTGTGCCAATGTGTTTGCGTCGCCATTAAAATCGCTTTTAACGCGAAGGCAATAAAAAATTAAAATGTCAGTTAAATACTTTAAAATGACCTCCAAATTGGCATTTCAAGTTCGCGAACAATGTGAATAAAAAGCGACCGGAATGTAGAATAGAAAGTGGGTCATTATAGAAATTTCAAAGGCTTGTAAAAAAAAAAAAAAAAACAAAAACAGTTTTTATGCAGTAAAAGTGTTTGTTCATTTATTTATTTTATTTTTCAACACTTTTCCAAGTGTTTTCAGCTGTTTTACGGTCATTTTGCGGCAGCTAATGGCTTTAAGCTTTGCGAGAGTCCATGCCTTGTTGAAAAAGTACTTGGTTTTCAAATAACTGCTTAGAAAGAAATCTGGAGGCTTCACTTTCAGCGTCCACGATGCCCAGTCGATATCGTCACTTATCAAAATACGGCGTCCGGGGAACAAAGTGGCAATGGGAACAATTACGCAATGTTGGCTTAAGCTGTGTATCTAGTATGAACAGTCCTGCTGAAACTAGGAGTTCTGAATGCCATAATCAGCCACAATTTGCAACAAAAATAAAAGTTACATTATCATGGCGCTATAATGGCACCCTTTGACGTTAATCGTCGCTTCAGCGTCATTTTGGAAGTTTAACGTTCTTTCTGAAGATGTTCCTCAACAAGAAGTTCCTCATTGAGATTTCATAATTAAGAAGTTACATTGAAGGTAAATCTGTAGCGTGTTCGTATGACGTATGCTGCTTCCTGCTTCTTGGACTGACGCCTATAAGCCGATTTCACAACAGTTGTCAAAGTTGTACTATTGTTCAATGCGGAAGGTTTAAATTAGATATTCAAGGAGCAGTATACTTGTGGCAGCACTGTTGCGCTAGCTTATAGCACATTTATTGGACGTATTCAGCAGAACACATTGCTCACTGATTTGTGATAACTGATTACTAATTTTACAAACAAATCAAGGCCTATAACGAAAGCTTAAAATAAAACTATACAAACCTAATGGCTTTTTGGGTATAAAAAAGAAGTTTAGCATGTTTTTAACAAATTCGTAATAAGCGTAAATCAGTAATCAATTTCTGCTGAACGCGCCCAAAGTGCTCGAGCATCATTGCCATTCATTCGAACTGTGTAGATGTATAATGCTGATTTAGCAATGAAAGAAGTCATCTCATTGATTACCATATTTGGTTAGTTGGTCACAAAAAGTACATTTCCCCGTTTAGCCCGATTTCGCTGTCGACTAATTTGATCTTAATCGATTTCAATTATATGGTCCGTTTTGTCACTTAGGAAAAGGGGGCTCAAAGGTTAAATTTGGGGAACATTTATTTGTCATCTGATCGTTTTCAATATCCTTTTGTATACTCTACGCAACAAATAATTAAACACGTGTTTTGCTGATTCTCTCGCTCCTTCTATCTTTTTCTCTCTTTATCGTTGGCAGACAAAGAGATCGTGATGAACAAAACGAATTTTCTCTTTTTAATATTTTTCGCTCTCTTTCCCAACGAAGAAAAACGCAAAAAAATGGTGATGAAGAACCGTTAAAAATATAAAAAATATAGTTCAGGTGATCTGTTTGTATTGGCGCGTGCTTTATAAAAGAAAAAAAAAAAACAAAATCTGTTATGTACCCTAACAATATTGGCGCGCGTTTTACAAATAATAATAATCTGTTATGTGCCCAAAGTTTGTGTTAAATTACGTCGACACATTTAAAAGTGATTAGCGGGAGGTTTTAGTTTTCACTTCTGGAAGTTTATGGTGACAATACTTCAACTGATAAATCATGTAGGGAATGGTTTGGGCGTTTCAAGAATAGTGATTTCAACGTTGAAGACACGCCTCGCTCTGTTCTGGCAACAAAATTTGAAGACAAAGAATTGGAGGCATTCCTCGATGAAAATGTGACTCAAACACAAGAGATGCTTGCAGAATCATTGGGAGTGACTCAACAAACAGTTGTTCTGTACGATTGAACTCCATAAGAATGATTCAACAGCAAGGCAATTTGCTGCCTAATGAACTGAAACCGAAAGTGAAACATGACATAGCAATTCATCTGCACGGCAACGCTCGGCCTCATTTCGCAAAAGTCGTGAAACGCTCAAGTGAGATACCCACCGTATTCCCCGGACATTGTTCCCTCTGATTACAGGTTGATCGGACGAAAAAAATTTTGGTTTAACCCTCGTACATTGCAGCTACAGATACAAACGAAGGCAGCATTTTGACAGTTTGCCATTTTAAGAGGCATTTTGTCTGTAAGTGAATGAACCTCTATGGCTGTCTGTCTGTCTGTCTGTCTGTCTGTCTGTCTGTCTGTCTGTCTGTCTATATATCTATTCAATTGTCAATCTGTTTGTATTTCGAGCCTTTGTTATATACTGCGAGTTTATCCATTTGCTGCGCTTGACAGCAGCGCTCGTCGCTCTTGGCCAATGTCCAAATTGAAGTGATGTCAGCAAATGAATTGTTCTGCTTGTTGCATTTGCGCATTTAGAAACACTCAGAGCAGAAAAATTTAATGCAATGAAAGCAGCGAACATTGAGCAGTAGCAGCAGCAAAGTAATACTAAAAGCCACTTGGGTTCAATTTTGAAGTGCGAACATATCCGGCCGTTCACACAGTACGCGGGACAGAATTTTGTATCCTATTGAACTTATTGACTTATTGCCCAGTAGTTCGCGCAGACATCAGGGTCCCCTTTCTTGAAGATAGGACAAAGGGCACTGAAATTCAAATAGTTGGGCATGCATTCATTGGACCATATTTTGCATAAGAGTTGGTGCTTACGCCTTATCAACTCTTCACCACCTATCGTGAATAACTCAGCTGACAACTCATCGGAGCCTGCCGCTTTGTTATTCTTCAGCTTTTTAATTACTGAGTCGATCTCGTTATAATCCGGTTGCTCTACAAGAGAGCCATCATCAATTGGTGGTTCTAGGTATGCTTCTCCATCGGCGGTATTATTCTCTACATCGCCCCCAAAGTAGATTAGAGAAGTGACTTCTCCATAGTCTCAGTGATTCTTGTGCATCTGTAACCAGACTTCCATTATTGTCCTTGCAGAAAGAAACTCCGGGCTGGAAACCTTCGGTCAGACGCTTGATCTTTTGATAAAACTTTCGAGATTTATTTCTTTGACATAACACCTCAACATCCTCAAGCTCACGCCTTTCTTGTTCCTTTTTTTGCGTCTGAAAAGGCGTTTCTCCTCTCTCCGTTTCTCACGATATAGCTCTCTAACAGCTCGCGTTGTTCCCGACTGCAGAGTTCATTTGTAAGCGCCGTCTTTCTCTGCAGTAGCTTGGCGACACTCCACGTCATACCAAGGGTTCGTCACAGGTCTGGTGTACCCAATGACCTCCTTGGCAGCCGTATTCATGGAGTGGGAGATATGTCTTCACTGCTCACCTATATCTTCAGAAGCCGGAGAGGACTCTCGGAACAATTGGGAGAGTCTGGCTGAGAAGGCCTCTGCGGTCTGATGTAATAGTAGCTTACCGACGTCTAGCTTTCGTTGAGTGTTCGGACGTGCGGAGTGCACCATGCTGAGCCTGGTGCGTACATTGGCTGCTACAAGGTAGTGGTCCGAGTTGATGTTGGGACCTCTTACCGTTCGTACATCCAACACGCTCGATGCGTGCCTTCCGTCGATCACAACATGATCAATTTGGTTGCGTGTCGTTTGATCGGGACCGCGCCAAGTAGCGTACCACCGACCCGCGGCGAAATCGATTAGCCTCTCTCCATTACTGGAGGTAGTGTCGTAAAGGCTAAATTTTCCGACTGTTGGGCCAAAGATTCCGTCTTTTCCAATTTTGGCGTTGAAATCGCCAAGCACGACTTTTACATCGTGATTGGGGCAGCGCTCGTAGAGACGTTCGAGATGCTCGTAAAATTCATCTTTGGCCGCATCGTCTGCGACTTGCGTCGGGACGTGTGCACAAATCAGGCTAATGTTGAAGTAATTAGCCTTTATACGTATCGCGGCCAGGCGCTCGTCCACAGGTATGAATCTGGCGACAAGACCTCGTAGTTTCCTACTAACCACGAAACCGCATCAAAATTCGTACTTCTTCGTATGGCAACTATAATGGAAGTCACAGGATGCTTTTTTTTGAGCAGCCCTGTCCTATCCATCTCATTTCCTGTATTGCGGTGATGTCAGCCTTAAATTTGTCGAGAACATCAACCAGCTGCATATCTGCACCAGCCCTGTGGAGGGACAGGACATTCCAGGTACATATCAGTAAATCATGGTCTTTAAATCGTTTGCAGGGGTCGTCATCATTGGATAATTTTATCCGAGGCTTCCTTTGTGTCTTTCACTGGTACCCAATTAAGGGGAGTGGTTGCCTTCTCACAATTTGCTCCCCACGGAGATTCCGTGGCTTACCCAGGGGATACGTGTCCTAGCGGACGTTTGTGAGCTGCTTGAAACGTGAAACGAGAAACGGCCAAAGTACTTTCCACTTCTGCAAACGACCCCATCAATCCACTTCTGCAAACGACCCCATCAATCCACTTCTGCAAACATATGTTGAAGTTTAATAGACACAAAAGAGCACAGCAAGCAAATAAAACATAAAAAATAAATTAAGCACACAATTCAATTAATGTGCATTAAAGTGAAAAAAAAAATGAAAAGAAAAGAAAAGAAAAGTAGTAAAGAAAAACAAATATGTATCTGAAGAGTAGCACTTCAATTTGCGTCATTGCAATTGAATTATAAAGCAGGCAACCCAAACAAATAAAACCAACCGAAGGACAAAGAAATATTTCAAGCCAAGTTCAAAATGTGCGCAAAGTGGCGAAAGTAAAATAAACAACCGGAAACGGAAACTCATGCAAGGCGCAGCGGAAATGTTAGCAATGGTTAAGAACACAAACACACACTAAGATACATTTAAGAACATTTACAAAGGGTGTCTCTTTTTGGAAGTGTAGAGCTTTGAATTGAATTCGAATATTGAGATTAAATACGAGTGCAATTTGATAAGCCGGAGAATGTCCCACGTAGTAAGTTTGAATGCAAAACTGCTGCTGTCAACTACCATCTGTTAATAGACTACGGAACATTTTTAAGCAATCTGCATCATTAAGTATGTGTTTAACAGTCATTGAAAGCAATTTAGAGGAACAAAGAGCAATGGATTCCAAATTTATTCACGTTCGTGAAACGGCGCAAAAACTTGACTCCATTGCGGTTCAGCAACTCCGAAGTTATCAGACGATTACGTTTGAAGTCAATTTCGGCAACGGCCTGCTTTCTGTGCGTCTGTCTGTATTTCACGAATCTTATAGCAGTGCCAGATTGGACTAATTTATGACAATTTAATTCCTGTCGGTAAATATAGCCTTAAAAAAGCAGCTTGTACATACCTACATACGTACTTACATAAAAGCAGTGCAATAAAATACTTAAAGTGCTGTATACTCCTATAAAGCAAGTGTAGAAAGTGAAATTTAAGCGCACAAATGAAAATTATATGCTGCGGTAGCGTGGAAATTTATTTGGGTTAAATACGGCGTATATGCAATAAAGCAGTTAACTGCCTAGACAAATCGAGCAGCAGCGCAGACCAACAAAACAGAACGACAACAGTCTAAGGGAAATAGAATCAGAATAAAAAGAAAAAAATCAGCCATAAAGTGTTGTAAATTGTTGGGCAAAAGGTGTGCCGTGCAGACATTTAATGGCAGCGGTTTAAATGTGATACGAGGGTAGTTTATTGAGTTACTACAAAAAATTAGAAAAGATAATGTATGGTTTTAAAATGCTTGCATTGCAGTGAATGCCAAAAATTAGCTACGCCAATGTAGTGAATGGCAATTTCTAGCGATGAATAGTTAAATTCGTTGCCTAACACTGTTAATTGTGCGAATTTACTCCGTTTAAAGAATTTAGACTCGTAGACGACTTTATTGGCAGACTGTATTCATTACTCTTATACACTTATGCCAACGAATAAATCAATTAGCAAAACAATTTTTAAACGCATTTTTTTTTTTTTGTAATCGACTTCAGTGCTCGCCGCGAATCCTCTTTTATGTATTCGACTGAAAACGAATCTATAATGTCAGTTTTGGAAATAGAATAAATTCGCTCAAAGACACATCACGTTAAGATTAGTGAATTAAATACAAAATATGATTTTACCTAGTTCTTCCCTCTCTGGATTCGCCAATTACTTAATGGATTTGATTTTTCTTTAAAAGACATATTAGCAGTATTTAAAGTTCCATGGAATACTCCTAGACCATCTGATTGTCTTGCTGCATAACGCTCAATCTTACGAACTTTATCATATTGGGAATTTGAAGGTCGCTGATTTTGAATCTGATATCAAAACTTCCAAAAACAACAAAAACGCAGTTCCAGTAATTACAATAAGAGTTTATGGAGCAGTCCCGTGGCAACAACAAAGTCAAACACCTATAACAATTCTCACCGTAAACTTCTTTCATCAAGTTAAACGTTTGAAGTGACCCGTCGCTAGTGACCCGACCATTCAAAAAATACTACTCACTCAAGTATCGAATTCCAACATATGCTCCAATTTGTATACCAGACAAAATCCTGGCTACCGCCTTGTCAGGGATACAAATTGGTTTTGAAACCACCCACAAACCAATTCGATAAAAAAAATGTACTGCAAATGAATAGCTAAATTCGAGAGTTCCCTCGAAGTTTCTACAAATTTAATGAGCCATTTTTGATCCGACGCAGTTTTATATTTAAGCTTCTCAGAAAATGCTATAGTTCAAAACCTTTTCAATATAAGATCTTCTCAAAACTTTCAACAATTTTCTTAGATTTTCATTGAATTTCTGGAATTTCTTTGTACATGCCTGTTTTTATTCGTTGTACACTTTTCTTATCGATTTGGTTTGGTTTATGATTTAGTTTATGGTTTGATTTAAAAACCGGTTCTTAAGTATTCCTGTTGCTTTTAAAGTAGTTAAGAAAGTGAGTGAAACGTTTTCATCCTCTATTTCCATTTTAACTAATTGAGCTGCCCTCGTTGTAGAGATAAAGTGCAAGCTACCAAAAGATAAATAGAAAATAGTATCCCGAGTGTATGACTGTGTGCAAATTTCGAAAAACCATAGCGTTAAGTAATTGTGGCCAATCTTATCTTACACACATTTTCACATTTCCATTCTTTCTTTCTTTCCATCAATCTCTTTTTTGTTTTTTGTTTTGTTTGCAGTTGAGAACGCGTTTCGCATAATGAAAGCATGTAGCATGCAACCATGAAGCAGAAGCACTACGCGGCAAGGACTCCACTGATGAAGTTGAATTTTCGCTAATGATGATGCTCTTGCTACTGTAAAAGCCAAGGGGAAAAAAAGGATATCAGTAAAACAAACGAATGCATAACTTTCTGCTGCTCTGGTACGTATGTAATGAAATCCTATACTACAATATATTCGATTGTTTATTCTTATTTTTACACTGTGCAACGTGCGTATTAAATTTTTTATATATTTTTTCTTTTATTATAAAATTAATTTCGTTGATAAATTGCGTGCGGCAAAAAATAGTTTTCTCAACGCTTTTTTTATTTTATTTATTTATTTATTTTTTTTTTTTTTTTGTTGGTTGGCGCTCATTTGCATCAACTTCAACTTTGCGTCAGCGACAGTTGATGAATTAAACTTTAATTTGCTTTTGCATAATTTTGTGTGCTCGAGCTCGAGCAACGGTACGCTTCTAGAGTCTAGGTGGTTCTGTACCCGCCGATATAACAGTCACGTGTGTATGCGCACACAAAAGCATACTTTATTATATGCTCGGCAAAACGGCAAAAATAAAAAAAAGAATGAAGAAAAATCGCTGCGACCAACCCAGAGGGATGCTCAGTAATACACACAGAGCGCAAGCTAACTGCCCGTGACAGTTTTCATCAAAATATTTTTAAAGTTACCACGTTGACAGTCCAGAATGCTGCAGCGCTGCGTTTCTAAGCTCTTTTATCTACACAATAGAATGCACTGAAAAAAATTCAAGACTTGAATTAGCTATATTATAGGTTATGTAGTAGTCGCGAAAGCTCACAGTAAATAAATCATCTGTTGTTGTTTAGTTTGGTTTAGTTTGTGGCAGTAAAAGTTTCGCTTACGATAGTTCGCAAAAGGTGTCGTTAGCGTGCGTTTTGCGAAATTTTTTACAGGCCATCAATATCAAAAATGAATCGCACGAATTACTTTTCGCGATATATTTTATGTTGCTTTTCTCTTTTGTTCGCCAATAACTTGTTATCTGTATTTAACGTAATTTGTATGAAATGGTATTAGAAATATGTAACGCATTAGAGGAGGTATCGTACACCCCATAAACTATATACATTCTTACTCAGCTTGACAAGACCAATCAAGTTAGCTAGTATGTACGCTATATGACTCTCCGTCTGTATGTCTGTTTATTTGCATTTTTTGGGGATCAATTTTTATGATATATTACCAAAACCGGGCGCATTTTTAGAGTACGAACGCTCTCACCCACTTTAAGGTGTAACTCCAGTCAAACTTACCACCCACGTTTAAGTTCTTAAGTTTTACAAAAGTATTTTTTTTTTAAACTTGAACCACTTCAAACATTTTTTCTACTTGTTTATGTTTGTAGAGCTATTATTATAGAGTAGAATTCTCCCAATGGTCGTATGGTCGATCTTTTGTCTTTAAAGTGCTCAATAATGAAAATATCCATAAAACAGAATTGTCACGGAAAATGCTTTCACCTCTAAATAAACGCTGTTCAGCCATAACATCATGCGAACGAACACCTTCGTGTTTTCACACACATACAAACAAACGCATGTTGAAGTCGGCAGCTTGAGGCTAAAGACAAACAAAAATTTGAATTAGTTACGTAGCATTGGTGTTGTATTTTGGCACACTGTACAAATTATGACTCAGAAATGATTCACGCTTTGGGTACTCTCCTTTTGGACAGCGCTGCTCTAAGGGAGGCCCAGAAAGAAAGAAAGAAAGAAAGCGCGTGAGCCATTTTTTTGCAATAATTAATGCGTCAACTGATGCTCGCCAACAAGTTTGCAAGTGCGCCCACAACAGTTTCGAACCTAACGTTGAGCTGCTCGATCGACATGCTCTGCAATGTGAACACGACAGAGCACGACATAGCTGAGAGAAAGTGAGGGAGAGAGAGAGAGAGAGAGAAAGAGAGCTTTGTGAGCGAAAGTCTTTGTGATTGGCCGATGGCGTTACTTAGTTTTTACCTATCATAAACTCAATACTTAATTACATACGTCCTTTCTCCTCTTCACATTCTGCGGGTTCTTCACTAAAAATATGTTTCTTGGTCTGCTGAGTAGATGTTGATAAGTCAGCGCACAATTGGTACCCAAGAAAGCTCAAGCCAGGGTAATTTGCTCTCTTTACCCTTCAAGTACTGTCTTCGAATTATCGGCTTGCAAGATGTAAACGGAGTTCTCAGCTTCTCGTTCTCGCTTCCTCAAATAGATCCCAACTCTGTATGCCATCCAGACGATATTGACGATATGATAAATATCTTTAGTGAGGTTTTCCGTGGAGACAAAGATTTTAGTATCCCTAAAAAACGTATTGAATTCACCCCAAAGCCGCTACCATAGAAAATTCTTTACTTAATTAAAAGTAAAAATATACGATGGCGCAACTGGCTAAGGTAGGGACACCACGCTGACCTCATTCTCCTCAAGTGGCTAAATAACCGAATGACCAATGCGATGCCAGACTTTCGTAATAAGCCCTGGAATATCGCTCTCTCATCTTTAGAAAAGGGTTCTTCGCCCTTTTGGAAACTTTCCAATTATCAGAAAGAAGCATAACAAAATATCAACTTTTATATCCGACAACATTCGTTATGCTACTGACGCAGAGAAGGTTGAGGCGCTGGCCCAATCTTTCAGTTTGAAACATAGCTTAGCAGCAGGCCGCAGTGACTCAACAACTAAAGCTGCCATTAAAGCCACAATACGTGTATTAGAGGAAGCTTCAGTTAGTCCCCAAAATGACTAACTTGTTAGTACTCACGTCATAAAAGAGTTGCTTAAAAAGCTAAAGAAGAAATAGTGGAATTTATAATCTATGTCTAAAAGCACTCCCTCCGAAAGCAGTAAGGTTTCTTACTTGCGTATTCAATAAATGCTTAGAGCTCTGCTACTTTCCCCCAACTTGGAAATCTGCAAAGGTAGTCCCCAGTTGCTCTCCTGTTACAGGCCCATCATTCTGCTGTCGTCGGTCAGCAAAATCTTGGAAAAAGTAATTAAGGACAAACTAATCCATTTCATTGAAACTAACAGTATACTTCCATGTCAACAGTTTGGTTTTCGCAGAGAACACAACTCAGTGCAGCCGCTAATTAGTAAAATTAAAGTAAAACTAAAGCCGCAACGACAGTAAATATCACTGCAGATTGGCCGCAAGGCTGCTGCCTTTCGCCTATACTGTATAATATATATACAGCCGACTTCCCAGCATTACACCACTGCACCACGTCGAACTTTGCGGATGACACAGCTATCCCTTGCTGCGGGTCTCTTTATGCAGAAATAACAAATAACCTTCAAGTAGCATACGATTCTGTAGACTCGTATTTCACTAAGTGGAAAATTTTGGCCAGAACCCAGAAAAGACAAAAGCCATATTTTTTACCCAAAAACGCAAAGACATCAATGTCCCTGATGTCACCGATGTCCCCGATGTCCCCAATGTTAGCCGATATCAGTTTAGGGACGGTAAATGTAAAGTGGGAACCGCATGTCAAATACTTGGGCATCACTCTGGACAAGAGACTTATATTTAAGGACCATATAAGCGACACAAACAACAGTCGAGGTTAAGTTTAGGTCTATTTACCAATCGGTAACGTGTTACGGCGCACCAGTATTATCAGATATAGCCAAATGTCACATAAACCAGCTGCAAATCAGTCAAAACAAAGTCTTGAAACTTAAACACAATCTCCATTGGCATCACTCTACGGTTGACCTTCATTGTCGAGCCAACATCGAAATGGTAGCTACTAGGTTATTGTGACTATCGCAAAATTTTTCTTCCAAATGTCACGAATCAATATATCTTCACATAAATGATCTCGCTTAGCCACTTAGCTGTAAATTAATCTTTAAGTTTTCAAAGTGGTTTTCTTTCCATTATTTTCTCTCCAAAAGTAGTCGTCTGTATTAAAAAAGTAGAAAAGGTTCAGTAATTAGCCTATACTCTTAACATTTAACTAAATTATTATTCGCAATACATTGTAGTGAGATCTGGAGTGAAATAAATGAATTGAATTATTTGATTTTACAGTAAATAAAGTAATTTGAAAAAAAAAACTCCTTTTTTCGAGTGTATACTCGTGCTTTGCACACATATTTATAATTTATAATTTGTTTTTTATTTATTTATTTTTTGTTGTTGTTATAAATGGTTGTCCTTCTGCAATACTCGCGCATATGTGGTGACAGTATGCAAGTTAGTGTGTGTGGGTATGTGTGTGTGTGTGAGTGACACCAATTATGCATAATTTTCATGCCAACAGCAACATTATTAATCATGCCGTCTCACACAACATAAACGTAGCTTCCACAATATGTATATAGTATGTATGTGTGTATGTATGTAAATACTAGTGGTTTGCTTCATTTTTGATGGAGCAGCACTAGATAGAAACACACACACACACACACACACATACACACACACACACACTCGTTCATTACTACAGTTGTTTGTTATAACGCCTAACGTTGTGCTATAAATAGTTTGCATATATTTATTACGCGCTCGTTACCGACCAAATTTTCAACGCCCCACAAACGCCCATCACACTAGCTCTACACTTTGCCAAACCGTTTTTGTTGACCACGTTTATAATGTGCTTTTTATTTTCAGTCAAAATTTCAGTGAGTTGGTATAATTTTGGTAATGATGATGATGATCATGTTTATACTTATATGGTAGTGTTTATCTACATCTCTATTGCCTGTGGTTATGCATAATTATTTTTGTTTTTTTTTTTTATGCTGTGAACTTTTTGACTTTGCACTGAGTTTAAGCAAATTGACGTCATGTCATGAATCAATCAATCAATGTAACTTTCATAAAAGAAAAGAAAGAAAATTGTCATTGGCAATGAACCCTGACGATGCTGATGTATTTTGTAGCTTGAAATAACACTGTGAGCGCTAGTCCACGCAAGTGACGAAGGCGCAGCATGCGCAATACTGAAGTTTTTATTGATAAAACTGGTCGAGACGTGTTATATACCATTAAAAAGGTCTTGAAATGTACATTCACAACACAACGCAGTGCGAAATATAGTGTATCGAAAATGTGGAGACCTATTGTGTAACAAAACAGGTGAAGTGACTCAATAGAGGGAAAATAAAGCCGTTATCTGCATATGTATTTCTTCTGTTGTCAGATATCTGCTTGTGGTTATCACCTTCTGCGCTTCTTACACCTTTTGACTGCCGTTGAGAACATGACGAAAGTGCAGCTCTCTGTCAAGTGTGGCCTGAGTGTGGGAGAGAGAGAGAGAGAGAGAGAGAGAGAGAGAGAGAGAGAGAGAGCTGTTGAGATGCTGGGAAATACATAACTATGAGGAGACAAGAATGTGTCTATGTTGTCTGTGTCCGGATCATGTGGAATATTATCAGGTGGCGTATTACGCCTATCACTTTTCGGTTCCTATATATTTAGTTGGCAGCGCAGATTCGTCAAATAGACGAAAGTGTCATTCAATATGTGATGCCAAATGTGAACACTTGCAGACTCGTTTTGTTCAACTATTGTACAATAAACGGCCTGCGGCTTAAAAAATAACACTTCCTTCGTGAGCTATTGTGAATTAGACTCACACATAGATGGCTCACAAGATCAAAAAAGTCAGTCCAAAGCTATGAAGTTTTGAAATTGGCCGAATAGTTTGTGTGTGTATTTTGTGAAAACGAAACAATTTTTTTGTACAGGATTTTAGTACATTAAAAAAGTACACTTTTGCTACATTTCAAAATGGCGGTATTTGTTGGAAGAAGCCAAAAAAAAAGCTCCGAATTGGCTACTGCGGTTAAAGGGTAATAAAGATCTTTGGAGAGATCTTTTAAATAGCTGCCTTGGTCCGAATAAATTTTGAACATTACTATTTAACGTTTTGCTGAAAATTAAGAACATTTTATCGAAAAATATTTTTAGTGATAATACGTTGTAAGATTGGCCAAATTTTATTATATGCTATTTGTCATAACAATTCGTTATACTGTTATATAGCTGTTATATTTGTTGTTCGCAGAATGGACACAATCTTGTTATAACTGTAATACTTATAATTTTGGTTTTTTTCCGTATGTATTCCTCGTCAAGTACATTCCTGTCGTTCAGTTACTCTAGTGCGGCACTAGTGAATTCATCGGCCATCAAAGAAGGTTACACAGTCTCCTGATTATCCACAGGACGCCGATGTCATTGGTGGAAACCGAGCGTTGCGACGTTGTTGTCCCTTTCCTCGAAAATGCACTAGTTTCAAAAGACTGGCCACTTCACTAGGGAAAAAGAATTAGGAAAGTACGAGTCCATTGAGACTAGTGAGTGGCTAGTCTCTTGGGGCTGGTGTTTGGCTAGTCTTTTTCTATCTTTAAACTATTACCACGATGGCTGGTGAAGTGAACAGTTCTTTGGAACTGATGCGTGGCTGGGCTGTAATGTCGCACGACGCGGTCCCTTCCAATGACATTGTCGCGTTAAATGCGATAGTTAAAAGCGTTGCCGATGGATAGCCAAGGAACTGGAAAGCGGCTGAACTACAATAAATAAAAATACAAATCTATTATAACAAAAATTCAATTCAGAAGTTTTCGGAATTGCAAGTGGAGGCCACTTGCCACTTGGTTTTTACCTCGTCAAGAGGTTTTTTTTTTCATACTCATATACAATATGTATGCAGAGAATTATGCATATTGTGAGTTGTTCTCAGGTACACTTCTACAAAATACCATGTAGACCTACTTATACTAAAATTTGTAGCATGCTTTTGTGCGCTTTAGCATGCATTCTGCTGTAAAATTTTAATTGCTTGGCGTATTTAACAACCTCGACGTTATCCGTCGACATTGCGTATACGTAATTATTTGTTTTCGTCCTTTTCCCTTTTTCTTGGTCTTTGGTCCTTTTGCTCGCTTTACAAGTCGCTGCTAATTTCCTTCAACTTGTATACTCATTATTTTTGCACTTTTTATACATTGTTTTTGCTGCTGTTGCTGTTGTTGTTAGCTGTCGCTGTCGCTGTCGCTGCTGCTGTTGCTCATTTATTGCAGAGTTATTTTAATTAAAAACTTTTTTACTGAGTTGTCATTTGCCTCTGTACATACCTACATACTTGGTTTAGCTGGCAAAAGGTTTCCTATGCCCTTTTTAGCCCATGAAATATCTTAAGTTTATTTTCAATTTTTCGCTAAATTGCCGCCAACTTTCTGCCGACGCTGCTGCTTCATCTCCTTCACTTCCGTTTCCGTTTTGCCAATTTTTGCGCTTGTCGTTGGCGTTGATGGCTGCCATTTTTGTTGTTGTTGTTGCTGTTTTACTTAAAGGTTTAGCATTTTTTATTTTTTATGTTGCGTTTGGTTTTATTTTTTTTTTTATTTTTTAAAGCAACATAATACATCTTTGCATACATACAGCTGTTTTCTATGTCTTTGTATGTGTAAATCTCAAAGCAATAAAAAATGCATGAAGACAAAGCAACGAGCATAGATTCACGCATTGACGTACACACGTTTACTTTATGTATTGTAGTAAGTAAGACTAGGAAGACAGACTGAGTGAGGTCTTCAGTATCAGAAACAGGCACTCAAACACATATACAGACACATATACATACATACACATGCACTTAAATACAAAGAAAATATTCACAGCTGTCTCTTTGTATCCTTCACAAATGTATTTTAAACAGAAACTTTCAGCTACACGTGCAGTTTGTAAGATGCTGAAGGAAAGGTGCAGATTAAATTACTTGAAAAGGCATTTCTGCATTAAATCTTGATCAGTTTATCGAGATGTATTAATTTAGTGGAACACATGCTTCTATCTACTTGATAATCCTTTGTCAATGCCAGCCGAACTCTATGTGAGTGTTTCTATATATTTATTTGACCTAAAGTGCTTGCAATACCAAGTATAACGCAGACAAAATCAAAATTTTCAAGATTTATATGCTGTTTGTTAATTTTTTGCAGGTTTGTAGGAGGAAGAAAGAACTATAGTTGAGGTGATTTCGTTTCAAATTGTGCTTGTAGCAGTGCAGTATCTAGAGAAGCTATATCTCATGAGTTGGATTTCTCTAAGGCATCTCTTAGCAGATAAATTTTCTTCAGACGGACATACAGATGGACAGACGGACATGGCTAGAAGAACACGATTTTTTGCGCTGATTACGAATATAAATACGGCTATATTCGTAATCAGCGCAAAAAATCGTGTTCTTCTAGCCATGTCCGTCTGTCCATTTGTATGTCCGTCTGAGAGAAAATTTGTCTGCTAAGAGATGATATGATAGCATCTCCGATGCTTCTTTCGATATTTTGATAGTTTAACATAGCCAATATACTCTTTTACAAATGTTATTAATACAGCTTATACAAATTAACACTATTCCAAATCTTGATTCTCGTGTCACAGATGAGAAAAACTTTATTTTTTAAATTTAATTTAAGCAAAAAAATAACAGAAATTCGCATTCCAAAGCACACCTACGTAAATTATCATATTTATCTCTTTATCTAACTCTCCAATTTGAATGAATGGCAGCGCTGTTCGTATTCATGTTGCCAGACGTACACAAATGTGTTCCATGCAGAAAATACAATATTTTATTTAAAATATTTTAAATCGCATATAAAATATCATGAACTGCTGCTCAGAACATTGAAAGTCGTCCTTTGAACTTCTGAAGGAGAGATTCAGGGAGTGGAGACACTTTAGTCTCCTCATGCATAATTTACTTTCTAATAGATTCATCGCATATTGGTAGTCGTGAAATTCTAGACGTTGGAACTTACAATTTCCTACTTGACAGTTGAGACCAGTAATGTACGATATATTTGTTTGATATATTATGGTACATCAATAAACCGACGCAGAATCTTCTACTAAATCCTTTGCACCATATGCATAGCCGAAAGCTGTGCTCCAGTGCTATCCATATCGGCTTTATTATTGTGTTGTACAGCAAGAACTTGTTCCTAAAATTCAGCTGCCATATTGCGTGCATCTTGATGAGTTTGAGATCTAGCTCATCTCTCTGTAGCTTTTTGTGAAGTTAATAAGTAAGCCGTCTGTCGAATGTCAGACCAACATATTTTGCTAATGTGCTCATGACTTTGTCAGTAATATAACCTGGTGTATCTCATTGTGAATGTTACATGGAAAGATTTTTCTGCGTTCATTATTAGTAGATAAAGCGGGTTCTGCAGAATTAACGACGCGGCGGCCGATCGCCGTTTATCGCCATAAAAGCGGTGTTGTTGTTGGTATTGTTAGTCTATCGTCCGTCTCCAACGTCAGGCCAGCAGCAAAAAACCGGAAAAAGATACGGCCTAACTGGCTGCTCTGTGGTACTCCAGCTCGTACGGATTTTATGTTCGACTATTTATCTTCGCAGTTGACATAAAAGTTCTGTTGTGTTCTGGCAACTTAATACCAAGTAGTATAATGCAGTCAGCAGGGTTTTAAGCTTGTACAATAGTTCATTATGCCACACTCTGTTAAACGCTTATACATATTCAAAACTTCTTACCTTATAATTGTTGCTACAGAGTCTTATACGAATTACCTAAATGAACTTTTTATCAGCTGTAGCTTTTATGATTGCTATATTTCTGACATACATCATTATCACTAATATAACTGCATCTTATGCTGCTTGTCAATGTGTTAAGATCTTAAAGCTCAATACTGAGATCGATGAAAATTTATGATACCGAAACAACTTCACGTAAAAAAATGCTGTCAAATAACAATCAAAAATTTTCGGCACGCAATATTTTTATTCGATTACTCAGATAAGAAAACTGTTTGCTACTGAAAATATTTCATTTACTCAATAAACAGGTAGAATTTCGGTAGCAAAAATTTTCATCGATCTCAGTATTGTGTCCAAAACAGTCCATAGCATCATTAAATTTGAGTCAGATTTGGGACTGTGTTTCCATGCAAAGAGATGTGGAAGCTATTTGCGGAAAGTCATCGCAATATACTCGTATGCAAGTGGTGATAGCTTTATCCTCACTCATTTTAAAATGACAAATGACAATGCAAATGGGCCAAACAGCTCACAAACGTTTCGTTTTTCACTGATCTCCTAAATAATCCCTAAACACTCATTCAAGAGCGAGGTAACTGTGAGAAGGAAAAACTGTAACATATAGCCTAATCGGTCCATCGGTTCGGTGTTATTTCAGTTTCTATTTACGATACACAATTTGTGACTGGTATAATGAGTTGAAGCACAAAAAGACCATTTGATCAGTTGCTTCTACTTCTATGAACATTACTTGTAGTCTGCTGTGACCTTTCTAGTTTCAATTTATTGACAATGAACGTATAAACATTTGTTTTAGTCTATAAAAAGTTTGAAGTTTGTCTTTGTGAGCTGATACTCGTATGAGGCCTGCGACACTTGCTTCACTTTAGAACATATACGCCTCTTTGCACAGCAAAAAGAAATCAAGAAAATTAAGTTTTTCATTTTCAGACTGAAAAATATATGTAGCGTATATAAATTTCAGTTATATCCAATCGAGATTTTCTTTTGTTTTCTTTCGCATTTGCCTTCTTTGCATAGGAATTTTTTCTTAGCTATTTTGCTGCATACTTTAAGGCGTTCGCTTGTTGCTGTTTTCTCTCAAATTTTTTTTGGTTATTATTCAACACAGCTTGCCACAATATTTTTGTTTTGCTATTTTTAAGGATTTTAGCAAGCATTAGGGATATGAAAAAAATATTTGCGTACACTTGACATGTGCCTATGCATATGTCGGTGTTTGTGTGTACACCACTTTCCAACTGGGTTTATTGTTTCTGTGCCGTGGGAATTGAAATTGTTGACATGTAAGTATATAAATTCTTCAGCTGCTTTTGGCACTTTTATTCATCGCCCACTTGGATTACCTACGCAAGACAAAAAGACAATACAAATATGTATAAACCTAAAAACCATTTGCTTTTTTTTCAAGCTGCTAATACGTCCTTACGCTGTTCTTTTGGTTGACAGCAGCGTACAAGGATGCGTACGCATGGTTACATACACACACACACACTTACTGAAGCACATAAACTTCAGCATTGACAAGTCCATATAATATATCATGAGGTGTAAAGCCTTCAGCGTCGCAATGTCATTCATAGGCCGCCTGTTTATTCATTCGTTTATGCTTTCATTTATTTTCTTGTCTTAGCCTGGGTTTTCATAATTCTTATTTGACATTTTATGCACATTTTATGCACATTTTATGCTTGAATTTTCCAAAAGTAAATCCAGCTTTCGTTTTAATTTATACACCTAAAACTTTAGTGCACTTTATTAAGGCAATAGTGTGTGTCCTTTCAATTGCCTTAAAAGATCAAAAAACATGAACCATCGAGAAAACAACACAAAAAAAAAAAAAAAAATAAAAACGCGCACTTGAATGCCACTTACTTTTTCAGTAAACTTTTTCGTTGTTGACAGCGCACGAATAAAAACTTCAACTATTCTCATACACAATCACACATCCTTATGCAACCTTATACGCTCCGCGAATTTAATTGCTTTTTAAAAAAGACTTAAAACGAATGGCAGTCAAACAAAACAAAAAAAAAAAAAAAAAAAAATACAAAAGTGCAATCGGCATGGCATATATGAATGTTCTCGTACATATACATATGTATATGTGTGTGTAAGTGCGTCCTGGCATATACTATACTAAAAATATATATATATACATAGTGCATTCCATGTAAATTTTCAGGACATTAGTACATCATGGTATTCTGGAATTTGTTCTCTACTACAACATACTTCATTTCAAATCTGTGACCTGTGGCCTATGTTATATAAGTGAGTTGAAAATTTGTTGGAGCTACCCATAAAAGTGGGTGGATTCATTAAAAGTGGTTGGCGCTCGGCAAGTAATGAAACGGCTAATGACAGCGCGCCCTTGGTTTGTTATGCGTCAGTCTATTATATTGTTTACAAGCCTACGGAAGGATATCGTCTTAAGTAGTAGTTAGGAAAAGTTATCGAAATTGAACTGAAACGAAACAGTGTTATTGCTTTGTATTTGGCTGGAAAATCGCAACCAGCCATTGTTAATGAGCTACGTCATTTACGTGTGAAAAAAATGTTTATGCTCCGAACTATTACATGTTACTATGAGACTGACACTGTAAGTTAGACAGACAGACGGACATAGCTATATCGACTCGTCTCGTCGAGCTGATCAATAATACTTGTACATAAACCTTATGGGTTCTTTGTTGCCTCATTGAATTCAACCATTTCGAATTATGTGTGAATGATATAACAATAATGACAATGACAAGAACTTCGTCTTGTTCTCATAATCGAAAACGAGCTTAAAATAAAAAAAGGTGATATGTGATTATGTTGTACTCTTGGGATTTTTCTAGGATTTGGCGTTAAGTGAATATTTGGTTACTGGTTGACGTTTTTGGTCTGAGGCCGCACTGATACTATCCTCTTAATGTATCCATGCATAGCTACAGTTGCGTACACAGCACACGGGACAGAATTCCGATTGAAAGTGGACTTATTCCACGGTGGCTCGCTTTCTGTGCTGGTAACACTAAACTCTTCTAAATATAGCACAAATACGCAGTGAATGACAGTTTTACTAAGAAGAAGCAACTGCTACTCAGTCACTTGTATTTACAATATAGAGTAGCAGCTACTACCAGTGTTTTTTCAGTCATTGGCTTTTAAATATTGCTCAACACTAGATGGAATATCCTAAACTGCTGCATATACTTCTACGTACAATATATGAACAGCTGGCAATACTGGTGCCGCATTTGCTGCAACCTTTGTCTCCGCTTCTGCTGTTGCCGCAGCTACTTCAATAAAACTGAACAAGTAAATAAGCATTGTGACGCCTTTGATTGTCAAGGAGCAGAGGCGCAATCCAACTGGCAATGGCAGCTATAGCAAAGGCTGCAGAATGGATTAAAAAGTGCTTGATTGCGTTACAAATGCAACAGGAGTATACTACTCGTAAAAAAGAAAAGGATCACGAGCAAACAAAAAGGAAACAATACGCAAGAGCTTTACATAGGAGCAAGAAATAGCGACTATAAAAATAAACAATAAAGTCATATAATACAATACATAAAGACTTTATAAAGCAGAAAGAATTGTACGAGTTGACTATGAGCAAGGATATTGTTACTACTCGCAGTGACTTGCAACGTAAAAGGACTTATGAAGCTTAAAAGGGAATGTGCTACTCCTTGTTCTTCTACTTCTCAGAGTATATGTAAAAGTCAGCGTACGCGCAACGAGTTGGAAATGTTAAACGCAGTACTAGAACACACATACACACACACACACACACACACACACACACTAACAGTTAGCTACTCTGGCATACATAGATACGTGTATGTTCGTATGTGCTTGTGTACGCCATTTTGCCAATGCAATGCATTCAAGCGTAAGCATTTCGGTAATTTGCAACGTTGTTCGCTGCAAATTATCCTTTATACAAACGATTTGTACTCTTTAAAGCGCATAGATTGCTTCAAGCAGATTGCTGCTGACTGCAATTCCAACAGCAACAAGGATTACAGGATATTTAAACGGCTGGGCGTGCGGTGCGTTTCGTTGCCTTGCTACAGTGTCAATGTGCTCCAACGCCAACGCCAACGCCAACGCCAACGTCGACGCGCCGTGCGTTGTCACTTGATACGTTGCCATTCAGTTATTGACACTCAGTTGGCTTCATATAGAATGGAAAAAAAGGAACTTCATGTCTGCGACAGCATCCGTTGATGACATTGTTGAAAGCCAACTAGCTCACTTTTGGTTGGGTTTAAGTTTATAATGTCAAGGTGATTTCAAGTTCATTGTACTTTCGTTTTGTCTTTGTCGCAAACGTATTTGTTAGATACTTTTAAACTGTTTTAATATTTAATGCGTGTGTATGGAAAGTTTTGATTTTGGTTTTGAACTTTTTCAATAGTTCTTTAGTTAAGCGTTATTAGGTCGTAGATTGTATCATTTTAAACTGAGCTCAGCTGTTTTAAGGTTGTTTGTTAAATTTTTGGTAGTTTAAAATAGCTTTGGTTTTTTTATGTATCTATCGAATTACAATAACTGAGAGAACTGATGTTAGTGTTCAGAAGTGTATGCTAAGTATCTGAGAAAGATATCGTTACAGGAAACTCCTCATTGTATACTAGAATAAAGAATGTCCAAAGCAACTTTTTAGAAAACTTGGTTTAGCTATTTCTCAAAATGCTACGCTTGGGTGCAGTGGTTCGCTGGTTGGAGTGGCTCACTAGTGTTCTTTTCATATAAGGCTAGCTTCGACGAAACTGAAAGCTGGCTTTTTCTACTGGAAAACACTGTGAACACACCTTCCGTAGACCCAAATTCACCGTCAAAATGCAATGAATCGAATCTTTGGGAATATTTAATTCCATTTCCATGTAATGCAACGAAGATTTCGGCTCATTTTTTGTATGAATTCACGCACTTTTTCAATGTTCTCTTCGATCACCACTGACTTTGGCCGGCCCGACTTTTCATCGTCACAGAGGTCTTCACGACCTTCTTGAAAGCGTTTAAACCACTCGTGAACATTGCTACGGGATAGACAAATGTCGTCATAAACTTGTTTCATCATTTGCAACGTTTCGGAGAATGTTTTACCACGTTTAAAACAGAACTAAATATTTGCTCTTTGTTCGAGATTCATTTTTCGATCGATGCCCAAAAGACACTGTCACTTTTAGAGCGATAACTTCGCTTGTAGTGGTCCGATTCTCATAAAATTTACAATATTGCAAGATGTCAGTGAAGGATGTACCTTTCAAACGCATGTACCTACCAATAGGTGGAGCCAACAGAAACATCTATTTTTAAAAGTCCTGTTTCTTTTGCGACACACTTTGTATATTCGTGATCAGCACGATAAGACAAGTCGATCTAGCTCTGTCCGTCTGCATGTGTATCGAGCTATCCATCAGTCTGTCTGTGCATTTGTACGTGTCCTATTCCCTTAACATTTGAAATATTGGCTTGAAAGTCAATTCAAAAATTTAAAAACTGAAGTAAAGCACCACCTCTGCCGAGCAAAAAAAGCAAGTATGAAGGTTAACAAAGCTTCGGTTCTACCGAAGTTAAAGTTTTTTTTTTTTTAACATAGAAGTAAAATAAGAACTTTTAAATATTCTTCCTTTAGACATGCATTACACACACTTGACTCCGTTTTGTTTAATACACAGTCAAAATGTTCAGTCCCTTGTTTTATACAGTGTACCCAAAGGGTTTGTGCAAATGAATGGAGCAGACAGAAGGCAGTGCAGTAGACCCCATAAGGTTATACGCAGTGTTCACGGATTTCGGTTGGTTATCAATTAATATTGACTCTTAATTAAGATGGTAGTTTTTGTACTGATAACTCAAACATAATACTCTTACTTCATATGCAATAACTGCGTTTCCAGTAGACCAAATGTCATAATAATTCCAACTTATTAAATTACATATACCTTCTGATAAAAAAGTAACAGGAAATTGTCAATAAAACGAGAGCGGTTTAATTATTCTTTGATATCTATTTTGTCTGCTTCAAAGTAATTCTTATTATATGAAATACACATACTATAAAGCATCATCCCATCGTCGGAACACCATTCAAAGGCCGATTTTTGGAATAATTTTTAGAGCAATCTTTAAATTTTCTTTGTTCTACACAATCGGATCAAAACGTAACTTCAGTCGTGATAGTAGAAAGAATAAAGTTTTTCTTGTGTCAAATAGTCGCGTAGAAGAGAAGGATATCTGCCAAAATTAGGTAAGCTTGGTAAAAGTCTTCTCATGCCCTAAATTCGTCTCATGCCCTAAATATCGTGCATAATGCATATCTGCATAGATCCAAAGCAAATCCCAAGCTTGGCTGCTATTCCCCTCACGATTTGCAATCATATTTTTATTTTTTGGATGTTTTGGTCAGAGGAAAAGGTGAATAAACGCCCAAAAGGAGGCAAATCATCAACCACTCGCATGCCTGTGTTTTTGGTATTGTCAATTCTTCGTAGGCTTTCTTGAAAATTTTGAAAGCTTCAGCACATGAAATTTTCTTGGCAAGACACATTTTTGGACAGACTTCGCAAAGAAAGTTAAAAATTTGCAAAACACACCAAATACAAACTTTCTTACCAAATTATTTCGCACGAATCATCTGACAGAACATCTGACAGTTGTACCAACATTTGTACATGACAGTTGATTAAGCGCGATAAAAAATTTGTTTAACAAGATGTCAAGCGAGGTTCGTTTAAAGGATAAATTCCGATCAATTTTTAATCAGAAGCTAGGTACTCGCTACCAGAAAATGCGCTGTTCCAAACATCCTATTTACTTTAGAATGTATGTATGTTCTCCCTTGACATATAAACTTAGTTGAGGTTGCAAGAGAATCACAGACAGAATTTGAATTTGCTGTCCAATTTGTATCTGCTCCAATACTCGCAATGCACTTATTTTGGGTAGGACTTTTGTTTCTAAGAAATTCGTGCATGGCCTTAAACGTTCACCACTAATTAGGCTGCTTGTTAAGTAGCCATATAAGTATAAAGGCGCAAGGATCTGAGTATTGTACAGGCGACTACAACGACAAAGCTTAATGTTAAAGCATGTTAAAGCGCATACCGAACTTTGTACACTACACATTAGCATTTTGCAACACTTACGCTCACTCTATCAACTTACAATTATCACGACAAAATTCGGTCAACCAAATTCCGGCAAACGAATTGTATAATTTGTAAGTTGCATGAATACCAATGTTCAAGTTAGATGCCCAAGCTGTTTCTGACTAGTCAATACGCTCGTACACTGCTGCTTCCGTATCCTGTTTACTCGTACTACATACATACATACATCATACAGCTCTCATAGTTAGTTTACTTACCGCATAAACCTTTAGATGCTCAAACTGCAAAATTAGTTTCGAAATGCATGTTCAAAGGCAACAATTAAATGTCCTGCTAACGTAATTTGGTATGTGTGCGTGCTTCGGTTTGATTCAGTTCGATGTGGTTCAGCTTGGCAGGAACTTTATTCCTGACTAACTGTCAGGAGGCGTAAAACGGAAATGAACCAGTGAGTGTATGCGTGTCTGTGTATCTGTGTGTCTGTGTGTGTATAGTTATCTGCGTGTGTGCACGTGTACATGTGGTTGCGGTTTGCAGTATTTGACAATTAGACTCCAGTTGCTAAGCCTGCCGACATCCAAACACATATGCAAAGTGAGACACAGGGTGACACTCACATTCTCTCATTATTATTAATTTATGTTCGCTTGTGCCACTGTGCGGCTGCACCTTTGCTTCCTTTTGCCTTTGGTGCCTACCAGTGTGCCACAATGCTGCTTCCTATTCAAAAATCAGCTGCCGATGCGTTCAAGGAAGATGAAAGTCAATTTTCTCGTTGTCTTTCGTTGTGTTGTCTCATTTACATATACATACGAACACGATACGCGTTGAGTTTTAATGAATGTTGTACAGTGTGTTTAAAAAAATTGGGTCTTGGTGTTAAAGTTCGGTTGAAATATTATACACTCAAGTCTGCCTGACAATCGTAAATTGCAATCGTTTTCCAATTTGATTTTGGCGCGTTTTATTGCCAGATTGCACTGATGTGTGTATGTATGTTCAACTGAAATAAATAGGAGGAGTGAGAGAGAGAGAGAAAGCATAGGGAGAGCAGATGGAGAGTTCATCAAATCAAGTCGCCATACTATGGTGAAATTATAAATATGTATAAAGAAACAAAATAAAACGGTAACTTCAGTGAAACCTGAGCTGGGGATATATGGTGTCTTTCAAAGTAAAATAAAGAAATCGCCAAATCAATATGAAAATCCAAGAATTCTACTTGCATACGTCACCACACCATGTTGAAATTATAAGTATAAAGAAACAGTAACTTTGGTAAAACGAAATCTTAAACACTTTTCATGCTTGCTTTCTTTTTATATGAAAGCTATAGCTTCTAGTGCATAAATCACGTTAATTTTTATAAATATATTGTTTATGGTTATTAAAAAATCTTTATTTCAGCTTTTAAACCAATTCGGAGTGAAAAATTTTCTTAACAAATTTGTGGAAAGATATTTTTGTAACATACTGTCTAACATGTCTGTCTACAGTCGATGCCATCCAGACGCAGTCTTTCATTATCATATATCATTGGCATATTTCGAAGGGCGTCATTTATACTTGTAGGCGTTTCAATGTTTGTAAGTTGATAGTTTTAATTGGCTCTTTAATTAAAGCACTACATAAGTTTTGCCATACCACGTACAATATTTTGTAATGCTAAGCTATGCGGGTGTAAATCTTAACGCATATATAGACAATATGTAATTATGCATCTTTACGATATTAGATTACGTTGCCGACAACACTCAGGAGTGTAATTAAATGCGTGTTCATTAGCGAAAATATATGCAAAAGACAAGAAAAGGCTTTGTACTTGTTTTAAATGACAAATACAAAAACATTTTTCAATATTAAAACTATGCATAAACTTTATGAATCTGTAGCGCTGAGTATAAAGAAGTATCTTCAGCCGAAAAAGGAACTACAAGGCAGTGTGTGTTATCAGTGACAAGGCAGTGTGAGTTAAGCTCCACGTGAAGTTTTCCACAAGCCAAGCTATTTCAGACATCGTTTTAACACGCTTTTCCGGCAAACACTTTTCACTACTTTTTCACTTATCTACACTACCGCAAGCTAAATTATACCCTGCATACATAGCATGAAAGAAATCTTTTCAGTTTGTTGGAAAGGTTGTTATGCATCGATGAAGGCTTCGGAGGCCATATAAAGTGTACATATACTACTCGTAGTATATATATAGTTGATCAGGTGGATACGATGAGTCGGTCTAGTTATGGTCATCTGATTGTCCAGGAGATATTTCAGGGAAAGCAAAATTATGCTGTACAACATACACATAAACTTACATCAGATCTATATAGCAGGTATATTTTGCTCAAATATTTTGTTTTGGTGTAAGTAAATACTTTATTTTCCAAGCTCAGGACTCCAAATTTGATAGAGATGAGTGTGCAGTTCCACTGTTGCAAAAAAATAAAGTGCTAACTTAATAACGGCATGACATACAAGGTTCTGGTAGCTAAATATAAAATTTTAATATCAGAAGCAAGAAAAATTGTGGGAAAAAAAAATTCGGAATAAAATGAAGAGACCAACCGAGCACTGGAGATCCCATTGCAGATGCCATCACCCATCAAGGTCTTGCCAAAATCCAAAGCCCCCGGTCATGATAGCATATGCCACACTACATCGAGGGCCCAGCCAATGCGAGCGTTTCTTTTCATAACCTTGATCTTCAACGCTATATTAAGGACGTAACAACTCCCTGCTCAGTGGAAGCTAGAGAGGATCCATATGGTCCGAGTCATATTGGCAAATCAGTCTACTGCCTTCATTATCGAACGTTTGGGAGAGACTGGTTGTCGCCCGGCTGGCGAGGCTTATGGATAGTATGGCCATTCTTTCTGACCACCAATTTGGATTCAGAAGGGGTCATGGCGCGGTTGAATAGGTCAACAGGATGGTTAACCATATTCTTAAGGCCTATGACGATAAGGATTACTGCTACGGCGTCTTTGTTGATGTTAAGCAGGCATTTGACCGAGCCTGGATTGAAGGATTGATCCACAAAATAAAGACGAGTCTCCCTATTACACACTTCTGCGTTTATACTTGTCAGAGCGCATATTTGAGGTTAAAATGAGGGCAGCAATCTCTCCTACTCGCAGAATGAAGGCGGGCGTGCCCCAAGGCAGCGTTTTGGGCCCTTTTCTGTACAATTTGTACACAGTGGACATCCCCACTTCAGATGATTTCGATGAGCTTGCCTCACTCGGAAAATACCTGATGTCTACATTTGCCGATGATGTGGCAATCTTCCACTCTGTCCATTGTGAGTATGAAGCCGTTGATGGGGTTCAAGAATATATCCATCTGCTCGAGAGCTGGTCTCGCAGGTGGAATATTAAACTGAATGCCTCTAAGTGCCAAGCAGTCAACTTCACCCTGAGGTGTGCTGAGGCCCCGGCAGTCTGGATACATGGCACCACTCTTCATCCAGGCAGTTGCTCCAGGTACCTAGGAATCATTCTGGACAAAAGCCTCTGCTTTCGAGCGCTCATCGACAGACTTCTGAAGTGGTGTCGCCACAAGTGGTCCAGGGTCAACAGGTTGCCCTACGCCAACAGCACACTGCCGCTTCGCTGCAAACGAGCGGTATACAATGTTTTGTTTGCGCCGATTTGGAGGTATGGTATTCAGGTCTGGGGCATTGCGTCTCGGACTAGTCGAAGACGTATCCAGACACTCCAAAACACAACCCCAGGCGTAGAAACCTATATTTAATTTATATCTAGTGTTAAAAGTGATCATACACTTATCCAGCAGCGCAAATGCCCGTTACGTGATACATCGTCTCTTCGACACATCGTAGGCTGAATGCATTCGTCGCTCGATTACAAGTCTGTATAAGCATGAACGCTCTGTAGACTACCTGCCTACGAATGAAGGTGTGTCTATTTCAATTAAAAGAAGTTTTGTCTTCTAAACGAAAAAGTGGACAGAAACCGAGTGCTCTTCGGGCTTGCTTTATGTTCGCATATTATATTTTAGAAATTGTAATCGAGTGCCTAGCGAAGCTGCCCACAAGACGATACATATCTTCATTGGAGTTCTTAAATATATACTGTACCCCTTCATATACTTATTGAGTGCTAGGTGTATGGGATTATAATGTAGCTGCATTACAGTGGCATATAAGAAAATAAATAAAGTTGTACTACATTTGCTATACAGCTTCTTCAAACTTAATTTTCATAGTGTGTCAAAATAATTGGCTTCGCAGACGAATTGTGTGAGTAGCCAAAACTTTCCACGAGGTCGGTCTAATCAGCAGTCGAAAAAGATGGAACTAATTTACACCCGAGCTTACAATGTTTGCGTAAGCAATAGAAGTAGAAAAACACGAGCGATTCCCGAAGTTTCGTTCGTACTGAACTCCATAATATTATGAAAAAGACTCTGCACACAACTCTGTATACAAAATGTAGCGAGAACGATTGATTACTCGGGCGCCAACTACGTTGTATCTTGTGGATCGACTACGTTTATCAAGAACAGTTCACATATGACTGATTGAGAACAATATCACAAGCTTCTTTGCGAAGAATAAAACTTTACTTCGTAGTGTAAAAATTAAAAGACGGCTTGACTTTGCTAAAAAAAAAAAAATATGTTAATATGCCGAAAAGACTGGCTGAGTTCATTAAAAATAAAAGAAGATATTCTCGTTATTAAAAAACATTGTTTTTACAGTTTATGTTGTTCAACAGTGTATGTTGAGATAGGTCTTTCTAATCATTTTGATGAGGGAACCTGTAAAGCATATTAAAACTTCGGTTCGGTCATAGTCTCTTGTATCTTGTAACTCTATTTCATTTTCTATTTTGACATTTCAACTCAGTGTAACTTTCATTTTTTTGAGGCAAGTTTCCTTTAAGATGCCATTGGCAACAACCTTCAAAAGAAGAAAAAAAAATAAGAAAACCCTGAGATGAGATGACATCGCAAACTGGCAAAACTTTTTCAGCTGTGCGTGCGAAACAGGTGTTCCTGACAATTATGCTACGCTTCAAGTAATTCATAACGAATTTAAGTTTTGTGCTCGCATTCGCATTCGCATTCGAATTTTCTTTCATAATTTTCCTGGCTGCTGCCTGGCGACATTGACTGCCAAGGACATTAAAAATTCGCTCCGCGCTGCTCAACTTTGTACTTTCACTTTACGCATTTTATTTTGATTTTGTTTGGCACTGAGGTCGTCGCTGAGCCTGAGTTTCAACTTAGTTCTGCAAAATTAATAATACGCCTGCGTCCCTTATAATTGTTGCAGGACTTTTTTTCACGTAGCATGTTAAAAGTTTATCAGTTTTTGGTGTTTTTTTTTTTTGTATTGATTTTGTGCACATTTGTGCTTTCGGCAGTTTTAATTAGTCACCATGAACTAAAGTTTTGTTGTTTAGTGTCTACTAAAGCTGCGTAGGTACTTAATAAACTTGTCACTTGTGAAATAGGAATTACAATATTAAGTAATACATCAGGTTCTAGCACAATTGACAGCTGTCATCGCAAGATTTGCTTTCGCCGTGATGTGACTTTAAATGTGTGTGCATAAAATGTTCGAAAATTATCTTAAGTTGAGCAAATGCGAAGTCGTAATACCCTAAGCATACCATCATGAAGTCATTTGCTTTATAAAGTTAATGTAATGCTAAAAAAGAGTGTGCCATACCAAACGAATGCCGATTTTTGGCTCGAGGTCCCAATGCACTAGTGATTCGTTAACTACTGTTCGTTAGTCTTTAGCTAGCAACAAGGTCGCACCACATAAAATAGAGCCTCCTTTCAAAAATTTTAAAACTTAAGTAATTTCCAGCGTTGCCGTTCTGTGTTTAGGACTGGCGAGCCATACGCGTTCGAATGCATGAAAATAAAATTATGGAGCAGTATTCACGTTGCTCACAGGTAGTTCGAATCTCATCATAACTATATAAGACCGATTAAAATATACATAATAGCTCCATTATCATTTTAGGGGAAATCCGTCCATGCTCTGAAGCCTTTTTATGATTATTGCGGGTTTTTTTTTATAGCATTTTGTAATTTGATTTTGAGTAAGAAATAATATTGGAAAGATAAAGAAAAACGTGGCCCTTGGTATCAAGTGACAGGAACGAGGCTACATCAATTGGACGCATCCATAGATACACATGGACTAATTACGTAGGATGGGGGGGGGGCGGTTGAATAGTTGTGCGGCGATTGACCACACTCAAGACAGCAATCATTAATACTGATCCCGATGCCTTCCCTGTAACACTCGAGCATGTTACTCCATTTGGATCTAAATTGTGCAAATTTAGTTCTGGTGTTACGAGGGAGACATTTTTCACACTAATCAATGTGTGGCGGCCTGCTACCAAGCACAATTTTGTCCCTGAGAGAGCTTATTGGCTATTCTACTGATTGGGATGTTTGCTCCTGTACGCATCCAAAAAGAACTCTCTCGAAGGTAATTCAATATGTTTTAAAGCATCAGCGTTTCTTCATACAGATGGGCTTCATGAGTCCTTTGTTAACAAACATTAGCAGTCCTCGGTGCACTGTTCTGAACTCTTTGCAGGCATTACCATTGAGTCTTACTGAGCTAAATGGTTGAGATAGGAGCAGCGTAATTTTGGACAGCTCATTAAATAGCTTTATAGGTGATACAGATTTTTGTTTTTACCACAAAAAGACCCTGTAAGCACCTTCAGCACTTTGTTTCTTGACCGACAGTTCAGTATAACATTCGAGTTTAATATGCAACTAGATGTCTCTGTTGGGAGATGAAGTATACCGACAGTTCAGTATAACATTCGATTCCCACGAAGAAGAATACTCGGCTTCGTGGAATTAGCCGAGAATCTAAGCAGGGAATCGAATGTTATACTGAACTGTCGGTAAACTTCATCTACCAACAGAGACATATAGTTGCATATTAAACACCTTAGTCCAGATGGTGATGGGTTGAGAGCTTGAGCTTGTGAGCATTGAAGAAGTTTAACAAGTTCTCTTAATAGATATTAATTCTCGCACAAATTTGATTCGACGTTCACGCTGGAAGATAAAATTTTATTTAAGGTGTAAGTAGAGGCATTACAAGTTGCAAAAACTTCTGCATTTTCTATGCCCGATCTTGAGCACTTTCCAGTGTGGTCTCTAATGAGCATACAGACTACTTGTTTGCGCCTTCCATAGCGTATATTTTGAACTGGTCAGAGAAAGACGTTCAATGCATTGTCTTAGTACAAGTTTCTTCTCAAGTTTAAAAGCTTTGCTTAACTCACATAAATAGCAGTCTTCAGTCTTTGCTTAGCAGCTTTGGAACTTCGCGTTTTTGGGCAGTTATAAACTTTGTGTCATTATATTAATATAGTTGTATATAAAATGTATAAAAAATTAATCAAAAAATTATATAAATCATTGAGAAATTGCATAACTTCACCAAAACTTATAACAGCAGCTATTTCAACTCTTATTGTTGTCATTCCTTTTGCCAGCGGCCTCTGCATTATCTACTCAAAATTTGTTAGTTAGCATCCTTTCCAACTCAGGTTTCAGGTTTAACCTTATTCCAATTGAATGTATTGGGAATCTGATTTAGTTCATATAATACAGAGCCTTAACTGCCCAAAGGGATGTAAGCGACCATCAATAAATGTTACAAGAGAAAGTTCTTCTTTTCTTTTTTTCGACATGAAATTTAGAAAGTAAGCTTGACAAATTGTGATACAAATCAAGATACTGTGCCTAATTATGATGCTTAAGTACATTTATTTTAATTTTAAAACAAAATTCATTGTACTGAATCTTCTTCATCAGTTTCTGGTAATAACATTTCGAGAAATTAAAATAAAACCAAATTCCAAAAATCAAATGTTCTGCGAAATTGTACATTTCTCAGAAATATTCCGTTGGAGCGCTTTCAAACACTAGTACTGCAATTTAAACTAAAACCGTTGGCGGAACAAATGGAATTGAAACTATTACATTTGGAACTAAAGAGTGAAAGTAGTTTTTGACACACTGTTATGAAAGTGCATGCACGTTGGTCATCGTTTAATTTAAAATTTTAATTTTTAAGCACTCAGGTGTGAATTTACTAATTAGTTTTTCATTTTCAGTCGCACACAAAAGGAGCATATATTTTTCAGCAATGAAGCCATTTTAAACACAAATTTATTTCTGAGTATTCTCGTATGACCTAAATATGAGCAAGGCTAACTATACGCCTGCCTGCAATACTCATATCCTTCCGATGAAATGTTCTGCAGTATGCACTGACCAATAATAAACACATCGATTGGTCGCATTGAGCTAATTAAGAATAAATTATGAACAAGGACCTTCCATGGTTTTTATACCATACAACTTAACTACAAAATGAAAGTTAAACAAAAAAAAAAAAAAAAAAAATAAACCATGTAAACTTTCCACAATTTTTGGTTGCAGGGTATAAAAATGTAGATTGGAAAAAAATCAAAATACAGGAATGCACTCCATATTGAATCCTTGTGAGCAAAAGAAAGGGGGGGGGCACATACAATAAAATAAATATGTACAAAGTGGTAAAAATACGCACAATACTAAATTAAGGAGAAGTATAGAACCCTGTACCCCCCCCCCCCTACACACATACACAAACAGTAGACTAAGAAAACAATGGCAAAAAAATCCAATTGTAAAACAATTTTCAAAGGCGAAATTATTATGTCGCTTTATGTCATTTTTTGCGTAAACAAATTTCAACGTAGTCAAGCATTGACTGCCAGCAGCGAATGAAAACTTCAGCTCAAAAAAAAAAGAAAAAGAGAAGGGAATATGGCACTACAAAACATACCAAATTCTCTACATCAGAAGCTTCTGCATGTCGAACGTTGTCGTTCAAGAAATGTCAAAAAAAATAGAAGAGGCACGACATGTTGCGGCATCAAATTTATGCGCCCCAAACACTTCAATTGCTTGAAGTGAACGACAAATCATTCGCATGAAGCTCTGCTTAAGAAGTAAATTGCAGGAGGTACATGTGGAGAATAAAGCTTCGAAGGGGCTGTCTGATGTGCGTAAAATTGACATTTCAAAGGCACGTTATGCAAACACACACATCCTATATAATATATACATATATATATATATATATATATATATATATATATATATATATATATATATATATATATATATATATATATATATATATATATATATATATATATATATATATATATCTCTCTCTCTCTCTCTCTCTCTCTCTCTCTCTCTCTCTCTCTCTCTCTCTCTCTCTCTCTCTCTCTCTCTCTCTCTCTCTCTCTCTCTCTCTCTCTCTCTCGCGCGCGCGCGCGCGCTCTCTCTCTCTCTCTCTCTCTCTCTCTCTCTCTCTCTCTCTCTCTCTCTCTCTCTCTCATATATATATATATATATATATATCTCTCTCTCTCTCTCTCTCTCTCTCTCTCTCTCTCTCTCTCTCTCTCTCTCTCTCTCTCTCTCTCTCTCTCTCTCTCTCTCTCTCTCTCTCTCTCTCTCATATATATATATATATATATATATATATATATATATATATATATATATATATATATATATATATATATATATATATATATATATATATATATATATATATATATATATATATATATATATATATATATATATATATATATATATATATATATATATATATATATAAAAAAAAAAATATATATATATATATATATATATATATATATATATATATATATATATATATATGCAAGGTCGTAGCTATGGGGGAGGCAGTCAGGAGTATTGTTTACCCACTACATGATGGCCTTACATTTTTGATTTTCGAAAATCCACCATAGGTTTTATGCATAAGTTTGGCATTCTTTTGCAAACCAAATCAGATTCGCGAAAAGTTCATAGGATTTCTAGAACTGAAGTACATAAATGAAGGGATTTTGCAGCACCTTGTTCTTCAGACTACGTTTTAATGGATGTGCTACAATGAATGGCAAAATTGTTGATCCACAGAAAATCTTAAAGCAATCATTTAGAAAAAGTTTATATACTCACTACACAAGTCACAGTCTACATTTTGAAAACGGTTCCCGAAATCCGAAACACCATTTTCAACTGCAAACTACATTATTACATTATTATAGAATCGGTTATTCGAAGACAATATGTGGTAAATATCCACTCAAATGTGGAAGTAGAAGCGATTTAATAAAATAAAAAGCAATAGTTGAGGCAAATTTCAACCGATATTTGATTTCTCAACGGTTTTGGATAAAGAAGATTAGATCTTTTATTCTCGTAGCGTTGAAATAGGAACCGTTTCCAGTGCTACAAAAATTTTCGTTTGGCATTTTATTTTTGATTTGGCAACCATTAAAATAAATGAAAATCGCTTAATAAAGCAATAAAACCTGGTTTAGTCAAGTTTTAAAAATATTAACATCAACTTTAAATTGAAAAAAATAGTCGAAATCTGATTTTGGTAAAAACAAGATTGATTTCGGTATTCGTGATTTCTTCTACTGTTGGAAGACGAAAAGATGTTGATGGTCGAAAACATATTTTCTAAGTGTAGAGTTTCATGCTCTTTGGATTGCCATTGAGAAAAATAGAGATTTATGGAATGATTTTCGAGAAAAATCACTTTTTACATCTCCAACATAGTGAAAAAGTGTACACTGATAAAATAAACCAGGATTTTCGTACTTGAATTGGTGAGTACGGATTTTCTAAAACCAAGTGCAAATTCTTGGGTCAAGAACAAAGCTGAAATTTGAAAACAAGCACTCTTCAAGCTCTACGGAGCATGATTTTAAGAAAAAATAGGATTGAGCGCTCAAAAAAATAAGAAGTTTGTTTCGATTTTGTTCTATTTTAAGAAAATTCTAATTTAATTTTATAGCTCTTACGAGGTTTTTAAAATTTTTTTTTTTTTTGTTGGAGGAGACTGGCATCGAACCATGACACATGCTGAAAAAGTGTCATTGTCTTAACTACCTCGGCTAACGGGCACATGGGTACCAATAGATGGACGGGAATAGTGGTAAATGGACTCACAATTCATTGCTCTTCCCATTTACTGTCGGTGCGTGGAAATTGAAGCAGCTGAGAGAGTAAATTTTATTTTGCAGTTCGTTTTTTGTTTTCTCTTACAACTAAGTTCAAGTTAAGTACTTCAAGTAAAAAAAGAGACTTTTTAATATGGTGATTTTCTTTAAATAATTATGTACAGTTTTCGTAAAACTTAGCCACGTCATATCAAAAGCTAACTTTAGAAGCCCCTTTATGAATTCCACTCTACTCCCTTACTTATATTTTGATATATGACAAAAAAAAAAGAAATGACAAAAGGACGTATACACGCATATTTCTTTTCTTTTGCATTGAAAATGGAAAAAATGACAAGGTTTTTTGTTTGCTTTGGTGAAATAACAAAAGCAGTAGCGTACAAAAATATTACATTACTTTACACACGAGCTGCCACGCGTAGCTGCATACACGTAAATGCAAACATTAGCCCCTTCAATACAAATAATATTAAAGCAGTTCTGGTTCGCAGTAAGCAAGTAAGTTAAAGTCTAAAGGATAATGTTTGTCGTTGAGCAATGCGCAGTGCAACTGCCACAGCTAAAATTGCTGCAATAATTTATTTAGTTTTTCATACACTCCATCACGCCTTGAATGGCTGTACAAAGCGCACATCCTTGAGTTGACGCCAGTGGCTCACTGGCATTGTTAAAGGCGCTCATTTCTTTTAGACTTGTCACGGTTTTCTTGCCAGTGTTAGACATTAAAAGTGATGCAATGCAACGTTAGCCAACACTCTTTGCCACTAGACGTCTTCAACGTGAACTACGCCCTAAAGCATGCATCATAAATCACCGAGCACACTACATGTATCATCATTTCACATTTTTTTTTGTTATTTTTTTTTCTTTTCTGTGTAGGACTGCCTTCAACATGCTGCATTCAATTTGTGTTGCATACTGCAAATGGCTACGCATTTCATTTCACTATTCAGCAGTTCATTCCACGACAACAATGGCCAGTAAAAGTGAAAAATGACGTTTACAATCACTGCTTTTTGTATGGATTTTAACCCATTTATATCCAAAACTTTGTCAGTTACTCTATTTTAATCAATCGCATCAGTAAACTAATTTTATATATATGTATATACATATTTCAGATTGAATGCTGAGTGCTGAGAATGCTGAAAAGCTGACCATAAATAACACAGTAAACAGAGGAACTGTTGCGAGGAAATAAGTTTGGCGATACTAAAGAAAAAAATAGAAAAATAGTTTCGCGGCTTACAAAAACAAACTACATTGATACATCTTGACGTGTATTTGAGAGCTCGTACATGTGACAATGCAACTGCTGATCCGCGCCTTTGATTAATATTCCGAATCTTTGTCAAATTCAATATATACAGGGGGTGCCACAGGAATCCATTCCGCTCGAATTCCACTTCAATTTCAATCCACCATGCCACAGACCTCATTTACTCACAATTTGCTTGTAATTGAGCTAGCTAATTGACTAAGTAGGCCTCTAAAATATATTTTGTAAATAAAAAGGCCTATCTTTGCAGATAGGGGGTAGAATTTCTGATTAATTTACATCTAAACAGTTGATAATTTTATATGTTTTAATTAATAAATTAGCATTTTACTAAACCAACTATGATTCCGCTAGTTGAATTTGCCGGTCACAGCCGACAGACAAGCGAATTGCATTTCACTGGTGCCACTCTTTTTAAAAAGATTTTCGAACTTAGTTTTTAGTTCGATTATATGTGGCAACGTCGCCATAGAAATGTCATAAATTAGTAAGAGCGCAGCAAACATTTATTAGCGTCTGCTTGCGAAAATGGGTCCGATGCGTATCTGAGGCGCTTGCGGTCTATCGCCTTCTTCCTGAGTTGCATCTTTGCATTTGTAGCATTATTTGTTTATTTTTCACAATTTTTTTTTCACTTGTTGATTGCAATTCACCGCGATTCATATGTTTTCATTGGGTGTTGCCACTCACATGCCACCGTAAAAGTAGCGCACAGCTGGCAGAGTTACGAGGTTTACTCTTTAGTTTGGCGGGCAATAAATTTAAATTTTTTTTTGCTTGGAAACTACAAAAAAAAATGTCACATAAATGCAACTTTTTTGCAGTTAACTAAATATCGCTGTAAAATATCAATTTTTCAATTGAAAAATATCAATAATAAAGCGGAACTAACACTAGACTAATTTATTCTTCCGTGATGTCTACCCTATGCTGCTAAGTTCGAAATGGTTTGTGAAAATGCTAAAAAAAAATCAAAACGCTCGAAGTTCTGTGGCATGGTGGAATTTTTTTATAGGAATGGTAAAAGCGGAATGGCCATTTCGCTAGTGTTTTCTGTGGCACCCCGGATATATTGTATTTGACAAAGCTACATATATTAGAATTAAATTTAGAATTAAATTACCGGGCATGTGCTGAATTTCGATTTCGATCCAATTACGATAGTATTTCGATTTTTGGTGTTCTAGTCAAAATTTTGACTGAAGACTCCCTCATCCCCATGCGAATCGCTTTCTTACTTTCAAGGTGACTTACTTTTGGCCTCGCTGCTTCTAGGAGGAAGATAAGAATGCGATAGATAAGCGATAACGCCTCCGATAACTGATACCTACTGGAAGATTGGGCTTTTGATTGGTTAAAAGTTGATCCACTTTTTTGCAGCAGTGATGATGCTCACTTCTGTCTCAGTGGCTTTGTCAATAAGCAAAATTGTCGCATTTGGAGCCAAGAAAACTTAATGGTTATGTTTGAGCTATCTACACACCTTAATAAATGCACAGTTTGGTAATCACAGTTTGGTAATCAGTAATCGCGCCATACATCTTCAAAAACGAGCCATGTTGAACGAGCTTTTATTTTCAAAAGTTGAAAATTTGAATATAAACTTCTTTCTGCTACAGTTTAATAGAGTAACACCTTTGGTTTCAACGGAATGACGCAGCATGATGTACTGATGTTCTGGAGCAGTATGCAGTTCGTCAGTTCCCGTGGTGGTCATATGCCCGAAATTATATTCCATCATTAATGCCATAAAATTATCGGCAAAAAACTCATTCCATTTATTTTTACTTGTTTTATTTGTTTGGGTTAACAATATGAGTTTTTCTTAGGAGTAGTCTAATTCCTATCGTAATGATGTTGGACACTATATATGCTTCCATAATATATATATAAGCTGTCTAATGGTAGTTTAAGTTGAAACATTTACGAAATAATAGCAACGCCAGCATTAACAACAAAGCTAGGGAGTTCTGGAATTCTGGTGAAGTTCGTATGTCACTGATAATTCTATTGTACAGTGTACGAACTCACGGTTCGAAACCCACCACGAATGTTTCGCATTTGTGTCTTCACCAGTCACAAACCATTCATCAAATCCAGTTAAAACATATGCAAACTGTTAATCTATCAATCAGTGTGGAGATGGGCAATTAAGCATGGCTACTTAAGCACTTTTGATTTTTGCCCCAGATTATTGAACAAAGATGGATCAACTTGTGTCATAACTTGCGTTAGCATACTCTACATAGATATTTTCTAACGTTCCATTATTATACCATTCACACATAGTATCAGTTTGTCAGAAAGTTTGTAACGCATTAAAGGAGGCATCGTAGACCCCACAATGTATATATATTCTTGATCAGCTCGACGAGTCGAATCGATCTAGCCATGTCCGTCTGTCCGTCTGTCTGTCCGTCTGTATGTTGTTGCGCATTTTTTTGGCACCAAATGTATGCTATCCAGTTGAGAATTTGAACATACACTTATTTCTATTGCAGTTTAATAGAATAATAAGATTGACCCACTGCGCCTATTTTTTTGGGGTAGCCACCATACAAACCAACCGCCCACCTTTGACTTTTTGTATGAAAAACTTTTTTATTGTAGTTAAAATCAACTTAGTAATTAATATGGCAGCTTCTTGTGGACGGACGCATCTCAAATACATTAATGTATGGGACCCGGCCACTTTTTGGTGTAACCCCCATACAAACCTACTGACCTTTTTTGTGTTTTTGTATGATAAACTTCTTTATTAAAGTCAATATTAGATTGAAATGCGATATGGTGGACAGCCCTTTCATACACATATACAAAGGGGCGTGTCCCGCCCACTTTGTAAGGTAGTCCCATACAAACCCATACCTCAATTTTATGCATTTCTATGAAAAACCTCAATACCAACTTGAAATTCAATATGTTGGCATCTTATAGATGGTCGCTTCATACACATCTACTAGTGGGCGTATACCGCCGATGGAGAAATACGATGAATTGTACACTATTGAATGGGACTTACTTACTTTAATATAAATTTTTGAAGCTAAGAAAGAAGAACCTAAAGTAATAGGTACTTATGAGAGACTGCAACTTTTCACACAAATTTGAAGTAGATTTAGTTTCGAATTTTTTTTTTGGCCATAAATGAGTTAACTGCACGTAGCAGAATCATTGTCATCGCTCGAAGGTATATCAATAACAAACGTCACAAACCATAAAGGCGCTTACAGACAAGATACCTGCATACAAAACTTGTTTAGATGTATTTGTGAATTTGTATCTACAAGTATGCTATGTGTGTATATTTAATGCTGATGTTATACCATTTGAATAATGATGGCGCAGCATGCAAACTTATTGTGTGCATGTGTGTGTGTGTGTGTGTGTGTATTTTGTGTGTATTGTGTGTAAATAAAACAGCATTTACTATTTATGCATACGCATACGCTTGTTTGTATCTGTGTGTGTGCCATCAAAAACATATGTGTGCATAAGTAAACAAGAATACTTGAACACCTATGTATCTCATACTTGTCTAACATCTTGCAATTTGCCACATGTGGCACTTGGAGTCGTTTGATTTGTGTATATGTTTTTGCCATGCAATGTGCAACAGTTTCTGATTAATGACATGACATGACTATTATTGTTGTTATGTGCACACAATGACCAATGAACATTGAAGTACATGATTCCGCTCTTAAATTTTGTTAATTTGTTATGACTTTGCATATATATTCTGTATGAATGGATTACTGACATTTGAACTGCTATTAAATCAATGAGAACCATTATTATTTTCGTATTATAACACTTTGAATGTCAAGCGAACTTTAATTATGGCTTTGTCTTAGAAATATGTATAAATTTACTATCAGATTAGATCGTCCAGACAATATCATTTATTATATTTAAATAGACGTACGTACACATGCTGGCTTAATTACATTTGACTTTATTAAGTGAAAACCCAATGATGACTGGAAGCCAAACAAGTTAACTACAACGGCAACGAGGCACACATTTAATTTACACAACTTTTACTACTCATCATACTTAAGTTTGTCGCAAACTATGCTAAAAGTTTTTCAAAAACGCGCAAAGCCAATGGCGACGCCTACACAGAGAGCGGCATACAAACACATTTCGTATGAGTAATAATCATTAATATAAAACTAAATAGATTGAGCAGCAACAGCGCGCAATCTACTCGAACATAGATACATACATATATACTCGTATATATAGAATAGATACAGATACGCACTCCTTTCATGCATAGACACAAAATGTTCATTAGCACACACAAATACACACACACACACACACACACACACTTACGTGGGGATTAATAAGAGTTGAGTAAAGTTGAAAAAACAAACCAAAGGTCGATTTAGAATATTATTATTATTTCATATAAGTATATACAGGGTGCGCTTTGCTACATCTTCGGTATGTCAGCATTGAAGCACACATCTGCCATTTTTTAGTCGATTTTGACAAATGTGCACGATTCTAAAACGTCATACAATACCATTTTATCTATGAGTCAAAACACACCGAAAAAAAGCAACGAAATTTTACCGCTTTACATTGAAAACCATCGTTCAATTGTAAAAACTGTGTGTGCTTAAAATGCGTGAAATTCGAGAGCCTTTAGATAGCACAATTTGTAGTTTGCCGACGAATTTCTTTGAGTACATATTTTGAAGTTCTTGAATCGGTAAGAAAGCGTATTGCTTATAATCCAAACCTATCTTATCGAGGCCTATCTCAGTAGTTAAAAGTGAGTGAACAACTTTAAGGAGGATTGTAAAGAGCAAGATCTTCAACTCTTCCTATACGAAGCGCAACTTACTCAAAGATTGTTGCCAGCGGAAAACCGCGTCGCTTGTAATATGAAAATACTGACAAAAGAAAGATCCGATGCGGTTGCTGATTGTTGAGACAAAATTTTGATGACGGACAATGCTCTTTTTGCACTCTCTGGTAAAGTCAATAAACAAAGCACACACGTCATTCGCAAAACTCCACTGCACGATGATGATATTATAGGTGTTTGGGCGGTAGTGTGTTCAAAAATCTCATTTATAAATACCATTTATCTTCAAAGTTGGAGAGACCGTTGACGGTGCGCGCTATAGTTGGATGTGTGTCCGCTTGAAAAAGGTCTGACAAACTGAAATCATTAACATGTAAGCTAACTTTTGCTGACTTGCTTTAATGGATGGAGTGACACCTTCTGGCTCTATTTGGTTTGCTGATACTACTTATAGTACATACATATACTACAGTAAAACTTCGATTTTGGTAAAGGAGTTAAACTTCCCTTCTATTTTTTAAGCAAATTTGTAGAATTGCCAAATGAAAACGTATTTAATTTCAGGCATCAATCAAAACTATTGTATTTCATATTCATATCTATTTATATCTTAACTAAACTAAACTCATATCAAAAAGTAGAAAATCAGAGCACTTCGAACCTTTATTTCATCACTAAATTGATCGACTGTGCCACTACTCACAACCATGTAAGTGGTTCAGCTACTCTAATATCAAATCAAAAGTATAAAGAAAAATAAGACTTGTGAAGTGTTTTGTGTTCAACTAATCCTTTCGATTGGGCTTGAGACACTCGTAAAAGTTCTTAAAAGTTTGAACTACTCGAAGAATATATAGAAGATAGATTTGATTGTCAATTGATTAGTATTATTCATTTATTTTTGTGTGGCTGCTCTCACCATACTCTATAAATTCTAGATATAAAATGAACATACGTCATTTTCTTACCCACAAATTACTTCTGTGCGAAAAATCATGACGATCCATAGATTCATTGCGTACAAGATTTATTATACTGAATGACACAAACACGCTTACATATTTATTCTCATTATTCGTACAATAGATACTACTCCCGTTTTTTAAATCGAATTTGAAGAAGATCGAATATACAAAAAACTCCCAATGTATTCATTGACTCCGTCCCCGTTATCTCTCTTATATACCTATATATATATATATATATATATATATATATATATATATATATATATATATATATATATATATATATATATATATATATATATATATATACATATATATTCCTTGAAATTTTGTGTTGCCAATGGAATAACGGCAACGGAATCATTCAAAATCTTACAAAAGTGTTTTGAGGACATTTTTCTACCGAGAACGCAAGAATTTGAGTGGCATAAAGCATTCAGTGAGTTTCGTGAAATAGTAGAAAACTTGCCTCATGCAAGTCGTCCATCCACCTCTGTTAACGTCAAAAACATCGAAAAAATGATGGAAATTGTGCTCTAAAAACGTTGTGTTGGCATTAGCAAGAGCGCAAAGATACTAAACATCTCTTGTGAATCGATTCAACACATTTTGGTTCATGTTTTATGTATGTAATGCCGCCATGTCGCCGTCAGACTCATACCAAAAGACCTGAATTTTTTGCATTTTTTGCACATTCCAGCTTGAATGTTTTTGGCCAAATATGAAACAAAAGTCATCGCACAACCACCGTATTCAACAGATTTGGCACCCTGTGACTTTTTTCTGTTTCTGCAACTTAAATATCCACTCCGGGGAACGAGTCATGAAAAAGGGTATCCCGGGTGAAGCTTACAACAAGTGTAGTTTTGAAGGCGATAGTAAAGATTTGTATTATAATGCAGAAAAATGTTGGTTTTTTTTAACCAGTGCGGGTCAATTTTGTGGTATTTACATTATCCCTTAATATCCTTTAATTATAACCATCATTAGACCCACATATGTATCGTTGTTCGCATATTTTCGATAGAAAAATAACCTGTCATTCATCGTTAATTCCTCATGGTAAAGATTTTAGCAGTTTAGATGCATATATATTAATTGGTTTTCTCATTGACTGGCGCCGCAAAAAACAAAAATATAATTTTTATTTTTAAACATGCCGACGATATGATTTTGATGTTGTTATTACTATTTTAATTTCTGCAATAATACAATACGTTTCGGTAGCTATGAACTAACGAAAAGTAGTTAACGAATCGTTAGTGCATTGGTGCTTTGAGCCACCAGTTCAAAATCACAGTGTTATTTAATTAAGCAAGTTTTGTTATCACCCCACAAGATTGTACTCACATACATATCTGAAAATTCAAGCAACCATGCACATACATACGTATGCCTCTTAGTATTTTTAGCGCAAGTTTGCTTTGGGTTTGGCTATAAAATATTGCCTGATAGTGGTGGAATGCTGACTAATTAATCTTAATTAAACTTTTGTTGCTGTTGTTCTAGCAAGTGTCTCGTGTGTGTGTGTGTGTGTGTGTGTGTGTGTGTGTGTGTGTGTGTGTGTGTGTGTGTGTGTGTGTATCTGTGTAAGATAAAGAGTGAAAATGGCGGCGTAAACTTAAAGTTAGCTAGCTTTCTAGCTGCGTGGTTGAGAAACAAAGGCGTGTGCATGCAGCAATAGCAGCTGTTGCTTCGAAACATAAAACATATCCTTGCACACACAGATACATTCACACTCTAAATGTATCTGTTAATGTGTATGTCCATTTCACTTTTAAAACCAAACTTCATAGTTTGTTATGAAGAAAGATCGACAAAAGTAGAAAAAATATGGCGAACAAAAAATAGAAGTTAGTTCTTTGCTAATGACATTTTTACGTGCCGTGACGCAAAACACAGCACTATAATCAACTTTCATTTAATTCATTTCCAACTTTTTTTTTCCCATTTCCAAGCAGTAGTCCAACAATTAGAGATAAAAAAAAAGAAACCCAACTAATTGTCGTTTTATTTGTGCAGTAAAAATATAATTGCGCGCTAATTAAAAAATTTATGCACAAGTGAAGTATAAATTCATATACGCTTCTTTGCTTCCTTTTATGTGTGTCCTGTCAATGAAAAGTTGAAAAGCACGATGTAGTATTTCATATCAAATAAAAAAGACCTCTTGATGTGGTAAAAACCAAGTGACAACAGCCAAGTTGGAACTTGCTAAATTACTGATATGAATTTTGTGACAAAGGATGTTTAATTTTAGTTTGTATTGCTGATACATTCTTAAGTGTTCCCAACTGAACAGATGCAGAATAGAATTCATTAATTTAAAAACCACAAAATGTTCATACAAAAACACAAAAATGGGTAGAAGGTTTGCAAGGGGCTACCCTTAAAGTGGTGCGATCAGGATCTATATGGTGAATTTTGTAAGACACGCAAATTTTACATTTCAGCTTAATTAAGAACAAGAAAAAAATTTCATACAAAAGAAGAAGTGTTTGTTTGGGGCTATCCTTGTAGTGGCCCGATCTGAACCTAGCCGGTGTATTTTAATAGGATTTACGTAAGATACACCAAATTTGACGTTTCTAGCGTAATAAACAACAAAAGCAAACAGACGGTTGTTCGGATGGACATATCTATGTCGGCTCATTTTCCGATGCTGATGAAGGATATATAGACCTATAGGGTCTGTCTGTTTGCATGTTTTTTAGAAAACTTCATCTGAAAAGCGAAAGAAGAGTCTATATATTCAAACTTGAAGTCTTTATCTCTTATAGTCTGGGAGATCTTTTCTTTCAATCAGACGGACGAACGGACGGATGGACAGACGGAGATGTCTGTTTCGATTTAGCTTCCAATGCTGATCAAGAATACATATGTTTTAAGGGGTCTGCCATGCCTCGTTCTGTCTGTTACATATGAACATTTTCACAAACTCAATATGGTATTTTACCCAATGGGTGCAAGGTATTAAAAACAGACTTTTTATTCTTACTAGTTTTCGTCCTGTGCTTGAAATTCAACCGTTATAGCGACAATACAAAATCGTTCAGTATCATTCGAGGATACTGAGAGCGTTAAGTATGACCAACATGTTTAGCTCAATATAAAGTTGACACGTATAAGCACTTCATCAATATTGATTCCACTTCTTTAAGAATTTTACCACCAACGCTATGAAGTCACGGTCTCAACTGCTGTTCGCCAACATCTTGGCAAGTCCGTCTGTTGCTTATTTTTATGGCGTTACTCACTTTGACATATTTGTTTCAATTTTTTACGAAATAGAGAGAGCTGAGAGAGGGTAAGATATCATGTCATTGGCCGATTGTGCTTGGCCGATGTCGTTACCTGGTTTTAGCTATCTTAGAAAAAAAACATTTTTTTTCTCAACTAATATGCTGTATAAAAAAATTAGGTTTTCGAAAGGATTCAAACAAACAAACCAACAAAACAATTCATAACTTATCAAAATTTGAAAAATTTAATAATTTTTAAACGGGTGCACTGATTTTCTTGATCTTGTGCTCGTTGGACTCTTTTGCGGTGATAGGTTCCTCACGAATACCAACACCCCTTGGGGTATGTATTTTCAACACAATATATTTCGGACTGGGGTGATGAATGATTTTAATACGTTTTTGGCTTATTGCACGTCTTTATAAATCGCAGTTATCGGTAAAAACTTCGTTATTACGCTATAATTACTCGTGCTCGTGCAGCTATACTGAGCTGGGCATTCGTCACTTGCGTGGACTACCGTTCACATTGATATAGTGCCATGCTGTGTATGTGTGTGTGTGTGTGTGTGTGTGTGTGTGTGTGTGTGTGTGTGTGTGTGTGTGTGAAAAAGGACGAAGGCATGCAACAAAGCATGATTAGCAGCACAGCCAGGCAACGTGTCGTATACGCATTTATTTGCTGACACTGCACAGTTTTTTGGGACAGCATAATTTGAATGAAGCGCATTTGATGCTCATTAGGTACTTTGGAACAATAGTATCCTGTCGCAGTCACTGTACTACACATACACAATATAAGCTGTTGTCGCTTTTATAGCATTTAAGTCCACTAAACAGCCATAATAATGTGCGCAATTCGCAGGCATTCACATACCTTTGTGCGTATCTGCTCTATACTAACTTCCGCTTACGCTTACTGCACTGCTTGGTGTTAATCGCCATGGTTGGTGTTGTTGTTGTTGTTTTTGTTGTCGACGGCTTTTGTTTAGACCGACCAGCATAATGTGTAGATACTAGTAGGTATGCGTTTAATTATGACGACCGGCATCCGTTGCGCATTTGTATTTGCTCTATAGCAAGTATATTTGCGTGTTGTTGCGTACGTATTATGTACGAGGGACGTTTAAAAAGTGTGAAATATGATAGCTTCTGGGCTGGTTTGTGCTCCTAAATATGATCTTGGGTGCATTCCCAAGATCATATTTAGGAGCACAAACCAGCCCAGAAGCTATCAGAAGCTAAGGCTGCGCCAGGAAAACTAAATTTTCTAACTGTGAGGCCAAAGATTACATCCTTCCTTCCCAATTTTGGTATTGAAATCGATTTGACAACGTGATTAGGGCACCACTCGTAGAGACGTACGAGATGCTCGTAAAATCTATTTTTGGCCGCATCGTCGTTTACTTCAGGTTTTCCAAATTCACATTTCCTGCATCCTGCGACATCTTAGCACTGTTTCTGTATTGCGGTTATGTCAGGCTTGTATTTGCGAAGGCCATCAACCGGCTTGATAATTGGACCTTTGCCATAGGACCTTCTACATTCCAGGTGCATAATCGTAAATCATGATGCATAAAACGTTTGGGCTTGTCATCAAATGACAATCGTATCCGAGGTTTTGTCTTTATCTTTACTGGTAAATGTTGATTTGGGGTCTCGGATAGCAAACGTGCACCAACCCCTAGTTAAGGGGGAGGAGGGGGCGGGGTTTGGTTTGCCTTCGGACAATTTACACACTCCGGAACTGATGTTCAGTGGCTACACAGTGTATACCTGGCCTAATGAACGTTTGTGAGCTACTTAGGCTATTTTCAAAAGAATCGCTTTTGGCCACTTCCAAGTGAATGACAAACAATAAGTTTACCCACTGCTGTGAACTTCTTCAAACGATGGATGCACTCCCCCCTATTAATACAATTCAATAATAAAAATCAAAGCATTGCAATTTATTTCACATATTGTAGTTTGAAACACGTTTCTAACAATGCCATTTTACTCTCTAAAACAAAATCTATGGTTTATAAGTTTAAAATTCTTGAAAACAATTCCTTAATGAAACGAGCGAAAGAACTGTGCAAAATTATTTTCTATGCATTTTCTATTGTGTTATTATTTTGTTTCATATATTGTTTGGATAACCGAGGGTCATGTCAACACTCTTTCATTGCATTTTTTGACAATATTTTTCGACATTTCAATACATTTGATATACTATAAAGGTTCTCTCTCTCTCTTTCTCCAACTCTCACACTCTTTTACTGAATAACATAAGGCGAACAACGCTGCCCTAAAAGTTCGAAAAAAATATCGTTACCGGAAATTTTCACGAGATTTTTTCGAAGAAATCTATGTATAACGCCAGTTACTAACGAATCTTTTTCGTATATAGCATTTCCCACGATTAGTTGCTCAGTTTGTGGCAGTCGAACTTTCGTTTTCGATAATTCGATACAGATATCTATAATGATACATTTTGCGATAGTATTTTGTGTGTGATTTCCATTTTGTTCCAGAAATACAATTTGGTTTTCTTTTTTACTAAGTTATTAAACTCTTTAATCTACATATATATAAAATTCTTTGTCCGCATTCACTGACTGACTGACTGACTGACTGACTGACTGACTGACTCACTGTTCATTGTACAGCCCAAACCATAAGACCTAGGAGGCTGAAATTTTCACACAACATAGATGAGACAATTTTATCGTGCAATAAGACGGCGAAAATTGAATTGCATGGGGGTCAAATTCGGGGTCAAAGTTCACACTGAGAAAAGTGCTTCGTATGAAAATCTTTGTTAGTTTTCGAGCTATCTCAACCAAACTTACAGATTGTGGATGTTACTATATCATATAACTGCCGGGTTACTATATCATATAACTGCCATTGGAACAATCGGGTTCAAATTAACCTTTAGTATGAAACACTTTATTGTTTCTTAAGATATCTCAACCAAACTCACAGATTGTGTATTTATTTTTCATTTCTGCGAGCGAAGCGATGATAGTATTGTATACTTTTCAAACTAAAGGTCGAATTTCGAACACTGGATGAACTCTAACTTTCATAAATAACTCAGATACTTTTACCACGAATTTATAAAACACCCCTCGCACATATACTTGTATATATGATTGTATGCGTGCATGCCATTCTGAACGTTGTATTGTATTCCATTTCCATTGTATTTGAAGCGGAAACAGGATATTATTATTTTTAGAAAATCTCTCGCTCTTTTCTCTTTCGGTACTATACAAAATCTAGTCACGTATTAATTGTAAAGCAAAATAAAGCGTTGAAACGCGAATTCGGCAGCAGCAGCAATGAAGAAATATTCCAGTATAAGGAAGTATGTATAAAGAAGTAACAGTTTCAATTGTATAGCGCTCTTGGATCAGCTTGAAGGATTTTCGCGGCACTTGATGAATGATACGCAAAAAAAGAAAACAGAAAGGTTTTGTCTTTCAATGGACTATGTCAGACCCCGAGGCGTTCAGGTGGTCACAATTCACAGAACGCACTAGGCCAAAAAATTCATTATATGAGTGAGTAGAGTGGCAGCGTTTTCGTGCGTTTGTTAATTAATTACGCGATTCCTGCTCATCCTTTTTTTTTTTTTTTTTTTTTGTTTTTGTTTTATATAACTCAACTTTGATGCCTGGCCAAAATCAATTTATTATGCAGCCAGCCCAACGTTGATAATTATTATTACTATTATTATTATTATTACTTGTTTGCAGTTCATTACACAGTCAAATCGAACTTTTGGCAGCTAATTTATTTGCCAAAATAAAACTGTCCAACTAAGCAAAAAAGTTTTACGTGCGCTAAATAATTACATATTTATGTTTTATCGATTAGGTAACTTGTGAACAAAATAGGTACAAAAGTGACGCTGCAAACTCGATTGCTTATTAAGCACTAATTAGCCAGAAATGCGGCTATAACCCATTACCACAAACGTAGTCTCAGTCCATAATTAGTAAAACTTCAAAAGTTCCAAACCAAAAAGAAAGCCAGTTTCCAATGCTTAATTAAGTGAATTGAAAGCAATTTTCAAAGCATAGTCTACAAAGCGTACTGTTTTAGAGGTGTAGAACTTGTAAAGAATTAAAATACTGAGATTTCATCATTTCAAACTGAAAATTGGCTTCATTAGAAAGATAATTTTATGCCATTAGTGTTTGAATATGATTTCGGGCATGTAGATCGTATGTAGTGGATTCTGGAAGTCCAATTTTCGCCCACTTTTTCAAGCAATGAGTACCGTATCTCGGCAATGGTTCGTACAGATACTCCTCTTCTAGATACTCCAAAGTTGCTGGTTTGTTCACATAAACCTTAATAAACTTAACGCCAGAGAAAATAATCCAATGGCGTTAAATACGATCTTGGTGGCCAATTGCCTGGCCCATTTCGGGAATTAACACTCTGCCAAATGTTTCATTCAGTAAGTTGATTGTCCTGTTGGAAAAATATATCTTTAATATCAATAAACATCCCATTCAATTGGGGCACGAGCTTTACTTTACTTTAGTTTTTACGGTTACTTTCCCGTCGGCTTCATTTTGAAAGAAGTAAGGACCAATGATTCCACCGGCCCATAAACCGCACCAAACAGTGATTTTCTGTATGCGACGACGCAGTCGAGAAAAGCAATAGATTTCGATATGATGAATTTACACTAAAGGTGACGTATTCCCCTTAGCTGCGCTATTTTTAATTTTTTTTTGAGAAAGTCACCACATCGGAATACGTTACCTTATATATAAATCCACATTGGATTGCGAATCGGCAACTTTACTCGTGGGTTGCCTGTTAGCCGAGGTTGTTAAGATGATGCAACTTGTGGAAGCCAGCGTTGTTTGTTTTGTCCTGGTTCGAATGCCAGCTCCTCCACCAGAAATTTTTTTTCTTAATCTGCAAAAATTCAACAAAATTCAATATGAATAAAAAGTATGGCGCGAGGCGAAACTACTACTTTAATTTGATGATTGATTTTGCTGATTGTTTTCTCTGTGTACTCAGTACTTTGCTCTGCAGCAGCAATTGTTTCATTGGTGGGCACAGTACGACGTCTTTGCGTATGCGTATTATGATTTAGACTATACGTGGTGCATAAACATAAACATAGTTTATCGAAGTAATCGTACGAATGAACGATTATGTCAACCGTAAAATTGACGTAGCGCACATTCCCGAACTAAAAGATATAAATTTGCACAATTTGCAAGCGTTGTTCTGACGTTTGTCTTGTCATGATAAAATAGCAAACCTAACTTACAAAAGCGTGGTCAGATCTAATAAATTTATGATAGTTTAATCGCTGCAAATGAAACCTCTAGAAAGAAACACCTTTCATTTGCAAAGAAAACCAAGTATGAGAAATAGCCACAGGGTATGAAGCACGAATAAACTTGAAGCAATTTATTTAAGTAAAATTGCTTGTCAAGCTAGAGTAGCGCAAATAGGAGCAAGAAAAATTTCAGCTCCATATACTCCTATATACACATATAACTATGTACATAGTACTCAATCAAAGACATATAAATTGCCACACTGCCTCGTATTCCACACTCAATTGCTATGCGAGACTGTTGCATTAGTTTGTGCTGAACATGTTTACTCAATTAATTTTTTACACTACAAGAACATATATCCAAGGAACATGTCGAGCATATGCCGAAGGACGAAAAAGCGAACGCAAATTTGCTGTCGAAGTGGTCGAATTGGGAATAATTTCGAAACTGCCCCTAGAAGTATGCACTACAAAGCACTTCAAGCAAGGATTCAAACGAGCACACGAAAAAAAAAACGAAATTTTGGGGGAAAAAGAGAGAAGAAGCAGAGCGACGAAAATGTGTACGGCTAAAAGGAAGCTGTTTGCTGTGCAAATTGTGTAGCGCTATATCCTTGTCTCTATTTCTCTTTTAACATACTTATTCGTATGTGTATGTGTATGTGTGTGTGTGTGTGTGTGTGTGTGTGTGTGTGTGTGTGTGTGTGTGTGTGTGTGTGTGTGTGTGTGTGTGTATGTGTGTTTGTGTTTACCTAAAACTCTCACACTGTGTTTGGATTTGTGTGCATAATTGTTTCTAATCTTATTGAGCAAACAGAAATTTTAACTTTTTTTTTCATTTACCCTTCATATGTAGTAAGGAAAATGAAGTTTTATCTGTTGATTCAATGGTTTATAAAATATAATAATTTTAAGCTAGAGTTTAAAAATTTAGTGAAGTATGTAAAATCTTCTCAATGGTTGTAAAAGTATAGGGTTCGAAGTTCAAAGGAGATGCATGTGGTATCACAACGGGCTGTGTGCTGGGTGGCCTACCCTAACCTATGTAATATCACAATGATAGAAAGAAGAGGGACACATTTCTTAACGTACTTGCATTTTTATTTTGATAATAAATTTTAACTTCGATGAACAGAAAAAATATTTGTTCAATTGTGCGATGATACGAGGACAATTTAATAATTTTTCATCCCATCCAATAGTATTCATCGAAATCCTCAAAACAGGCGTTTGTTTCAGTGCTAACACTCTTCATTCGAAGAAAATTGTTGCAGGGACATTTTTAACATGGCGTCTGCAAGTGTGCATTGGTTTGAGGTGGAGCAGTTTTTTCTACGCCAACTGCGGTCGTTTTTGCTTCAAATCAATATCGAATTTGTTCAACAGCTCTGAACAAAACTCGCCCATAATCATTTTACCCTTTTCAAGGTATTCAAAGTGAATGACACTGCGTGTATCCCAATAGGCTACCGCCATAATCTTCACCTTCTTTGGTGCACGTTCTTTGGTATCTGTTGTTTTGTAATAAATCCATTTTTCAAACAAAATGGAGCAAAAAGTGTACAGATTGCGCTTGAACATCGCCAAACACTACTTTGAAATGATCACTGAAATCACTTTGAAATGATAATGGTTGAGTTTGAGCAAACAAGACACCCATTACCCGAATAGCTTTTTTCTGTCCAACTAATCGTGTAAAATATGATCTACCCCTTCAGTTGAGATGCCTACAGCCTCAGCCAGCCCACGTACTTCCATTCCATGGATTTCATCGCCAGTTTCTGGCCTTCGCTTTTTAACCATTGAAGCTGAATACCATCAGAGTCCCATAATATTTATCAAGCATTTCCTTAGTTTCGACATTGGTTAAAAAGACGGCTTATTTGTTGATATTGTCACCGGCAACACAGCCATCTCAGTAGTGCAGTTTTTTCAAGTGCGTTTTGGCTGTAATTCCATACACCTGGTTGCCATAGAAGAGACCAGGAGCTAATATACACTTGAAAATTCTGACCTTATTTTCAAGAGACAGCTTGTTTCGTGGTGCATTCAACCAAGCCATTTTTGTAACCTTAGACTAAATGATTGTTGCAGCGACGTGTCAAGTCTACCGAAAGTTAGACTTCTGTTCAGGATTAGACCAAGGTATTAGTTTGCCGGCTTGTGATTTTGCACTCTTCCGTTAAGTGAAACACCAGGGCAGTCGCGTTTCCGATTTGTGAATGTGACGTTTGTACATTTGTCGGCATTGATGCACACGTTGCACTTATCAATCTACTTCTGGAATGCGTCCAAGTACTGCTGGAGTGCATTCGTGGCCTGGATAATGCAGCTGCATTTTTTGAGTACCGCAGTGTCGTCGGCATATGTCGCGATTAGCACATCTCCGTCATCTACTGCAGTGATTGCTGTGTGGGTAGACATATCCGCAGTGAAGATGGAGTATAAGGTGGGGCCTAAGACGCTGCCTTGAGGCGCGCCAGCTTCAATTGTTTTGACGGAGGACTTGTATCCATCGGCCGTCACGCAGAAAGTGCGCCCTACGAGAAAACTCTTTACGAGCTGGAACAGCTGTGGAGTTAGGAGGCTCTTGGCTTTGTACAGAAGCCCGAGGTGTCACACCATATCGAAGGCTTGCTGAATGTGCAGGAAAGCAGCGACTGCATACTTTTTCTTTTCCAGGGCCTCTAGCGCAAAATTAACTACTCTATGCAGTTGTTATGGTGTGCCATGCTGCATTCGGAATCCAAATTTTGGTCGCCAAAGTAGCAGCCTCAACTTTGAGCAGTCTGTTGAGGATCAACCTTTCCATCATTTTGCCCAGTGAAGGGAGAAGGCTGATTGAGTTCACCTCTGTTGGCTGTTTTCCTGGCTTCAGGATCATGATAATACTAGCAGACTTCCAGACTTTCGGAAAGTAGCCCGCATGTAAGATGCTGTTGTATATGAGCACTAGGAACCGCATAGCTTGATCTGGTACGATCCGTATGGTTCTGTTGTCGAGAAGGTCCTCACCCGGGGCTTTCTTGGGCGTCAACTTAGACACAAGCTGCTTCAGTTCTGCAAGAGTGACAGGAACAGCAGGCAATGCCTTTTGAAACGGCGTTTCATGTGACTCCGCATCCAGGCGAAAGTGACTCTCATGCGCACAAGCGAGTGGCCTGAAGCGTTGCTTGCAAACACCTCTGCTTTATCCAAGGATGTACGGCACCAGCCTCCTGCCGGGTTCCTTATAGCCGATTTAGGTGAGGCCTGAGGCTTGTACCGTTTTGTAATTTGCCACAGAGAGTAAATTGTGGAGGCATGTGAGCATGTGTTTTTTTTTTTTTTCGTTGTGTGAATAAAGACTTGTAACACTTTCTACGCTCGAAATATTCCATCAGTTTTGATGAAAAAATAAATTGTGCACATCTGCAAATGAAAAACTTTTAAATACTTCGCACGAAATTGTGATTCAACACTTTACCCTACACAAAATATATTTCTAACAATGTATATTCGCTTTGCTGATGGAAACGAAGGAAGCATCCGAGACCCCATAAAGTATATAGTATATTCGTGTTCAGCGCGACTGGATGAGTCGATATAGCCATGCTGGAGGTCCGAATGACTATCCGAGAGAAAAGTACTTCGTCTAAAGAAAACTAAGACAAACTAAAGGGTATTTTAGCTTCGGTTAAACCGTAATTTATTTTATTATTATTATTATTTTTTAACTTGACTTTAGCTCAAGGCATTCAAAGACTGAGTCTGGGTTTAAGCGAGTTTAAGCGAACGAAATTTCAATTTGTGCTAAAAATAGTACAAACAAAGTTGAATCAAATCCTTTAGTTTATTTCAATAGAATGCACTAATTTTAATCTAATCCTTTTCGCTTGCAGCGCTGCGCATCAGGTGCGAATGAAAGTGTAATTAAGGCAGTTGTAAATATTTACACAAACAAACAAACAAACAAAAAAAGGACCAAAATACAAGAAAAAACAATTTTGCTGCTGCACTGAAACTAAAAGCAAAGGATAACGAAATCAAAGCCAAGCGAATTTAAATACTTCAAGCCAAGCGAAACAAAAAATTTAAGCCAAACGATTGCGTCTATTCAAAAGTTACGCAACAATTTTCCAAGTGATTAATTTCGCAATTCAAAGGCAGACAAGAAAGGACCTAGAGCAATCGAGAGTGCAACAATTTTAGCCAATTAAACGTGAAACGAGTTTGCCACAATTCTGAAAATAAAACTATAACAAATAGAGCAACAGCAACAACAAATGCCGCCATGAGTTTCCTCAGCTCTATGCAACAATATGTAACAAGTGGCATTTCCAGTCTTGGTCTTGGCAATCGACGCTTTTCGCTTTCACGTCAGGAATCTAGCGAACAGGAACGTGCTGCTGGCATTGGAGGCAGTACGGGAGGCATAAACTTGGGCTCTGCCTCCGGTGCTGGCATAGTGGGACAACAACAACAACAACAACAACAACAGCAACAACAGCAGCAACAACTGCAACAACAACAACAGCAACAACAACAACAGCTCAGTAATGCGTCCGGCAGCATATACGGCGCACCAGCTGCACCCACAAATATTGTAGGCGTAGGCGTAGGCGTAGGCGGCGGCATCAACGTTGGAGCCGGAGCAAATACCTCGAATAGCAATTATCCTGCAGGCGGTGTTGTAATCGGCAATCCGAATGCGAGTAATCCATTATTGGGTGAGTAAATTGTATGGGAATGTGGCCCAGATACATTGGTGTATCGCAACACATGAAATATGTCGACATTTTGGTGGTGTTATGTGATGCTCGTTTTGGTGTTGTTGTTGCATGTTTGCTTTTGATTTATTTTGTTTTGTTGCTGCTGAAAGAATGTATGAATAAGAGCGTACGAAAAAAAATCGTTATTAAATTCCAGACCGCCGCTGTTGTCTTCGTCCTTGTCGTCCTCCAGGCATCTAAACAATAAAAATGTTTAGCTGTTGGACATAGACGCCATTCTGACGGCTTAATGGCTGTAATTATTTATGATTGATTTTTTTTCTTTATATTTTTTTTTTTTTTGCTTCTTGTTGGCGTCGTATAAATAATTTGCTACATTAAAGCATTTAATTTTTAATTTTACATAAGTGGGGATAATTATTTAGTTGGAAAAATGAAAGAAGCCAACGTTAGCTGAACGTGTTTGAGGTACTTTTAGTTCAATTAGTTCAAGTATATAGCATAAAATTGTGGTTTCCATTCACACACATAGGAGGCACCGTAAGCCGCATAAATTATATATTTTCTTGAGCAGTCGATCTAGCTCTCTGTCCATCTGTCCGCCTGTTAGTTGTTGCAATACTTTTGTGCAGCAACTAAGATTAAGATTATGATATCTGGCTCAAAGCCGGTATTTAACCATTTATGACATGATTTATAGAGTAGTCATATTGATATGTCCACTCGTTAGGGTGGCCCCCATGGAAACCCAAAGCCCACTTTTGTGTTTTTATATGAAAAACATCTCTATTTAAGTCAATACCCGCTTGAAATTCGATATGGTGGATTCATATGGAATTCCACTTTATATACATACATAAATTAAGGGCCTGTTTCGCCTACTTTTTGTGGTGGCCCCCATACAAACTCATCGTCCGCTTTTCTGTTTCTTTTGTATAAAAAAGTTTCTCAATTCAATATCAGCTTGAAATTTAAAATGGTAACCTTTTTATCACATACATCATACTAGCAGGCGTGTTCCGCCCACTTCTTGGGTAGTTGCCAAACAAACCCATCGCACACTTATGTTATTTATTCTTGTTATAGTCACTATCAACTTGAAATTTGAAGTCGTCATTTATAGCATGAATAAATTAATAAAATTATATAAAAAGAAACAAAAAACAAGAAAAAACGTTAACTTCGGTTGAACCGAAGCTCTAATACCATTCACACGAAACTTTAAATAGTATTGTAATACATAAAAGTGGCAGTTTAAATAGGGAGTGGTACACGCTCACTAGTAGATGTGTATGAAGCGATGTAGTAGATGTTTAAGATGCCGCTATATCGAATTTCAAGTTGATATTGACGTTTTCCATACAAATGCATAAAAGTGAACTGTGGGTTTATATGGGACTACCTCAAAAAGTGGGCGGAACACGCCCCTTTGTATATGTATATGAAGCGGTTGTATATTAAAAGCCACAAAATCAAATTACAAGCAAATATTGATCTGAAGAAGAATTTTTTGTATGGAGGCTACCTCAAATAGTCAAAAGTGGACCATAGGTTTGTATGGGAGCTACCCCAAAAAGTGTGCGGGCCACGCCCGTTAGTCTATGTATGTTAAGCGGCTGACCATAAAAAGGCACCACATTGCATTTCAACCTAATATAGACTTTAATAAAGAAGTTTTCTTACAAAAAGTCAAAAGTGGGCAGTAGGTTTGTATGGGAGCTATACCAAATAGTGGGCGTGGCAGGTCAATCTTGATACTCTATTAAACTACAATAAATAGAAGTGTATGTGCAAAATTTCAACTGGATAGCATAAAAATTGGTCCCCAAAAAATGCGCAACAACATACAGACGGACAGACGGACATTGCTAGATCGATTTGTCTCGTCGAGCTGATCAAGAATATATATACTTTATGGGGTCTACAATGGCTCCTTTAATGCGTTACAAACTTTCAGACAAACTGATAATACCATTTCACACTATGTGTGAATGGTATAAAAAACATTTTTAATTATTAAAAATAATAAAAAAGTAACACAAAATAAATTCAAAGCAAAGTGAAAATCTCTCTCTCTCTCTCTCTCTCTCTCTCTCTCTCTCTCTCTCTCTCAGCTTCTGAAGCAAAAACCCAGGGGTTGGGGCCGCTTCAGTCTTCTCATGCGTAATCTGTCGTCATTGCATTTTCACCGCATAAAGGTTGTTGTGAGATTCTGGGCCTGTACAGTACCTAGTATTGCTGAACCTTACAGTTTTCTCCTTGACAATTGCGATCAGTATGTTGCGATGGATAAAGAGCATCATCGAGACTATGCAGCAGTTTTGAGTGAACCCATTGCAGGATATTCACATTAGAGTCGTGCCCAAGAGCTGTATGCTATATATCCACACCGGACATATACTGCAACAGCAGCTTGTTCCTCAAACTCAGCTGGGAACTTAAAAAAAAGAACAATTATAATAAATAAATATATAGTTGGTCTTTTGTAGTTAATTTTGATGAGTTTGAGAGACAACTGATTTCTTTTTAGTTTCTTGTGTGGTTGTCAGCATTTATTATTGAAGCATATCACTCAAAATTTTATGAAAAAAAGCCTTAGTAAGAATTCAAGAAATGGATCTTGAGAAAAATGTTTACGACTTTTGATAAGCCGTATGACAGAAAATCTGTTTACCCATCTCTCTTTCCAAATTTCTTGCAAATCTTCAACACTTATCTTTTAGTTCGGATTTTTATTATTTCTAAAGTAGTCGGAATGACTAACTTCAATGAAATTCATGCTGCTGCAGGTAGCTTCGTCGGGTAGTAAATAAGTAAGATATTTTTCATCTTTAAACTACTATTTGAATACATATGTGAATCATCAAAGGCTCCCTGCTTGTTTTCGGTATCAGCACGCACCTCGCACGCACGCACGCACCTCGTATAGTGTTGTTTCTTGATCTCTTTTGGTTGGTTGGTTGGTTGGTTCTTCGGATTCGGGCTTTTATAATTCTAGTTATTTTAAGCAACTAAGTATGTAAGAGGTTCAGGTATGATTCAGCTTAATATACTAGTTGCATGTCTAATGCTCCAAACATAAGTTAGATACTATGGTTTTAGTTTGGAAGTTTTGTTGTATCACAGCCACTTGTGCGTTAAATCGTTGATATTATGCTGTAGAGTAGACTTATATTTTTCTTGCTGAGAAACCGAGATATCCTATTTCCTTTTCTCTTAATAACTCCTGCATAGTCTCTTGTACACATTTATCTATATTACGCATACGCATTACTCTAATCATTTAAAAATCAATTTTATTACTACAACCAGTATTGCTAAACCACAAAAACTGCAACAGAAAAACAAATTTAACCACCTCAAAATATTCCAATCGCTTACAAAGCCCTTTAAGCTGAAACTAAACTTTTGATTGTTATTTTTTCGAACATTCATTACGCATACGCCACATGTGCCGCACATCGAAGCATATGGAAAAAGTTTCAAACCATGAAAAGTGCAAGAAAATCTACATATGCAGATGCAATGCCTTAACACCTTTTCTTACACACATCCATGGAGATTTTCATCGATTTACAAAGCGCACGAATAAATGCATGGAACATTTGAATGAGCTGGAACTGACATTTACCTGTCAGCGTTGACTGGGACAACTTTGACTGCATTGCAAGTAAAAGGCAACGAAACAGAAATCTTATAAAAATGCCAAAGCCACAACAGCAAAATAGAAAAAAAATATATATATATACAAATATATGCTGAAAAAGTTTTGTGCATGCACAAACTAAAACTCAGATATGCATAAACAAATAACTACAAAACCGCAGAAAAGCAAAAGATTGCACAACAAAATGCCGCAGGCGAAGGACCAAAAGTATCTGTCTACACACATACTTAGTAAATCTATATATTGTATATAAACGCAATCAACATATGCTGCTGCTCCCTCAATAAGTATACATCGACTATACATATATATATATATATATATATATATATATATATATATATATATATTTTGGTCCTTCCAGTCGAGATACTCGTTGCAATGCAAATCTAAAAGTTATGCAAATCCAGAATGACAGCAAGTTGCTGCAATTTGTTTAGGCGTGTGTTGTATGTGTGTCTAGCAAACTTCCGGGCGTTGCACATACGACAAGTAGTTGCATGTACTACAAGCGTATATAGCGCTTAGATAGATACATCGAAGAAAAAATAAATCTTAAATATAAAAAAAAGACTTAACTTCGATGGAACCGAAGCTTAAATACACTTTGAAATTATACATTTTTTACCAACTACTTTTCAATAGTACACAACTTTTCATATTCAGCACACATACCTAAGAATATACGATCAATAGGGTATTTCTACCGATCAACATGCTTCACAGTAAAGTGATCGACATTTTGTCATTCACTTGTTAACGACAACTAACATTTGCCAGTAGACAGAATATATGCGGAGAATGTGTGCCCAATGGATGGCTCTATAAGTCTTTCACAATGACGTAATCTCACCTCAGTATAGCTGCAGAACAAGCACTTTTACTAGTACGTGCAATAATAAAATATTTACTGATAATACATCATTACACGGTGTGATCTAAAAATAACCGAACATTTTTGTTATAAAATAACACAAGCAAGTTTTCCTTTTTGGAAAGAGAAAATAAACGCGCGCTGATAGATCAGACTGATAGATCAGACGCGCTGATTTATCAAAAATTCATTGACTTTTTTGGTCTTGTGAGGTGGTGCATTATAATGCAATAAGAACAGCTGCTTTCCTTTTGGAATATTCAGGCCTAACACGTAGAACTCTCGACCACAAACGATATAAGACTTGTAAATAACATTCTCCATTGACAGTTCGACCTTCTGGCACAAATTCTCTGTGAACTACACCCTTGGAATCATAGATTCTTTACTTCTGAAAACGCAACTATTTTAGGTTTTGGCTCGTCTTTTGACTTCCATTCTGCAGATTGTCGCTTAGATTCTGAATTATATTTAAAACACCATGTTTCATCACCAGCCAGCTATGGTCGAATCAAGAAAATGGAAGACAACGTCACACACTCTTTCTTTTACCCAAATCTTCAGTTAATATTTTGTAGATACAGTACAGTAAGATGAATTTGTTACTTCTGTCAGCATTCTCACATTGAAATTTGCATCGATAGCGATTTTTTCACATATTTTTTTCACAAACTCAGCACAATTAGATGCTTCGGGTTGTCCAGGTATTGGATCATTACATTTCTAACTCTACCTTTCTAACACTGCCAAACATTTAATAGATGGCACTACGTGTTCTATGATTTAAATTAAAAGTTCGGTTAGTTTTAGATCTTACCGTGATTATAAAGATCTTGGGCACATACATTCAGAAAATGTTAAAACGTTTACAATAAAATCGGAACACCCGAGTTCGAAATGTAGGGTACCGAAAACACCCATCCCAAGGTGTACTGGGGCTCGTGGGGGACCTTTAATCGCAGACTTAAGGTCAAGAAAATCGACTGACCCGTTCAAAGGTTATCAATTTTTGAATATGTTGAGTTGGTTTGTTTGTTTATTTGGTTAATTTTTTTTTATTTGATTATTTAATTATTTTCTCATATAACTATTTGATTATTTGATTATTTGATTATCTGATTATCTGATTATCTGACTAACTGTTTAATTGTTAATTTGTTTATTCGTTTATTTGATTATTTTATTATGTGATTATTTGGTAATTTGATTAATTGTTTATTTGTTTATTTGATTATTTGATTATTTCATTATGTGATTATTTGATTATTTGATTGTTTGATTATTTGATTATTTGTTCTACTTTTTTTAAATTTTGAGCAATCTGCATCATTATGATTGGGTTTGGCAGCTATATAAAAAAATACTTAGACAGAAGTACAGACGGACGGACATGAGTACTTAGATAGACTTCGCTCGTAATGCTGATTACAAATATCTATATTTCATGCCTGCTTTAATGCGTTAAAAATTTTGCGTAAAAACTAATGCTACCCATTCGCATTAAATATTAAGCATATTTCAAAAATGTACTATTGTAGGTGTATGCAATGTAAATTTGTTACAAATCGAAGACTTTGCAAAATAAGCTCAAAAAAAAAAAATAAATAAATAAGCTGGTTTTTGATTTACTTTTAACTTCGGCATAGCGTTGTCCTTGTGATGCTGCATTTGAATCGAAATTGAAATTGGCTCATCCATTTGCATGCAACAGCACCACGAATGAGCGGTTTTCCTGTCAGTCTATCTGTCTGTCTGTCTATCTGTCTGTCTGTCTATCTGTCTGTCTGTCTGTCTGTCCATCTGTCTATCTGTTTGTGTTTTACTTTATAGCGCTGCACATACTTGTATAGGTATGTCGTACATATGAGTAACTGAATACATAAACTCGTGCACATGTGCATTTGTAGTATACATATTTGCCTTAGTGCTCGTAAATGGCAACAGTAATATCCTTGTTTGTGGTAACTTTGATGATGACTTTTGCTTGTTTCACTTCTTGTTGCGGTGCTGCTTAAATTTTGTGCAAATTTTCATGCTACACTGCTCGAGTGTCGAACTTAGACATGCACAGACACTTACGGACCAAATGCGCACATTTTGAAACATATATATACTTAGTCTGTCAGATACTCAGATACTCAGATACTTGCAGTCATAGCCGTAGTTTTCTGAAACGTACTAGCAGTTAAAATATTTCATGTACTTTACAAATATAATGCAAGAAAGAGCGAAATAGCTCGAGAAGCCGCAAAGTTGTTAGTTCAGAACGAAAAATGCAAGTGGACTTAAACTGTAACATTTTATTTTTCATTTAGTTTCCACTTGCAACTGTTGGACTTCCTTGCTGCAGTTTGCTTGAAGTACTTAGTTGTAGATACATATGTGTATCTTTATATTTCATATACATTATAATGCATGTCAAGGTTGTGGCTTGCAAAAGTTTTCTCAGTTTTCTCAGTTTTCTCAGTTGTCTCAGTTGCCAGTTTGACTGTCATTTGGCCGCAGCTGTTTTGGCAACTTTGTATTCCTTAGTCCTGCTTTTAAATTGAAGTACATAAAATTAGTTTTTTGTTTATATAAGATAATAAGGACACAACAAAATTTCTTGAAATTTAGATTTTAATTACTGAAAGTGTTTATGATATTATGCCAAAAGTTCTTGTACGTTTATTTAGAGTGAATTATACTCAAATGCAATTCAACAGCGTTTGTAATACTCATTACACAGCATTAAGAGTTAGTGCAGCGAAGATTTTGCATTTGCAAAGAGTACCAACTTAGGTTTTGGCTTTAATTTTATATATTCCAACGTAAGAAGAGATAATTTTAGCCAAGGTTATTGCATCTCTTCCGTTCCGTTCGTACGATAATATTAAGTACTGTACAATCGAGCCAATGATTTACATCGTAAGTTAAAACAGCGCAATTGAACGCGAATAGCAATTAATATCACGTGAAATTTCAAACTTTATCAAAGCGAATGATTGACCCATCATTTTGAAGGTTACCTTCACCGCTAATGGCAAAAAATAAAGAATCCATGCAAAACTGTGTGGGCTCACGCCTCCCATTTAATGGAAAAGACAATTTGTTATATACCAGCAACTATTTGACCGATCGTTATAAAATGATTAGAGTGTTTTACTAGAATTCTGGCTACATTGCGTTCGGAAAAATGCGCGGTAGCACACCCACTACCTAACTCCATCTCTTCCTCCTTCCCACCCTCCCTATACAATAGTAGAACAAAATTTGTTATATCTTAGTGACTATTTGACCGATCGTTGTGAAATTCTTAAAGCTTGTTTCCGATTGTTTAGGAGAAGATTTTTGGCTTTATGACGTTTTGAACAAATTGGTTGCTTAAAATGATAACTTTTGACAACTGATATTTATAACTGTGTTCTAAAATAAAATAGCTTTAATTATTACACACTTTCATTTTGTTGATGCCACATTATTTGACCATTCGGTGGTCGACCTCCATGCATATTATTCCCACGGGCCAATTAGTTCTTTCTTATTGGTATTGAATTGTATAGATTTACTATCTGTACGTATACTATCCGTACTGTATTTAGTCGATTAAATGATCTAAGTTTAAACTTTTAAAGCTGTTGAAGACATAAATCTTAAAAGTAGAACAGAACTTTTCCTGGTGTCATGTTCGAACAAGTTGGCGCCCGAGCAGGGACAGAAGTAAAAAAGATTTAAAATAAAAGTAAAACAAAATAAGTATTTATTGTATTTCATACAAAAAGTGGTGGAAAACATTTAATACTATTTTTATATACCAATATATTTTGTTTATGCGCATGTTTCACCAAACTAGGTCCAAATTTGTATAAGAAAACATTTTTCACCATTTCCTTTTAAGCATAGAGTAAAGGTGTATATTAAGTCTGTGAAATTGTATGCAACAACCAAAATGAGATATGCCACCCACATAAAACTACTTACATATATCAGTCACAAAGTCAAAGCCGATACAGCTATGTTCAACAAATCGTCTTTCCGACAGTCCGACTAAAATGGATGGAACTACAAATTTAGGCTATTTAGACTGACTTAAGATAATTAATATGGAGAGTTCCTGAAATTAGTGTGAAATTCCCATTATAAGGAGTAACCACATATAATCCAATTGCTTCTACTGCAATTGGATTATATGTGCATAATTTTGATACCACTATGGATCAATTCAAGTACGGATATCCGGTTTTTTCTATAGTACTTATTATCAGTTTTGAATAGTATTATCAGTTTGTCTGAAAGTTTGTAACGCATTAAAGGAGCCATCGTAGACCCCATAAAGTATATATATTCTTGATCAGCTCGACGAGACGAATCGATCTAGCCATGTCCGTCTGTCTGTCTGTCCGTCTGTATGTTGTTGCTCATTTTTTGGGAACCAATTTTTATGCTATCCAGTTGAAATTTTGCACATACACTTCTTTTTATTGTAGTTTAATAGAGTAAAAAGATTGACCTGTTACGCCCACTATTTGGGGTAGCTCCCATACAAACCTATGGTCCACTTTTGACTTTTTGTAAGAAAAACTTTTTTATTAAAGTAAATATTAGGTTGAAAGGCGATATGGTGCCTTTTAAGAGACGGCCGCTAAACATACATAGACAATTGGGCGTGGCCCGCCCACTTTTTGAGGTAGCCTCCATACAAAAAATCCTTCTTCAGATCAATATTAGCTTGCAATTTGATTTTGTGGCTTTTAATGGACAACCGCTTCATATACATATACAAAGGGGCGTGTCCCGCCTACTATTTGAGGTAGTCCAATATAAATCCACAGTTCAAATTTATGCATTTGTATGGAAAACGTCAATATCTACTTGAAATTCGATATGACGGCATCTTACACATCTACGACATCGCTTCATTCACATCTACTAGTGAGCGTGTACCACCCCCTATTTAAACCCCCACTTTTATGTATTACAATACTATTTAAAGTTTCGTGTGAATGGTTAACGTTTTTTCTTGTTTCATTATCAAGTCACTTGTACAACGACTTAAATGAATGGCGAGCGCGTGATATGGCCCAAAATGTCAGAGTATCTGCAGCTTTCGTAAAAGGCGTAAGGGCTTTAGAGAGTGTTGCCTTAGAACATTTTTTTTAACTTATCTCTTTTTTTTTGCAATAGTGTGCAAAATGTATATAAATACATACACCTACATATATAGACTATGGCAATGAGATACATTTGCATTTAGTTTTACTTACTTTTTGTACATATTTTTTCATTACGTGTATAAAAAAATTGCATAAGAAAGATATTCCTTCAAAACTTTTGAAGCATACAAATGCATTACTTCGGCCTAAAGATTAATTTGTGTTCTTAACGATGCAATAAGTACTCACTTTGCACTGCGTAATGTCGTCAATATTATTTCCAATTTAAAGTTTATATTTGTAACTTCATATTTTAATTATCCACATTTAGGCTATCCAAAAGTTGTACCACCTCCCGGCACCACGAATTCAGCAAATAGCACACCCATCGGCTCACGGCGGCAATCGCGTGCACTGGAATGCCTTGCACCGCCGCGTACTGGATCCTTTCGCCAACGCAACTCACCGCTGCATCAGCCTGATCCGCCGCCACGTCCACCGTTGGCCTTCTGCAAGCGTCGCCTATCCTGGCCTGAGGTGGATCCACGCTCAAATTCGGGGTAAGTTGTTGCTGCACAAACTTACACAAACTATTTTCAATTATTAATTCACTATATTCACTTGGTAAATGTTTTTTAAACTTGTTTATGAGTGCAGCTGCATGAAATATTTATTTTTAATTTGTTGCACCAAAAAGCCAGCAGCATATTTACTTAGTATAATTAATAAGCAAGTGCATGTGTTTGCATTTACAGAGTTAGGAAAACAATTTGACTGTATTGGAGTGGTTTAAAACCAATTGAAATGCATACATTATATTAGTAAGTAGTACAAAAATAGATTGTACTACTAGCTAACTAGCATAATTGGAAAATACACTTTAAATCATTGCATTTGGTTCGTTTTAAAGTTATAGATTTCATTTGGCTGCTAGTTCTGCCAAATTTTGTCTGGCCTTCTTCATAATTATATAATTAGAAAAGTTTTATACAAAAGTTCTACGTACAGCACGGCAATCATTGGAAAATAATAAGGGCGTTAACTTGAAAGTTTTGGTGCTTCTTTGGTTACTCATAAAACGAAAAAACGAATTCCAAAGAAAAGAAGCTGCAAAAGTTTCTTACACAAACGAGAACTGTGAACTTTAGAATTTCGAAAACGAAAGGTTTTGCATTCTGTCATTAGTTACCTTTTCACTGATAATATTCAAGTATAGCTATATACTACATTCATATATATTATACGTGCATACGGGTATACGGGTATATAAGCGTGTTGAAGCCTGTGCTGCACGCAAACCACGTTTTTTCATTAGCAACATTTTTCGTTGTCTACTTTTGGGCGCTGAGCGTGTTGCATACAACCTAAATCGCCTGATATACTCTATTTAGCATAATTGGATAGTTTTCAAGTACGTTTAGTGCAACGTTAGCAAAGCACTTTATACATTTTCTTCTTACAAATTGCTGACATAAGCAGCTAAAAAGATTTTCCACGAAAACTAATTGCGCGTTTAAATTATGGTTTTCTTTTGATGATACGAGCTTTCAGTGAATGCTTATGCAGGAAATGAGATTTACTATGAACTCTGTATGCTAAAGTTCTTTGAAATTTAAAAAATACTGCAAGGTAAAGTTGAAAAGTAATTTCATTGAATTTATAAAGAGGAATGCACTTAAAAAGTGCAGAATTTTGATTCATTGATTGTATTATTTAGCGACCTGTCTTATGAATTATATATAGGAATTTTAGCTGGCTCAAGTTAATTTAAGGAGACTTTGTAGAACGTTTACGAACGTTTTTTTCATTAGGAATTCCAGCTACCTTAATTGATGTGCACCAAACAGCTCACTCCACATTCAAATTATAGACTCTTTAACCTTTCTACTTCTTTTAGAGTTGATTTCTTTGTTACAATATTAAATTAAATTAAATTATCGCCATGCAAACGGATAGCAGCTAATATGCTTTAAATGACAAATATTATCTCTTTAAAAGTTATAACAAGTGGTTTTGTGTATTAAGGCACAAATTTCGAAACACTGCCAAAATATAACCTCAAATGTCACAATGTTTTAATGCAATCACATTTTTAACATTATAAAGTACAAAGCATTTATATTATTCGATTAAAAAAAAACGAGAGCACATTAAATAGGCCCAGAGGACAAAAATGCTCGCTACAATAATACGCAACAACAATAGAAAAATTAATTATTAAACTACAACAATTATATTGCATTTTAATCTGCCGCATTTTTTCTGTATTATTTAATGGAAGCAATTATATATCTACAAAATTTATATAAATATGTTATGAAAGAAATAAGAATACTAAGATTGAGTTGCACAACTATTTTATACACTGCATAGTAGTGCCGTGTTAGATGTTATTATTGTATAAACGAAAAGTGTGAATGATAATATAGGTATATGTTATATATATCCATTTAGATGGTGCCCGCGACGTTGTACGCAGCCCTCCCTTGTCCCCTGCCACTCCTTCCCCTACCACTCCTTCCTTTGCGCGAAATTGAAACAAAAAACAAAGTTGTTTTTACGGACACTTTTGTTTTTTCTGCATTATTGAAGTGAAACTTCTTTTGGCACGGTGTGAATTGTATTTTTTTAAATGAAAATTGTAACGAAAAAGAGACAACGATAAATGTATGCTGCAAGAGAAAGAGATCAAACGCGTTTCTATATAGTTTCCCTATCCTTTGTCTCCTCTTTTGAGCTATGGTTCGTACGTTCACACTGCTCTATCGTCATATACAATCGTTTTGTTGTTGTTGTTGCTGTACTCTATCGTCATATACGTTCTTGTTGCTGTAGCTGTTGTTGTTATTGTTATTGTGTTTGATGAGAGAGAGAGAGAGAGAGAGAGAGAGAGAGAGAGAATGCAGCCTAGTCAGCAGCAAACGCGCATGGTAGAATATACACATATGTACAAACATTTTCTAATTTATATATATATATATATATATATATATATATATATATATATATATATATATATATATATATATATATATATATATATATATATATATATATATATATATATATATATATATATATATATATATATATATATATATATATATATATATATATATATAAATTAGAAAAATTAATAAAAATAAATAAAATTTCTAAAATAAAGGTAGCCTAAGTTATCTTATTACATCAGCTATCTGCCAGTGAAAGTCCCGTCAAAATCGGTTAATCCATTTCAGAGATTAGCCGGAACAAACAGACAGACAGACAGACAAAAATTGTAAAAAAAATTATTTTGGTATATGTACCATGTGCATTTAGTAAAAAGTGGTTATTTTAATATTACAAACAGACACTCCAATTTTATTTATCCGTATAGATTAAGAAAATAAGGTTTATGAATATTGTATGGAGTCCGAAACCACCCAACCGATTGAGCTTAACTTTCTAAGCAATCTTCTGTATTGGATAGAGAGTATTTCTTTGTTAAATATCTGTAATGCTTAAAGTGGGCGTTGCCACGCCTCTCATATAAAAGAAAAACTAATTTTGTTATATCTTTGACATATCGTTATGAAACTTTTTCAGTGTGGTACTATCGATAATTAAAGGAATATGGTCAATATATCATTTGGGGAAAGTTGAACGGTGACACACGTCCATTGTATAAAAGAGAATCAAATTCATCTTATCTCAGCATCAATTTGATGTAGGAGATTAAGATTTAGTACGTGTGTAAAATGCACCAGAAAAAATAAGATCCACTGGAAAAGTAGGCAATGGCACGCCTCCACATAAAAAAATCTTCATCTATTAACAAATATTTTACCGATCGCTATAAAATCTGTCAAAAATCACAGGAAGATCATAGGTTATATATGATTTGGGTAACATCGGCGGTGTCACGCCCCTTATATAAGAGAAACCAAATTTATCACAACTCAGTATTTACGCTACCGATCACTTATCAAAGTTTTATAGATCAGAAGAAGAACATCGGCTGTAAATCATTCGGAAAATGGTCGGTGTCATGCACCCATAAGATATAAGCAAAATGGAGCTTAGCAACACACGCCGGGTACACTAGTCTAGTTCGCTATATGCACCCAAACGGTTTCAACCATTTGAACTCAAATTTTTATGACAAACTTCCAAGAGTTCAGGAAATTGAATCAGTGAAGTATGGTCGTTATCGGTGGTTATCTAATGTGCATGGAAATATTTCAAATATCGTACTTATATACGTATTAAAGTACGAGTATGCCTTGACTTGTCTCAAAAATAGTTTTATCATATTTATTGTTTTTCCCACAAAGAATGAATCTTACATAAGATGCCAGCGTGCAGGTGATAGTGTGAGACACTTACACACTGAAATTAATCCCCGCAAATGGAAAATATTCATCTTCCTTACTTACTCTTACTTACTCTACTACCGTCTATCGGTCAAGGCCGTAGGAAAGCGCATCATTCGGTGTAGTTTAGTGCGCGCACGGTGTCATTCGCTGGCAAACCGGAGCTTCTTCAGGTCATCATAGACTTGATTTTGCAATCCTAAGTTCGGACGTCCTCTCTAACGTCGTCCATCGATCAAGTTCAGGTTTCCGTTATAAGGCTTTAGAGCTGGAGCTTCGGAGTTCATCCGTATGAGCTGACCAGCCCAGTGCAGTCGCTGGAATTTAATGTGCTAGACTATGTCAACCTCATCATACAGTTCAAACAGCTCGTGGTTCATACAAGTCCTAAAGTCGGGTCCAAAAATCTTACGAAGAATCTTTCTCTCGAACACTCCTAAAGACGCTATATCCGTTGATGTCAGTGTCCATGCTTCTGCGCCATACAGCATGACTGGGATTATCAGTGTCTTATAGATTTTTATCTTCGTAGTTCGAGAGAAGGCTCTACTTCTAATTTGCTTGCTGAGCCCAAAGTAGCAGCGATTGACATGCGTGATTGTTCGTCTGATCTCTCAGCTGACGTTGTTGTTGCTGGTAATTTCTGTTCCCAGATAGATGAAGTTTTCTACAACATTGAAGTTGAAACTCTCCACACTCACAGACCGTTCAAGACGCGCGGAAGTACTTCGACTTGTCCTCGTTCAGAACGCCCTGCTTACTCGCCTTTCGTTGGTACCGTTGATGTCAACATCATCAGCATATGCGAGTAGCATCACTTCCTTATGGAAGAATCTTCTGAGACCGTGGAGCAAGCTAAGTTGGACCAATAATTATAATTTTGACTATCTACCGGTCAATAGTTGCTTCTTACTATATTTACGGACTGATATACTGGGACACATTGGGCCCTCTAATATGTAGTAGTATGAACACTGTGAATTGACAGTAAAATTGGCGAGTTGGGAGCTCGGATTGAACTATTTCACACTGTGAATTGACAGTAAAATTGGCGAGTTGGGTGCTCGGATTGAACTATTTCACCCAAATTTGTATGGGGACTATAAGTGTATGCGGCACCGGAAAAACTAAGATGCACTGGAAGCAGTGTCACACTTACGACGGATAACACTAAAAGGGACGCACAATATGTAGAAGTTTGTATCTGATCTAATAAGACATAAGTACGCATACAAGTGTGCTCATGTTTTATAAAAAACTAAACAAAAATTTAAATACGTATCACATTGTGGCAGTTCTAATTATATAAACAGAATAAAATCTGTATAGGAGTTAACAAAATTCAATTAAATTATTTCGTTGCATTTTCGCGGCTACGTTTGCAGATTATTTACACATTAAGTAATGCAAATATTTGCATTGAGTTTAATTAGATTTCCTGATTAGTAAACAAAACAAATTTAGGGCAAAAAATTAATTTGTGTGCGCTGTCAGCTTTCAATACCAGATACCAAAATCAACAATATAAACAAAATAAAATGCAAATTTAAATAATACTCAACAATACAAATGCTACAAAAGTTGCCGCCTGTCATTTAGAAGTATCTCAAAGTGCACTCATCTTTTTTTTTTTCAAGTAGTTTTTAATAGCGAATGAGATTTCAATGGTAGAGCCAAAAATGAAAAAAGGAAACAATAAATGAAAGGGAAGTACACTACAGTGAAGGATGTTCGACTTCGAGATACGCTGTATCTTTTCTCAGACTTCTTATGTGAAACATACGATTATGTATTTTAATGGTACGATCTGGAAACATGCGGATTATTTTATTAGAATTGATGATTTTCTTATTATCTGACTGGACGGATGGTTAAGTTATCAATTCATATTTCATCATCCGTCTAAACGAATAGAAGAGAATAAAAAAAACCACACAGTAAATTTTAATGTGCACGAACGCAGGCTGCGCCTATATACTTGTTTCTTGTAAGGATTAGCGAAAGATATACTAATTAGAACATCTCAAGCTTAATTAAGAACAAAAACCAAAAAACTGCATACAGAAACTTAAAAATGAAGTTCAAGTTTGTATGAGGTAACTTTTACAGTGGTCGGATCTGGACCTATAAGATATATTTTGTTAGGATTTTCGTTAGATAGACCAAAATTGGTGTTTCTAAAGTTCAAAACCAAACAAACATTGTGTTTAAAACTTAAAATGGGTGCAAGTTTATATGGAGGTTACCTCTTAAAGTTACCTCTTAAAGGTTACCTCTTATATGGAGGTTACCTCTTAAAGTATGGTTGGCATGTTAATTTAATACAGGTTACCTAAAGAGGAAACAAGAGAGTCTAAAAATCCAAACTTGAAATCTCTGTCTCACAGTCTCCAAAATCTTTTCGTTCGAACAGGCAGTCAGACGAACAGACGGACCTGTCTAGCACATCGACACGTCCTCCGATGCTGATCAAGTATATAAATGTACTTTATAGGATCGGCCACGCCTCTTTCTGCATATTACATACATTTGTACAAACTACTTAAATATAGCCTTCTAACCTATGGTTATATGATAAAAAAAAAACAACAAAAATGAGAGCACGTTTGTACGGGTCTCCTTTTTAAAGTGAGCCGAACTAGGCCTATTTGAATTAGGTTTGAATGGCCAACATGGTTAAAGCGCACATTGTCACTTAGGCCAGCATAGGCACCTTGTGATACCATATGTATTTCCTATTTCTACAGCAGCTACTCTGAGAACCACTTTGACAGTGTCAAGAATTTCGAGATCTGTTTTATCTCTTTTTCTGAGATCTCAGTTAAGTTATCCAGGAAGGGACGCCCTAATAACGTCAGCCTCTTCCTACTGTGCGCCGAGCAGTGACATAGCAAGTGCTCGACCGTCTCCTCCTTCTCGGCATTTCCACAGCTTCTGCAGAAGTCCCGAGAGTTTAGCCCTAGCCTTGTGGCATGTCTCCCTATTATGCAGTGGCCTGTGAGGGCTGATCTCTCTTGTGTTAAAGTAGTGCTATTGTTCTTTTGGGAGTATATTTTGGCCAGGTGAGTCTGGAGATTCTACACGTGCCAAGGTTGCACCATCTTATGGTTGCTATACCGATCATTTTTGATGAAATCTGTAGTTTATATGTAGCCATGGATATAGCTACTGTGGCCTTCACCAGTTTTACCCTCTCTGGCCAGTTTGTCACAATTTCCTTCTAAGTTTTGGTGAAGAGGCACCCAGATGAGATGTATAACATAGTGCTCGGTAATCTCGTTAAGAAATTTACGGCACTCCGTTGTGGTTTTAGTGTTGGAGCTGACAGAGTTCAGCGCTTTTAGGGCTGCCTGACTGTCCGAGAAGATAAATACATGCTCTTGTGTATGTGAGTATGACCTTAGGAAGTGCGTTGCTTCCTGAATAGCTAGAATCTCCACCTGATAAACGTTACAATCTAAAGGATTCTCTAAGCCTCAGATCCGGTAAAAATACACCTCCTCCTACCCGACAATCTAGCTTAGAACCGTCTGTAAAGATGTTAATAGCGTTTTCGCTATGGTGAGGAAGATTATCCCATTATAGTATGCTGGGTATTATGACTTCATACTTTTGAACAAAGTTAATGTTTGGTATGCAGTAATACGTATTTGATGGTATATTATCTTGTAATCTTGTATCCTTGAGTGTCCAAAGGAGCTACAATGCGAAGCTGAAGATTCCCTCAGTCTAACGGCTGTAACTATTGCCCTCTCTCTCGCAATGAGATCAAATGGGATCAAATGGAGCATTACGTTTAGTGCATCGTCGGTGTGGTACGTAGAGCTACACTGATACACAGTTCAGCTTTCCTTTGCACCTTATGCATTTGCTCAAGAGTAGAAGCCATTTCTTCTACCTAACTACTGCTTATTTGAATTATTATGTAAAGATAAGACGACAAAACCAAACATCTTAATACAAAAACTAAACAATGGGTGACAGGATATAGTGCGCAGATCTGGTCGTATGTGGTATAATTTATTAGGGCTAACGATAGAAGATATACTAAATTTGGCAAGTCTTCATACAAACACTTAAAAATGGTGTCAGGTCTGTATGGGAGCTACCATTTAAAGTGCTAGTTGCATGTTTATTTAAATACTTTATCTGAATAAGGAAAGGACGAGTCAAAATATCTCCAAGTTTCTATGCAAACAGACGTCCGGACGGACAGACTGACATAGGGACAGACAGACAGACATGTCTATATCGACAGGTCTTCCAATGCTGATCAAGTATACATATATATATAAATTTTAGAGACTCTGCCATGCCTTCTTCTGCCTGTTACATACTTTTGCACAAACTTAATGTATGCTTTTTCCATTTAGCTACAGGGTATAAAAATGCGTTCAATCAAACTGCAAAGAAAGTTCAACAACTTTCAATTTCAACTTGACCGAAAATGTTCAAGACTCAAAATCGAATGCAGAAGCAAAACAAAATGATATAGTGAAAATAAACCAAATCAAGCGAAAGTTTAAAATTAAATACTATTTTTTTCATTTTCCATTCCTGCAAGTTGACTTCATTGTTGATATTTTGTTGTAGAAGGACGAAAGTGCCTTGAACAGTGCATAGAATAAAGAAAAATGAGATGAAAATGAAAATTGCCAACGAAAGTTTCAACAATGATGAATGATGTAGAGCAAGGAACAAAGTCAGCCATTGTCCTTGCTGCAATAGAATAAAAAAAAAAATTAATAAAAAAGAAGAAAATTAAAATGAAAAGAATTTGGAAGCTCACTAAATGCAATGAAGAGCAGCAGAGCACTGGCTGAATGAGTCAATGTCTACCCCTACTGTCGTTTTTATGTCTTTCTGTCTGTCGTCTGTCTGTCGTCTGTCTGTCTGTCGTCTGTCTGTCGTCTCTCTGCCAGTCTGCTCGGCTGACTTTGTCATTATACAAACAAATTATGTGACGACGATTTAGTAGGTTTTTTTTTTTTTTTATAGCAGAGCTCAACTTTTGAACTCACTTTTACAAAGTTTACTTTACTTGGAATCGCTTGGCTTTTCTACACTCGCTACGAGTCGCTAAAATTAAAGTCAACTTTTAGGCGCTGCCGGCGGATTAGACTCGCAAAGGTAGCAGGTCCTTGTCTTGTACGTCCAGTGTGTCCTTTTCGCCATTTATATCGCATAATCCGCTTAGTGATAAAGTCGCTGAGCAAAAGCAAAAACAAAAAAAAACAAAAAAAAATTGTATATATAAATAATGATATTCGCAGCATACGCAAAATTTCACATTCAAAGTTGATGTCGCGGCTCATTGCTTACTTAATTCACACTGCAGGACTTATTTTTCTCTCTCTTGGTTTTGGCTTTTAGATTGAATGCTGTGGCGTGTATAACAGCAACTTTTTGAATAGGCACAGTATAATTTGTATACAACTTTTTCACTTTGTCGGCATTTTTCAAAGTTTTTTATTAGTTTATACCAAATCATTTATTATTTTTCCTACGTTTTGCTACTGAGCTAATAATATACGCAGTTTTATGCTTCATTTACTCTCTTTTCCCTTTCTCTTTTTCTCTATTTGGTCACATTAGTAAAGCATACTTTTAGGTTTGCAACCTTTTTAAAGCTTCAACGCGCTTGCAAATTGAGTAGAAAAACATAGATCGAATACGCTAAATTCAACGAAGTTCTCCTAAAGTTTTTATCTATAACTCATTTTGTGTTAAGAAATATGACATTAAGGGGAAAACTGTTAGTTACACTGAGCTCACACCGGCAGTAAATGAAGTTTGTCCTTGAAGTAATAAATTCCGCTTGAAAATGGGCACTGCCACGCATTTGTAGTACTCAAACTTTATTAATTTTCATACAAAAACCTAATTGTGTGCGCTGAGTTTTTATGGGAGCTACCCCTACAAGTCGGCGAGACAAACCTACTGATGTATATATACGAGTACACTTACATATTTGTGATTGCTAAGATTGACAACGATTTAGTAAGATGTACTATGTTAAATTTCATAATTAAGTTTTTCATACAAAAGTTCAAATGTGGGCGATAAAATTGAATGGGGGCTACACCGAGATATGGCGTGGCACATTGTGTTGGATGCCATATCTGCTTAGAACCAAAATAAGCGTCTATAGCGGAATTCAGTCAATTATATAAAAAATTTATCTAAAAAGAAGTAAGTATGTAGCAGTCGTGTGTTTACCTTTGCAGTCTAAGAAATTTTGTATCATTACAAAAAAAAAAAAAAAAAAAAACATTTTTAATAAATTAATTAATTATAAAGAAAAACAAAACTAAGAATGCACGTTTTCCTTAAAAAGCCGAATTATATACAGGACCTATGCCCATTTTATGAACGTTGTGCGCATGGCATCCACAAAATATAAGATAGGACATCTGTGTATGGTCAAGAAGAATTGAACTGTCCAAGTTTCAAGTTTCTAGCTCTTATATAGTTCCTGAGATCGGTTATCTCACACATCCAAACTGATGCATGGATGCAAATACGGGCTTTGTAGCTTTGGGTACAGTGTATAAAAATGAGTACAAACACACAGACTGACAGTAAGACGGACAGACATACAGACGGACATGTCTAGATCGACTCGTTTCATCGAGCTGACCAAGAATATATAGGGTGTCCTAACAAGAGTGCACAATTTAATATTAAATTTTGTAAAAATTTAACTCCACGCCATTTGAATAGAACAGTCTGTAAAATGTACAGTCTGTATACTCTCTTTGCAATTGTTAATAACTCGAAAGAGTAATGATGAAATAACGGTATTTATGCAAGTTATCTATGTGCATCTATTCTTCTCTCTCTGTGACAAATTCAATTGACAAGTTCTGGAAAAGCGCCGTTATACCAGGTGTGTCGCAAAAGAAAAAGGCACAAAAAAAAACCAGAAAAATGAAATATTTTGCAAAAGTGATTTTTTTTTTATGCAAAATAGTTTCCTTGTGCTTCGATACAGCGTTTTGCACTGTTAATACGCCTTTCGAATGAGTGTTTTAGTACAATGTCCTTGAGAATGCCGGTCGATGCCTTTTGGATGGCTTCAATGTCCTAATAGCGGCGTTCTTTCATCGGCAAATGAAGCTTTCCAAATAGTTAAAAGTCACACGGAGCCAACTCAGACGAGTACAGTGAAGGAAGTAACTTTCCAACGCATGTACCTACCAATAGGTGGCGCCACCAGACACAGCTATTTTTAAAAAAATCAATTTCTTTTGCGACACACCTGATATGTTTTTTTTTTCACTTTGAACAAAATCTTTGCACAACTTGAATAGAACATGTATTTACTTTGAATGTTATCTTTAGCACGTGTACTCATATTTTTCGTTGATCAAACTTTTTTGTTATTTTCGCTCGGCTTTAAATCGCAAGACCTTGGTGGCCAGTAGACATTGGAATTTCGGGAGAGGCTTCGATTGTTTCATGCGCGGTGTGGCGTTCAGATGCATAACATCCAGTTGGGATCACGAGAACTTCGTTATCATGTTCCTGTAACGAATGTCATTCACAGTCACTGCATTTCCGTACACATTTTCAAAGAAGTAGGGCTCAATCAGGCCGCCTGATCAAAATCCGCACCAGGTAGTAGTTCATTGTGGATGCATTTGTTTCTCATGGTGTTTGTGCGCCCCGAATTCGCCCAATTTTTTTGTTGACGAACCCATTCAGTTTAAAATACGCCCCATTGGCGAAGATGATTTGTTTTGGAAAATCGACAGCGTAAGTTTCCTTTATGCGTTTTCTCAATAGTAACACGTTGTTCAATTGTGTGGCACTCCATTTTTAATAATCGAAACAGTCGTGGATGGCAGCAGTCAAATTTCAGAGTTGTTACTTGCACAGAATAAAGATGGTGGCCAATCGTGCACTCTGCTAGGAACACACTGTATGTACATTATGGAGTCTGCGATGTGTGAATGGTATACAAAATTTACACTTAAAATTACTAAAAAATAAAAACAGAATTTTGATTTTGCTTCTTTGTGAATTCGTTTCAACCACCACAAATACTAAAACTTAAAAGAGCAATTTGTCATAATGCTGTGGTCCCACCAAAGCTTTGTAGTTCCACTACAGAAAATTCTGCACCGCACGGTAAAAACATGGAATCTTTTGTACGAATTAGCTTTATGTATCTAATGAGTAAAACTATAAAAGTAATTTCAAAATTAAGTAAAAGCATCATAATATCAATCATCTTAATACATATTCAAATTATTGATTTTTGCTTCACCTTCTTCTTAGGAATTTTGTTCTAAAAGCATCTCTAAATATCTTATAAAACATATTCCTACTATGCGAAAATAATTAGAAAATAATCTGACTGAAATACAAAATGTCTGCGTCCTGCCCTGCCCTGCCCTGCCCTGCCCTGCAATGTCCTGGCAGTAGCAATAAGCGTCATTGAACCCAAATTGAATGTCAGAAGATTTGTTGCTAAATATTTGTGGACAATTAGCGACACAAACAATTTACTTTGAAATGTTTTACGGGCAAATAAAACTGACGTCAAGTGTACGCCGTGTGGTACAGACAGTACGGACACTCTATAACATGGTAGAGCGGCAGACTGACAGAGAAATGGCTGCGGTGCGTAGACATTTTGTAAGACACTTGCAAATTTATAAAATGCAAACAGCAAGGAGCAACGCACAACGCACAACGCACAACAAACAAGGAGCAAGAGGCTGCCGCCATAAAGGGTATTTATCCTCTTTAGTGTTGAAATAGGTATGACACGAATACAATAAAATACTTAAAAATACTGAAGTAGGGCAAAAGCAAAAATGCCAGGCAGTAGATTTTGATTTGTACTTTATGCGATTCTTTGGTGTATTGGAGATACTTTTATATTGAGTGTGTCGATATCTTTCTGTTGCATATGCTCTGTGAAGTATCTAGAGAAATGTTAGAACTACTGCAATACCGAAGTTTGTATACCCTTTGTTTATATATATTCTAAGTAGGAAATGCATATTTTGTTTTGCAAAATTAAAATAGTTCGTTGACATATGTAGGGGCTATGTATCAGTTTCAAATCAATTACACGTACATTCCGTAAGCAGAGTTTCAGCCTTAAAGGTTTTAACTTGAGATACAGATTTCAAAGAAACACACAGACGGGCGGACGGTCGGACGGACGGACAGTCATAGCGTGTTAAACTCTTCTCATTCTGCTGATGAAATATTCCATTGATGTGTTCTGTTTGAAATAGAAACATAGTACATGAAAAGCATGAGTTATCAATAAATATTTAGGGTATTCACACCTAGTTGATGAGAAAATGTAAAAATGGGTAATTTGCAACAACAAAATCTACTGTGAAAAAGTAAGCCAAATTCATTGACCTCTACCCTTGCTTACAAAATTTACCCTAAGATATTAAATTTAAACCGACACAAGGGCTCGATTAGTTTGGTATTTCTTAGACTATTGACTAATTTTCAAACTAAGTTTCTCGGAGAGTAGTCTAAAAGGAACATTCAATCTACATGAATAGATCGTAGACGAACTGCCTCTTCGTAGGAACTGAGATCTATACAGTTTGGTAGTCAGCTAATAAGATTAACAGCAGATTGAAGCAAATTCCGAGGAGGAATGCTAGTAAGGCTCTAATTTCGGAGTTTCACCATTAAAAGTTCCGTCAATAAAACGTTTACGTCAATAAATTCATCATCGTAAACTACACACCATCAAGTTGTATACGGATAGATACTTGACGGAAGACGGTACCGACCTACAGCTTGTAGGCCACACTATTGCGAATCAATGGGAAACACACACAAGTTTGCCAGCTGAGCCTTTTTGTGGCCTCGGAGAACACACTGCATCGGAATTAATACGCAAGGAGACGAAAGAACAACACTGGGCTATGAGCCAAGAATTAAGACAAGCAAAGTTACTTATGCAGATGCTGGATAGTCACTTTATTAATAAGGAGCAACTGAAAAGATTGCAGCCTAGGAAGGTACTAAGATTCATTCAGCACATAGGCTTATGCCAGGTAATCTAACTCAGTAAAACAAAGGATAGATCTTTCTTGATTGCAGTTTTATATGTCCTCACCCACAATAATCAATAATAAGGCTCTATCTTTGCATACCATAAAAACTAAACTCAACCGGAGCACGGTGGCAGCCCAAACCCAAGTCCAACAGCAGTCAATTGAATTCATCTACGCTCAGAGCTACAGCGACTCTTGGGACGACGACAGATATTCGCAGACATTCATCAGGATAAACTACGAGCACCAAAGCAGCGAGAAGACTATGTGCGACTACATCAGGCTGTCGTGTCTCAAATAGTATCCAACACCTCTTATGTAACTGCATTTTGTAGCAAACGCACCTGATTCCCACAGAGCATTTGTGGCACTTACTCGAACGAAGAATACGTCAACACACCATTACCTTCAAAATATGAAAAATGCCTAATAATATAAGATTACAACTGAAAATAATTTGAGGGCTCCATGCCAAGACGTCTTACGGAGGTACTGGTGAGAAAGGGTTATCCTACCCGTTATTAACACATCAGTTTCTTCGGAAAAATAAGCCTGTACGCAGACTTTTGCGGTAGTGCATTTCTCACATGTTGTAGCGTAAAATGAATTAAAACTATAATTTTAAGTATTCAAATGCAACAAAAATATTATTAGTTAAGATAAATTAATAAACTATATAATAAAATAAAGTTTTTGTGATTCCATACATAAAACATTAGCTGAGTTATTTGCGATTAAAGTTAAAATTAAAAAAAAAATTTTCTGGTGTACGCAGACTTTTTTGAGCAAGTGTGTAAAAATATACACATTTTAATAACTATATATCATTGAAATATATTTATAACACATAACCCTACTCAAACTAACAAATATTCATATTTTTTTTTCTCTTGTTCCTCTTCTTTCTTTCGCTTCATATAGCGTACAGGAAACCGATGGTTCATATTTCGAAAATTTCACATCGCTTGGCTGGAAACGTGAAAACCGACGCATGTCAGCGACGCGTGCCGCTGAAGCACGTGCCGAGGCAAATCCCGAGAACGAACGTGATCCGCCAGCGCCCGAGGAATCTATCGATCGGCAGGACGACAAAGAGACGCTCTACGTTGCTGTTTTGCATACAATTGCCAATACAGTGGGTGCACCAGCGCCTGGAGGACAGGTGAGTAAATGTGAATGCGATGTGATGCGATGCGATGCGATGCGATGATGAGTTGAAAAAGGACAGCATAGTGTATAAATAGCTTAATATTAACTAGCTTATGTGCCAACGAGATACTTGCTACTAGAATGTATCTATCGTGCTAGTATGTATGTGTATAGAATTCGCATGTGAAAAGCGTTCGAGTGGCAAAACTGTTGCCGCCTGTTGGTAATGATGATGATGTTGATGTTGATGAGGTTTGTTGCTGCGGGCACTTGTTACCCAAGTTAATGCTTTAGAAATGTTATCTCTGCACACAGAAGTATGGCTTACCTTTTGGTCTCTGGTGATGTTGCTGCTGCTGCTCAAATCTAAAATGTTTGCATAAAATATTTGATTAATTGGCTCGTGCAGAAAATATGATGAGTAATAGTTTGCTAAGCGGCAACAAACCTTTCCAGATATTTGGTAAATTAAGCAAATGACTGCGGGGCAGTTGGGCGCTTGAAGGAATTAACCAGTGTGTATAGTAAGGATAAGCTTGTTGAATTGTTTCGAAACTATAACTTCGTGTTTTAATAATTAATTTGTAGCTATATATTTACGAAAAGGAAACTCAAACTAAACTAAAGTTAAATGCTTATAAAATGTTTTTAAATATTTAAAAACTAGGCAAAGAAACTTTAATGAAATTGAAACTAATGCCAATCCGTAAAAATAGAAAGCGTTTTGAGTATGCACTAAATTAATCAACTTGTAGAATTTGATTTTTTTTTTTTTCAATATTTACACAAGCTTTCATTCCTTTAGCCAATTTAGAGCATGCTTGGATCCATTACAACCAGGACGACTCCCCGCTCGACTCGTTTTTCAATTATCGTTTTTAATTTAACAGTAGAAATTATTTGAGAAAATGAAATGAGAAGACGTTGTGGATTTCTAATGAAGTCGAGGGCGAGGGTTGCAAATAAAATGAAATTGCAGCGAGAAAATATTGTATCTACATTATATAAAAGCAAGCGAAGCCAAGCGCTTCAAAGCAGCTTGATTTGAAATAAATATTATATAAAGGGTTTTCCAATAGAGACTTGCATTTAAGTTTTTTCGACTTTGGGGTGATCTGCTAGGTTTTGCCAGGCTAGGCAAATTCATTCCCTATTAAATTATACTTTGTTGAGAAAAATCAATTCCATAGTTTTTCCAGAAAATTTCAAAGGTAAAAAGGTCACCGGTGTACCAGTTATCGTCAGAGCTCCAATTTTCGGTCGTAATATTGTCCCATCATGTACGAGTATAGTGCATAAATTTGAGTACACATATTCACTATTGTATGTTCCTCTACCATTGAGATAATGCACCGTTCGAAGTGCCGAAAATCTGTCATCCGTGAATGCTACATGTGAAAATTAGTCAATTCTGTGGACTTCCCGCCGTTCATAGTAATTAGGTATATCTAGAAGCACTTTGTGATGAGTGTTGCATAAATATCTTGGCATACACAATTACAAGATCAAACTAACTCAAAATCTAAAGATCTAATGCTTGAAGCGCTGAAACTACTCCTTTTGAGCTCTGCAAAAGTTTGAAGAAAATCCTGAATTTTATCGAAAAATTATCATCAGGGATAAAGCAAATTTTTTTGCTTAGAGGTTCTGTCAATAAGCAAAATATGCATTATTGTACGAGGGCTGCTATTTATATTTCGGGAACTGGCAACACTAATGTCAAAAGCTAAAATCTGGCAACACCATAATAAAGTTTGAAATTTTTTGGCACAAACGTACTCACAAAGTTTTGTTGTATAATTGCTATTTGTTTTGTTTACAGTGAGTTAAGAAAAGCAATTTGGGCAAAAAATGGAAATTTCAAGAAAAGATTTTCGTTGGATTATTTTTCACAACTTTCAACGTGGATTATCTCAACAAGAATGTGTCAATGAACTCAGTTCTTTAATGGCGATAAAGCACCATCAAAAACCACAGCATATCGCTGGTATAGTGAATTCAATCGTGGTCGTAGTTCGGTCGCCGACGAATTCCGTGAAGGTCGTCCAAAATCGAAGGTGAACTGATAATGCAAGATCGTCATGTGACATATCGTGAGATAGAGGCATCCTTGCACATTAGTTCCACTTCAATACATTCGATTTTGCATGAGCACTTAGCTGGATAAAATATTTGCTCTTGTTGGATACCCCCCCCCCCCCCCCATTTGTATGCTGGAAGTCTCCAACAGACTCCATTGCATCCACCGCGTAGAGTGGATTTCATGCCGGAATTCTGATTGGACCACATTTTTTCGTCGTTGAAAATGATCACCATGTTACGACTAATGAAGTTCGTTGTCGTCTCATGTTCGAAGTCTGTTTTTCTCCAGAATTGAATGAACTTGAAATCAGTGTTACCAACAGATGGCGCCACATGCCACACAGCTGGTCTATTGAAGTGAAAGTTCGGTAATCGTAAAATTTTCGAAAAACGGTTCGGTCGAATGGTCACCTTGCAAATGCGATTTAACATCGTTGGATTTCTTTTTATGGGGTTACGTCAAGTCGTTGATTTATGCCAGCAAGCCAACAACATTGGAGGAGCTCAGGACGATCTGTGGAAGAGTAGTGAAAAATTAACTCCAAAAGTTACCAATTTCCAAACATAAATGTAATAAATTTCTCAAATGTTTCGTATGTGCTTATTGAAAACCCCTTTATGTATGAGTTTATAGGAGCAATAGGACGCTGTAGATAAAAATGCAGCTGTGTGTTATGATTGAATTGTAACTTCACAGCAAGGACACCAGTCCATGAAATTACACTATGTAGCTAAACAACAGGCAAAGAAATAAGTCATTATGACGCGCTGTCATCTAAGCTGAAATTATAGTTAGTTATGAGTAAATTATCATAGCATAGTAATTGAAGGCACACAAATGCAGTTGACAGTGACGATGATGCTGACGATGAAACCCCCGCAGGCATTTAAAGCTGCCACGCGCATTTTATTACCTTTTAATGAAATACAATTACAATATAGAAAATGCTAGTATAAAACAATAAAGAACGCTAACAGAATTGAGTGTGCCTGACTATGAGATACGCTGTTCTAAGTCTATGAAAACCATTGATTGGAATGAATGTTATATGCTATAGTAGTGTAAACTGAGCCCATAAGAAATATATTAATGAAAATTGTTATTTTGGTTTTCGTATAGACGTAGGAACTGCTTTTTTACCATGCCTCTAAATTGCATTAAAATTAGTTGATTAGAAGGCGCCACAGATGCGCACAAAGTTTGCTATATATTCGCCTACTTAGCACTGCAAATTTACATGTATATTTATTCAACGTGTTTATAATTATATAATTGTTGAAATTATATAAATAGCATTCTCGTGCTCACTTGTATGAACTGTTTCTATGTCTGTTTGACATAAAGATCTCAATTGTCATCGTTTTCAAAAATGAAAGCGCATGTTTAATCAGCCATGCTGCCGGAAATCATATGAAAGTTAGCCAAAGTCTGGTCAGTATGGATTTTCTTAAATGAAGTACAAAATACTTGATTCAAGAACGGTTTACATCTATCCCGAAATACCTAATTCTCTTAAAGCTCGAGTGAGCTTGATTTCAAGCCAAATTCATTATTAGTTTAAGAAGAAACAGAATTGATTTGATTCGAATATGTTCGAAATTCTATTTTTAGGATAAATGTAGAATAATTTTGTTGCATTTAAGCAGTTCATAAAAATGTTCTTTGGTTGAGGAAACTGGTATTCGAACCATGACCACCGGTGCTGAGGGCAAAGTCTTACCAGCTTAGCTACTTCAGCTAACAGGCACCCAACACAACGACTTGCCAAATCACAAGCAACGGCTTTTCTCATTGACGGTCGATGCAAAAACAGCAATGTTTGCTGCAGCTTTGTGTACGAATCGAAATTAAAATTTGAAGCTCACTTTAGGCCAAACTCAAGAATTTTCTTACTTTATAGGCCGATTTGCTGTTCACAAGTAGAGCAACAATCGAACCGAAATAGAATAGAAGTTCCTGAAGTTCTGTAAATTTGTTTTTATTTTAATGAAACGAAATACACAACTGTAGAAATAATGGTTTTTAACTCGGTGAACTTGTTTCATTAAAATCACTTGCAGGGAATGGACAGTATTTGATAATTTCGAGACATATTACCAACTTGTTACCAACTTCACGCTGCTGTAGCAATCAAACGGCTTCCAGCTTCTTCTTCATTTCTTCACAATATTGTCCACCATATTCCCCAGACTTAAAGCCAATGGATTTTTCCATATGGTCCATTCTGGAGGCCAAAGTAACAACTAAAAAATATGAGATGGTCAGCGCGTTTTAGCCGAGAAAGGGATAAAATACCATCGTACCACATTCCGGCAGCGTGTGTAGCCTTCCCGGACAAACTCGTTACTATTATTCGCGCTAAAGTTGGCTGCATCGAACAATAACATAAATAAAAGAAATAAAGATTGACAAAATTACAACATTTTTAATTGGTAACACTTCGAATGCCAACCTCTGTAATGGTCTGCTCTCAGTGAGATAAATATAAAGCATCTGTCCGTGACAGACCACTCAATTTAATCAACCATGTACACAATTTTCATTTAAAAATACTAGTGCTTATAATTCGAAAACGGTTTATGCTTCGATTCGTTAAAGTTCTGTCGCTACGAGCACTTTTTTAATCATTTATTTTTATATATTTTTTTAATTTATTTATATTTTTTGGTGTTTGAATTTGTTCGTATTGTTTGTTTTTGAAAATTTGGCAAGGCTATGATCAGCACGTCGACACTACATCTCAGTTGGTCGGTTTGTGACCCACAACGCTGTGGTGGATTTCTTTTAACGTGAAATAAAAAAGAGCAAGAAAAAACATAAATGAGAAATGAAATAGAGCGTTGAAATAGAACGTCAACCTTTAGTATGAATTCACCATGGTCTAGGTTTAGTTGCAAAATCGTTTAATGTGCCACAGCTCGTAGCAACGTTGTTATTAGACCAGACCATCGATTCTCCTTGGTAGTTAGATATATAACTATTGCCGCATTACACACGTTTGAACTCGAAGTTGGCACTGTTGTTGATTGGCGATTCGAGATGGACAAAGAATATCGACATATTCAGGTCTGGATTTTGGTCACAAACCTCCCCTAATGCAGCGAATTGAACCTTTATGGATCACTCTGCTCACCGAATCTATAGGCCTTGATTCAACTGGTAGGTATGTACCCGAAACTTATCCTCCTTGCAACTTTTCAGTAGCTTTATGTAACGATACACCTCCATGAACATAACTTGTGTCCAGCCTAATAAATAAAGCTCTCCAATTGCTTGTTGCATTTCAATAAGATTTGCGCTGGGTGTATTTATGTGCTGGACTTTAAATTACTCGAGCTGCTTGCTTTTGACAATGCCAGACAAAAATATGGGTGCGTTCAGCTGAACTAATCGCTGACTGTTTAATGACTATAAGTGATGTGCGAATCCACCACTTTTGAGATACGGATCCGACTCTACGTAAATTCAAGTATGTTAGCAGGAATCCGGTGTGGAAAAAAGAAAAAGCAATTTTTAAATAATACGAGGGGTACTATTTATATTTCGGGAATAGCAAATAATAACAAACATTTTTATATGAAAATGGCTTTATTGTTTTTCAAAATATTCCCCTTGATGATCAATACACTTTTGCATTCGTTCAAACCATTTGTCATAGCAGTTTTTTCATTCCTCTTGAGACACCTCCAAAACATGGTTTTTGAACGCTTCAACTGCTTCTTCGACGCTCGTAAATCGTTGACTGCGCAGTTTACCTTTGATACTCGGGAACAAGAAGAAGTCATTGGGTGCCAAACCAGGTTTGTACGGAGAATGAGTCATTAATTCGATGTTATGACTGCTCAAAAATGCACTTGTTTGACGAGATGTGTGAGAGCTCGCATTGTCATGATGGCGAATGATTCGTCTTTGGCGGTTGGTTTTACGAATTTCTCCGAAGACTTCCAGCAAACAAATGGTCGTGTACCACTCAGAATTTACCGTCCTACGTTGCTCAAGCGGAACAGTGGCCCCATGACCCATTTGTAGCACCACGGTCGAACTTTTTAATCATTTCCTTACACCAATCGACGCGAGCCTTTTTTTGAGCGATTGATAAATTATGGGGTATCCAACAAGAGCAAATATTTTATCCAGCTAAGTGCTCATGCAAAATCGAATGTATTAAAGTGGAACTAATGTGCAAGGATGCCTCTATCTCACGATATGTCACATGACGATCTTGCATTATCAGTTCACCTTCGATTATGGACGACCTTCACGGAATTCGTCGGCGACCGAACTACGACCACGATTGAATTCACTATACCAGCGATATGCTGTGTTTTTTGATGGTGCTTTATCGCCATACAAAGAACTGAGTTCATTGACACATTCTTGTTGACATAATCCTCGTCGAAAGTTGTGAAAAATAATCCAACGAAAATCTTCTTTTGAAATTTCCATTTTTTGGCCATATGGCTTTTCTTAACTCACTGTAAACAAAAAAAATGCAATTGTAAAACAAAACTGTGTGAGTACGTTTATGCCAAAAAATGTCAAACTTTATTATGGTGTTGCCAGATTTTAGCTTTTGACATTAGTGTTGCCAGTTCCCGAAATATAAATAGCAGCCCTCGTACTTTATTTGACCAAATTATGCGCCACTTCCACTTTACTTAACTCTCTTTATTTATAGTTTATTTTAGAGCTTCTTCATTTACGATTTAAGAAGGCTTACATTTTTATTCAACAATAATTTGTGCAGTTTAAAAATAACTTAAGTTTTTAAATTTAAACAGTCGTGTGTTGAGTGGTGAGTGTTGTGTGGTGAGCATATGTGTTCGCTCATGAATATTTTTATTCATATTTAATTTATTTTTATGCTTTCGGTTACCACTAAAACAAATGCTTACTTAAATACACACTCCCAATAACGCAAGGCCCACATCAATATTTTTCCATTCCACCATCCATCCATTCACTCCAGCAATTTTGCACTCCTCACGTGTGTAACAGAGAAAGTTAATAGAGTATTTCACTCGCATGCGTCTAATCATAGAAGAATGTTTATACAGCCTCACTCGTATCATGTTTGGTTTCATTGCATTGTTCAGATCCGAGTGAAGATTCATTGGATTTGAGTTAAAATTTGTAATCGAATCTGGATTCGAGTCTAATCCTAATCCAGATCCTAATGGTTTCTAATTACTTTTCAGAAGAACAAAAACAGAGCGTTGAAAACTATCAGTATCCTGTCTGCAAAAGTATCTGCTGAAGGCACCCTATTTAAAGAAAAAAGTATAATAAACAGCGTGCATGAAAACCATAAAGTAACTAAAAAACTAGACAATTATCCATGACAACGACAGGTTTTTCTATTTTCTTTTTTTTTGCGTTCTGTTCACATCGAGTTGATTTCTTTTCTTATTTTTATACACGACGTGGAATGAATTTAATCTAAATTAATGGGAAAAATGGTGCAAAGCAAGCGTTGAAAAAAAGGGTATACAGAACCAGCAGCGTTGAAGCATAAAATGAGCAGAGTGTGGATTAAAGTGCAAAAACTCAAAACCTGAGCTATTAAATAAATAATAAATAATCTAGTTGCTTGTTCATTCAAAGTTTAAAGTGTTGCATGAGCGGAGCTGCATAAATAAATTGAATGAATGAAATAAGCAAAAAGTATAAGGACGAAATCGCAAGGATAAATGTAACAGAAAATGAGTAGTAGATTAAGTGCTACAAGTACTGATTTAAAAGTTTCGGAACTTTGTTTCTGCTGTTCGTTAAAATGTTCACTTTGCAATAGTAGGCTTTGATTTGAGTACAAAATTGCTTTCTACAAACTACTATATTAAAAATTATGTTAAGAAAATATGACAAAGTAATTTTGGAAGCCAGTCCAAACATGTTATAAATAATCTGAGTATGTAGATGCACTGAAAGAAAGTCAATAATTTAGAAGAAACAAAATACATTTGTATCCCGTTTAAACTTCCAATCCTAAATTTGGCAATAGTATTTATACGACAAGAACAAGAACAAGCAAAGGCAACTCGCTTTGTAATACTCAAGGCGACTCGTTTCCAGAAGATAAGTATGCGTTAGAAATGCGTTATTCTCATCTCTAGAGAGTGCAGGAAAATCGTTCAGCGATTTACAAAAACAAAATACATTGGTACAATACATTAGCTTTCACTTAAAACTTAATAGCACTTATAATTCATAAATAGTTTTTACATATTCTTCTTCTGTTTTAAATCTGTTCTAAATCAGCTGTTGTATTTTGTAAATGGTGTAGTGCTTGCATCTTTTTCACCGTTAACTGAACTCTCTCGCCGTGTACGTGATTTCGTACATGTGAAAATGAAACAATTTAGCCGCAAGCGATGTTTAAAACTCCACATGTACATTAATTTAGGTTAATAGTAGTTCATAAATAATATTTATTTACTACTAAATAAAATACTACTACAAATTAATTCGAATTTAAAACTAAACTTTAATACTAGTGGCAACTCGCTTTCTTTTAGTCAGTACTATCCGCTTTCTGGGCTCATTTCTTCTCGATGAAAGATAAGAACGCGATAGAAAAGTGTTAGTTCCGACGATATGCAATACCTAATTCAAATATCGCATCCTTATCTTCTGCAACAAAAAATGTTTGCTGGGTAGATATCTAATTTTCTTATGCAATTGATGGTGCTGCCAACTTGTTGCACAACGAATCAAAATTATCGTATTTCAGTGCAGAGTTGTCATATTAACTGGTTAATTTATCTCTGCCAGATAGTTGCAAAAGCGTAAATGGCAGTTTACAACGAGCTGTAATTTATCTGACTATGCATTTCCCGGAAATTTGTGAAAAATGGCACTCGAACTTTTACTTTCATAAAAGTTGCAAAAAACCTTTTTTTTAAGTACTGAAATTATTTGCTCAGACCTTGTAAGGATATACAGAGAGTTGAAAGAAAACGAGCGAGCCAACACCCACAAAGGGTCAGCTTCATGCAATTATTATTAATGTAAAATCGCGTAGCATTAATAAAAAAATCTCTCGATAAGGATTATGACGCGCGTAGACGCATTGAATATTCAAAAGCGGAAATTATGCACTTTATTTATTTTCTTTTTTTCTGCTGCTACTTCTTATTCTGCTACCATTTTTAAAATGGAAAATTCTTTTTATACCCATTTTTGAAGCCATAGAATAAAAGGGTATATTAAGTTTGTGCATATGTATGTAACAGGCAGAAGGTGGCGTGGGAGATCCTATAAAGCATAAATAAGCTTGTTCTGCATGTCAGGCTGTCCGTCTGTTTTAGTAACTTCAACTTTGAATATTTAGACTCTTCTTTTCACTTTTTAGGCAAAGTATATCAAATGAATATAGCAACCCTATTTTAAGGGATATCACCCGAACAAAGTAGTCCTAAACTTATTTAGTTTTAAATTAGGAGTATTTTTCGTCAGTTCTAATAAAAAATCCCACATAGGTTCAGATCATAAAACTAAAGAGTAAATTTATGTTCACAAAAGGAGGTTTAAACAAAGTACAGGGTATCTTAAAGTCGAGCACACTCGACTGCTTCGTTCTTTCTTAATTTTGCTACAATTTATGCAGCAATCAAATTAACTCAGAAACGAACAAAGTTTTATGAAAAAATACAAATATCGTAAGAGAAATATCGTATTATCTAAAACAAAAGAAAACGCTGCATTCAAGTGTAATGGACTACAAGATACTCTGCAGTAGGATTGTTGATAATAATATCAATATATTGATATTCTGAAAGTAGCGATATAATCATATCGAAAATTTAAAATACAAATATCGATATATCGTTGAAATTTTTATTTACATCAAGGACATGATTAACTGGTGAATATTCCACTATGTCATTGTCCAAAATCGCAATAATCCATAGCGCTCTTAGAAGAACTTGAAGTAAATTCTACAAGACTCTGAACAAAGTTAGTAGAATCGATTGGACGGCTATTCAATAAGATACATCATTTTATACTCTTTTTCAAGGCAAATATTTCTATTACTGAAAATGTGATTTAGTTGACAAAAAACCAATAAATTTATTTGATCCAAGTGTATAGTGTACCTAAAAGTAAAAACATTTATTTATGGTGTCACAATTTTCATCTTTAAGAAGTTTCCAAGAAAACGCATTGTTCCTTTTATAGTCTAGCAACATACTTGCATCTTCTCTGAAAACTTTACTTTGGTTGGTACTCACAATTTGAGCGCAGCTTTAAGTATGTTGAGTATGATTCGATTAATGAATAATTATTTCATGAGTATCAAAACCAATGAATGAAACCAAAAAATGTGAGTGGAGGGTTCTTTAAACCAGATCTAGTAGATTATATATTTCGCCCCATTACGTCAGGGTTTTTTCTAACTTCAAAAAACCCAAAAATATCAACCCTAAACCTTCACAGCTCAATAATCTTGAGTTCGATAACCTATAACCCTAAACCCCATAACATTAAAATCTATAACCTCAAAACTTTAACTTTATAATTCCATGCGTCCATCACTTCATACCCTCAAACCCATAAGTTCCATAACCCTAAAGCTAACCCCTAGCCCTATAACCCATCAACATATAAACCCAGTAAACGAAAACCATATAACCGTACAAACCTAAGCCCCCCTAATCCTACAAATCTTAACTGCGACAAAAAAATACTTTGAGGTGGACAGTTAAAAATCCATGACACCACATCCACCTTTAAATTTGTAACCCTATAACTGCATAACCCAATGTAAATATACTTGCACGTAAGACATAAGAAATTTCTGAACAAATGGCGTCAAGATTAAAAGAGAAAAATTGCCTAGCTCCAGGAAGAAGTTTAACTTTTTATTGCGAAAGTGATATTTCGAATTTATGTGTTTTAGGATTGTAAGTTATGGATCTCAAGCTTATTGAACTTAAGGATTGATATTGTTGGGTTTTATAGTTGCAAGCTGTTATTTTAGCGTTGAAAACTACGCGGAGGTTTCGAACTAGGTTTCAGTGATCCAAAAAACACTTGGTTGGGTTTAAGGAACCTTCCACTCACATTTTTTTTTCTTTTCGTGGTCCTGTGATATCCATCAAAAAGTATCGTTTTAATAGTGAAGAAAACTGAAAATCTGAATTTGGATATATTAGACCAAAAATAAGCATATTAGATATAATGGTCTTAAAAGTATGTAAATAGCGCTATATATTCTTATAATATAAACAATTCTAAGCTACACTCACTTAAGTGTTTCAATTTACACATAAACTTGTATATTCCATAAAGATTCGATCTGGATCTGAATAACAATTCATATAAAATTTGGTGTTTCTAGCTTATAAACAAAACACATTTCTTACAAAAAACTAGGAAATGATTGTTGGTTTATGTGAGCGGTTAACATAAAAAGGATGTTGCTGCTTCATTACATATACTCTATCTGAAGTTAGTAGAATCTCGTACATATCAAAATTTGGTGGCTCTAACTCTTATAGACGCCTAGATTTCAGCTAGATTCATACAGACGGATGCTGATGTTAACAATCACTGTGGACGACAGTTCACGCAAGTGACGAAAGCTCAAGAATATACGCTTGAATATTTTTTTTATATTTACTAGTATGTATCACCAAAATAATAGCGAAACACATATAAAGTACAATAAGTAATCTTCTGTCCATTTCACGAGTGTCTTATCAACTTGTAACTGGCTGTTCGCATGCAATCGATTAATATTTGTGTGTGTGCGTACTTCATGTAAAGCCGAAGTGTGTTTGTTTCGTTTCGTGAGTGACGATTCTTTAAGCTTTCTACACCCAATATATGCCACTAATTTTGATAAAATATAGATGCTCTACATCTGCAAATGCAAATGATAAATAAACCGCCAGCCTTTTAATATATATATATATATATATATATATATATATATATATATATATATATATATATATATATATATATATATATATATATATATATATATATATATATATATATATATATATATATATATATATATATATATATGCCACGCCTCTTTTACATTATTCCCATTCACCCTACATACAAAACTAATCGAAGCACGAAAACAAGTAATAGAAAAGTGACATAGAAAGATACATACTCGTAAAAGGAATAAGACCTTCAAGTTAGAGTTAGAGGAACAGTAAAAAAGAAAGCATGATAAATCAATATCAAAGTGATATAGCATTTAAATCGAATAAAATTTGGTGCTGCGCATAAGTACTGTGCGAGTGAGATACAAAATTTATAAAATATAGGGACAGAGCATTTGCCAAATAAGCAAAAGAAAAATTCATAAGGAAATATGGTAATTTGCTTGCTTGCCAGTTTGTTTCTTAACGCTGCAAGGGGTTTTATCCTTGCTGTGATTGTGTGTGTGTGTGTGTACATATAAACTTATATTTGTATGTGATTTCAATATGCTGCTATGACAATATGGAATTTGAGCAGGATATGCCGCATTTTCTGCCCTCCAAACATCGTTCCATTGTACCAAAGAACGACCGAAGGAAGGAACGATGGAACATTCATTTGTTATTATTTGTGTGCAAGCTTATATAAATTTCAAACTAATTAAATTATGCGCAAACACAATAAAAATTCCATTTGATGTGCATGCTACATGCTAATGGAAAGATAATACAAATTGCTTCGCATACAAATATGGTATCTATTGTAGGGAGTTACTTGGCAATGGCATTGAAAACGTTGGATGTGTATAGTAATGAGACTAATGAGGCAATACAATACTATTTTTGAAATGCATATATGAGCAAAATATTTGTCCTGATTGATTTATTTGCGCAGCGTTGTACATTTTGAAAACAAGTTAGCTAAAGTTTTAATAATGAATGAAAATGCTTTTGTAGTTTCTATGATAGAATATTTTTCTATGGAAACTAGAAAATTCTTAACGCAAAGTTTGTAGTTGCTCGAAGGGATTTAAAAAGCTGTTTGAGCTAAGGAGGAGTCCATTACACCTTCACTCTATTACATCTACGTTGTAGATTCATGTATATAAAGTTAGCAGCCCAAGTTGAGAAAATCAAATGTTTGTCAATGTGAACCATTTTAACAGAAACAGCATATTCTGCTAACTTAACATAAAGTTAGCGGACCAATTTTAAATAAAAACATGGCTCTTGAAAAAGAAGGCATCAAAGATTTAAAACAGCAATAATGTTTAATCCCAAAAAAATGTTTGTTGAAAACAACGCCACTCTTGGATTGCCGAATTATTTTCGAGTTAATTTCAATACAATCTAGTTTCTTATTTATTTTCGCAGTTAACTCGAGGTAAACTCGTCACTATGAAACTGACAATGAGTGGGACAAATAGTGATTAGAGTTCGATAGGGTTTAGTATAAGTAGTGCACAAAGAATGTGATTGGTACATCTTAATGATGAAAAGGAAAAAGAAAGTGAAATCCGACTGTCAAATATCAGAGAAAGTATTGCAAAGAGAAAGAAAATCGTCTGCTCGCCTTAGTTTTGACAGTATATATGTATATATCTCGGAGAGACAGAGAATCGTCTGCTTAGAGACACAGTGGGCTACTCACGATCGAAATTGGCAAAATATCCGCAGAGCTACTTATTTGTGGTCAAATGAAGTGAACTCTGACATAAATTAATATTCTTCAATGTTAATCTTCAAGAATGATTCTGTAGTTTCAATATATACAATATCGGTTGTCTGTAAACATTAAAATTCTCTGAAATGGTAGAATGCATATAAAGGTATCTTATCCAGAAATATAACCAACAACGTGGTGTAACAGAGTCCCACAGCCGATTGATACATGTTTCTAAATCACTCAGACACTTACGTACATTACATTTGTACATTGCAACCGTGCGAAACCGGGACCGATCTCTAGTTTCATTAAAACCAATTTATTTTTATAAGGGGTATTTAGAGATTTGGAGGCAAAATCGTATTCTGCGACAACAACGTATATCGAAATGAAGGACACGTCTATATCGACTCATCTTTTGAAGTTTATCTAAAATCTATAGACTTCATTCTGTCTGCCACGCCTCCTTTTAGATGTAACTGTACAAAAATATCTTAGAAAGTCAAAGTTTTCTAGTTGGGAATTTTGCGCAAATATAAGCTCATCTCCCAAATTAGCTCACTTACTAATTCACTCTCAAAAAAAAAAAAAAAAAAAACGGCAAGCAAGAACAAAAATGAAAAAAGATAAATCAAATACAGCAGACTAATCTGCGTATACATTAAAAGACATAGTGCAAGAGAAAGAGTGGAAGAATTTCTGCCTACATCACTTGCTTATGTACTTTATTGATGTTTGCTGCTACAACCGATGTTCTCACTCTTTTCCTTTCACTACTCAAGAGAGCTATTTTGCTATGGTTTATTCTAAACGAATTTCCAAATTCAAAACTTAAATGAATTAAACGATTCATCAACATTTTCTAGATGCTTACACACATTTTGCGTCGTACAAACCATAATTAAATTGATGCAAAATACCATAAACTAATTCGCTTTCAATTTCAAATGCTTTCAGTTCGCGCACTACAAGGATGAAATGTATCTGCATGCACAACGCGCCTTTGGTGTGAATCCGGATCGTCACTATCGACTGTTACATGCCTCCGCTGAGGATAAACAAAAGATAATCGTGCTCTCGGTGGTTGTCATCGAAGCCGATGGACTTGAGGCGAAGGATGCAAATGGTGAGTAATGAACGACGAGCTGACTTCGCAAATACGTACTCCAACAAAACTTTGTAGTTTGCAGTTCTAGTTGTGGCATGCAACAAATTTCTAATTGTTTGCATATTAATTCCTAGCAGCAATGCAAAAGCAAAGGACCTCCGCTCCATTCACTCAATGCAATTGCATCAATTGCTTCGATTCGCATGCAAATGAGAAAAGTTATTTTCAACGCAGTAGTCAATAGTCTAAACGAAGTAACCATCAATGGTATTGAGTGCTGCTTGAATGTATTGAATTTTCATTGCGCTGGGCAAATACAAAGCTCACCATTCAGACTCATTCAGATGCAGTCATCAGTAGAATATAGAATATAGTTTGCTTTTGAATTCCCAGTCTAGAATTCGCTTTCGTATTACAATTTCCAATTTCCAATTGCGCCATGCTGACGTCGACATACGCTTCCGATTTCAGTGTTCGGGGTTGGTTGTTCAATAAATTTGCAATTTAATGTTTCCCATTTTGTTCATCATAGTCAAGTTGAGTCAAGAGCGAGAGATGGAATGCGTTCTTTAGGATGCTTTACTCCACTCATAGCAACGCAATTTCGCATTTTAATGTGCTCAAGGATGTGTAAGGAAGAGCAGGAATAATAACGACAGCAATTGTTGCTTTGCCTTACTTGCGTTACTTTGGAGCGCAGCTGTTGGCACATTGCTTAGTGGGCGTGGCACGCCTTACAACTGCTATTATTTATGCTGAAATCAATGAATGTGTGATTCAATGCTTAAGTGAGTGAGGTGAGCAAAACGCAGCACATACTCGTATGCAGAATTGTTGTCTATGCAAATATATTTGCATGCTTATAGCTTAGAAAAAATAACAAAATAAATACGAATAAGGAACAAAATATTAAATTCGGTAGAAACGAAGCTTCAATAATTTTACTGCACTATCTATTCTCAAACTATTTACGAGTACAGCAAAAACGGGAAAATGTTTTTTCGAAATGATCAGTTAAACAAGAAAACACGTCTACTTTGGTTGAACCGAAACTCGAATGTCATTCCCCAACCATCCACACGAGCACATGAATGCGTGGTCATGCTATAGTTTAATTACGAACGCATAACCAATAATTTATTTCCGTCTGAAACGTTACTTCCGTTAGAAAAGATCTGAGTTACTCAGCATATCGCGCAAAAAGACCTACTATAATACAAGTGGCTAAAGTTTACAGCCTTTGTATACAACTTGAACAAATGAAGCCATAAACTGTATGTGTATTATTTCTCTTTAATATGTTTGAGTCTAAAGATTATACTATAAACAAACGCTAAGTAAATAAATTTCAATACAAATTGCATCTGAATCATATGGAGCTCGTCTCAGCAGTCAGTTCAGCCTTCGCTGGAAGCAGAGACTTAAGCTTGAAGAGCTATAATTCATACAAGTCATGATGAAAACCTTGCTGAACATCAAGAAAGATGACAGAGCTATACTGCTTATTTTAAAAGCACCAACGACATGCTGAACAACTAGACAAAGTAGCATAGTACATTGTGCAAAACTGGAGCTGACAGTATGCTAGCAAGAAAAATTTTGGGCAAAGTAGTCAACAAACTTATTGGTCTGTAAGACGCAACAAAATTCAACGTTTTGTCAGGTTTCAGAATCTATTCATAGTGATATAAGCCATGGAAACACTAAAACGTCACTTACATTTCCGGAGGAGTTTTAGAAACTTCACCGTTTAGCCCGTCGTAAACCAGAACCAAAGCGTGAAGTATTGTCTAAGCCTAAGCCTCATGATAAGCAAGTGATCTCTGGGAGCAGGCTCGAGCAGACATTTACGTTTAGCTAAGATTCAATGTCAGAGAAAATACGTAGAGGGTCACACTAACGGAAGCCAAGCTATGCTTAGATTAAATTACTCAAGGTCTTTTCTTTCTTTTTAATAAAACGGATAACATACTTTGTTCCCGACTATGTCAGACATAATAAAGTGGATGTTCAACTATTCGATTCTGAGCATAGCCAAAGCCGAACAGTAGCAGAGCAGACGTTTGCTTGTTTAGCACAGATACTACGTCACGCTTTGGTTATGATTATGGTTGTAGAGTTAAAACGGAGCGGTAGCTAAAGTGCGAAAGAGACGGACGAGACAAGCACTGTTGAATAATAAGTAAATCGAAAGACTGTTCTGTTTGTTTTGGTCATTTGTCATGACTTTTCAAACGGTTTGCTCGTTACTTATTTCAAACCAAGTAAACAAATTAATGTATATTAGGTTTCGTTTAGAACACCAGAGGTTTTTTTGTGCAGTGCTCAGGCGTTAACATGCAGACTAGCATTACATCTTAATAAACTGAAATGTAGTTTTTGAATAAATTAATAGTATCCTTTCTGATTGTTCGATTATATTTTACATATTTCATCATGTGTAAAGACTACTAAAGTTCGAAATTTTAGCCAAAAATATTATCAAGCTCTTCATACTGACATATTTCTCTTGCGTGTTATGCAAAAATAATTTAAAATATTTAAACTCACGCACTGCCAAACAAAATTTTGCAAATATTTCAAATATTCCAAACAATTCGTAATTGAAAAGTCAGCGAAAAACAAATTTGCACAAAATTAAATTTAAAAGCAAATAATTAGTTGAATTTATGAGCTCAGTGCAGCCTATAAGTGTATAAGTGTATAATAAACACTGACGCTTCTGCTGTTTGGCAGCTGTCCTTTCATTTTTTAATTAAAAATTAAAACGAAATTCACACGACACGCCGCACACAAGGCGCGAAGCGCAACAGGATGCTCCGCTCAGCCATGGGCGCATTAAAATGGTGGTCAGCATTAAAAGTGGCAGTGGGCGTGAAAACTGCAACTGTTTTGGCTGCATGTGCAAGGATATACCCGTATGTAACTACAATATGAACCATAGATACAACTGTATCTATACATGGTTCGTTCTGTTGTGCTTGCTTGTGCTCAATTGTTTGTTAACTTGCGGTTGAACAAAATAATTTATTATATATATGAGCTTTTAAAAGCCTTCCACAAACGTAAACCGATACACACATTTACATGCAAATTGTCGCTAATAGAATGCGTGAACACACACACACACACAGTAACAGTAACAGAGCGCTTCCTGTCAGGATATGCCACAATTAACTGCAAATTAAAGAGCTACAAGTGAAATTGAAAATATGCAAATGTTTGCGTGTTTGCAGTTTTAAAGCGTTCAATTTGCAACATTTTAAGCAGCGAACACGCAAAACGAAAATAGTTGCTAAAATGTTTGAATTACGTATGCAAAGTGAGTGACAACGACTAATTAAATATTAATCATAGACCGCGTGAACAATAAACAAATTGCCAACACAGAGTATATTAACATGGCCATGTATCTTAAATATGTGTGAAAAATATAAGAATTAGAAAATATACTATATAACATAGTTTTCTTAAGATTTTTATTCTAACATTTTCCTTGAAAATGTTATTTAATTGCCACTTTTTGCTACGAGCTGTTGCCCCAGCTGCTGCCCGGCTGCTCTAAGGAGAGTTTATATATTTGAATATTCTTTGCCTTGCTCTGTAGCCTCAACGGCTTTATGTATAGTTTGTTTCATCTTGATTAGAGGAATAAATGAGGTTGCAGTAATAAATGAAAAATTAAAAGAAACCCTCATTTATATATGCTAACGCTATAAAAACTCCCGCTATACTATATAACTATATGTAACTACCGTAATCAATTCGAATCTAACGGTACCTTGTGTGTAAAAAAGCATAAAGCTACAGAGCGTATCAAACACTATAGAGGCAAATGTTTTTCTATTTGTTCGAGTTGAAGCTTAGAGTATGTCCCGGTACCCTATTTTTTCCTAACAGTCCGATTTCTTGTTGTTTGTATAATTTCATCTATTTACATTCGAATTTTTCTTTTATTCATGTTTTTTTATTAAGAAACCATTGTCCACGTGGGCTTCATGTGATTCATTAAAGTCAAGTTCATAAAAATCTATACTAATCCTGCTAATCCTAGTTCTAATAATGTTTATTTATATATTGGTACCTTGAATTAATAATGAGCATTTTTTTTTTTTTAATTTACGAATGAATTGTGCAAAAATATATTATTCCAAGTATTCTCTATTGCTGGCCACAACTATTTCCCATCTTTCTGGCAATTTTCGGATACCAGCTCGGAAGAACGACTCGTTACTTGAGACAGTCCAATCATCCAGCCATTTTTTGCATTGTTCATATGAAGTAAACTTCTGCTGGGACGGACCATGTGTCATCGACCGGAACAAGTAGTAGTCGGAAGGAGCAATGTCTGGAGAATACGGCGTGTTGGGTAGCACTTGCCATTTCAGCGTTTCCAAGTAGGTCTTGACCGGTTTTGCAATATGTGGCCGAGCGTTGTCATGCTGCAAAATCACTTTTTTGTCGTGCCTTTATTCGTATTACGGCCATTTTTGCTTTAGTTCGCGGCCTAAAAACATATATTGAGTCCGATAGCGTTCCCCCGTGTTCGTTTCATTCGCTTTGAGCAGCTCATAGTAGATAACGGCGCGCTGGTCCCACCAAATACAGAGCATAAGCTTCATGCCATGAATATTCGGCTTTGCGAAGGATGTTGATGACTGTCCGATATAGCATGCTCGCCGTATACTTCCACTAAGATTCGATGACCCTAGGCCGCACTTTTCTTCATATTGTTATGATGTTATGAAGAAGAACTTCCCGCAAAAACACTTTATCTGATATGAAATTCGACATGTTCGAGGCAATATTTAGTATTGTTGTTTACGTTTCAAACAAATGACACAAGCTGCCAAAGACGCTCATTGACAATAGGTTTTAGCGGCAAGATATTGGAAATTCGAATATTGATTCATTTACTATAGGCGGCCTCTTGTGCTAAACCCTCAATATTAATTCGAGGTCCCTATATATAATATTATAAATGCGAAATTTTATGAGGATGTTTGTTACTCTTTCACTCAAAAACTACTAAACGGATTTTGATGAAACTTTATAATATTATAGCTTATACTTCAGAATAGAAAGGCTATAATATATAGCGATATACATATAATGCGGCATGGGAAGGGCTTCAACGCGCCGGGTATCAGCTAAAGGTGGCTGGGGAATTGAAGACATGGCCATGGGGCAGGAAAAGTGGAATTTTTCGAAAAAAAAAAACAAAAAGTAAAATTTATAGAAAAAGTGATCTGAAATTATTTATTACTAAAGCTCAGCAAAAACCTGATAAAAAAGTAAAAGCGCTACATTTGAAGGAAGTCTAAATACAAAGTTTAATGTCTCTACTTTTGTACAGTTTATGAGATCTTTTTGGATGGTACTCCACTTTTTGGGGTAGCCCTTAACAAAACTACCGCTCACTTTTGGGTAGTTGTATTCTTGATTTAAGTCAATATCAGATATGATCGTTGTTCAAATAGACTTCCAGGCGGGCAGACGTCTATATCGACTCAGTTTCCAATGCACCGTTTTACCCTATAATATAAGAAAAGTAAGAGTAATTAAACATTTTTTTTTTTTCGTAACACTGTCCGTTCATTAGTCTGTGCGCTAAAAATTAAACTTCTATATATCTGGAACAGCTGGAGTTTGTTACGTCTAAGCTGTACTCGACATGCAGAGAAGAGAATTCACTGCAAATTCTGGACAATTTATTTTCAAGGATCCTGCATTCTAAAATAACTTGCATTTTCTGAACTACAACTCTGTAATGTGCTCTTCAAACTTACGTTGTTTTCTCAATTATGCACCCACAGCTACACACAAACGACTGGTTCAACGATGTCCCACTTAGAAGACAATAGATGGCGCATTCAACGCCATCTGGCTTTATATAGCCCAATCTATTTTTTTTTAATTTAAAATTTTTTTATTCTTTTCAAATTTCAAACTAAATTGAATCGTTTTTGTACCATGTTCAAAAATGTTTGTAACAGTGTATATTGTGTGTGTTTGAAAGTATCGTATTCCCCATAAATTAGACAAATTTCTGTTCAGTGCGACAATTCGAGTCAATTTAGCCTTCCGTCCTTCCGTCCGTCTATATGTCAGTCGGAGAGAAATGTTGCTTGACTAGAAAATACTTATAAACTTACGGGTATAAACTCTCTAGGAACCGCACTGCTACAAGAGTAAGTTTTACAGCAGTAATAGAAAATCAAATTCAGTTCTCAATAATTTTGAAATATTTGTTATAGTTTTACAGTGTGCCGTGTTTTTCGTTACAGGAGCTGTAAAGGAATGATGCAACATTTGAGGCATTGCATTATTTAAGTCAATATTAGCTTGAATTTTTATATGGTGATTTCTTATGGATGGTCGCTTCACACACCTACATATACTAAAATTGTGTCCCGCCTACTTTTTGGGAGTAACCTCTATACAAAAACCCACCACCCACGTTTACAGCTTGCAACTAAGCTTTGAATTTTCGTGTAAAATTCGGTTGAACAGAGGTTTTTGAAAAAAGACAAAACATAAACAAAACTAGATAGTTGGAAAAAAAAGAAATAAAATCGAATAACTAAAAATAAACAAATATTTTAATAACTTAGCTGTATCTTAGCATAAACAGTTTGCGAATTATAACTAATAATGGTTGAAAATTTAAAGATTTATTGCACTTGCATGTTACATATAAGAGTCTTATGCATTTATTAAACGATTTTCTAACGAATTGAAATAAGCAGATTCTTCTTTTCGTTTTCTCTCGCAGGCTTCTCGGATCCCTATTGCATGTTAGGCATACAGCCCGATGGTGGTCCGCCCGTCTCTCCGTTGCCGCTGCCGCCCACGCCGCGCGCGCTATCCGCCGATATGAGTGGCTTTGATAATTCTGCCACTGATTCGCCGCCGCATCGTAAGCATAGTTTTCGCTTGAGTTTCAAGCGTCGCGATGCGGGCGTCGGGCGGCGTGAGCAGCGCGACTCGCTAGGCGGTCCGGTACCGGCAAAGTTCATTAAAGCGACAACGATTAAGCCGCATACACTGAGCCCCAAGTGGAACGAGAAATTCAGATTGTAAGTATGCAAAATCAAAATCCAATCAAAGACATTTCGTAAATGTTTCCAAAATGGCAGCCATAGTCATTTAAATTCAATCACGCGCGCGCGAATTCCATTTTTTAGTTCCATTTTTTTATTCACTTAGTTTTTTTCTGGACTTGGACTTAAATGTTTCCCTTTGTAATTGATGGCGCGCCGAAAACAAAATTCAATTACGTGCGTCCGAAAATAAATGCCGCGTGCAAGTGAGCGATGGGAATGCTTAGTTATAAATCCGCTGTGGATTTTTTTTTTTTTTGTACATTTTTATATTTTTGGTTTTTGTATTTTACGAAGCGGTAGCAACAGCTGCTTAATTTAAATAGACGATTTGCAAAGTAATTTTAGTACATTGAAACGACGGAAAGAATGCCACAGCGAGTTTGTAATAGACAGCGCAACGGCACAAGTGAAAATATTTGTGCCGGGCCATTTTCACTTAATATACTCTAAGGATTTGCGTGCGGCATACGAAGCGCGCAAATACGATAGAATCGATTGGAGGGCGACAGTGTAGCAATGCAAAAAATCAATTTGGCACTTCCAACATTGAATTGTTGTTTTCTTGACACACGCACACAAAGACACACACAAAGACACACACACACACATACACACGCAGCCATTGAAAAGTACAATACTCACATAATGACAAATATCAACCATACACCGCACAGTGGTTCATTTTGAGTTTTTTGATTGCAAAAATCATATAGAACGTATAAAGATATTGTTAGAAAATTTCAAGTAAGAGACTTTTAAAATTGCTAATTGTAGCGCCAACTATGAATGACCGAGTAGATTTGTTGTGTAGGAGTCTTAATTACCAAGAAATGTAAATACAAAGTAGATGTTTGGAAGGTGTATTGTCGCCGGAGTAGTGCAATGTATCATTCTCATTGTTGTCAATGCTGATGTTGTTGTTACTGTGGATACTGATGTTCTTGTCGCTGTTGTTACAAGACCAGAGCTAATATAACTTATCATTGCTGCGAATGGCCAACTGTAGATCACGGGAAATAATTCCCTCGTTCGCGTAAAACCAATTCAAAATTCAAATCCAGCGCACAGTCTTCAAATTCTTAAAATTGTCAGTGATAGGCACTACCAATAGTGAAGGACCACTATCGAGATTCGTTACAAAATAAATATTCTCGATCTTCATGTCTGACTGCCCATCTGTCTGAACGTCAAAATGTTTGAGACTAAAAAAGTTAGAGAATTCAAATTTAGATATTTATACTCTCCCGTTTTCTTTTTAAACCACTTATAAGTTTTGGTACGCAAACGTTCGTTTTTTTTGTTGTGCTAATCTATAAATGGGAAATTTCTTGTATTTTACATCAATTCTAATAAAATATATCAAAAAGGTTTCATATCTCAAATAGGTTCCAGAGGCTCAAATGGTTTCGAACCACAATTTTTGAGTTGTTGTATACAAATAAACTTTATTTTTGTTGTCAATTAAACAAAAAATGTACTTCAATTCCCATTAAGTATCACACCTAGTTGCAGATCAGACCACTATAGAATATGACCCCATACAAACACTGGGCTCCATATCAAATAAATAGCTTTAGACAAGATACAGCGTAATTGCAGTGTTCTTTTTATTTCGTTTCCTTCCGATTAATAGTACTGATCTGCAAAACAGAGATTTTTGAGTGAGATGTTTCTGTCTGTATGTTACCTCAAATCTCAGAAAAACCGTAACAACGTAGCATCTGGATTCGTACCTGACAGTTTAGAGAATACTAGTAGTATAAAGATCCTCACATTATTTGGGCGAACGCTTTAGCAACAAAAAAACATGGTTTTTGAAGCTCAATTTAGGATCCATAAGAAGGCCTAAATAATTCATACATTCAACTAAGACTATGAATATCTAAAAAGTAGATCGTATTAAAAGTTCTGCGTTCGAAAGTCGAACATTTACATTTATAAATAATTACGTTAAGTTAGTTTATTAAACACCAGGTGTGTAACGAATCCAAATCTGCTTGTAATAGACTGTATTGGGAAGCATGAAAGGAAGTAAAGCATATATTAGCATGATTTATTGCTGAGGGCAGATCATACCTTCTGAAACACCAAAAGATCTATAGTTCCTTCTAAACAATTAAAAACTTTTTGATATCAACCAATAATGTAGGATTGAATTTAGTAAAGCAGATGGAAACCTCAAAGCATTTAATTATATATAAGGTGATATAAGGTGACTATAACACACTCAGTCAAATGCTTTACTAAAATCAGTATATCTGATTCCGGTCGTGTAACCAGACAAATGTAAGTGATAAAAGAGAATTCTGAAAAATTGTTGCAAATGTATCTGCCTTTAACAAATCTATGCTAAATTTGGCTAACAACTCACATTAGCGAACGTTGCAATTACTTAGCAATCATTTTTTTTAAATAATATAGGTATAGGCACTTAGTTTGGCAATATCTCTATAAGAGTGGATATAACATATTTTTTGACTAGCTCTACTGGATAAACTATTCCACCATTTGTGTTATAGTTTTCAGTTTTCTTAGTTTTAAACATTCTACAATATTCAAATTATAATACTCTTGTATAACCGAATTAAAAAAGTCTCAATTTTGCCAACACTTTTCGCCAAATGAACCACTGTGCACCGCTTCTGCCACAGTCAGCCATTTTGTGCCTACTGAGTATCTAAATCTGCTTTACTGCCAGTCCCAATGCTGCGCTTCATCGATAAATTACAATTTCATTTTTTGAAAACAAAATATTTGTATTTATTTATATTGAATTCTGAATCGTAATCGGCATTGGCAGAGAAAATATTTATGTATGCTCAAAGTCTCTTAATACCAACGTGTCCATATTTACAAAAGCAATTAAATATTTAAGAGCTCGGTTGGTAAGAATCTACGACATAAATCTGCCTATAGATTAATTATGCACATAAATATGCAAAGATATATGTATATAAGCAAAACATTTCAGATACTTTTATTTTTTGTTCTATAATTTATTGAAACTCATTTTTTAAGACTTCTTTTTCTTTAACTTAATTGTTTTACATTTCAATAAAAGTTACGTACCAGCTTAAAAACAAGCGCAGAACATTTATTCTCATAGCAATAAAAATCAAATAATCAACGCCATTGCTTGCATGTCCTTTGTGCATGTCCTAAATTGCAATAAAAACAATGTGTCGCCTTTATTGTCAGCTCGTTAATATTAAAATAACATTCATGTATTCAATAACAACAATAACAGACATACGGACAGACAGACAGACATACATACGGACAGACAGACAGACAGACGAACGGACAGACAGACAATCGAAGTACACCAGCCGCAGTGAAGTTGTTTAGCAGGATGTGTAAAAATTCTTAGTACACAATTTACATATACAAAAATAAACGTTCTATGACGCTGCAAAAAACAAGATTTGATTATGCCAAGCATTCATTCATTTATATTTAGAATGGAACTACTCTAGTAATGATGCTTACGACACATAAAAATATTATCACAAAACAATGCGTGACTAATTAGTCGTGCGTGATTTGTCTGGAATTGCATAAAATGTTTTTATCTACGAATATTTGAATTAGTATGTGAGAGTCATAAACTATGCATGCAGTCTTTAAAAGAGCTTAGAATATAAGAAAGAAAGTCCGGGCTTGAAACCAACGGTCAGACGCTTGACCTTTTGATAAAACTTTCGAGATTCATTTCTTTGACATAACAACTCAACATCCGTGTTATGTCAAAGAAATGAATCTCGAAAGTTTTATCAAAAGGTCAAGCGTCTGACCGAAGGTTTGAAGCCCGGACTTTCTTTCTGCAAGGACAATAATGGAAGTCTGGTTACAGATGCACAAGAATCACTGAGACTATGGAGAAGTCATTTCCCTAATCTACTTGGGGGCGATGAAGATAATAATACCGCCGATAGAGAAGCGTACCTAGAACCACCAATCGATGATGGCTCTCTTGTAGAGCAACCGGATTATAACGAGGTCTACTCAATAATTGAAAAGCTGCAGAATAACAAAGCAGCAGGCTCCGATGAGTTGCCAGCTGAGTTATTCAAGACCGGTGGCGAAGGGTTGGTAAGGCGTATCCACCAACTCTTATGCAAAATATGGTCCGACGAATGCATGCCCAACGATTGGGAAATTGGGGAATAAGTCTCCTTTTAATAGGATATAAAATTCTATTATTTAAAAACGGATTAAAGATAATTATAAAGCATGAAGTTTTTAGCAAAATTTTGGTTAGCAGGTCCCAGCGCGTAACAAGGTTTTTTAGAAGCAAATCCGATCCGATGATGCTTTTTAAGAGTCGGCATATTCTTCATCACCCTTCGCACAATATGTTCTGACGCATTCAAAGTACGTCAAACGCACCGATGGTTCACTGGAATGTTGGAATGGGCAGTAACTTCCCGACAAGAGTTCGTAGAGTTACTTTCTTTTTTCAAAATTGGTCTTCTTGTTTCGATCGGTGAGCTTTGGTTTTCGACCAGTAGCGATTATTTTCGCATATTCTTTCGGATTTACCAAAAAAACTATCAATTACGCAGCGAGTATTTCGAAGTTTGGTAGATGTTGTAACGAGAGTCTTCGTAAGCGATTGTCTTCTCTATTTCTTCCTCTGAAAAGCGATTACGACGTGGCATTTTGATTAATTTTATTTAAATTTTCATTCAAAAAAAGTACTTCAGAAGTACAACAGACGGCTAATATGTATAATTGGAGGTCACTTATTTTACTGTCTCTAAAATCGAAGGTATTTTAAAAATACTACAAAGTACAGACTTAAAGTCCACTTTTTATAACATTTTCTTAATAGCAGTTTAAGCTATCTACTTGTTTATTCTAAACTATTAAACTTCTTTCGCATTACACCCTTCCCGCACGATTTCAAAACTAAACATAAATCCCAAATCGTGCCTAAAACAACGTACAATGTACAGCAACAACAACAAGGACAGGAAAATATCATAAAAACAGCCGGACAGCAAAAACGAAAACGATTTCATTTGATTTGCTGCTAGCGGTCCGGTCCGGTTCGGTCTGAGAGTTGGGTGTGAAAAACGCGGAAGGAAATACTAAAACACACCTTTTGCGCAATCAAAGCAAAACTCACAGGCGAAAGTAAAACCAATTTCGTGCGTATAAAACTATAAAAAAGCGTTGAAAATATAAAAACAAAAAGAAAAAAACTGTTTACCAACGTCAAACTAAAATTCCATTTAATTTCCGTTTCGCAGTGACATCGATGACATCAACACGGACACCTTTCACTTAGACATCTGGGACCATGATGACGAAAGCTGCGTTCTGGATGCCGTATCGCGGCTGAACGAGGTGCGCGGCGTGCGTGGATTGGGGCGATTTTTCAAACAGGTCTGCCAGTCGGCGCGACAGGGCTCACAAGATGATTTTCTCGGTTCGATAAATATACCAATATCGGAAATACCATCAACCGGGCTGGATGCATGGTTTAAGCTGGAGGCGCGCAGTCATCGCAGTACAGTGCAAGGACGTATACGCTTGAAGCTGTGGCTATCGACACGCGACGATCACGGCAGCTCGGCGGAGGAGAATAACGAGGGCGAAGTGCGGAAAATCGAAAAGCTGCAAATGGTCTTTATGCAACATGAGGTGGCAACGCATGAGCCGTCATGGACGTGGAATGGTGAATTGCCCGGTCCGGCGTTGACCATATTGCATCAGTTGGCCGTGCAGGCAGATTTGGCGGATCTGCATTGTGCCATGGCAAGGTAAGGCAGCAGCGGAGTGTGTTGTTTGAAACGAATACGTTTTGCAGCATATATTTCTATTTTATATTTTGTTTTGTTTTGTTTTGTTTTGTTTTGTTTTGCTTTGTTTTGTTTGTGTTGCGCAGTGAAACGTTAAACGAGACTGCCAGCGCACGAATTGACATGACAAGCTGCGCTGTGTGTGTGTGTGTGTGTGTGTTTCACAAAGTTAGTTAGTAAGTTGAAGCCCTAAAAATAAAAATAAACAAAAAAGGGACAACAACTGTCAGCAAAACTATTTCAACTAAACTATGAACTAACGTTCGCTTTCATTTAAACTTTATTTTTCCATTTGGTTTTTACTTTCACAGATATGTGGCCGCTGCCAAACTGAATCGCACTACTCCGCTGGATCCGAAATTTCTGCATCGTTTGCTAAGCGATGTCGAGAAACAATGGAATCAGCCCAACCAGGAGGCACTTACACGCGAACTTGAACAATGGCTTGCCGAGGCAATGAATGGATTTGTTGAGCGTTCGCTGAACCAGATACGCCGGCATCGTGACATCTTTCCGGCGCTTAATCCGCCATCGTTAATACGTCTTGAGTTTTTGTTGCGCTGTCTTGGACTACTCGGTTCGATGCGTGCCTTTCGCGCTGTCTGTCCCTTCAACAAGGGTGTACGCGGTGAGGTGGTGAATGCGCTACGCAAGGGATCGGTGATGTGGGGTCAGAATATACTACGCGATTCGCAGTGCTTGCCAAATCCGTTGTCCAACTTTGTGACCACACTGACGGCGGATATACAGTTGGGACAGACCTACTACCATGCGCTATTTGACAAGTAAGTATGAGTAGTTGGGAAGAGGATTTGAGATTGGCTGTCAGCTCAGGTGTATGCGTATCTAGCTGCAGGCAGCTGCTATGCTATTCATTTTAAGCTGCACTCTTACGTTTTGTACGTCCTTTTTTGTAAAGTTCCTGTTCCTGTTCTGTTCATTCTATTCTATTCTGTTCCATTCTCGGTGTATCTCATTGCTGCTCCTTTGTTGAGTGTTGAAAATTGAATTAAATATGTCGGGCACGTGTCAGACATAAAATACGCTTCAAGGCAATCCAGTCATCCCAAACCCAACTCGTAGCTCGTAGTTGGGCAAATAAAATTTACAAGCAGTTTAGCAAAACAAGCAGCAAGTATCTCTGCTTCCTTAGTTATTTGTGGCATCAACTAGCGAATGGTTTATGCCCTTCATGTTCGTCCTTTGTTCGTTGTGGCATCAGCATCGGCATCTGGCTTAAACAGCAGTCTTCAATTAGTGCGGAATCTGCTTGTTTTGTTACCTTAGCATTGAATTCAGGTGAAGCATGTTGATTTGATTCATATTGAATTATGCTGTCTAAATTACTTGAAATGTATCTAGTATGATGGTGCTGATGTTGAGCTATTAGCATAGCACATAAGCTGTATATTGCACGTGTATCTATTAGATTTTGAATAATGGTGATAATTGATGTGTATGGAATGCATTCGAACAAATTTGTGATATCTCTATTGCTTATGTATTTTATCAATTTTTCCGCAATATATTCAGTTTTGATGTTTTAAGCCTAATACTGAGATCAATGAAAATTTTTGCTACCGAAATTGTAAATTATTACTGCTATGTCAAACAAAAAAAAATTTTCCACGCAGTGAAAAGTCCACACATATTGATTTTTTTCTAACGGAAATGCAAAAGGTCACACTCTTTGTCACCTGTTTTTTGAGTATATGAAGTATTTTCGGTAGTAAACAGTTTTTTTATCTGAGTACTCGATGAAAAACAGTTCGTGCCGTAAATTTTTGATTGTTGTTTAACAGCGTTTTATCATATGAAGTTTTTTCGATATCAAATATGTTCAGATAAGCTATTCACAATACTGCTTCACAGGCACCAATGTTAATATATTGGATGAATCAGAGTATCAACTCAGAGACGGAACTATCTAGCCAAATCTTTTGAAATCATTTGGGTTCCAGAATGCAAACCAATTTAAAGTAATGAAATATAGTACTAAAAAACCTAATTCTGCGATCTAGAAGCAAACCTTACCAGAAACTGTGCGCTGCATTCCTATTTGCCCCTCATGTTTGAGTTTCTCACTACAGAGATCGTAATAACTTAACTGATGTGGGACAACGCTACAGAAACAAAACTAAACTGTTTTTGCAAAGGACAAGGTCGGAATTAAAGCAGCTTCTTTTCGGTTACATTTTGGTTGAAATTAAAATAAGAAGCATTACGTTCACAACTGAAAGGCTAAATAAGACACACATCTAAATAACATGCTTTTATCGGATCAGAACGCGCTATGCTTTTGAGAAGATACCCCAGAAACTAAAGAGTGATTTTATTTGGCACCGCTTTCAGCATAACTAAACATTTTTAATTGGTCTCATATCAATGATCAACAGTCCCAAAACATTTCGAATCAATTTAAATGCTAATTTCGAAGATTTCGTAATGATATTTTGAGTCTGTGAGTTATTAAATGATGAAGTAATTAAGTTTTAATGGGACTACCCCGTAAAGAGGTCCACAATGGGTCTATATGGAACATTTTGTAAGAATTGACATAAGATACTATCATATTTGGCATTTATAGCTTAATTAAGAACAAAAGAAAAAAATGTCATACAATAACTTAGAAAATTTAGTGCTAGTTTCTATCGGGGCTAACCCTGATCTCTACCTATGCAGTATATTTTACTAGGATTTAAGTTAGGTTCAACAAATATGGCAATTCTAGCGTAATTAACAACGCAACCAAACAAATTTTCATGCAAATACTTAAAAAGAGCTTGTATGGGACAACCCCTTAAAGTGGGGTTGATATGTTCACTTAATACTAGCTGCCTGAAGAGCGAAATGAATAGTCTAAATCAGAGTTGCGCGATATTTAACTAGCTGTGATTCAATCACGGCAACTGAAAAATCACTGATTTCAGTTGCTACTCGATAGTGTGAATATCGGTGATTCAGAATCAATTGTGCTATTGTGATTCACAGCGTATCAGTAATATATCAACTTAATACGTTGAAACTTTTTGTGCTGCTAACACTACTAATTACTAATATGCCGTGAATTACAATATCGAGTAGCAAATGATATCAGTGATTTTTCAGTCGCCGTGATTGAAACGCAGGGAATTAAATATCGCTCAACTGATATATTGTATCGTTCAAGTAGTGTTCATAGCACAAAAAAGATCAACGCAGAATACAGTATCAGTGATTCCAACTTCGAAATTATCACAGCCAACTGACGGCTTCAAAGTAGCAGTCACGATAATAGCAGCTACTCAAGAACCACTGACTAGTTCATCTCTAGTCTAAATATCCAGACTTGAAATCTCTCTTAAGGTCTCCCAAATCTGTTCGGTTAAAATAACTGTTGGACTGTCGGATGAACAGAGGGACATGTCTATATCGACTCGGGATGCTGATCAAGAATATATATAAGAATGTTATAGAGTTTTTCCCGCATCTTCTGCACGTTTACCCTAATTTGTATTTTTTTTTTTTTTTTGGGAATTTAATCGTTAATTTTGACTTTTGCCATTTGTTTTTCGGTATTTTTTATATATCCATTTACTGACGTGACCAACACAGGGTCTCATAAGCCGATCTGAAAGCAGTTATCAAAGATGTTGTCCGTTGGAACACTTTCTGATCAGATCGACGAGACGATTTTGCCCTCTCTGTCTGTCCGTCTGGCTGTCTATATGTTGTTGCCGTTTTTTTGTTCGCGGACAGGCAGAAAACCATTTACAAAATCTAAGAGAATATGTTTTAAACAAGTTGTTCTCTGATAAGTATTATCTCTCATTGGATTACGGTAAAATATTTACTAATATGCAGTGTGTGTTTTAATAGCATATGAAAGCAGCTATGAAAGGCAGACAGACGGGCAGAACGCACTCGTTTGGGAACGTTGAAGTAGTGGTATTAAAAAAAGGATTATGAAGCTTAAATTCAGTAGATCTTTACATATCTGTCCAAAAAATACATTTAGCGCACCATGTGTTCGGGCTCATGAAGGATCTTCTGCATCAGTGACTCTTCCAGCGAACCCAATAATGCAATATCTGGGTGCAAATATACTACGTTTCATTCTTATTTAGATTAGAATATACATTTTTTTTACATACAACGTTCATTGAAAGACATTCGTACAACAGATTTAAAAGGTTCGTTTCTTCGTTTAATAAATATGGGTAATAGTAAAAAATATTATATTTCGAGTAGATGACTCTTATTCGAACCTACATTAATTATCTGTTTATTAATCAGTTTGTTCGCTAATGCATTCGCTTTTCCATATTATGTTCGAATAGTCACATGTTAAAGGAAACAAATCTCTACAATATTGCGTATAAATTCTATACGGTACGAAAAGTTTCATGCTTTTATGCATCTGACACATCCTTTAAGATCTACTCAATGGCATCTAACATGCACATTAAATAGGTTACATGCATAAGCCTCAAATTAATTGCGCTGTCATAAAAATGTTCGCACGTACTCGATTTAACTCAACTCATACTCAAACTCAAACTGAAACTGAACCTGAAGCCAACCGCTGACAAGGCAACTCAACGCAACGCAACTGAAAAGACTTACTATCGTACGTATAAATGAGACAACTAGCACTTTGAAATTTTTATGAGGTATTTAGTAAATGTCCATGACAGTCATTATAAGTTACTCACGCGCATTACTACACAAATGCGCTCCGCATTACGGCCAGTCTACATCTACCCGTACACATTAACATTTTGTATCTTATAGATACTTTTAAATGGCTGTTGGTGCTTGACAGCTTTAATTACACATTGCGGCTTTAGTAAATCTAGTTGAAGCTATTCGTTGCTAATTGCGACATTTAAAAGTGATTTTAAATAATTTCAAACCGCACAGCTTGAAAGTTGTCAACAAAACCAAATCCGAAGTAATGCAGATGCGCAGATACAAGATACATACATACGTCAAAGCACCGAATGTAGTACGAGTAGTATCGATTTTCAGCTTAATATTGCGACTTGATGCTATTTATTTATGCTATTATTGTGTAAAGTTGAGTTGCGCCATTTGACGCAATAAGCAGATTCGTAGCGATTTATTTCATCAAGTGGCGAAAGCAGCTTAGACAACGTCGTCGTCGTCGTCATCCCATAGAATAATAATAATAATATGAAATCTAGTATATAGAGCACTCTTGTATTGCGAATCCCATTTAAGCTAGACTAAAGATATCGAAGATATTTTGTATCTGGTAGGGCGTATTTGTACGCAGTTCGTTTGCTTGCTTATACGCCAAGAAGTATGCTGCGGCTTAGCTAGTCATCGAAATCAGTTGGGCGCAGCTTGTTACGCTTCAGCACAATTGATGCAATTAAATTAAGCTAAATGTGCTCGTATATATAGTATTTCTTTTTCTAGAGGTGCCATTTTCGGACAGTGCTTAAACTGTCATAAATTGGTCCATCTGTCTGCCTTTCATGTGGGCTTTCAGTGACTGTGAAACATAAATGTAAATAATTTAAAAAAGCCCTTTTAAAGGATTCCCATTGTGGAAAATCGTTTTGTCATCATCTTTTATTCAGTTCATTCAAACTGCTCGATTGTCAGTTTATGTTTTTGAGAATTTTCTTCATGAGATCAATGGCGTAAGGGTCGCTAAAAACATGGTAGAACGAGTCAATTTCGACTCAATATTGACAAAACACCTTGTGACTGAGATGAGATATAGGTTGAGGAGTTTGACATAGAAACCAGTTTAATAACTGCTTCGGAATTGCGCCTTCCAACTGAGCCGAAACGGAAAATCTCACGTCGAACTCTATCAAAACTCAGAGTATTGTTGACTGTTTTCTTTGATGTTCATGGTGTAAGACAAATTCGTCGAAAGAGTCCAAATTTGTGGAAAGAAAACTCTTTGATTTTGCACCACGACAACACATCATCGCACAAGGCTATCATTGTGAATGAATTTCTGACCAAAAACTAAACAAATACCATCGAAGAACCACCGATTTCAGCTGATGTGGCTGCAGCCAATTTTTACCTCTTTCCAAAACTGAAATTACCATTTTGAGGCACCCGATTTCAATCGATTTCAATCGAGTGAGTTTAAAAAATGTTAAACGATTGGATGTTTCCTTGATATGTATTATATCGAAAGGGGCCTACTTTGAAGGCGATACAATAAATTTGGATAAATAATAAACAGTATGTCGTTTATCGACCAATTCCCGTTACTTTTTTGACAGAATGTAATTCGAAAAAATTCAAGGAATTCCCTCAAATAGATATAATTCCAAAATTAAAAAGTCACTGCCCTCGTATCTCAGTATTTTAACTCAATTCAAAGTACTACACCTCTAAAAAGAACACACTTTACAATAAATAAATCTATCTATGTTTCTTTCTTCAATCACACAGCACGAATGGTATACAATACTTCAGCATTATCTATAAACAATTCGATGCAATGATTGGCGAAGAAGTTTACTCACGCATGGCTGCCGGACAGGTGCCCGGTGTACGTCTGAATCTTGCACAGTATGCAGTACTCGAAGGTGACACCGAACCAATTGATACCAAAGCCTTCGAACTATTTCTTGCGCTGCAGGAATTCTGTCAGCTAAAGCGTCATCTCTCTGCACAGCCACAACCGCCGGAGAAACCGTTGGCACTCTCCAATAGTCATGACTGGTTTATACCCACATTCGAGCGCTGGATGATGATCAGCAAGGCGAAGGCATTGCAACGCATACGAGCTGCCATACGCTTGGATGGTATATGTGAGGGTGAGCGTATAGTGCGTTATAGTTCCTCATCTGTGGATACCGCCTCAACGTTACTCAATGTCAAAGAGTTCTGGAAGGTTATCAACTGGCCGGATGAGGATACCGCCATAATGCTTGAATCGCAACTTATCGATGTGGTCTGTTCGGCGGCAATGCATTATTGCGATCTTATACACACTACACTGGCGGAGAGTGGCTACTATGAGCAGCAGGGTCCATTTCGCTGCTCCGATGATATGTGCGTCACGGTGAATAATGTGGAGTATGTGCGTCGCACTCTGGCCGAATTTCGCTCCGATGAACAACCGCTTGAGGAGGCTGCTGACAATCTTCTCGAATCGAGTCTAACACATATGGAGAATCGCTGTGAGCGTATACTCTCCAAACTGGCACCGCTTATGCAAATGTCGCTGCAGAAGGTCGTCTTTCATTTGGCCTGGTCGCCGGACTCGCTGCCTGCCAATCAGGCCATTGTGCCACTGCTGGAGTATCTGGATGTGCATTTGGCAGCATTGAATAGTGCGCTGCTCACTAAAAACTTCAATCGTGCTTTGCGTTTTATATGGAAGACCGTACTGGGTGAAATGTCACGCCAAATGGAGACGGGTGACGAAACAGATAAACCAACGCATTTTCATAAGCGTCTGTACGAGGCACTGCAGCTCTTGGTCGATTTCTTTCATGCCGAGGGTCAAGGTTTGCTGTTGGAGTGTTTGCATACGGAAGATTTCTGGCGCATTGAACAACGTTTGCAGTTCCATAAAACCGATACGGATCGTCTGATTGATATGTTCTATATGAATCGATTGCGTGAACAGCTCGCCACTGTCACTCCGAGTCCTTATGGTTCATTGGCGGTACGTGCGTATTTCAATCATGATTCACTGTGCGTTGAGGTGCTTCATGCACGCGATATTGTGCCACTTGATCCCAATGGTTTCAGTGATCCATTTGTCATAATTGAACTGTTGCCGCGACGTATTTTTCTACATTGCATGGAACAACAGACCAACGTGCATAAGGTAAGTGATGTTGTATGCTAAAGCGGTGTATCATTATTCAGTGGTAACAATGATTGAATTTGCTTCTTGAAACTATTACTTCTTGGTAGCGTAAACTTTATGAAGATCCCAAAATATCTTCTACGAACTATCAAACTTTTCGGTTTCATCATATAAATTAACTATTCTGAATTTTTAAAATATATCCTGCAGTAGAGTGAACTCTCAAAGTGTATGCAACCTAGTAAATGTAATGGTTGAATACCGCTCATTTATATATTTTCTTGAACAGCTGGAGAAGGCGAGTACTCCGTCCATCCGTTTGTCCATCCGTCCATTCGACCGCCCGTGCAGAGATAGGTCTATTTTACTTAATTTGGGTATGCTGAATTCAGTGTTGATAACCGTTGTGCTAGGTTAGCGGATGTCTCCAAACAAAATTGTAATTTGAGTCAATCCGAAGAGCAATTTTGCCAGTGTGCAGAAGGTATCTGAATAATATACATTTCGAAAGAACCAACCGCATCTTCTGGCCTTAGAAATCGTTGGACACGTAACTTGCTCAAAGAGTAGCACATAAAACAATGAATTGAGGGGTTATTCGCCGTACAGCTCTTATATTTGGCACCCAATGATTTCTTTAGGTTCACTCGTTTGAGCTGATTTATGGAACGTTTCTTTGACTATGAGTTCTATTCTAAATTCTGTATCTCATAACATGTATTTTTATGGTCCTTCGAGCCGGATCTTATTTTTGTTCATACAGTGTTTTAGAGCTTAGGAGTACTGATAAAGATATTTCATTGCAGAAATGATCAAGATTTTGTACATTGAATGAGAAACTTAGACATTAAATGAAAGACTTAGACTATATTATTTCAAAGACTTACGGCGAACAAATGTTTATGTATCATTTATAAATTTCACGATTCAATAAAGGTACTGTAGCAACCTGTCTAGTTTTTCGAAGCGTCGGGGCAAACTAGCATGAACAACTTTCGTATGGTTTGTCTCAACGTGGAAAACCTTTACAGTCAAATAGGATTTAAACATGAACCTGTGCTCGTTAGATGTGGGAGTCGTCACTCGATATTGTCTGATGGTCACACATGTCAGCAGATTAAGTCTCACACATAACGAATTTTTCAGGAGCTGCAAGGATGAAGATAATAAGGAATCAGGTCTTTCATTTTCTTACCACTAGATACAGAGGAGATTAAAGATCCACAAATCTGAGCAAAAGTTTGTCCATATAGTACCTTAGGTTTAACCCAGCATTCTGTTATGTTAGTAGTATATATTTACTATGATTTTTATACTTTTCCAAAGTAGTGTGAATAATATCATAGTTTTGTCACGGAACACGGACAAGCGTAGACTCCATAAAGCAGAGCTCGGAAAATATGCTCAACCAAATATTTCTATGCTGTCTGCTCCCGGAAAGAAAGAATAAAATGAAGCAGACTCGCTCTCATTTTTTTCATGCTTCTCGGTGAGCGATACCCACGAATATAGCTTGATGCGGACACTTTCGTTCGACTATCAGCAACTGAGCATCAGCAACTGAGCAAAACGAGCTAAGGGGGAGAGCTAAGTGTCTTCTTGGTTGTTGTTCCGTTAGGTTTTTGTTGTTACTTTATCTATTTCATCGCAGGCAAAGCGTGGAAGAGTGAGGGAGAAAGAGATAGGGCGCTAAATTGTGTGCATAGGTTAAAATTTAAGTAACACACATACATTCGTAAAAGACACTTTCGGCAAATTTTGCGCAGCAAAGTGTCTTTTGTGAACAAATGCATAAAGTGAGCGACAAAAAACTCTAGTTACTTGAACAAAGACCACGATGAGAACAAATAGAGTTGAAATCGAGTCCGCTCGCAACAGTTTTTTTCGGTCTGCCTGTAAAAAAAGGACCACTTCTTGCGAGCTCTGGCATAAAGTACATATTTTCTTGATCAACTCGATGAGACGAATTGAATTAGCCATAGCCATAAAATCGAAACTAGTCCTTCCGTCTTTAATGTTTCGATTATGTGGGTTATATATATTCGATAATGAATATATATAACCCACATAAACGCACCGCCCACTTTTCGAATTGTGTATGAAAACTTTTAGATTATGGTCAATATCAACTTAAAGTTTAATATGGTGGCTTCTAATGGACAATCATCCACTTTATGGTTTTTGTATGTAAAACTTTCATATATTTAACCAGCTTAAGAAGGAATAAATAAAAATAATAACTATAGCATTAAAAAAAGAATCTTGACAATAATTTGTTAGATGTGTACGGAGAGTAATGTTGCTTCGGTTCCACCGAATTTAATATTTTCTCTTGTTCCTTTCCTCAAGCCATAGCAAAAGTTTTAGTTGTTTTCTGTTGAAAAGAATTTATTTTGTTTAATTAACACTGTATATATATATAGTATATTCAGTTACATATGTCTTAACTCTTCCCTCTCCAGCGCACTTTGCATCCCATATTCGACGAATGTTTCGAATTCTCCGTAACACTTGAGCAATGTCTCACAGAGGGCGCTATGATTTGCTTTACGGTCATGGATCACGATGTACTCACAGCAAATGACTTTGGTGGCGAGGCTTATCTGGCACTAGGCACAATACCCGGTGTTGCTGATTATAATACTAGTGTGGATAATTTCCATGGACTTAAACAGATTGAATTGCCGCTGGTGCAGCAGCGCGATAAAAGTATGTAACTCCGACTTAAGCACAGTCTTTACTATTCATTTCCATTATAAATATGTATAAACTAAATGCGAAACTCATATTTCATATTCTTGCAGATAATCCCATACTACAAATTCTCGAACTGCGCGTCAATGATAAACAGGCGCAGGACTTTGTACGCAAACAAAAAGCGCGTTTCATAAATTGATTTTAAGGTAGGCAAGCAAACGAATTTTTCCGAATTTAACTTCCGGATGGCATTAAATGCAAAAGAAAGAACAAAAAAAAAACTGATTTGATAGGAAAGTGTATGAAACTTGTTAGTTAAACAATTTTTAAACAAAGCACAATTACCTACTAAACTTTAAATACACACTACAAAAAAAAAAACAAAATTAACATAATACAAACTATTAAAATAATATTCAGGTAGTTCACGTTGACTTAAGCAGCCTGTTTAACTGTTATTTGTTTAGCTGTTTATAAGCAAAATGTATGAAGAAAGAGTAAGCCTGCACAGACATGTGCATATATAAGCAGCTTTGAATATATATAAAGTGTTACCTATGCTAATAAATGAGTACTACTAAAATATATACAGATTTATTACACATCAGTGTGGATCCGCTTGTATGGAGGTGCGGCCAAAAAAACTTCTAATGGTAGTAGAGTGCTAAAATTTTCATTTTATTGTTTGACTCTGCAGCTTCCTCCGAAAGCTCTCCAATTGATACTATCACATGCTCTATTGAGATCCATGAATTAACACCTTATGGACTGTAGCCGGCAAATAGTACCATGGATATTAGTTCCTTGGCAGTAACGAGGGCATATTCATAAAATTTGTTCACATTAATTTTGTACCCCGATGCCACAGCTTGAAGTAAAGTGGCATAACGATGGATAAGATTTTCATTAACTCCTGTAAATTCTGAAGGCAATCTTGGATTAGAAAAAAAAAATGCTAGCAACATTTCCGTCGTTGGACGATCCTTTACCTCCAGCTCTGGGCTTGTCTACTATTAAAGACATTTCTTCACGAAATTCCGTTTGAATTTTCTGCTTTCTTTCGAATACTTTAAAAGTTTTGCTCAGGACCTCTAACCTGCCACATTTTGATGACGGACTTGTAAAAAAGATGTAAAACATATTCAAAGAACCGTACTTTTGCATGTAGTGGAGATAGACAAACTCGAAATATTTTTTTTTCAACAGAATCATCAGTGACTGTTTCGACAACAATAGCTTGAAGCTCTAATATGCTCGACGCTGCGTTATCTTATAAACTTTGCAAATGGGCTTCAGCGTGAGATTCGTCTACAGACATATTGTCAGGGTATCTCATTTTTATAAAATTCACACATAGTGTGAAATTGTATTATCAGTTTGTCTGGACGTTTGTAACGCATTGGAGGAGCTATATATATATTCTTGATCAGCTTGATAAGATGAGTCGAGCTAGCCATGTCCGTCTGTATGTCTGTCCGTCTGTCTGTCTGTTTGTTGTTGCGCATTTTTTGGGCACCAATTTTTACGATATCTAGTTGAAAATTTACACAGACACTTCTAATTATTGAAGTTTAATAGCGTATCAAGATTGACCCGCCACGAGCACTATTTGAGGTAGCGCCCATACAAACCCACCGCCCACTTTTGACTTTTTGTATGAAAAACTTTTGTATTGTAGTCAATATCAACTTAATATTTGATATAGTAGCTTCAAGTAGACGGACACTTCACATATACATTAATGGGTGGGTGGGACCCGCCCACTAATTTGGATAGCCCCCAAACAAACCTACTGGCCAATTTTGTGTTTTCGTAAGATAAACTTCTTTGTTAAAGTCAATATTAGGTTGAAATGCGATGTGGTGCCTTTTAATGGATAGCTGCCTAACATACATAGACTAATGGGCGTGTCCCGCCTACTTTTTGGGGTAGCCCCAAGTTTTTTTAGTGTACTTTGACAGCTTGGAAATAAATCAATATTTTGCTATGCACAAAGATTCTTATCAGCAAATATTGGTTTTTAGACATGGCGGTCTCCATTTAAAAAGCGAAATTACTTCAATGCGATCTGCTGACAATAAATTTTGCATTTAACGTTCATTGCGTAAAGCAGAAACAGCGGACGTATCTATTTCGGTCAGCTGAGCTATACGCCGTCCCTTTATTCTCGCTGAAAACTTCGCAAAATAAAGTTTTGGACGGCCACGATGAGCATTTTCCACCATTTGCTGCTATTTATTATGGGTGCAATTTAATAAAATTGATTCGTTTTCATTCAGCCAATCACATTGATATTGAACAACTGAAGAATTTTTACGATCGTAACGAGTCCAAAAAGCAAAAAAATTTTCTTTTATATGTGGCCAAAAGATTTTATAAGATCAGTCAATTCAGTTATGTAGCCATTATTCTCAATATTATATTGTACAGCAGTGATCACTTCTTGTAATTTTTCTGCGTTGGTACGCTTATTTGTGCAACATAAATTGAAAATATGTAGGCGTGCCAACACACACACTGATACGAATCGCCATCCAAAAACCAAATCGAAAATTAAAAACAAAAAATGTAAAAATAATTAGTGTTATTTTACATAGTATTAATTAAATGATCATTGAAAATTGTACACAAACACGAAAGACGAAAACAAACACACAGCACAATAAAAAGGCGACACAGAGGCTTCGCTGGGCAAATTTGAAAAAATAAGACGACGCGTTAGTAGATTCAAGATTACACGCACATCCGCAAATTTCCGCAGCTAACTTCAACACTTTTATTACCTTAAGACTCAGATAAATACAATGGAAAAGAAACCTAAAGGGGAATCTTGAAGGAACACAACTAAAACTTTAAGTAAACATAATAGACAAGCACAAAAAAGAAACCTAAAACATTAATTTCACAAGATTAGTTTTTATTTGTGTATACTCGTAAGTAGCAAACAGCTAACTTTGACAAATTGCTGTTTTATAAAAAATAAAATAAAATAAATCTTCAGCAAAAATGCAAGTTTAAGTCAAGCCGATTTATTTGTTTCGATATAAACAGGCTGCTTATTTTAACGTGAACTACTTACAATATAATTATAAATTAAATACGATTTTCTGTTTGTAAATGTTTGAACAAAAACTTAGCAAATGAAATTTGAATGGTGCAAAAATGTACTAAAAGAACAAACACCTTAAAAGGTGTTTATTCCAAATTATAAAGAAACACAGTGAAATTTAGTTATACTTAAAATTTAAGACAACAAATTTTAGACTTATTTGTTAAATATTCTACTTTTTTTTTTTTTTGTTTGGCTTTTTGCACACCAAATTTTTTTGTATAACTTCCAAAGCAGCTTTTTGACGAAGATGATGATGATGACGATGATGATGATAAGATGTTGGTGATGCTGAAACAAACTAAGCTTAAATATCATGCGAATTTTTAGGGAACTTTTCGACACCTTTTTATGTATTTTCGCTTAGAGATTTTGCAAAAAAAAAACACATAAACATAAAATAGTGCAAGTACATATTTTTAAAAACATATATAAATGTCTTGTATCGTAGTACCAAAAAACAAACAAAAAAACAAAACAAAAAAAAAATGAGATACAAACCTACAACATATACAAAAGATATGTAGTAAGTAATATTAAACTGCATAAGTATTATACTTATGTACAATGCAGTTGAGTCGTCTGTTTGAATAAATGAAGTTTAAATATTGAAGATTATTGTCAATTGAATGCATAAATAAATTACAAATAAACACACAAACTAACAAACAAACAAATACCAAACAGGCTATATTTGCATTTGTGCATTTCACTTTTTTTGTAATTACCAAATAACGAAATATGAAACAATCAAACAAAATTCGTAAAAACGAGCTTCACTCTAAAAAAATTTCATACATTTTTTTTTGTTTTTTAATAACATTTCTGGAATGAAATATGCGAAATTACAACATAAAAAGCACTGTTTATACTAGAATAAATATGCGTAAATATCAGAAAGTTTACATAACAAAAATTTGTTCAATGGCAGATAGTATTTTATCAATATAAGTTGCATAAATTTTCAAATAAAAGTTGGTCTTCCCTGTTCCAGATTACGAGACGAATAATTTGAACGGAATCGATTTCATGTTCCGTTTGTCACTTTAAGAAATATTTGCGATTGGATTTCACAGCACACATGTTGGGAAAATGAATTTCATAATACCAATTTCCAATAAAATCAAATCGAACAATGAATCAAATCATACAAGTATGCGCGACAATTTTGATATGAATGCAGCTTTTTTTGCAAAAGACCATAGAGTATCCATATTAGTACCTTGCGCAAGCACACACGCTTGGTAAATGCCTGAAATCAACTGTATTCTGTTTTGCATTCATTTGGTTCTTTAAAATACGTTGCAAACGAATCAAATAAGTTCAAACTTGTATAAGTTATGCTTATTACGATAAAACCAAAGATAAGACTAAAGAATCAAAGCAAATGAATACACAATGCGAATGAACGAAGCAAACAGAGCAATCGTTTGGTTCAGTTGATATTCGATACTGCTTGATTTGTCCATCTTTTTCACACTTTATGTTTGAAACTATGGCGTATCACGTCTAGCTGCTGTCTTTTCAGTTCCTTACGGTAGATTTCTTTTCAGTAGGAAAAATAAGGTAAGATATTCTCTAATTTTGTGCATATCACACATACATGCTTGAGCACGAACCATAACATTCTACATACATACAAGGTGTGTCGCAAAAGAAACAGGGCTTTTTAAAAATAGCTGTTTGTGGTGGCGCCACCTATTGGTAGGTACATGCGTTGGAAAGGTATATCCTTCACCGTACTCGCCTGATTTGGCTCCGTGTAACTTTTATTCATTTGGAAAACTTAATTTGCCAATGAAAGAACACCGCTTTAAGGACATTGAGGGAGGATTTTGAGCAAGATTCATTTTTCGACTCATGCCCAAAAGATACTGTCACTTTTAGTGCGATAACTTCGCTTGTAGTGGTCCGATTGCCATAAAATGTTTACAAGATATCAGTGAAGGATGTACCATTCCAAAGCATGTAAATACCAATAGGTGGCGTATCTACCAGAAACAGTTTTTTTTTTAAAAGTTCTGTTTCTTTTGCGACAGACCTTGTACATAGTTTTGATAGAAGCCATGAATGGAGAGCGAAGAGAGGCAGGTGAAAGAGTAAACTCAAGAGCACATCGCGCTTGCTTACTTCCATTTGTTCTCGTTATAACTTGACATCTTCATAACCATTTGGTTTTTGATATACTTATGCGTACAGTGGTTGCTTTGATTTGTTTGATCAAATGAAATTATGCGTAAGCGACGTCATTCTGTAAATGCGGCACAATGTTATGGATACTCTATTTCCTTAAGTCTATACGTCGGAATTCAGTTAAATATATCAAAAATTGTTCAATCGAGTATAGAAGACAGTTCAGCAAGCTACATTTTAGCTTGCTAGTAAAGAATTATTCTCCCATATAAAGTGGATTTGAAATAGCAACCTCTTCGGGAACATGTTCGCGGACGTAATACGTATTTTTCGATGAAATGACCGATTTGTTATCGATATCATCATCATAAACAGCTGAATTCCTTACGTCATTCTTGTTCGAAGTCGTGAAACTTCTTTTGTGTTTGTCTATTTCGCATTCCAAACGCCAATAATACTGCGGGACAAATAAGAGCAATCGTTTTATTTTAACCCATTCACGTACACTGCTACACCGGTACTTCAACAAGGTATCAGCTCAGAAAGTTCTGAATTTACAAGCGCATTTTTCATCCTATTACCTACCAGAACACCTCAAGCTCGAAAAACCTAACTTTTTCTCCCGCTGTTTCTTGCTACAATATTTTGAAGGAGCGTGAAGCTACAGGACCATAATTTTTTTGGAGAAATCGCGGTTAAGCTTCCTCGTTCCAAACAAAATATGTATAGTCCACTTTGACCACCTACGCGACATACAAATGTGACTATGTCCCTATGGTCGTCAACGGTAGTAAAGTCCTCGTAATAAATGCGTAAAAAAATCGTGTATCGGATTCGCGAATTTCCTAGCGGTTCAAGAGCGGTCGTCAAATGGTTAAACCAATGCTGCACAGTCCTACACTCTTTCGTATAGCGTACAACCACTAGCACATTTTTTACATGTATGTACATGCCTGTGTGCATCTACTGATAAAGAAGCACAGAATAAAAAGAAACGGCAAAACCTTGCTGATGGACACGCGATGTGAAAACAACAACAAAACAATTATACACTTTACTATATGAAAGAGTCTTCGACTGTGCAGCACTGCTTTAAGTGAACATCATTTTGCCACTCACATGTTAACGGCAACAGGCATTTGACAGTGGAGAGGGGAATTGTTGAGAATGTTTGGTCTAAAGTAAAGACCGAATTAAGTTTAAAATTGCAAGTCATAAAAATTCTTTAACAAAATCTTTTGAAATTTTTCCCCTGAGATAATTATAGCATTCACATATAGTGTGAAATGGTATTATCAGTTTGTCTGAAAGTTTGTAACGTATTATAAGAGGCATCGTAAGCCCCATAAAGTATATATATTCTTGATCAGCTCGACGAGACGAGTCGATCTAGCCATGTCCGTCTGTCTGTCTGTCTGTCCGCCTATCTATCCGTCTGTCTGTCTGTCCGTCTATCCGTCTGTATGTTGTTGCTCATTTTTTGGGTACCAATTTTTATGCTATACAGTTGAAATTACGTTTCTTTTTATTGCAGTTTAATAGAGTGTCAAGATTGACCCGCCACTCCCACTTTTTGGAGGTAGCCCCCATACAAACCTACGGCTCACTTCTGCCTTTTTGTATGAAAACTTCTTTATTAAACTCAATATTAGGTTGAAATGCGATGTTGTGCATTTTTATGATCAGCCGTCGACCACACTTTTTTTGGGGTAGCCCCCATACAAACATACTGCCCACTTTTGACTTTTTGTATTAAAAACTTCTCTATTAAAGTCAATATAAGGTTGAAAGGCAATGTGGAGCCTTTTGATGGTCAGCCGCTTAACATACATAGCCTAATGGGCGTGGTCCGCCTACTTTTTGGGGTAGCCCCGATACAAACCCATCGTGCATTTTTGTGTTTTTTTATGAAAAAATTCTTCATTGAAATCAATATTAGCTTGAAATTTGATTTGGGGGATTTTAGTGGACAACCGCTTCATATACAAATACAAATGAGCGTATCTCGCCCACTTAGTCCCCCTAGTCCCACATAAACTCACAGCTCACTTTTATGCATTTGTATGAAAAACGTCAAAACCAACTTTAAATTCTATATTGTGGCATCTTATATAACTACTACATCGGTTCATACACATCTACTAGTCTACTAGTGGGCGTATACCGCCCACTTTTTGTAGTAGTCTTATGTTTTTCAGTACTATTTAAAATTTCGTGTGAATGGCATTAGAGCTGCGGTTCAACCGAAGTTAACGTTTTTTCATGTTTTAAATATTATTTGAAAATAAATGAAGCTATTGTTACAGCATATGGCAAGTATAAAACGTTTAAATAAGCAAATTTTCAAGACCAACTTTTAAGTAGCTAATTATTGTAAACAGTCTTCTAAAGTACACAAAAAGAATACGAGCAGTAAAAGAATTTATTTAAAAATATTTATGCATATAAACAAACATATAAACAAACAGAAAAGAAAAAACAAAACTAATTTTGATATTGTAACAATTTGTATCTGTTTAGAAATACGTGTATATGTAGAACTACCCACCCAGGTACGACTCTTTATCTAACAATCTGTATCTTCCTTTTTAAAAGTATTCATATTGTTAATATATACAGATGTAAATATATTGTACAATATGTATATTTTATCAAGCACACTGAAACGCCTTAAACTATTTGCTTTTTTGAATACTCTACACACCCACTTAGTATGTATCTTTAATTGTATAGCTATTTACATACTACCTATATATACAAGACATTTGTGTCTGTACTTATCTATGCTTTCCTAACAATTTTTTTAATGCTATTACTTAACTAACTAAATTTTGGAAGTAGCACTTCTACTGTAAATTTTGTACTATAGAACTACAACATAAAAACATGGAGTAGAATGAAAACGCTAAGACATCATCTAGCTACAACTGTTAATGTTGCTCTTAACAAAAAAAAAAATGTATATCTAATTCTAAGTACTTTTTATACCTATCTGAAGTAAAGTAACTGCTGCTCTATTTAAAGTCAAATTAAAAAAAAAAAAAAAACAAAAAAAAAACTAATTTTAAATGATAAAAATTATGGTAAAAAGTATAAATATATAATAAAAATAATTGTTAATCACAATGTCAAACAAATATATACGATATGTAGTATGTGTATGAAAATTATAATATATTAAACTAGCTCTATCTGGGCTGTGCCGGGTGTTCGCTTGCGTTAAGATTTTGCGAAAGTGATTTCTGACTTTGCTATGTGAATTACTGCTACACTGTATACCACCGAGTGAATTGCAAAACATATACCAAACATGAAATCGTATTCGCAAAATCTACGCCTACGTGAAAACCGGAACAGGCCTGTATATAGTATTAGGCTTAAATTGTAAATTTACAGATATAAAAATTGTATTCAACTGCAACTGAGTTACTAATTTCGGCTATCTGGCGCCTGAAAGCGAGCAACGAACCAGATATATAAATTATTCTATTAGATTTATTTCCATTTCAATGAATTTGGTTTTTGTTTTTGAAAGTTTTCGATACGTAGTCAAATGTATAAATGTTTTGTAAACTGTGTAGAAATATAGAAAAAGCGCAAAAGAAATTTAGTTAAATCACAGATTAAATTAAATCAAATATTTTTTATGAACAAACAAAAAAGAAAAAAAACAAACCTTATGCTCTAGTTTAATTAATAAATAAATATCAATTAAATAAATAAATATATCAAGCCACAACAAAACCAAAAAATTCAAATAACACACAAAAGAAAAGAAAAAATAAAATTTAAACTGATGCACTAAATATTTACATATACAAACATAAATAAATATATACATACATACATGCATACATATATACATATATACATATATACATATATACATATATATATATATATATATATATATATATATATATATATATATATATATATATATATATATATATATATATATATATATATATATAAAAGTATCTTTAAAAGGTATTATTGTAACTAAAAAAGTATCTACTATTTTCATGCATTCAAAAATAATTTCTATAGAACAAAACTAAAAAATTTAAATGACAAAAACTAAAATAAAAATAGTCAATATTAAAAAAATGTTCAAACAATCAAGCCCTCCTACAGAACAACAACAAAAACAACAGCCAAAACAGAGTAATACAAAATAAAAACAACTTGAAACCAATTTAAAATATACAATTTTTATAATTTATTAAACTAATGCAACAACAATTGTTGGGATCCTACATGCCAGTACAAATTTTTAGCTGCTGAACCCAAAAATGGTAATAAAATTTTTGTTCTATGAATAGAATTTTGATTGATGAATTTTTGAATTTAAAAAATAATTTTTTTTTTTAGAGTTAGTCTCATTTATTTTAATATATCTTGTTTATTGCTTAACCGATTCAGCTAAGTAAACTAACAAATGAAAGATAATTAAATTACCTACAAATTATGTTCAAAAACTTGGTCAATTGGTTCGATAGTTACGGAGATTTAGGAAGAAACCGAGTGAAAAAGTAATTTTTGTCAAAATTTAAATCAAAAACTTACTAAAGCGCCAAGAAAACATCAAAATAGTTTAAAAATGCTCAGTTTATCAGCTCTACGTAAAGAAAGAGTTTTTATAGAGAAAACAAGCTACTTTTGAAGAAAATCTATGCAAAAATAACAAAGTTATGGGCAATTGAGCGAAGTGCTCAAATTCGACTATATTGAATTTTTTTTTTTTAATTCCCCAATTTTATTCCAATTAATTTAATATAAATACTTTCAAAGTTAATTTCTTTAAGTATTTAGTTAAGAGGTATAACATATGTGTGTATTAGAAGCCACTATTTGTTTTGCAGTCTAAATGATACCTTTGTCCTAAGAGAAATCACATAAAACTGGCCATCATATTTTCATTCTAGTCTGCCTGTTAGCGTTGCTGGTGAAGTTGTTGGTGAAAACGTTAACCATATTCGTCACTAACGTCGTCAAGTTTCGGAGGGAAAAAATTCAAGTGGATAGAAGTGCATCTTCAAAGATATGATGGCTCCAGTTGTAAGAATTGACAAATATGAGATGCATGCATTAGAAAAGATACTAAAATTAAATTAATTTCGAGTATTGCAAATCAATTTTTTGCTATGTATTCCGAGTTTCCATTGTTTTCCATAAAATCTGAAACAAACCAATTACAGGCTGCATTCGCATCGTTTGACAATAATGGCTCAAATTGTTCGTTACGGAACAATCTTTCGATTTTTGAGCATGTAAACGCCATAACCAGTGCGTGACATAGTGTCTGGGCCAGAGCCGCATTGCAAGCAAGTGATCACTGCGAATCAGGCTCGATCAACCTGTGACGCTAACTAAGACTCAGTGTCAGCGCTACTAGAACGTCTGAGAGCCATCCTAAAGGAAACGGACACTGCGACAGAAAATGATGTCTTTTGAACCCTAGCCCGGATATGTTTAAGTTAATTTATCTTTAATCTTCTCCGGCTCTTTAATGAAACGGAGCATATCCTTAGACAAGGTGTTTCTGATCTCATCAAATGTAATAAAGGGTCTATTCATTTGCTCAATTCTGAGCCTGGCGAAGAAAGGGCAATTGCAAAGCAGTTGTAAACTAATTTCGTCATCCTCTAGACAAAGTCTGCACTCTTTTTCTGAGCAGAGACCTAGTTTATTTAAGTGATATATCAGTAAATGATTACCGGTGCGGTAGCCTAAAAGCAACCACAGGTCCGATCTATTGAGATGTGCATTAGTATTTGGGTATATAGCTTGGCCTGCCGTACACCAGAATATTGCAACCAGTACAGGGAGGCAGTGCTTTTAAAGCGATCTACTATGAAAGATTTTGACTTAGCCCAGCTAATGCCGGAAAATGGCTCCGGACCTATGCAGGAAGTTGCCGAACAAGTCCTGGCTAGTTCATCAGCACTTTCGTTGCCCGCGATACCCGTATGAAGTTGTTGGACAATATCGTAACATTGAAGAATCGGCCTCGAGGAAAAATTCCAAGCGGATAGTGCATTAATAGCCGCTTGGCTATCTGAAAAGATGATTATTTTGGCCACTTTAGGACTTTTATCCAAAAGATATCGGGCGCAGACCTCAGATTGAAAAACCGTGCGCCAGGCACCCATGGCAATAGAGATCCTGATATTGGGTTCGAATACAGCCGCACCTGTGCCCGTATCTATAAGTGAACCATCAGTGAACCAATTGCTCGTTGATGGTCCGGTCCATTACCAGTTCTGACCTCCTCCCAGTCTGATCGACTGAGAAGGAGAACTAGGAAGCGTCTGCCGAAACGCAGTTCTGTGGACAAACAATCTGAAACGGTGCAGATTTCGATGCCAGGGATGTGTTTAACGATACTAGACTGACCCAGTTCAACTAGCGTCCGACTGTCTACAGTCTGAAGTCTCACAGCCTCTGTTGCTGTAATGTACAATGTACAATGTTGGTAGACCGATGATCGCCTACACTGCGGCAGACGAACATGTTCGCATGGCACCCGACATGATCAGGCAGGTAAGCGTTGCAGTTTGTCACACTGGCTTATTGCACATGTCTGCAGCAGTTTAGGCCACCATACAAGGGCGGCGTATATTACTATAGGGCTCACCATTGAAGTATAGATCCAAAGAATCATCTTTAGCCAGAGATCCCATGTTCGGCCAAACAGGCTTTTGCAAGTCCATAAAACCATTGTTGCCATGTTGAGGACATTTTTGAGATGGGCATTCCAATTTAGTCTTTTGTCAATGGTTAGCCCCAAGAACTTTACTTCATCGGAAAGTCCCAAAAGAGAGTTGCCGGTGTACATCGGACGCAGATCGAATTTGTACATTCTTGGGAAGGGTACCAAGACAGTCTTTTGTGGGTTAATCCTGAGGCCCTCCTTGGCACATCAGTTAGTCACAATGCGGAGCATGTAAACACGCTAACTGTCAAAACACTTACGAGACGTTGAAGTACAAAATAAAAAAAGAACATTATAAAGTCGAATTTTGTTACTTGCACCTAACTGTCCATAACTTTGTTATCTTTCCATGGATTTCCTTCACTAGCAGCTTGTTCTCTTCGTAAAATATTCTTCTTTACGTACAAAAGCATAAACTAAACATTTTTCACACTTTTTAAGCAAGATTTTTTGAATATTCATAACTCAAAATCCTATCCAAAAAAAAAAAAAAATTGTATTTCGATTTTCATGTTCAGCAGTTAGAAACCTATAAGAAATATATAGTGGCATGTCGAACACAGATATTTTTATTTAAATTTTGCTGCATAGTATTTACAATAACATAGAAAACAAAACAAAAAAAACTATTTTGTAAACAATATTTTAAAAGCCAACCAATATAAAAACTAAATCAAGATTGCAACTATTTACCGCCGAATTTACAAAACTTATAAATGCATAAATATATTTTCAAAAGACATACAAAGCCTATCATATTGTATAATTTGATATAAGTTCCTTTCTGTCTATTTGTGTAAGTGTAAACTAAACAACTAAATCAAAGGAATATATAATTCCAAAGAAATACAACTGAAATTTATATATATATATACGATAAGAACTTCAAAAACATACATATATAAAATACAATATACGATATATGTTTTAAACTAACGAAAATTTATGGTCATAGATGAAACAATTGAAAGACGAAATATCAAAGTTAAGAAAATACTAAACTACTACGATACATATAGAAAAAAAAAAACACACACAAACAAGAATTATATTTAAATGTAAAAAACAAAAACAAAAATACATAAACAAGAAACTTACCAAATTCAATCAATAAATGTCAATGAATAATGCAATTCACGTGAATGGTTGTTTTTATTTTTGAATATTCAAATGAAATGCATTTGGAATTCTGGCAAAGCGTTCAGTATTTATGTCATATGAGAGATGGTAAGTAAATATTGATTGAGGTATTTATGTCAACTTGTATATACTCAAAACTGTTTACAAAATGAAATTTTCAACGAGTCAAAAGCCTCACACTTGTAAAATTAATACGAGTTGGCAGCACTCTTTCAGCAATTCTGCCAATGCACAGTGGTCTGCAAGTCTTATTAAATTGCCAAAATTGAAGGTTAAAGATTCAATTTAAATTTAAGGCTAATATTTTCCAAATAAGTAATAGTAATGTTGACAGAAATTTTTAAGTGTCCTCATGAAAAGAAAACGGGCTTACGACAATTCGATAGTTCAAAATAGTTTAAAACAAACATGGATGATCCTTTAAAGAAAGTTAGATTATATATATTTAAAAACGTATGATTTTCAATGTTTTCAGTTACTAAATATCTTTAATAAGTTGTAAAAGTTCTTTTAAGTATTAAATTGTCCTTTCAATTAAACATTTTCAAATGAAAAACAAGTTTATGCGTAAGCCTTTCATTAGTTAATGAATAAAAACATTTTTCAAAACATGGCCAGTGAGAAATAAAGAACACAAAGCCAAATTTGCTGAAAGAAAAAATAAAGTTCAAATGATGTTTTGTTAAATATTATCTTTGCATGTAGATAAACCAAAACCTGGAGTTAGTGGCACTACCAATAATGGTAACACAGCAAGCAGAGCCTTTGAAGATCCAGTCAAATTATTAGAACTTGACCAACAGTTGGTAATGAATTTTAAAACAATTTTAATAGCTTTAACAGTTCAACTTCCAATAGATCCAGAATTATTTGTTAGTTTATGTTTTACTACTGCCGGAATATATGTCAAGCATTAATCGTTATATCCAATCACATTTGTGTAAATTTAGACTTTACTATTTCTTCAATTTCAAATTTGCTAGACTATACCTCAGCCAATTTGATCACGTTTCTAAGCATAGACCATTTATCTCGATTGAGTTTGCCGTGCAATTTCGAAGAAATTTTTAAACCAGTCCGTGTGAAGTGAAAAAATCGTTAAGAGTAACGTTATGTCGTTTCAATCCATTGACTACAATCAAGATATGCTGTCATTCACCAACTGCTTTGTTTAGGCATACACAAATCCAGAACTTTATGCCGTACCTCTCGGGCTTCGACTGTCGAAGCCCGAGAGGTACGGCATAAAGTTCTGGTATTCAAATAAATACAAATTTAGTTCTTGGAATAAAATGCCCGGGATAGTTTTCTCCTCATCGTTCCGCTCAAAAACAATATGCCAACGCATTAATGGACCTATATTACATTCATATTCATATTCTACATAATATTTTTTTCAATTTCCGGCGTAAAGAAGTGTATGAATGCATCTTTCATATCGAAGATACGTGCTATAGCGTACCTAGTCACACCTGTCATCAAATTTTGTTGTTCCACTGACTGTGCTTCAAACAACAATGCTGTCTCTCCGCGAAATCTCCAACCAGTTATTCTTCTTCTTCACCTTCTTCTCATTTTCTGATGGTCCCTCTGGCAAGTCGATTATCTCCACCCCCTCTATTAGAAAAATTTCGGATCTACATTTATTTAAAAGAGAACGAAAAAGGATTAGTTCTCAGGGAATTTGTACACCGAAAAAATAAATATGATAAAATCAAAGCGAAAATGTAGGGTAATCTACGTCAAGAACCGACTATGGTTAAGTAAAACCATAACTCGAGAAACACATATACCGTTATCTGAGATATTGGCTCAAATGAAACACATTAGTATGTTTTTTGAGTTCGAAATTTTGAAATCAAAGGTTTGAAGAGCACCTTGGTTGTCCGAAAATAGATAGACTGACTGTTACACTAACTGCACATCTACATAGGCAGCTAATTTCTGTTTAGCAACAACCAATTAGGACCTTGAATTAATAATGAGCGTTTCACACGTCTTTGGCAGCTTGTGTCATTTGTTTGAAACGTAAACAACAATACTAAATATTGCCTCGAACATGTCGAATTTCGTACAAGATAAAGTGTTTTTGCGGGGAGTTCATCTCCATTACTTTAATATGAAGAAAAGTGCGGTCGAGGGTCATCGAATCTTATTGGATTGGTGGTGATTTTGAGCTCGAAGTTAAGGAACGGCCGGGACAACCCAAAAAGTTTGAAGACGAAGAATTGGAATCATTGCTCTATGTGGACCAATGCCAAACGCTTCAGGAGGGGGAATCATTGGGAGTGAATGAGTCGACAGGCAGCAAACGTCTAAAAGCCATGGGATTGATTCAAAAGCAAGGAAACTGGTTGCCGTACGAGTGGCGATTTTTCGCTTGTAAACAACTCCTACAACTCCTTAACAACGCCAAAGCAGAAAGGGTTTTTTGCATCGCATTGTGACTGGCGACGAAAAGTGGATCCATTACGACAACCCCAAGGGCAAAAATTCAGGGGTTTTGTCCGGACAGTTATCAACATTCTTCGCAAAGCCGAATATTAATGGCATGAAGCTTATGCTCTGTATTTGGTTGGAACAGCGCGCCGTTATCTACTACGAGATGCTCGAACCAAATGAAACGATCACGGGGGAACGCTATCGGACTCAACTTATACGTTTGAGCCGCGAACTGAAGCAAAAACGGCGGGAATACGATGAAAGGCACGACAAAGTGATTTTGCAGCATGACAACGCTCGGCCACATGTTTGAAAAACGGTCAACACTTACTTGGAAACGCTGCAATGGCCAGTCTAACCCCACCCGCCGTATTCTCCAGACATTGCTCCTTCCGACTACTACTTGTTACGGTCAATGGCAGATGGCCTGTCCCAGCAGAAGTTCACTTCATATGAAGAATGTAAAAAATGGGTCGATGACTGGATTGCCTCAAAAGACGAGTTGTTCTTCTGAACTGGTATCCGAAAATTGCTAGAAAGATGGGAACAGTTGTGGCCAGCGATGGACCATACTATGAATAAAATATTTGTAACCATTTTTGCACAATGAGTCCGTAAATTATTAATTCAAGGTCCCACTGGTATGCACTACAGAGGTCAGATAGTCAGATGGTTTTTTGAATATTAAGTTCCATGTACATATAGCATTGCAGTACATATAAATATAAATATTGATATTGAAACGAAGCAAACAATAATTTAAAAGAACTGATATTGAATTAAATTTCAAACTAAACAAACCAAGCACAAACATAAGTAAATACAATACGTTTACAAGAGTATTGAAACAGGAAAGATAAACTTGATATTTATCGAATGCCTTGCCAAAAAAAAGAAAAGATAAGTGCGAAAAAACGCATAAATCCAAATTGAAATGAGCCGCAAACACGAGAAGGCACACTAACTTGGCCTAACTCACTTCGAGCTGTGGATGAAAAAAGGAGGCAAAAAGTGTTTATTAAATTGATTTGAGCAAGTTTACTCGAAACATTATCGGAAACAGCGCGGCAAGAATCCCTGAGCGAAGTCAAGAGCATTCAAACCCAAACGAAACGAAACGAAACGAAACAAACCAGAACCAAAACCAAAGTCAAAGGTGCCGATATAGTATTAGTGTTAAAAAATGCAACCAAAGAAAAGGAAAAAAAAGAAGCCAGTCAATCGAAAGTCAACTCTTCTGCTTGGTTTACAATATACGACTTACATGGTTGATACGAAGGAAAAAACCTTTTATCTAAATTAAATCCAGCCACATGCGTTGTTGTCGAACAAACACTAAAAAAAAAGTCAAAGCTGTGGCAAGCAAACGGGAGACGCTTGTAACGTGATAATGATTTGCTATTTGTGGCAACTTTAACCAAAAAATCATGTGTGGGCGTTCTGACTTTCATTTCTCGTCGTCAGCCACTATATGCGAGTATATTGTAATTTTCTGTAAGTTTTTGTAATTTTTTGTAATTTTTCACTAAAAATCTTAAGTACCAACATTGAATGAAGCAGCAGCCACTCTGCTAACTCAAATTCATTGTAAAGATCGTAAACTTCAAACGAAAAGTTTAACAGAAATCACTGAACAAATCTGCACAGATTTTCAACATTCACAAGTTTTCTATACACAATGTCAAGACAAGTTGCAAAATGTATACAAAGACAAGTCAAATAGTGAATTTCAGTATAACCGCAGCTTTAATACGCTTCACATAAGCTAAAAGTATCTCAACTGAAATAATGTTGGAACTACGAGACATATCCAGAAAGTAAGTGTACTGATTCTCTCAGTGCTGGAGCGATTTTATTTTCATCAAGTTGGCAACACTGCAGTGTAGCCTGACAACTCCCCTTTGCAACGAGACCGGTTCGAGGTCAGTACGTGAACAATGTCAATCCAGTCTTCTGCCAAGTGCGAAATACGCGGCGTCATCCGTTATCTCGTTTGGAAGGGAAAACCTCCGTTTGAGATTTATAGTGAGGTGAGAAAACTGCATATGGTGATAAGGCTATGAATCGTACCAGTGTGTACAAATGGTGTCGCGAGTTTAAAAACGGTCGTACGTCTGTGCATGATGATCAGAGGAGCGGAAGACCTTCAATTCTGACTGACGAAATTCTGTAAAAAATCGAAAATGCGTATTATCATATTATCAGTAATGAGACACTCTACTGAGTTCAGAGTAGCAAGTTTGAAGTTGTTAATGCCGGAACACAAACATAAAACACAAAGCTTTGGTGACTCTATGATATAGAAGTCTGCTCTGAAGAAGTTTTGAATAAATTATGGGCGATTGGTATTAATAGTATCCATTTCAAATTTGGAGTTTCTAACTAAAGAAGATTATATTAAAGAAATTTATATTAAATAATTTTACTATACCGGTTCCAAGGCCGTAGCCAGGATTTGGTGTGTTAATTTTTTTTTATTCTTTGACTCTTAAAATCTGTCGGGACAAATGTACATATGAGTTAGAGTATCACTCCTAGTTGGATCATATGGTGGCATCCGTTTCCTGAGTGAGTAGTATTTTTGAAGGTCGGGTCACTAGCCCATCGCAATCTGTTTTATGTCAGAGAAGTGACATAATGAATTTAATTTACAAATTACAGATAAGCCAGTGCTGTATCTGATTGGCTGGCACCCAGTACTATCTAAAGATTAATCTATATTACAGTGATACAAAATAAAAAAAATTCGATGATTCTTACAAGAAATCTAGTAGAGGTTATAAGTCACGTCGAGAATAATATTTCTGTATTTTTCAAAGACAGCCAGAAATTTTAAAGTAATCCAATTATCATTCAATAATTTAATTGAATAATAATTGAATTTCGACTTCTCAAGGATTTTGAGAAGAAGAGAAACCAATTTTTTATATTGCTAAATAATGTTGAAGTGAAATTAAGTAGATGTTTGAACGTATAGGTTTCTTTTTTTCATTTTCTACGTTCCAACACTGTTTAACGGAAATTTTTGTTCGGCATGAAATTTTTCAGCATAATATTTAGAAAGAGCATTAAATTATCAATGAACTGGCTTTTAACATATCAAAATCGAACCAATATTGACAAAGAAATTTTATTTTTTCCAATGTACTAAAATTTTCGTTTATTTTTATTTTTGAACTTGTAAACGAAAACAGTGATTGGCTAAAAACAATATTCCCTTGTTTCCAAAAAGTTCTCGCACAAGGGAATGAAGCTCAGCCATTTCATTTATATGGAGGCTTGTGTAAAAAATATGTATATAAAAATACAGTCCAAATCTTTACAAGTAAAAAAGTTTTCCATACAAAAGTCGAAAATGGACGTTCAGTTTGTATTAGCTTTAGCTGGATATTTATGAACGGAGACTAGATCGGCTTATTTCATTTAGCTGTTTAATATTACATATTTATAATTTGCGGATTGCGTTACAAACCTTGCGACAAACAAACTAAAACGCTCTTCAAACTATGTGTAAAGTGTGTGAAAAACAGCGTTGAAAAGTCAAGAGACACAACATCTGCAAATAAAATCAAACAGCGAACAAACTAAAAGTGGAAAACTTACTGGTACAAAATAGTGCAGACTTTATCGCAAAGCGTTTATTTGTGCAAAATAATTGCAGTCAAATGTTAATGTTACAACTACTTTCTACAAAATAGTGTACACAAGAGTATAGAGGCGGTGCACAGTGGTAACAAATCCTAAATACGTGGTCAAAAGTCAAAAACGCTTTGCATCTGAAAACAAATTTGTATTTGCGGTTTTTGGGGAAACTAATTCGGAGGGAGATTTCGGCTTTATTAGATTTGCAAGCCGCTTGAAAAAAATAACATCGACGGTTATCGTTTTTCAGACCTGTTCTTGGGAAACATACGTGAACTGATGATCGCATAAAAGATGATAGAATATGAAAATATATTAGGTATTTATGTTATGCCGGCTGACCCCTAGATGGAGGTGACACATTCACAGTAAGAGAAAATAATCGAAGGGTGCCCGATGAGACAAATCTGTTTTTTCATCAAAAATTCATTGACTACACGAGCTATTTTTTTATCATCATTTAACTGATGTGGAACAAAACGTGCACAACCCTTTCTATTACTCAAATCTTCAGTTAACATTTTGTAGATTGTACAGTAAGATGAATTTGCTACTTCTGTCAGCATTCTCACAGTGAAATTTGCATGGACAGCGATTATTTTACTTACTTTTCCACTAACTCAGCACGATTAGATGCTTCTGGTAGTCCACGTCATCATTTAAATCATCACGACTGTTTTTAAGTCGTGTAAACCACGTGTAAACTCAGGGTACGACTCATACAATCATCATCATAAACTTTTTTTTTAACATTTCGTAAAATTTTTTAAAGAGCTTAAAATAAAATTTGATATTTACTTTTTGTTCCATTATGTTTTTACGACATAATTACAAAAACAGCTTTCATTAAAACGTGTGTCATTTTGTAAACTGTCAAAGGATTAGCATGAACTCAGCTGCTTTCGAAAGAAGAAAAATGTATATTTCTAATACTGCCAACATTTAATAGATGGCGCAACGTGTTCTATGATTTAAATTAAAAGTCCTGTTACTTTTAGATCAAACCGTGTAGTTCAATATGATTCTTAGTGAGTTCATATGTATTTACATGTGTATTTACATTACAATTTAATGTAATATTACTTAGCAACCGTATACAGTTTGGTAACTTCCAACGCTGCTTTCTTTATTTAACACATTTTCATTTTGTTCCATTTTTGCAGTGAAACTTTCAGATTGGAACAGCTGAAATGAACTCGTTATGTTTCGTTTCTTTTTCAATGCGGAAAAACTAGACGTTTTCATAATTGCAGTTTACATAACTTGGAACTACTGTGCGGTGGGTGGACTTTATTTCCTAAGAATTTTCTCGTTTGCTTCGTTTTATGCATTAAGTAAAAAAGTAATTATTTTATTGCAGCAATATGCTTTGATAAACAAAATGGCAAAGTGTTCGTGGAAATGGAAAAGTGAATATAAATTTAGCGAAAGTTACATTCAGGTACATTTCGTTTAAACATTTCTTAGAACACATAATTATACATTTGCAAGAGGAGAGAGAGGATTTCTCATAATAGAATGCACGTTCTGCTTTATTAATATCGCATGTGCATATTAAATACTAAGATAATATATCTGCATATGGGCGAAATAAGATAAATGTACCCATATACAACACAAAATAATTTCAGACTCCATCATTTAACTTCTTATTCTATTATTTAAAGCAAGAGTTTATGCAATATTTCTTATATACAAGATGCGTCGAATCTGCGAAGAATTTTAAATAGTTAAGTTTAGTGCAATAAGTCAGTCAGATACTTGGCTATTTAGGCTATTTAGAATTATACTGATGCATTTCATGAGCAGCGGATTTGGAGAAAAATATGACAACTCGAAATTCGCTCGTATTCGGTATAATTGTACTCTAATTCTCAAGGTATAATTTTACTTATAAGAGACTATTTTTACTTGTAAAAGACTCAATTGTCAAGTTATTGGACTTTTAAAGTCCATAACATGAGGTACAGATTCTCTGATGCTGAAACGATGCTTATAGGCTATTCACACTGAGCAACTTCTAAAATCTACCATCTTGTGACAAGATATTTCATAAGGTTTTGCCGTGACAAAATTTCCTCATCCATTCTAACATCTTTATGGGACGTCCCTATCCCTAACTGTTCCACCCCATACTTTTTCAGTACATCACTAATAATTTGTCATTCACAACGAAAACATAAAAAATATCTGCGAAAATGAATGACAAAAACTTATTAATTTAATTGAAAAACCACAACCAAAGGTAAAGGAAGAATTCAAAATACAAATAAAATAAAAAAATTATAAACTTTTAATGCACAACACATTCATTGGCAGTAACCATGACAACATATGTTAGATGGTGGATGGTAGATGTTAGCCTTGTGAACAGCAGTTTCACTTCTTGAATACATTGCATGCGTTCGCCAAAAATGTACTCTGTGTGAGTAGCATGTTACTTCTTACTTCACAGGAAATCTAAAGTCGATACAAGTACAGGGTGTCTCAAAAGAAAGTTCACATTTATTGAAAAAAAGTTTATTACATATTAAAATACATACTTTGGGAATTTATTTCTTAAAAATGAAATTGTCCAAATGTAAACCGTTGCGTTCACGGCATTCATTTAATCGAGCACTGAAATTTCCGATGACGGCTCGGCAGATATTCTCCGTGATGGCTGCCATTTCGTAATTTCTAATTGGACGTGTGTGAAGTTGCTAAAAATGCGGAACAATGATGATCTATGCACGTTAAAAGCAACAGCACACTTCCGAATCGAAAGGTCCGAGATATTACAGACAGACTGAGTAACACTGTCTACGTTTTCGAACATTCTCGAAGACCCTGGACGCCCGGATTTTGATTTTTCCAGTGTTGAACCGGTCTCTTCAAACTTCTCGACACATTTTCCAATGAGTCGAGGGCTTGGCGCATCATTTAAATGACGAACATGTCGAATACTGCAGAAGTTTCTACGCACTACAGTCGCTGAATTGCCGTTTTTGTAAAACTCACGTACGCACACATACGCACGGTCCGCTCCCGAGAAACGCTCCTTAGCGACTAAATTCCCAAAAGCTAGGCTACCCATTGACATACCCCCCGCGCCCCTCGGAATAGTTGCGTTCACGCAATCAGCAAATCAAATGAGACACCCTGTATGTAATCGATATATATCGATACTTTCCTCCAACAAGTGAGTAATTTATAAAATATCAAAAATATCAAAAATATCAGTGAACTAATTGGTTATCTAAAGTACTTACCTATAAAAAAAATGATGTACAGATAGAGTAGTGACACACATCAGCGAACACACAAACTTGCAGCCATCTGTTGAAGCTTGACTATACGAATACAGTAAAACGTTCTGGAAATTGTCAAGTATTATTTAACACAATCTATTGCCATTTTTGATCCCCCTCCCCCTAGTAACATGTCACATACGAGTAAATGTGTGCCATATACCCACCATGAAGATTTTTAACAAATCATTATGTCTTCTATGATAGATAATTCAGTTATTCTAATAAAAATATCTTAAAAAACGTGATTATCAAACTGAGTCACTGTCTCATTCTCTATTATAATACTCTGTAACAAATTTGCATTTATAATGGATTCATTATTATTAATTGGATGTAGGTTTTTGAATCATTTTCAGGAGATTATAATAAAATAGAGCACAACGTTTTTATGCCTTTTCCATTAAAAGTACGCCAAGTATGCCAAATTAAATATCGATCCTTTCCAAAATATTCTTTTGAGTGCAAATATCAAATCCTTCAGATAACAATACATCTCTCATCCCCACATCCGTCATATATATTTAATGCCACTATGTAGAAACTTCATATACTTAGTTATATTTCTGAGTAGAAAAGATTTTTGTCCACCTGATGACTTTCTCTGTGCAATTATACAAGAAGCGTTTCAAACGAAACTCAGGATATTATCAGGCAATTGCTACTAACGCAATCTATTGAAAGATGCCTACTACTTTAGATAGTTACATATGTGACTGATAACCTATACAAGTCTAAAGAACCAACTCTCTCTTCGTTTTAAGCAGTATTTTACGTACAAAATATTATTAATGTACTTACATAGTATGTGAACATTACTCAAATATATATTGCCTTGACATTCATATTTCCTGCATGGATCGAAGCAAAGGCGTCTTGACATTGAAGCAGGTTTTAAATAAGCACAAAGCTTCAAACATGTGTAAAACTAGGGAGATAAACTTTGTTTCAATCTTAAATGACTGCTGCACATTTTACATTGAAATACATATTTTTGGCATATTCAATTTCCGCAACTAACTCAAAAAAGGCAAAAAATGAAAACAAAGTTAGTTGAAGCAGTGCATCAGTAAGAACGAAAAACCAAAACTTATCTAGAATTTCAATAAGTTTTTATTAAAATGCAGCCGACCTACACGGTTATCAACGCTTTTATTGAACAACTTGTATAAAAAGCATGACAAAATCGAGAATAAAATATTAGTTTCAGTAAAACCGAAACATTTTATACACTTTGGACAAGTTTCAAGACGGTGACGAGTTGTATGGTAGTTAGATTTTACAATTTCGATAGGTACTGGTGTTAAATAATCCTACTAACATTATAAACGCGAAAGTTTGTATGGCTATGTGGATGTGTGAATGTGTGAATGAAACTTTACAATAATATAGCTCATATATCAGAATAACGCACAGGCTATAATTTATGAAGATTAAATTAACGCATTTATTTAATTAATTTAAAACAAACACACCGCAAACATTTTAACCACGTTTGCTGCTCTGAGTAGACGACAAAAAGCTGATAGCTACAAATCGTCTAGCGTTCATGTGTTTGCCTTAAATGGTCATGTGTGCGGGATGATTTTAGAGAGGCAGTTCTTTCTTCATTAGCCAACTTAGCTAGAATACCCGTTCTGATCATTCTCGATCGGTTACCTTCTTAACGGTTATATTAACCCTAATATAATATTCATGCTTAACCCTAATATACTATATATTACCCTTCATTCTAACATTTATGTTTACAATATATACATATGAGCATAGGTCGTTAAGTATTTTGCACACTCCTATCCCCAAATTTTTAATCGCGATTTTAGTATTTTTATATGAACAGTTTTATTACCCGAGGGGTCATGAAGAATGGCGAAGTGGAGAAGTGGGACAGGGAGAAGGGCAGCAACGCGCCAGGTACTAACTAGTATTACAATAATGTATGAATATGTTTAGCGAACTTATTTATATGAGTTTTTCTGTTTGATTCGAGTTAAAAACATTGAGAAATATCTTTTACAATGCGAAAAGAACCATAACAACAAAATTTTGCTCACACAATGTTTATTTTAGCTAGTTAGACACGTGTTTCGAATTGCGTTACGAGTTCATCAACAGTCACCAACGGTATGAAGCAATTTTGTGACTTTAAGTTTTATTTTTAGCTACTAGTACAAAGGCGCGTGAGCATCACGCTGAAAAAAAAAACGTTTGATTAGTTCGGCATGCTACCCGCGAATATAAATGAATACGTTTAGCGACCTTATTTAAGCAAATATGAGATTTTAATTATCCATTTTAATTAATTATAATTCATTGTGAAAGGACTGCGATTAGCTAAAAGTAATTAAACTTGAAGCCTCATGGGCACACATTTTTATCAGCGAAGAACAATAACAACTACGCTAAAAAATTGCTTCACTTTGTCGGTGACTGATGATACAGAAGTAGCGGAGTCTGAAACACGTGTCTTACTTGCTAAAATAAAATGTTTGCGAACAAAATCTTCTTGTTATTGTTCTTTTCGCATTGAGAAAATATTTCTTAAAGCATTTCTTTAATACTTTCTACCCATCCTTCCCAATGCCCACTTACTCTATCTCTCATTCCCCTACCATTCTTCCTCTGCCCCCTTTCCCTACCAAACTGATTTAAGTTTAAGTAGATTTCAATCAAAAAAAAAAGAAAATATACCGTTATCTAAGTGAACGTCCCAAATGAAAAAAAATGTTCGTATTCAACGCACCCAAACTACTCGAAAAAATGTAAAAAAAAGGTTTTTTTCTTTTTGCAGCAAACGATTCGATGAACTGCTAATACCTTTTAACACACAATGCGTATAGGGCATGCCAAAAAAATAGGGGGAATACAATGCGTATAGGACATGCCAAAAAAATAGGGGGAAAACATATTTCACTATTATTTTAGCAGCTATTTCGACGGCAACCCTCTGGTAACATGTGCATACATTTGCATGCGAATTCATGGTTACAGCACAGAAACGTCTCGAACAGTAAAAATCAAAGGCACCCTGAATATGTTTCCAAAGAAATTTTGGCTTCATGACTGCTCTACTTGAAAATCCATGAGGGAACAACGTTCAACGTTTATGCATCATATAAATTACTAGGTAAGTAGGTCAAGTTCAAGTCGATAGTAATTCAATATAATTAAAATACATATATCAAAATGTACATAAACTTAATTAGTCAGTTAGTTGATAGTTCTTGAACTTAGTTTGAGTTTGCTAGTATCTTGTATCTTGTATCTCAAGCGATATTTGGCCCACTTACCCATCTCTGCTGACGTTTCAGCGGCAGAAAAGGAACCGCAAGGCGACACATTAACATTGATAGCAACTCCCCCTCACTATCCAACCACTTCAATTGCCCGCTTGTCATTCATTAATCGATATGCATGCTGATGATGCAAGTTGATGACAGACATTTTCCGTAATGACGTCGATGTGGCAGCTAAAAGTTGCAACAACTACGAGTAAAGCTGCAGCTGCAGCAGAAGTTGCATTTGCTACTCTTGCTGTAAGCCATTTCAGCGCCAGATACGTTGCCTGGCTTGGTCTGTCTGGCTAAATGTGGAGTGGAGTGTAGTTGTACTACACTCCACTGTTAGGTGTTAAGCATAAATTGATGGAAATTAGCGCGTCTGTTGACACATTATGCAGACATGGAGAGTAAGCCAGCCAGCCAGCCAGCTAGTCAGACAGCCAGGCAATAAGCCAAAGTCATCTCCAGTAAGTGAGGCAGTGAAGCAGTCAATGCTCAAGTCACGTGCGCCTGCGCTGCATTCAAAGTCGTTGCATGCCACTTTGGCAAGAAGAGTTGTTGGTAAGTGTTTGCAACAGTGTGGTGTGGTGTACTGTGTGTATGTGTGTGTGTGTGTGTGAGTGTCAAGCGCCAATTGTCGCCTATGATGAGGTTGTGGATGACGCTTACGTTGCCGGCTTCAATGACTCTTTGCTGGTGTTGATGACAACGCGCGACAGCGACGCTCTCAATGTGACCCCGCACGGAGCGGCGCTATCGCCGCTGCAGCAAAGTCCCATTAGAATTTCAAACAATTGCAAAAGTAGTTTGCCGAAGTACTTAAACATCGCACATTGCATTATTAACCCATTGGTGACTGAAGTGTGCAGGAAGAGACACAGTCAAATGAAATATGAAATGAATTAACGTTAAAGCAAAACAACAATCGGTTGTGCAAATAAGTTTTGAGTGTTTTCTTTGTTGTTGTTGTAACTTTGAAGCTTTATTCAGAGAAACTAGTTCAATGTATTTTCTATTCAAACTATTGTCCATCTTTAGCTATGACTCTTCTTCATCTTTCAGGCAGCATATGGCCTCCACGTCGAAACAACGACTAGTCTTTAGATCTGATTACACAATTACTGCACAGCCAGGCTAAAATTAATCGATCAGAACAAGTGGTAATAGGAAGGACCACTATCTGGTGATTACCGCGGGTGTGGTATGACTTTCCTTTTGAGCAGGCTATGAAACCGGAAACGAAACCGGAGCCCTTAACCAAAATAAACTGATTCAAATTGAGAACCGACACCAACAGAACCTGTCACTGAAATAAAATAAAATAAATAAAAATGGCTACCCCTAAAAATTGGCTTGGTATACAAGTTGTAACGTATGTTCAGCCTAGGAAGTATCGATACTCGATTTCAGTTGAATATCGTAAAAACTGAGGGACTAGGAGACAGACAGATAGTTCGATGCGTCTCGTTGAGCTGATCAAGAATATATATATTCTTTTTGATATCTCCGATGCTTCGTTTACGTCCGTATAATACCATTCACTTTTAAGTCTGTTTTTGACTCTTAAATGCAGAACAGTTTACTTATTTATAAAATTTAAATGACCTTTTATTAATTTGATATATGGTCTTTGGAACGTTGGTTATAGTAATTGTTTTCTCGTTATTTTTTGACGTGATAACGTCTATTAAATCGATGAACGCCGCCTAATACGAAAGAGCAATGCTCCTTACGTTCCGCCTGAAGGCGGCTTGTGTGAAGCATTGGCTTGTGAAAGCTATAGTTATGTGTGTGTGTTTGCGTATTAGTTTTATCTAGCGCGCGGTGGGGTGCGGGTATACGTCATATACAATCTTGTTATTGTTGTACTTGTGGCTGCTGTTGCTGTAGCTGTTGTTGTTATTTGTTATTGCTTTACCACTCTTTTCTTGTAGATTTTTGTTGTTGTTACATTTTATATGCGTAAATTAAATAAAAATAAATAAATTGCCTATTTAATAGACACTCAAAAATACTTGCTGCGCACACAATCACACAAACACGTACACGAGCCGAACATTAAGATCGTGAGAGCGAGAGAGTGTTTGAGTAGCAGCTCACTAATGCAAATGATGGCGTGAAGCGGCAAGATACAGTGATTAAATATGCAAGAGTAATATTTATTTGTAGTTCTATTTAATTGAAATACTTAAAAATTATATTTTTTGTGTTTGATGCTGGCAACGCCAAACTATATAGAAACGCGTTTTATCTCTTTCTCTCGCAGCATACATTTATAGTAGTAGGGACAGGGGGAAAGAGTGGCAGGGAAAGGAATGGCAAGGAGAAAGGGCATATCACGACGTCTGCCAGGGTACAGCTAGGCAGACATCAACAGGTACGAAGTCAAAACGAACAAGCGAAATAATAGAATCAATACGAAGCACGAAGGCAGCAACCTAGCTATTATAATCAGTTTTCATCAACGTAAAATTATCGTCCGTAAACCGACTTTACAGACAACCATTTTATTTTAATAATATTAAGAGAAATGAGATCTGCAATTTAATCAGTCAACCAAGTATTTCAGTTAACAGAGAGCAGCTTGACGACATTGTCCGCTTTAATTGCTGCTCGTAAGTCCATGATGATGCATACAGCCTTGATAAACATCCGCTCGGATTCGGTTGAGCAAGCTGGAATGCAAAAGTAGCGTATAGCCTGCATTTCATTTGCATTGCTCTGAAATTTAAGGGCGTAAATAATATAATTAACTATAAAAAGCCTTTATTGGCAGAGGTGTTACCTTCCAAAAGGCTGCTCTTGTGAATAGCTTGGGTGTTGGCGGCTCTATAAGCCCGGGAGAAACTATATTTCTAGCAATTTTGCAACCTTAATCGCATTGTTGCTGCTTCGCATACCGGCTATCTTGATTGGAGCATCCAATAGGAAAAGCCGATAATTTTCATATTAGTTTTCACAGCATTTAAGCAAAGTTACTCCCTGATACCTAAGAAGTAGCAGCGTCGAATGGGGTAAATAAGTTCACCTAGTCTTTTAATACAGTACAGTATAGAAAAGCGCACTAGAAATTGCGCCGTTTGAAAGCAATATAGGATGAATCTTTTTATAGGTATGCGCCATTCCATCGTGTTGGTACTGCTTGACTTAAGCTGTATGGCGTTTTAATCAATACTTTGCGCAGTTCTCAATTATAAATATGCGTTTGGGCTTCGTTTAAAGTACGTGACTATGAACTTACATTTTGTTGTGAGATTTAAAGTGTAGGCAAAGCATGGTAAATGTTTTATTTTAAGTAATTTACAACCGAAGTAACTTTGTAAAGAACATACCACTCTGAGAGTACAGCATGCAGTGAATCTATGATATTTTGTAACGAGTGGTCCGTATCTTCTAGTAGCTTGTTAGTTGACAATATTGCTTTTGATAAAATGACATGTTACAGTCAAGTAATAATCATATGATCGTGATATCCAACCATCGCTTGTTTTGGTGCAATACTCCACATTCTTTAAAGTGGGTCTTTTGGGAAGAGTATACTGAGTTTTCCAATTTAAATTGATTAATTGCGAAGCATTTCAACTATGTTGGTCAACTAAAGGGTTAAACCATGATGCATTATCGGTTGCCTAGCGTGACTTGGCAACATGGAAAGTTATAACTATGCAAAGTGATGCGAGGTTAATGAAGAACGTTTTATGCGACCGCATGATCAGGAATGGCATTTCTTCCTCATGGTCGTTCTCCTTCGCCGTAGCCCACTCGTTGAAAAACCCAAAAAGCGCGCTCAAAACTTCAAAGTATGCTCAATTCGCACCTCATAGCAATTCTAATTGTTACTTTTGTTGCATGCAACTTAAGCAACAATGACTGCAGCACTTCATCCGCTTTTCAAATTGGACACTAACGATCTAAGCTCATTGCACACACACAGCTCACGAAGATTACATTCAAAAATTGGTGAGTTTTTTTTTCTTTTTCTCCTTTTCCAAGATATAACATCAAAACGCTCTGCAGGCGATATTCAAATTGGCGTTTTCATGAAAAATTATGCACACATACACATATTTAACTTCAAGTAGAGTGGTACACACGCGTTGCTAGGCATACTGTAACAATTGTTTGGTGAAGTTTGTGAAGCGAAGGAGGTATTTGGAGGAATGACATAGTAGTAAAGTTTTGAGATTTTTCAAACCGGCGGCAGCGACGCTTCTTGCCCTATTGCAATTGTTATTGATTTTTTTTCATATACCCTACAATCATGTATGTATATTAAAGTAAGTATATTAAAGTATATTAAAAATGTATGCAACATTTTGTAGTAGATGCTAGAGGTTCCATAAAGAATGCTAGTTGCATAACTTTTTTAAAATTGCTCATTTATGTGGTTCAGGCAATAAGTTCCTTAAAAAGTTTAGGTGTCATATCCATACATACATGCGCAGTAATCAAACAGCAATTTTTTGCTGCAGTCCTCTCATTCCGTTTCTCTCCGCACCAACGATAATGCCACGCACTAATCCAACAGCAGCATATGCTACTCGCTCTTCCAATATTTCCAGCCCAGTGAGTACGCACATCCGATACAAGCAAAGAGACGGACAAAGAGAATTATGAAAACGTCACTCAAATGTGTTTGCTAGTAAGTCCGATGTGCCCTCACTTTTACTTTCTCTTCTCATCATCGTTTTTAATATCACTTAAAACTTAATAGCACTTATAATTCACAAATAGTTTATATATATATATATATATATATATATATATATATATATATATATATATATATATATATATATATATATATATATATATATATATATATATATATATATATATATATATATATATATATATATATATATATATATATATATATATATATATATATACACGTATGCTTTCATTAAACCTTTACTTATGTGTCATATGATGGCGATTTTCTATGTTTGCTGCATAAGGCTCAAATAAATAGCTACGGTATAAAAACTTTCAAATCATACATATTATCAATTAGTCTTAGCTATTTGCCAACCATGTATGTATTTGAAAAAACTTCAATAAAACTATAAAAAGTTTCAAACAAATAATAGGTTTCAATAATCACCTTTCCAGCTTAAGAATGACTGTACGTCATTTAACTATTTCTCACGAGTCCGTTCGTTTGATTTTGGTGGATCTTTCAGTCGTGTGACTCGTAGTCGCTCCCAAAAGAGCTGAATTGTCTACAAAAACAGTACCGCGAACAGGTCTCTTAAGACATAATGGATAGCTCTGATACCACATCATAACTGGTGATGAGACATGTGTCTATGTGCTTAGCATCCAAACTTTAAATACTTTAAATCGTTGGTCAATGCGAACAAGTCAGCATCGGTTTCAGCAGTGGATACGGCTATGGAGCGTGCAAATCATGAGATACAGCCTAAATCGGTTATTAAAGCTGTGGAAAACTGAAAGTCCAGAATGTAGTTAGTTAGACGTACCCGTTGTATGATTTTACTTAAACCAGCGTCCAGTGTGAATGGCAAGCCCGATCGAAAGAAAGAAAGGTTGTTAAATTACCCGTGTAACGGTGTCCAATTCGTTTCGATCGAATTGAATTCGTTAAATTACCCAACTTTTTTTTAATGAATTTAAACATTTTTCTCATTAGAGTATCTTTTTTCAACAACAAATAATTCCAATAGTCTACGTTTCGCATTTTTAGGTGAATGGCTCAAATGAAAAAACTGGTGTTCAGCACACCCAAATTTCTTTAAAAGTTTAAGAGAAAGTTTCTATCGTTTTAATATAGAAATTTGTCAACTACCGTTATATTTAGTTAAGTACTATTTTTCATATAAACTTATAGGGTATTATATAGTTGTGCATTTTGTTAAACCTAATCCTCATTTTCCTTTGCTGACAAGTGAAATTGTGAAGTGAATTTGAGGCTTTGAGGCAAGTTGCAGACATTTCTTGTTGTTTTTGTTGTTGTAGTTGTTGTTGTTGTACGGTTGCACGTGTTTCGTGCCTTGGTCGCATTTAACGGTTATTAAATTTAGTTTGTCTTGTTATGCACCGCTATAATACAACGTGCAACATCAGCGTGTAACATTCAAAGTTGTTGTTGTTGTTGTTTTATTGTTGTTGCACTTTGCCATGAATGAAATCCACAAAGTGCAAAGTGCAATTTCACGTTTCGCTTGTCATCGTCGTCAATGTCTCTCATTATTGTTGTTGTCGTTTTGGTCTTTCACTCAATAGTTTTATACTCTGTACCCATAGGATAAAAGGGTTCATTAAGTTTGTGCAATTTTATGTAACAGGCAGAAGAAGGCGTTGTAGAATCACTCAAAGTTTATACCGGGATATTGTCAATAAAACGATTTATTTGAATATTTGATATTTAATTTGTCTTCCTCAAAATAATTCCCATTAGATGTAATAAACATATTCCAATGTTTTATATCATCTTCGAAAAACTATTCATAGGCCGATTTTTGGAATAACTTTCAGTGCCCTCCTCGAATTTTCTTTTTTCTATCCAACCGTGGCAAAACGCTTTCCGCGGAGTGGCAACTTGGGTCGTTGTTACACGAGACACATCAACACAGAGTTTGCGGAATGACATTAACGTTGGTTTTGGTCAAATAGTCGTAAACCATATGAGTATATTATGTCTAAAATATTCTCATATGATCCATATAATAATCTGCATCGATCCAAAGGAGACCGCAAGCTAGGCTGCTATCTCCCTGACGATTTTCAAGCATATACTCGTATACAATATATATATATATATATATATATATATATATATATATATATATATATATATATATATATATATATATATATATATATATATATATATATATATTTTTTTTTTTTTTTTTTTTTGACGTTTTGGTCAGTTGAAGAGATGAACGATGCAAATCATCAACTGCACAACGGCTCGATTCGAAGTCTTTGCACCACTCGTACATATTCGTTTATGGTATTGTCGATTCTATTTTGGCTTCAAAGTTTTAAAGCTTCACACAATTTAAGACATACTTCGCAACAACAAAAAAAAAAAAAAACACGTAACAACCACCAACTTCCTTGCCAACTGAATTGTAGTTCCCATACAAACTAGATTTATCAATTTTAAGTTTTTATATGATAATTTTATGTTTTTGTTCTTAATTAAGCTAGATATACAGAATTTTATGCATTTTACGTTAATACTTATTCCATATATTCCAAATAGGCCCGAGTAACTCCATAAAAACCTGCTCTCCATTTTTTAGTTTAATAATGAAAATTTGATGTGTATGTATTCAATCAATTAAGCTAAATATCTTTCGTCAATTCTAATACAAAAACATGCCTCACATGGTCAGATCTGACAACTAAAGGTTATATTTCATACAAATCTACGGTTCATACAATGAGCCTTAGACAAGGTACAGAGTATTTCAAAGTCGTGCACACTCAACTGCAGTGTTCTTTCTTGTTTTGGGTTTTTCGTTTTGTTTTCATTTTTTGCATCACGTTCGATTTTGAATTTACCAAACTATTTAAACTATTGATTGGTTCTTATGTGAATCAAATTGACTTTTTGGCTTAGTTAGCATACTCAGATACATTGGAAGTTTGCTTTGTTAGCACTGAAAGTTTCATGTGCGGAGTTTGCTGTTTAAGCTCATCTTACTTTAGAAAGCACATGTAACTAAATACTGACTTAAAGTATTCAAGTGAGTAGGTAAGTAGCGTAAGTTCTAAATTTCAATTTTGGTTTTTATTAAAATATATGATACCAAATAAGTATCTTGCTAACATGTTCCTTCAACATGCTATATATGTAGACTTCCATTGAGTAGTCGCAATTCTCTATGTAAGATTTTAAAATGAAATCTTAAATTTAAGAGTTTAAAATCAAAACCAAGGGAACTACCCTTAGCTCAGAATACCCTTAGCTCAGAATACCCTTAGCTCAGAATAGGGCTTTCTGCTTGAGCTTTCTATACCCAGTACACATAGTGTAATAGGCTATATTAAGTTTGCGCAAATGTATGTAACAGGCAGATGAGGCGTGGCAGATCCTATAAACTATATAAGTATATACTTTATCAGCATCGAAAGAAGTTTTGGTAAAGACCTGTCTGTCCGTCCGTCTGACCGTCTGTTTGAACAAACAGATCTCGGAGACTATAAAAGATAGTAGTTTAAAAGTTTTATATTAACATTCTCCTTTTCCCACTTCACTAGTATTAAATAAACATGCCAACTCTAGCTCCCATACAAACCTGAGGGTATGAATATATTTTTGATTTTGATGTTTATTACGCTAGAAACGCCAAATTTGGTATATTTTACGTAAATCCTAATAAAATATAGCAAAAATAATAAAGAAAACTAGTTAGTATAGAGCAGTCATGTCTTCAAGATTACGAAATACCATGCACCCTTGCTAATGTAGACCTATGCAGAGTTTCAAATATAAAAACGTTCGTGCAGGGTGAGAAATCCAAAAACTCAAAAACCGCTGCACCACATGACACCAAATTTTCAACATAGGTTAGTTTGGTCTTCAGTTTTGTTTGATAGGTACTGCAGGAGTGAAAACATCCACGAAAATGTGTTCCTTCAGTACAATATATTGTTAGTTGCTAGAAGTACACAACTTTCGACGTGAAGGTTGTAAACAGTGTACTAAACCATATACTAAACCAATTTTTTTTTATCAAATTACGTGAAGTTTTTTAATAGTACACTAACCGCATTTTTTTTTTAATACTGTTTTTTTTAAATGATTCGGTGTGAAGTTGGAAAAAGTGCACTGATTTAATTTACCAATTCATGACCCAAAAAATTTAAGATACAGCGATGAAATGTTGTTTGTACATATATGGTATCGAAGAGGGGAGGAGGTAAAAGGAAAAGAGTGGTAAGAGAAAGAGGTGGAAGGGGGAAGAGGGGTAGGTAAAGAGGGGTAATGGAAGAGGGGCAGGGGAAGTGGGGTAGGGGTAGGGGTAGAGGGGCAGGGGAAGATGTGTAGGGGAAGAGGGGTAGAGGAAGAGGGGTATGGGAAGAGGGGTAGGGGAAGAGGGGTATGGGAAGAGGGATAGTGGAAGAGGGGTTATGGGAAGAGGGACATGGAAGAGAGGCAGGGGAAGAGGGGCAGGGGAAGAATGACAGTGGAAGAGGGGCAGGGGAAGAGGGGCAGGGGAAGAGGGGCAGGGGAAGAGGGGCAGGGGAAGAGGGGCAGGGGAAGAGGGGCAGGGGAAGAGGGGCAGGGGAAGAGGGACAGGGGTAGAATGGCAGTGAAAGAAATAATGGAAGGGAAATAGGTGCAGAGTAAAGGGTGGTAGGCGAATGGATGAAAGGGGGCTGCGGAAGATGGGTAGGGGAATAGGTAGTATGGTTAGGGGCATGAGCAAGGAGGAACAGGGGGAAGAAGTGGCAGGGGAAGGAGTGACAGATGGAAGGTGGTACCAGCTAGTTTTATATAATATTAAAAATGTTATTTTGACAAAAAAAGAGAAATTGATTTTTACTACTGCTGTAAAACGGTTCCGAGTTACGAAATTTCCAGTTAAACTTGTAGCAGTGTGGTACCTAGAGAGTTTATACCGTCAGTTTAGATTAGTTTTAGACGGTGTAGTTTTCTCTCAGACAGGCATACGGACGGACGGAGGGACAAATATGGGTAGATCAAATATATATACTTAATGGGAACTCTGATGCATCCTTCGCTATATTTTTGGTACAGGGTATAAAAAGAAAATAAACTTTTTCCGAGTATGCGACCTTGAAAAGTGTGCGTTTTATAGGAATAGTAGGCGTTGACCGGAGTGGTATTCACAAAATTTAATACGAGACATCTGCCTATGGTCAAGAAGAATCTAAGCGAGATTCTAAATTTCATAGTTTCTGAGTTCTGTTGTGTTGTACATCCAGACGGACGGACGAATATACGGACATAGCTAAATCAACTCAGTTTCCGATGCTGATCAATAACATATATGATTTATGGGGTCTACCACAGCTCCTACTACGTGTTACATACATTTGCACAAAGTTACTATAAACTTGTCCCTTTGGGTAGAGGCTACAATAAAAACACATTTACTTCGGTGCAACCCTTCACAAGGAATTTAAAATTTTAGTGTAGTTAAATGTAGAACCCAACTGGGTATTGAGAAGTGGATAGCATAATTTTTTATAGATTAAAAAATATTCATTGGAACAGTAAGCATAGTCAATGTTTCTCGTATTTGTATCTGATATAATGTACGCATTATTTGTTTAGTTATACATCTAAATGATCGCCTCAATGATATATACAAATGTATCTGTCAGTTTATACATGGAGACTCATATTTACTCGTAAAAATTTAGCATGCCAAGATCACCTAATAACGCAAATTTTGCTTAAAAACTCACTAATATCTCTAATAAAATATTATTTAATACTAAACGTTTTATTAGTTCAATGTCTCTAAATGAATTTCTTTAAGTTAAATTACTTAACGACTACACGTGCTCTTAATAGCAAAATCATGCTCTTAAACACTAACTTATGTTAGTCAAAAGCATCAAAAAATCACGCTTGCGAGCAATTCACTCACGCTAATACGACTATCTACATTAAATAAAAGAGCACGCCATGCTCAACTCACGGTATTAGATAAACTTTAACAAACAAAAACCGGTTAAGCAGCGCAAGTATCTCATTGGCACATTAGACCAACTGGCAAACAACTTTCGACCAGTTTCTCAAAAAGCGTCTCTTAAACGCTTCGATGCAACACGCTCAGGTAAGCTAAACGCTCAGTATAATACGAAACGACGACGCGAGCGGTCAGCCAAGCGCGGCTAAAACCTAAACTCGAATAAAAATTTTAAGAAAACAAAAAAAAAAGCAAATAAAGCGGCAAAAGCGGCAAAAGCGGCAAAAGCGGCAAAAGCAAAGCGGCTAAAAGCGGCTTACCAACTTTTGCACAGATTTAAGACAAAATAAAATTATAGCCAACACAAATATAAAAGTTGCAGCCAAAATTTATATATATCGAACAATATAAGAATTAAGCTCGCGCACGAAAAAGTATCTCAGCGATCTAACTCTTAAACGCTCGAGTCGACTCTACAACGCCCAAGCGCAATACGCTCAACTATTTTTAGCGGATTACGTGAGTGTGTTTGATAACCGAATTAAATGAATCAATGAATGAAATGAAAAGAGAAAACTGCAATTTTCAAACTGTGCAAAAAATAACTACCTAAAAAAGTATCTATGAGAAATTGTGTGCGAAAATATACAATTGTACAAACAGTAGAAAGCGCAACTGAAAATAGAAATATATAAAAATTTAAAAGTGCAGCGAATTCTTGTGTAAATACATAAAAAACAAGAATCTAAGATAATATTAAATGAAGTGCACTTAAACTAGCACAATTTTTGAAATACTTTTTTTTTCTACATTTAGACAAACCTTTCTTTGCGGGTTTTTTTTCTGGCTTTCTGGCTCAAGTTGAAACCTGCTGCTATTATTCTTTATAGCACCTCGCATATTTTTTTGTTGCTGCCCTTTTTGTTACTTGTAATTTTAACGTAGTTTTTGTTCAAGAACTGATTTGATAGTTGATAGAGAACAAAAGTTGTAGGTACATTTACAAGTCATCCGTAGTACTTTTTTTCTTAAAACACATGTCGTCGACTCTTTGTTATACATATTTAAAGTGCACATAAGCATTTCTTTTGATGACTTAATGCTGCAGTATTAAGAAGTTTCGGCATAATATTCAGCTGACTGCTTAACTTTAAAAGTATCTTCACAAATATGTTGAAAGAAGTCCTTGTTGTTGTGCTAGAAAACGGTAGAATTTGTAATGTTTAAAAATGCAGACTTACAATTCGCAATCAGTTTATGCATTTTAGAAATGCAAACACTTAAAATTCGTAATCACTTTACCCATTACTGTAAAAATTTTAATGTTTGAAAATGCAAACGCTTACAGTTCGCAGTCAGTTTACGCATTACTGTAAAATTTTTAAAGTTAAGATTGCCAAACACTTATAATTTGCAATCGGTTAAATTTTTTCATTAACACGCATTTTTCAGTTAGTTTCAAATGTATATACATATATATTATATATGAGCTTGTTTGTAAAGTCTATGATTAAATCGCCGTTTAAGATTTTATCTTTGAATGCTAAATTACAAACAGTTTGATTTTTTGGTCACTTTGTGTGTGAAGAATCGTTTCAAAATACTTCGAACTGTTTTTCTTCGAGCAAATTCAAGAGAGTGAAGCCATGAGTATATTATACAGTGTGTTATTTAAGAGATATAGAACTGAAAATTGAACTGAAACACAAACAAATAAATTTAGTGAGCACTTTTTTTTATTTTCGACAAATAATTTTATGGCATTAATAATGTATAATACTTTGAGGCATATGACCGCAACGGAAACGTCTGAGGAACTGCATCCAGGAGCTACCGTTTTCCAAACATTTTAGGCCGCATCCGTTTACTCAATATTAGTTTCGAGGACTGAATTCGATGCTGGTTTGTCCGCATAGAGCAACGATTTCAAGAATGATCACAGAAGTTGTCAGATCATGGGTCCGTTTCTGGAGTTTATGTTGTCGTCACACTCTTCACTAAATAAGTCGATGATTGCTTCATAAGTATGGCGTGTGGCGCCTTTCTTTTGAAATCAAAGTCGTCCCAGAAAGTCGTTCACGTAGATTTTGGAAACCAAAAATCGTTCATTATTGCTCTGTATTGGGCGCCATTGACGGTGACTATTGCATTTCCCTCGTTTTTGAGAAAATACGGCCCGATGATGCCACCTGCCCATAAACCATACCAAACCGTGCATTTTTGATTTAGCGTCATCATGTTGAATGCAGCCTTACAGTCGACAAATAGATTGTATTCACGGATCCTCTCCATAACTTGTTGTAGATTAAAAGTTTGCTCATTTTGTCAACCTCTTTGATCTGAAGCTACACAAATACTGCGCTATCAGTGCATTCGTGTACAGCTTCAGTCGTTTACACTGTATGCGGTACAGAATTTTATATGCAATTGAAAGGAGACGTATTTCTTCTTTATTTCTTGAAGATAGGATAATGTATGCTGAGATTTAAATCGTTTGGCATGTATATCTTATATCTTGCATAAGAGTTTGTGCATACACTTTACCAACTATTCGCCAGCCATCTTGAATAAGCTTTTTAATTACTGAGTTGAGCTCATTAGAGTCCGTTGGCTATATTAGAAAGCCATCAACAACCTAGAGATCCTACGCTATTAGCGGCATTGTTCTCTTCATCTGAGTCTGAGTCTGAGTCATTCCTGAGCATCTGTAACTAGACTTTCATTTTTATCCTTGTAGAAAGAAACTCTGGGATTAGAACATTTGATCAAACTCTTGATCTTTTAATATTTTCGATTTTTTCCATCACATAACTCCTCACGTTTTCTTGTTCCTTTTTTATGTTTCATTTGAAGAGACTTTTATACTTTCTACGTTTCTCACGATATCGGTTTCAAACAGCGCTCGTAGCACACGACTGCAGAGCTCTTCTGTACACAGCGTATTTCTCGGCAGTAGCTTGGTGCCATTCCTCACCATACCAAGAGTTCGTCATAGTTCTGGTGCATGCAGTGATCCCCTTGGCAGCCATATTGATGAGGTGGAACATATGTCTCCACTGCTCACTTTTATCTTCCGAAGCCGGAGAGGACTCCAGAAACTGTTGGGAGAGTCGTGCGAAAACCGGAGCATGGAGATATATATATTTTTTATACATACCAGGTGGCTGCGCTTCAAGCTTTAATCTCCAACTAACTTCAATTTGTTTAAATTAAATTTACTTCACTACATACAGTACTACAAATATAGAAACTACAAATTTGAAACTACTGAATCACGCCTTACATCAAGATATCGCTTGATTTCATTACGTGAAAAAAGCTGAAATAGCAAAAAAAAACAAAAAAAAAACACTCATAAGCCATTTTAACTCAGCTAGACGCTTGCTTAGATTTACCATTCATTTTTGCACACAAAGCACTGCTTTGGGTTGAAGACGCCAACGGGCAACTATCGTACATCACACATACACATATATCTAAAGTGTTGCCGGCCCTTACAGACAGCAGCGATTAACATTTTTTTCTTCCTACTTCACAGCGTTTGAAGTAGTTGTTGTAGTTGCGATGCTGCAGTGTATAGCTGCAAAAGCAAAAAAAAAAAAACAAAAAAAAAAAGTATCTAGCTACAAAAGTATCTCATTGCATGTGTGCTGCTAAGGCGGCTCAATACGCTTGCTTGCCTGCCTGCCTGCCTTTTTCTTCAACATTCATTCATATTTGTATTTTTCTACAATTTTCGCTACTAGTATGATTATATCATCTGTGGTTGCGCTGCATCAATACACATAAGTATGTAGATACATAAAATCTTATACAAGTACATACAGAGTTCGATTTCTAACACTTCATATACAGATGTGAAATACAATTTAGCGCCTTTCTGCACACAGTTTGTGTTAAAGTATTAGAGCATGTTGGCTGTCTTTTTGGCCAAGTCAAGTTGTTCAAGTTAATTGACTTTTTTTGGTTAAAACCGATTGATAAGTTCATAGCTACTTCTTGTAGCCCACACACATAACTTGCTCAACACAGCAACGTAGAATTTATATACGATACATGTGTATCTGTTTTGTGTTACAAGAAATTTGCGCAAAAATTCCTAAAGAAGAAGCAGCTATAGCTACAGATACATAATAATAAACTACAACATGTATCTGCAGCAAAAATCAAAGCAACGCCAACACATTTTGCAGCAATACTTTTAGTATTGTAGATGATGTCTTAAAAGCAAAAAAAGAAAAAATACGAAACAAAAAAAATAGTTTCACAAATTCAACTTCAAACGTCATTTGCATGCGAACGCGCTAGTAACCGCGACAACCGCAAATGCATTGCTTTGCTTTGGTTTTAGGTTTTAGGTTTTTTTTTATGTTGTTTTCTCGCTCGCTCTACTGCAAAACAATAAGCTATTCGTTTTTAATGAGATATATTTCTTTTTTTGTTCTTGTGATGTTGATTTTGAAGTTGGAAAAAATTGAAAAAATTAAAAAAACAGCAAAGAAAAAATTGTATCTAGATACATAGCATAACAACCTGTCGTTTAAAGCGTTAACAATAATAGCAAACAATTACAACAAACAACAACAATACAGCTGAGACAACAACTACACAAAGTGCAATTACAACAACAACAACAACAACACGCATTGTAAATATAATATTAATAATGAGAGAAGGTAAGCCAGTTTTATTTGTTTTTTTCCTTCATAAGATACATTTGTATCTATAAGTTTTACTTCGTTTGTTGCTTTGTTGTCTTGTCGATTTCCTTTTTTTTCTAGGTTTTTGTTTTTGCTTTTCTTTGCAAATACAATATTGGTTTCATGCTTCATTGAGTGCTTTGTGTGTGTGCGTTTTTTTTTTTACATTTTAAAATAAGCATGTCAACTTTTTTGTATCTTAAACAAAGAATTTTGTTTTGTATTCCATAACATTAGAATGATTTTTTTTTTCTTATGAATTCTATATGTTTTCATTCAATATATTTGTATTCATAAAATAGTTGAAGTCTTGTTAGCAGCTCTCTACGATTCCGAGAAGGTCAAAAATGATTTCTTTCATACACATGGAGATGTGTGAAATTTTAAAGAAATTTAAGCTTAAAACTATTTACAATAATTAAAACTAACATCATTTGGTGCCGAGAAACCGTGACGTCAAAATGAATGCCAATGTCTATCGGGAAAGTATTCTGGAAGGTGGTCTGAAACCCGCGACCACGGTGAAAGAGAATGGACATTCTACCATGCGCTAACCAAGACACCATTCCGTTGTTCATACTGCACGCACAATGGCCTGCACAGTTATCGAAAATGGTACATGGTGGTTTTTATTAAGTACGTGTATACAAAAGCCGTGCAATAGATTCCATGTATTTAGGCCAGTTGTTGTAAGATTCGTCTGCGCTTTCATTGTTAAATCTTTTAACTTGTCAACCCATCCGTGCACGTCTGCCTGCGGCTAGATGCTTAACGGTACACATTCAGAACGAGCTCGATCATCACTATGGTATTCTAGGGTATTATATGAATTAATTCATTTAAGTTATTTTATGAATTAATTCATATAATACCCTAGTGATGGTCATTGCACTCTAAAATATTATCATTCAATTCAATAAATTCAGCATGAAATTCACTTTATTATCATTTAAATAAATAAATTAAATATTAATTCATTTCACTATGAATCGAAACATTCATTCAGTCATTTGAATATTTTGAAGATGCGAATTAATTTAATTATCCATCGCTTGCGATATTAACAAGAAGATTTTCTGCAGCTGAACTGAAGTTCGGATGCTAGCTAGCAAATAGTAGCCTGAGTGCGAACTTTCACTTTCAACACGCTTCACTCTTCCGCATTAACACTACTAACTCATCCCCATTAACACTACAAGAAGCAAGCAAGCAGAGAGAAAGAAACACACTAACATGAAGCGCAATCAAAGCATTTGAATCAATCGCATTCATTCATTCATTCGTATTCAACTTCATAAGCATTCGAATATTTAAAATTCACTGGCTTCGAATGAATTAAAATCAATGTGAATTTCTCAAAATCATTCACTCAATTCGAATCCGCATTCATTAGATATATGGGTACATTCATTCAAATTCATTTTAATGTGAATGTATAATTTCATTCATGCATTCTCATTGCATTGCATTCTCAGTGCATTGCATCTGTAAGTGTGTGAGGAACAAATTTAAGCAATTTGCACTTACAATATTGCAAATTGACACGACAAAGTATGAAACAGCAATTAATCGTTTACAAAATCAGTTAAGTCATGGTTTAAATTAAACTTCTTTTACATTTTACGAGGGGTACTATTTATATTTAGGGAATAGCAAATGAAAACAAACATTTTTAAATGAAAATGGCTTTATTGTTTTTCAAAATATTCCCCTTGATGATCAATACACTGTTGCAAACCACTTGACAAACCACTTGTCATAGCAGTTTTTCCTTTCCTCTTGAGACACCTCCAAAACATGGTTTTTGAACGCTTCAACTGCTTCTGCGGCGCTCGTAAATCGTTGACCACGCAGTTTACCTTTGATACTCGGGAACAAGAAGAAGTCATTCGGTGCCGAACCAAGTTTGTACGGAGGATGAGTCATTAATTCGATGTTTTGACTGCTCAGAAATGCACTTGTTTGACGAGATGTGTGATAGCTCGCATTGTCATGATGGAGAATGATTCGCCTTTGGCGGTTGGTTTTACGAATTTCTCCGAAGACTTCCGGCAAACAAATGGTCGTGTACCACTCAGAATTGACCGTCCTACGTGGCTCAAGCGGAAAATTGGCCACATGACCCATTCGGCCGAAGAAACAGGCAATCATTTGCTTCGAAGTGGTTTGCACCCGAACAACTTTTGTTGGATTTGGCTCATCTTGGAATACCCACACGGTCGATTACTGTTTTCTTTGCGGCTTTTACGCATATATGCATGATTCGTCACCTGTCATGATTTTATACACGTCTTTTGAAGCACCACGGTCGAACTTTTTAATCATTTCCTTACACCAATCGACGCGAGCCTTTTTTTGAGCGATTGATAAATTATGAGGTTGCCAACGAGAGCAAATTTTTTTTACAGCTAAGTCTTCATGCAAATTGAAGTGGAACTAATGTGCAATGATGCCTCTATCTCACGATATGCCACATAACGATCTTGCATTATCAGTTCATGCACTGCATCGATGTTTTTGGGCAGAACAACCGATTTAGGACGACCTTCACGGAATTCGTCGGCGACCGAGCTACGACCATGATTGAATTCACTATACCAGCGATATACTGTGGTTTTTGATGGTGCTTTATCGCCATATTCATTGACACATTCTTGTTGAGATAATCTACGTCGAAAGTTGTAAAAAATAATCCAAGGAAAACCATCTCTAGAAATTTCCATTTTTTTGCCATATGGCTTTTCTTAACTCACTGTAAACAAAACAAAAGCAATTGTACATCAAAACTTTGTGAGTACGTTTATGCCAAATAATGTCAAACTTTATTGTGGTGTTGCCAGATGTTAGCTTTTGACATTAATGTTGCCAGTTCCCGAAATATAAATAGCAGCCCTCGTATGTATGCCAAATAGTCTGTTGAGTCCCATTAGCAAATATGTCTTAATTCATTTTTTCGCCCTAATAAAAACCAAATTAAACGTGAACCAAATTAAACGTGAGTCGATTTTAGTTTAAGTTTGTAAATATTTAAAAATCTAAAAACTAATTTCTCATCAACTAAACTATTAATTCTCAATTTGATTAAATCATTTTCCAATTAAATCTTAAGTTTACGTATATTGACTTTAATAAAAGACGCATACTTCGCATTCAGTTCATGATTTTTTTTAATGCGGCTGCGCTTGGTTTTGTTTTGGTTATGTTTTTGTTATTCTATTATTTTGGTTAGTTAGTTATTTTATTCCAAAAATATCACTCAATAGAGATATGAAAAGGAGAAAGTATGATTTGGTACATAAAATACAACAGAAGTAGATGGTGAAAAAGAATTGTTAGAACTTAGGTATTCATGTTTGTTTGTATACTGTCAACCATATAACAACAAGCAATAGATTAACATCGCTAGGATTTTATCTGAACAATAGTTTTCTATGAGAGTAAAATAATAGCGGGTCTAATTGATCAATAAGCATATCAAGAACCATGCAGATGTATATGCCTAGATCTACTGGCACCATATGGTTTTGAACTTATAGAAAACTATTTGTATTACAAAAATTAAAATCTACAACATTATTTAGCCAATTAAATAGCAAGTTTTATCTTCCGGCAAACTAAACCCACTTCAAATTAATGTCAATTAAAAATGCTATCGCTTGCAAAGATACTTAAAAAAGAAGTTTATATGCTTGCTCAAGGTTCTATAAGAACAATTAGTATAAAATCATATAAAACAAATCGATATAGCTAAAAGGCCAGCTTCTTTTATAGAAAAAATACAACAAAAATGCGGTAAGATTGGAAAAAAAAACTAGTTTTTAAACAATTCAACTGCTGGGACTACCTACAATTAAAATGTGCTTGCTATAAAAACTACTTGCAAAAATGATAAATCTACAATTAATTAATAAAATCAACTTGAAGCTAAAAATATGCTCACAAATAAATCACAAAGAATCGCAAACAAATCAAAGCGAAATAAAACTCAAACAAACAAAAGGCGTCTGTCAGACTTGAGTTTGTGAATTGAAAGTGCTACGAAAAGTTGGAACTAAGCAAAAAATGTTTGCGACTTAACAAATCAGCATCATAAAAATAAAAAGTTCGAAGTGTATGACTATGTTATACCCTGCACGTTTTCATATACAGGCTAAGCTGAAAAATACAGAACAAATTTTGAGCGGCGTTGTAAATCTCAAATGAGAGCGCATCATAAGTAAGGCTGGCAGGCGATATCTCAAAACCGATAAGAGTTTTGATGAGGAAAAAAGAAACAGTGATGAAATCGGCCATAAAATTTTACAAGTCTTAAAAAATCTGAATATACCGAGGGTGAATGAAAATACTGTATTTTTTTCCATTTTTTTGCGTTGGAACTTGGAATGCAAACCTTCCCCATTAACTAACATTTGTCTATAGAGTATTATTAAATTTTGAGCAATCTGCATCATTAAGCTTGTTTTGATATCTACTGAAACAACGTGTTCTTGCATTGATTCATAACGATTGGCAAAATAAAGATCCATTATGACACAGCAAAGATTAAGCAGCTGCAGCCAATTTCTCCAGATGCAACGACGGGATATACATCTATTTACAGTCTGCCTATTTCAGTGTCTCTTTATATTTAATTGCTGTCAAACATATACTATATAATGCATATGTTCCGGGGACTCCACGTCCTCTAGACAGATTCTGCATTTGGTCTCACTTTCAAAGCTAAATCCAATTAAGTATCAGGGCTCTTAGCTGGGCTTTGCATTGAAAGTGAGACCAAATGCGTAGCAGTTTCTTACCCTATCTAAAACACTCAAAGTTTTCTATTCAAAATTCATATCTGTTTATATTTTCTTTCCTGGTCTGTGTCTGGTCTCAGTCCGCAAAATGGTTCCGGCCCAATAAGTGGACTGGCTGCGCCTTTCTCACATTTTATCCGCACGACAGAATAGTACTCAGTATAACGTTACTCCATTCAATCTTCCTAGCTTGTTAAGCTATTCTAGGCATTACAATAGAAATGTTTGAATAAAAGTTTAGTGAGCTGCCCGACTATCAGATAAGATTGTTCTATTTGTATTTTGGTTGCAGTACTCTCTGCTTATGTGGAAGTGTGTACATATTTCTGTTGCATACATTCCAGCCTGAAAGATAAGGACTAGTTTCCCTGCAGGTTAACAGTAGTGCATGCGTGGTCCGAAGACCCCAATACCTGCTCCTCTATTCGTTTGGGATACGTTAATTCAGTTAATTGCCCTGTTTTAGCAATATTATAATAGAGGTTTATGTTCAACCATCTATTCTTCTCGCTGAGTTCTAAGTTAAACCTTTTGATAAAGTTATGCTTCAAGTCGAGGTTCACGCTAGGCTAAGCTAGGTTAGCGCCTCTAAAAATCTCTAAAATCGCATAAGGCGTTCAGTGCACCTTGAATTGTAGAATTCAAATGGCATAAAGGAGTTTCAGTAAATCTGCTTGCTCTATACGCATGTTGACTTTTGTAAAGTATGTTTCTACTAAGTATTTAGCCCTGGTATAAACTTCGCCAATGTTTTCATCATAGGAGAGTTGAGACTTAACGCTCTGAAGGACTTAGGATGAAATACATCTTTCTTACCCGCCTTCGAGATACAGAATACCTTTGCTTCCTTCGATTAGTACAGCATGTATGCGAGGGTCTGACAACTACTAAATATATTTATTAAGAAATATATATAAAGAGGTTCATACCTTTCTGTAAGAGGGCCGGAAATGTTTCATCTATTCTTTAAAGGCATTTCAGAACATATTTCGCCAGTAACTTAACAGTTTTCCTACCTGGAATTGCTTTTTCAATAGAACGTTTTATATTTTATATGGGCTATTTGCAAACTGTACCAAATCTCTTTGCATAAATGGTGTACCATTAAGAACATTCTAACTTTAAAATTTGCTCTGTTACCAACACAATTTGTGTCAATATAGCAACACAACACAATTGATATACATAGATACTACGAACTAATCGGACTTATCAGCTGTACTGCACTCTCATTCCCTTTCACACTTCACCATTGATCAAGCCACGTATCTAATAACGGCAAATGCTACTCTCTACGCGATGTCTCTCCCGTTATATGCAGTCCACTGAATACGTACATGCAATGCATGGAAAGAGATAGAGATAGATAGATTGCTGCTATTGTTAGCTAGCATGTCCGATGTGCACTCTATTTCACTTTCTCTTCTCATCAACGTTTTTGAAAGCTTTTATTTAGCTTTACTTCATATAATTATTTGTTTCAACACTGCTTTAATTAATAAACTTTCACTTAAATCTTAAGAGCACTTACAATTCACATATAGTTTTTTACATATTCTTTCATTAATTTATTACTGAGCTATAGTTTAAAAACGATTTGCTAGAATTAGACATTGAGAACGGCCAGTTGAATATGACTCAATGGCTAGTTTACGATTATAGCGCTTTAAATACATTCGCATGTGTGTAGGGTATCTGCATATTCATTAAAACTGAATTATGGCAAAGTATTTTCTGTACGCTCGAAATAGTTTAAGCCATGCGTGGGCACATATTGCGTATGTGTTATACGAGTATATAGTCAAATAAAATATATTTTTTTTTTTTAATTATGACAATACACTTACAGCCGACAACTGACCCTGAATTGAATTCGTTTCGCATCGTTTTGACTTTTTTTGTGGTTTTTTGTGGTTTTTTAGTCAACAAATATTTGCAAAGTTAAACAATTTTTGAACAATACTTTTACCATTCATGTTTTCTGATATAATTGCGTACAATATTTGCTGCTTATGTCATCGAATTGCACTCAACTTCACAACACATGCGGATGCAATTTGTCGCCGAAATGTCGGAAATTTATATCCGTTGTTGCTCCATTTGTTTTGCACTCATAATTGAATTGAATCAAGACTTCTCAAGTGTGACAAAATACATATTTTGTAGATACAATTGTATATTGTATCTGTATATGCATATTTTACGCAATCGTGCTAGTTACTTCTTTTGAGCAAGAAAAACTCAAATCCGAAACTTGCTTAAGCCATTTTCTACATAAATCTTATTTTTTTTTTCGCAATTTCGCTTAAGGCAATCTGAGTTGCGCATTTGCAATTAATTATGGCAAACGATTTAAAGCTGACGCTAAATTTAAGCTGCATTTTGATTTCCTCATTGTTTCTAGCAGACAGCAGACAGCCGCCAGCCAGCCATCTGCTCTCCTATTTATTTCTTAGTTAGGCAAAATTTTGCTGTCAGTTGACTGATTTTCTGATTTTCACTGTGGCATTTTGTAAGACATGCCATGCACTTTTACAAATTTGGATTTACTTGATACACTCTTTTGTTTTTTTGTTTTTTTTTGTTTTTTTTTTTTTGGTGCTTGCAATGCTGCCTGCAGCTTTGGTGGTCAATTATGGCAACACTTTGAGCACTGATTCACTCGAATCTGGTCTGGCCATGCACATAATTGGCCAATAAGTGAAATTAATTGCCTTGGCAAGTGTTTGAGACAGTTTTATGGCTGCGAAACATGTGTTTAGGCCTTCATACATAAAATAGTTCCTCTATGCCGACGACATGGAAATAAAATGGTTTATTTGAATTGAGTTTGGTTGTTGAAGTGCATTGAACTATTTGTACGATTTGAAGTTGCATAAGTGTTATTGCATACATGCATATATAGCAGATTAGCACCGTGCACGTTTTCATTAATCAGAAGTGGTTTATTTCTATAAAAACACAATGACACAATATGACACAATGCTATTTGTTTAGATCCACTGAGACGTAACTGAATATGCAGCCGTGTTCCTATTTTGACTTTTGCAATTTCTTGCACAAATTTTTCATATTGCTTTTGAATCGCACTTCAAAACTAAAGAAATACGAGTAGACATATTTAGTCTTACTAATAATCAAAAGAAAAAGTCGACATTAATTAGTATCAGGTATCACTTTAGTGTCGACTCTAAATTCATTTCGTACCTGGGATTTTTGAGTAAACTTTGATGTCCTATACGTGTTTATCATTGTAAATATTCAAAATGTGCATACCATGAATTGTAAAAAACCAAAAGAATAACTTAAACAAATCAAATTGGCGCCTAACTTTATTCAATTTTCTCCAAAAAAAATTTCTTTTACAAATCTTTTTGACAATTAAATCAATTCAAAATCAAAAAAAAAGTAAAATTTAGTACGTTTTCCGCTTTTATTTTAGTAGCAGCTTTAGTAGCTGCTCCTCTCGTTAGTAAGGCTAATGGCCGTATGACACACGAATATAATCAGCAAATTGTTTTCCCCTTCATTGCTGTTAGAGCAGATCAGAAAAAAGACAAAGCAAAAATACTACAGGTGCGAGAGGTTAAAATATAGTTTCATTAAAAAGTGAAACGAAAATTAAACAGGAAAACAAACAGCAAAAATACCATATTAAAATGAAAATCTATGCGAAAGATAAAGCAATGCTGTACTCAAAAATTACAAAATAATAGAAGTTCGGCTCAAATAGTGTATTTATCTATATTTTTATGATGTTTTGGTTTATTTCTTCATTCGGTCACTCTTTACACGAAATAGTGCAAAATAAAACTAGAAAAAATCTCAACAATGAATAATGCAAAGACAATTACTTTGGCATGTCATGCGCAAATGGTGAATTTACTCAATGCATGCATTTCTCAAAAATGCTTTCCTTTATTGATACTGTATATTTTCATAAAAACGTAAACAAGGTCAAGTGCGATGTGAAAAATATTGCTGTATGCACATAGATATTCCTTTCGCAAAGTCTCTTGCGTGTTTAAAATACCAGAGCAACGAAGGGGAAAACAATTTGCTGATTATTATTCGTGTGTCATAAGGCTAAAAAAGTGTTAGAAAATTGATCACAGAGAATCAGTTCAGTTGATTTATGCTATGCTAAACAAGAAGCAAGAGAAAGAAATAATAATTGCGCATAGTGCAAATGTTAATGAGGTATTGCAAGCATTTAAGCTGCAGTCAGCCTACTGCGCTCTACGGTAAGTTTATTTTTTTTGTGTAAGTGTTAATTTACTGTTTCTTTATATAACACCGTTTGTACATATGCACACACATATATGTAAGTATGGTGCGGTGGGTTAGAGTGTTTCGGGTTTTTATATTTCCTTATAAAATTGATACAACTTGAATTTTAAATCAGTGGAATTTTCTAACCATTGGTAGAAGTCAAACAGTTTTTCTCTAATATTGGGTGAAATAACTTGTGGTAAGTGTATCTAACCACAAAAAAAAAAAAAAAAAAAACTTCCAATTAACCTGCCTAATACATTACATACAGGTATTTTGTGTTTTTAACAAATCGCTACTGCCTTAAAAAATTTGCAAAACGGACACAACCATCAGCGTTGTCTGCCCTCACGCCTCTGCCATCACGCGTTTGCTGGTCATTTGCTTCTGTTTTTGTTTCTATGCATTCGTTCATCCGGTTGATATTTGTTACCCTTTTCGAAAACAAATATTTTTCATTTCCGGAAACAACCCGATTCAACCGCTACAACAATTTTGCACAGTGCACAATGATAGTACAGTACCATTAATCGAAGCAGATGGCGCTACTGCATGTTAACTGTATACTACCTGCATTGCCACTTATGATAAGACAGTTTAGTATAATGCAGTTCTTGTGGAAGAATTTTTTCCAACTTACGCGACACTTATTGTTATATATTGGCCAATTTATATAATATCTTCTGTTATTCTGATAAATGAGCTATATTATTGTAAAGTTTCATTAGAATCCATTCAGTAGTTTTTGCGTGAAAGAGTAACAAACATCCACACATCCGTACAAACTTTCGCGTTTATAATATAAGTTGGATTTGCATATTAGAGTTTTGAAATAAGCAAATGTAATTCAATGAAACATAATATTGTTTTCATTGAATAGACGAAATATTGGTATATTCAATGAAAACAATATGAACCACTCTACCCCACTGACGCCATTTCACAGATATTCAAGTTACATCGACAATTATAAGATAGAGTGCAATTCATTTGGCAATTAGCTGCATAATCATCAAACCAATACGAAACCAATATTTACCTTATGAAATCAACTGAAAAAGCTGCTTAAAGTGAGTATAGCTGATTTAATAAGAATGGGAAGCCAGTTGTCTACTCCTACACCCTACATATGCAACGATACAATATCATATGACGATTTTATATGAAGACTGTACCAGCTTTTTATACTCATCACGTAATTTTATCAGAGAGTTCGTTGTCCATTAAAACCATCGGTACCCCTAAAAGTAGGACGTGGGTACTCTTTCTGGTTTCCGGATTTCTGACAGATATCTCGAAAATTGATGCAAAAAATAAAAGGAAAAGCCCTGCAATCGAGTATGCTCGACTTCGAGATACGCTGTACTTTGTCTAAGGCTCTTTATTTGAACCATAAAATAGTATTTTTTTAGGATCAACGTAAGATACGCAAATTTTGGTGTTTCTAGCTTAACAAACCAAAAAATGTTCAAGCAAAAACTTAAAAGATTAGTATGATGTCTACCCATTATAGTAAGGTATTCATTTTATACACTTTATCTGTATTAGGAAGATTCTACATTTGAAGTCTCTATCTCTGAAAGATCCCGAGATCTTAACATGGACAAACATATCTATACCAACTCGGCTTTGGTTGCCGATCAAGAATACACGGTTTGATCTAAAAAATAACCGAACATTTCAGTTATAAAATAAAACAAGCTTGGTATTATATTTCAAATCTAATATTTGTGCAAAATACGATCCATTTAACTCAATACAACATTTGGAACGCTCAACCAATTTATCCATAGACTTTTTAAACTTGCTTTTTGGGATGTTCTTTAGCATATGTATCACGGCTGATTGTATGGTTGGAATGTCAACGTGAAAAGCTCCTTTAATTGCAGTTTTCCTTTTTGGAAGGAGAAAATAAACGCGCGCTGATAGATCAGACGGATTGATGAATCTATCCGATTTTTGATGAATCGGATGGATTCATCAAAAATTCATTGACTTTCTTGGTCTTGTGAGGTGGCGCATTATAATGCAATAAAAACAGCTGATTTACTTTGGAATATTCGGGTCTAACATGTAGAACTCTTAACCACAGACGATGTAAAACTTGTAAATAATATTCCTCATTGACACTTCGGAACTTCTGAAACCAATTTCTTGTGAACAATACCATTGGAATCATAGAAAGTTATCAACATTGTCTTGATTCTTGACTTCTGAAAACGTAATTTTTTAGGTTTTGGCTCGTTTTTGGACATACATATTGCAGAGTGTCGCTTAGCTTCAGCATCATATTTAAAACTCCATGTTTCATCACCAGCTATGATCGAATCAAGAAAATCTGAATCGTTTTCAGCTGCTGAAATGATGTCTTTCGATGTCTGATATCGAATGAGGAAAAATGTATCTTTCTACTCGTAACACAGCAAACATTTAATGGATGGCGCTACGTGAATTAAATTAAAAGTTCGGTTATTTTTAGATCAAACCTTGTATGTATACTTTATGGGAACTGCCACACCTTTTTGCCTGCATGAAGATAATATATTATTTTGCCCTATGTGTACAATGTATTGTATTAAAATGTGCAACACCCAGACAGGCGGACATGACTAGATCGACGCTTCTCATCGAGCTGATCAAGATTATATATACTTTATTAGGTCACCGATGGCTACTTTTTATTTGTTTATGCCTTATAGACGTCTAAACTGTAGAGTGTCTTACTATGGGTCCAGAGAAGGTTTTTGGCTATACATACAATAATTTGGAAAAAACCACGATGTCACGCCTCTCCATATAAGAATGAGACATCAATTTCGTCATATCTCAGTAACTGATGAACACACATGGATGAGATTTGATTAAAATTATTAAAAAAATTACAATGAAATTTGGGGCACAGCAAAATTGGCGGGCTGAGTGCCCTGTTTAAATTGTCAGACATTGCAATTTCGGTGATGGATTTCGTATATGTGTACTAGTGCACTAGAAATTATTAGAACCACTTAAAAATGTGCGGTGCCAGGCCATCATATAATAGAAAAACAAGATGGGGAGTAGCAATGCACCCTTGCTACGCTACTTAAAATATAGAAATGGTTTTCATCGAATTGCTAGATCCGGAGATACATACATAGATATGAATGAAAAAGTAACATCTGTACAAATAAATGGTTTCTATGTGGTTTTTTGTGGTATAGTTTTTTATGAGTTTAAAATTTTTAATTTTTTGTGAACAGTACGTTCTCTGTTTTGCAGCAAACCCGCCATCCAAGAAGCTGTTTAACGCAAAATGAGTTTTAAATGATTCAACTGCAGCTTGAAAATTGCTTAATACTAACATTGGTTTGCATGTTTGAGCATTGACCATGTGTGCCGTAATTGCATAAATCCATTAATATGACTTCAGCTCTACCACATGAAACCCAACATGATGATGATGATGACGATGATGACGATGTTGTTGATGATGCGGCTCCGTTGTTTATGGTGTTCATATTTGGCTACTGTTCTTCTCAGCATAAATAACACATTGGTTGTTGACCAACCAGACTAAATAAATGAAAATAGCCATTGGCCAAACTAGCTGTAAACGTTTAAAATTTTCGTTTTTTCGAATATGCTTTAGACCGCAAACAAATACATAGATGCATTTGTATCTATGAGTATGAAACAATTTGTATCTATGAGTATGCAACTGAGAGCAATTTGGCTAGCAAAAGCATATACTAGTACATTTAGCTGCAGGCAGTTGGAAATAACCAATTTTTTTATGCTGCTGACACATACTGGCGCACCAACAACAACAAACAAAAACAACTCGTTTTAGCGCTTTTAGACGTTCATTGGCGCGCTTGAGTGCCGCCACTGATGGTGACGCTTACGCTGACGCTGACGTGTGCGGCTACTGTTAGTGGCAACAATAACAAAAATGCTGACGACGACGACGACGACGACTCATGGTCATAAACGTAATTCACATGCATCGATATATCTACAAAATACATATACAAAATGTATCTGGTATAAAAGACAAAAGTTGTAGTAGCATCGAAGCCAACTAAGCCGCCTAAAGTGACACTCGGACTAAGGCATCAGCAGCAGCAGCGGCAGCAAATAATTGGCAACTATAGTTTCGTCTCGTTTCGTTTCGATTGACAGCGAAAGTTACGTAAGATACATCTGAGCTCCGGTATCTCAACTGGCGAAGTTAAACTGGCTGCCGCTGCTGCTGCTGCTGCTGCTGCTGCTGCTGCTGCTTCTTTGCTTTTATTGTTAGTACAATAACATAATTTTGCAGCGAGTTAATGTTGTTTATGCAGCTGAGATACTTTTTTGCGTTGCTACTTCATCCTGAGTTGTATGAAACACGGCGTATGCGTATTGTATCTTATTTTTTTTTCTCTTAATTTTGTAGCGTGAGAAGCCATTTATGCAGCAAAATATTTTTACCAAACAAGGTTTTTTTATGCGCTATGCTAATGTCTACCATAAATTAATTTATTCAAATCACATGTTACGATTTGATTTGATTTTAGTTTCTTTTGCTCGAACGCTGTCTAAATAACTCATTATGCGGCAAAGGCAACTAATCAAAAATCTGAAGAAAATATTTACTTTAATGGCAACGAAATTTAAATACACTGCACAACGAAATGTTTGTTATATTTAATGTGTGATTTTGAATTATTACTTAATATTTAATATATGAAAGAATGAAATCCAGGGCGTTTTCGGGATCCGGAAGTTTTTTAAAATTGCACATGTCAAATATGTTTATTATGTTCATATCTTCATTTCATATAAATACAAAGTTTTCAGTTGTCTGTGAGATATTATTTAGCCACAATTTTCCGAAGACTCTGAAGGTGACGGTGCTTGACGTTCGAAGATCGAAACATTTTGAAGGCAAACCTTAACTACAGTTTTTCACACTATTTTTTCATAAAATGTATATACGAGAGCTGCTATTTATATTTTGGGAACTGGCAACACAAAGTTTTGATGTACAATTGCTATTTGTTTTGTTTACAGTGAGTTAAGAAAAGCAATTTGGCCAAAAAAAAAAGGAAATTTCAAGAGAAGGTTTGCGTTGGATTATTTTTCACAACTTTCGACGTGAATTATCTCAACAAGAATGTGTCAATGAACTCAGTTCTTTGTATGGCGATAAAGCACCATCAAAAACCACAGTATATCGGTTTTACCACTGTCAATGCAATGCATCCGGCTGTTTCAATAGATGCGAGTAAAGTATTTGACTGTATACTCGTACCATCATATTTAATTCTCTGCTCATCTAATTACTCAAGTGATAGGCAGACAAACTCTAAAGAATCCTAAGAAATATGACACATAACATTCGGACAAATCTTGTATTCCCCGTCATTGCTGGAGCTCCATCATAGGCTTGGCTTTTAAAATATCAATATACGCGCCAATATACTTTACGTCTACTAACAGCTTCTGATAAAGTCCGACACCAGTTATTTTTTTTTTTTTACGTTCCGCGCCTCAGTTGAGAATTGTTCAATGCCGCTCACATGAGTTGCTTCATCATCAGTCATGACGGAAAAATATTTCGTATCATTGGCGCTATTATTCTCTATTTTGCATACTGCAACTTCAATATATTGCATTACTATAAGCTGTTTTTAAATTATTTCACAGAGTGAAATCTTCACTCTCCACAGCAATACGAAGAGGTGCTGTCAGTGTACCATTATCTCGATGTCCTTGTCTACAGCAAAATAAGACTGCACGAATTAAAGTAATCTGCTCAACTCTTTTCGAAAACTTTGAAAATGGGAATAGGCCATCAAATTATTGTTTAGATCCGCTTCTGTTTAAATCGGATATTATTATTGTTATTAATACTTTTGATGGATTCATTTGCTTCACAACAGTTTTAAAATAAATTCTAGTATAACCAGCACCATTTTTAGCTTGATATAAAACATCCTTTCCATCGAGTTTACAGTTTCTTATAGAGTGTTCCCATACATTTTCAAAAATGGCCACACTTAATTTTCTATTTAAGAAAAACTTTTCAATACAAGTTGATAAACATTGTGTATTCAGTTTTATTACTCTGGCACGCTCAACATTTTTGCCGTATATCTACTTGTATTCTCTCTATTATTGTTGAAGTAAACTTAAGTTGTTTCTAATGTCAATTAGATACGTTTATAATAATGAAAACTATAAAGCAACACTCCATAAAAAAAAACACGATATAAAGCAACGATGAATTGTACCTTTAGAACAAACACGCGCCAATACAAAACGAATCCCCACTCAACACTAAGTCACTGTCACTGGCACAGTTCGTTGAGATAGAGGGAACAAGAGGTAATTTTCTCTAAAATGTGCTTCTCCGTTCATTGTATACCACGAACACGTTGAGAGACATAGAGAGAGAGATAGAGAGAGAGAGAGAGAGAGAGAGAGAGAGAGAGCAAGATAGGAATAAAACGCGCATGTGTGCGTGTGAATTTCATGTGTGCGTGAATTTTGGTCTTTCTTTCGTTGTGTGAGTGACAATTGCTAAAGCTTTTTACTAGAAGCATATTAAACCGATTTGAATAGAAAAAAAAATAACTTGCACAACTGAAAATGTTAAAGTTTTTAACAAAATTAGCATGACATAAATAAATGAAATACACATATAAACTCATATGTAGCTGTATGTACTCTACTAAAGTTTCGCTAGCAACTTCGCAAACAATTCGTAGCATTTATAATACCCTTCACTATACTGCATATGCAGTGTATAAAATAAAAATTAAAAGCAATTTTCAGTATTTACTCATCAATCTTATGAAATATGTAAACAAATCAATCAATGCTAATCACCAACAGCGATGCAAATGAAGAGTTTCATAAATATGCTGAATGGAGATTTCAAATACTAATAATGCATATACAAAATCAAACTAAATACTTATGCAATGAAATGATTGAATGAATTCAATTGAGTTTACAAACTAAAACAAATTTCAATTGTTTCACTGCGTGAGTTATGGCTCTCTTTTCTTTTTTTTTTTGGGGGGGGGGAGTTTGTAGAAAGCGCCAATTGAATCTATATACGACTATCACAAGCTGCTCATGTTTAACACTTAACGATATTTACACACAAAATCAGTAATAAGCTTTGGGAAATAATTTTCCAATGATTGATAAAATAATTGTTATGATATACGAAGAGTAGGAAAATACTCGTATACAGCAAAATTGTGGTGTGGTTTATTTTGGTTGGCATTTCCTGGAATTTAGCTGCTGTGCGTTGCAACTTAATCCTCTAATGAATCTATATGTATATGTACGTTGCTGTAACTGAAATATTTTAGCTAATTTTGCATGTTGCCGTAGCCAGTACAAATGTTGTTCATTACAATGGTTTCGTATCTGCGTATTGTGTTCAGTGCAAATTAAAATCCGTGTTTTTGCAAATGTTGATAATCATACAAAATAAGAACACAAAGTGACCGGGTTTGTGCGTAAATTATGTTGCTTTGGAAATCATTTTCAAATTGTTTGCAGTTAAATATGGCATATATATTTTGACATATCTGGATTCGAAAACCATAAAAGGGAGGTTTGATGGTGCCAGATATATGATTTTTTAACAATTTTCATTGTGTTTGCTATCAATTTTAGATATTTGAAACTGTTTTCAATCGATTATGATATATGTATCCGAAGTGAGTGCCTAAGAGTATTTGGCGTTTGTACATAAAACAAATTTTGTAAAGAAAACCAACAGAATGAATTAGATTTATACAGCTACATATATACTTAAAAATGCTTTACAAAAGTCTCCACAGCAAGTTTTATCAAGGACTAGTTTGCAGCAGAGCAACGGACAGACAGACAGACAGACAGACAGACAGACAGACAGACAGGCATGTCTTAAACAACTAGTCACATCGAGCTGATAAAAAAATATACTTATATACATGATATGATCTCCAATGCTTTTCTTGTATAGTTGCGACCATAGTGACAAAATTATATGACTATTCTCACTATATATGGTAAGAGTATATAACTATTACTTTCTCTGACACTTAATCGGAAAATCAACGATAAAACATAAAAAAAGAAAAATTAGATTTCTTCTCCAAGAAAGCAATGTACGATCAGTTTACTGAAGCTTCTAATTGAAGTGTTTAATTGCATTCAGTATGAGTCACAATGTAATTTGAGATATTTCCAAGATTGTAACACATTGCAAACGATTCTTATATCAATTTCAAGAGAAATTCAAAACAAGACAGCCGAGTTTGCTCTTTTTAGAGATACACTGTATCGAAAGCATTTTATTTGAAACATAGATTTGTATGGTGGCTATATTGTTTAGTGGTGCGATCTGAACCTATGTTAAATATTTTCATTAGAATTGACGTAAGTTACACCAAAATTAGCGTTTCTAGCTTTGTTAACAAAAACAGCAAAACATCTTCATAGAAAAACTCAAAAATGGAGACAGCTTTGCATGCCTTGTGCTACCCTTCAAATTGCCGTTGACATGTTTATTTTATAAACTTTATTTGACGAGAGATTTTGAGAGCCTAAACATTTCAAATTGAGTGGCCTATCCTGTACTGTCGGTGAGATCTCCTCATTCATACTGACGGTCAAACAGACATGAAGCTGTATATACGCACAGTGGTCGGAAAATCGAAAAATCTGTATAAAATTTATAAAAATTTAAGTTGGCCAATGTAAATTTGTTGTAATGAAATTCGTTAAATAAATGTCCTGTTTTTATTTTTACGCTGCCTATATATGGCCTCGTATACCCCAAATAACTGAAGGTAAAGTAGTTATCTTAATTTCTTTTCCGAAAATTGAGGCTTTATTGTGAAAAAACGATAATAAATTTAATTTTCAACTTTGTCCAACACTAGCCACTACTTTTTGACCATTATTCTATAAGCGTACGGATTCTTCGTCGTAAGAACAACGAACTCTTTATAGAAAATTCAAGAATCTAACAATTTTTTGCAACTTCATATGAAGATAACCGTCTTTCAGAACACGAGTAATCGTTCGGAAGTTACGGAGGATAACACAACTGATCCCACCAGTTGCAGAGCAAGTTTGGCCTTAGCTGTTTATGGTTGGCCTGACCTAACATATGACATTTTACGCCTGGCATGGTCATAATGGAAACACTTTTCAAAGCTAGTCATAATTCTATGTAAAAAGCATTTCTTCACAGGTGTAAAATCGCATCTCCATGTCTCTCGGCTTCAATTCGTGCAGCACCCAATTTAATTACTTTTCAATCGTTCTATTAACTCCCAAAGAATTTGAAAATTCTTGTTGCATTTGACAATCCTTTATCTTACTTTGGCTGGCCTGCACGATTCTTTTCTTCCGTGTCGAAACCAGTTGAGACACATGACTTCACTAATAATAGTTTTACCATGAATTTCTATAAGTATTCGGCTAGCTTCAGCAGCAGTTATCTTCGCATAAGAACAGCAAAAGTAAAACAAAAAAAAAAATATATCACATCAATAATCTTATGATGTGGAGTTATTGACAGTTGTCAATGCTTACTTTTTAAAGTGTTTTATTAGACATTTTTGAACAGCACTTCCTCAATTAGAAAACGGATTAGAATTATAAATTGGATTGGAATTCGGTAACGTAATCAGCGACCCTAGAAGATTTGAAATACTGAGAGCCAGTAATATTGAATGACTTAGCCAACAATTTTCCATCATATTCGAATTCTGAAAATCTAAAGTCTTTTTGTATGCAGCGACCTTAACAAATTCTAAATATCGAGTTTCAAAAAGAATGAACGAAAAAAAAATTAGTCCATTATTTTGGCTACGATATTTAGTTTTTTGAAAATTTTGATATCAGATTCGTAAACAACGGCCTCAAAAACCTTTGACCACAGTTTGGATCTTAGCAGTTTCTTTTATTTACGGCTTCTGTGAGACGGACAGACTGATGTACTAGTCACAATTACAACGACTCGTCATTTGATGCTGGTCAGGAATATATATGTATATTATTTAGGGCCTCTGCTATGCCTCATTTTGGATCTAAATTATCTTTGCACAAACTAAATATATAGAAACAAGAAAAAACGTTAATTTCTGTTGAACCGAAGCTCTAATACCATTCACACGAAACTTTAAATAGTATTGTAATACATAAAAGTGGGGGTTTAAATAGGGGGGTGGTACACGCTCACTAGTAGATGTGTACGAAGCGATGTAGTAGATGTGTAAGATGCCGCCATATCGAATTTCAAGTTGATATTAACGTTTTCCATACAAATGCATAAAAGTAAACTGTGGGTTTATATGGCACTACCTCAAAAAGTGGGTGGGACACGCCTCTTTGTATATGTATATGAAGCGGTTGTCCATTAAAATCCACAAAATCAAATTGCAAGCTAATATTGATCTAAATGAATGATTTTTTCATAAAAAACACAAAATTGCACGGTATGAGGTTTGTATGGGGGCTAACTCAAAAAGTGGGCGGGCCACGCCTTTTAGTCTATGTATGCACCACATTTCATTTCAACCTAATATAGACTATAATAAAGAAGTTTTCTTACAAAAAGTCAAAAGTGGGCAGTAGGTTTGTATGGGAGCTACCCCAAATAGTGGGCGTGGCAGGTCAATCTTGATACTCTATTAAACTACAATAAAAAGAAATATATGTGCATAAAAATTGGTTCCCAAAAAATGCGCAACAACATACAGACGGACAGACGGACATACGGACAGACAGACAGACAGACGGACATGGCTAAATCGAATCGTCTCGTTGAGCTGATCAAGAATATATATATATATATATATATATATATATATATATATATATATATATATATATATATATATACTTTATGGGGTCTACGATGGCTGCTTTAATGCGTTACAAACTTTCAGACAAACTGATAATACCATTTCACACTATGTGTGAATGGTATAAAAATTAATTAAAATTATTGGATCTTAATTCGGAATTTGATGTTAAGGTACATAGAGGACGGTGATTTAATATAAACGTACATACAAAATTATTCTATTAACTGGTCTATACCAGTTTTTAGTTTCGGGAAGAATTTGCGAGTTTAAATTCCTTTAAACTTTCGCAAAATTTTACTGAAAGTGATAAGCGGAACAAGCCTGCATGACAGAGTTTCAAACTGCTCCGGCTTTCCAATCAGAATAAATTGTTCGGAAGTGTTTTCATTAAAATGATCTGTATTTCGCTTTCAGAAGAATTTCGCTAGTTGAATTAACCAGATCTTGAGAATATAATTTACATAGTGCCAATTCCAAGCGAATTCGAATACTGAAATTCTTTTGAAAGTGAACAAAACGGAGCATTTAAAGAAATCTCTTCCGAACAATTTATTCCGATTCGAAAAACGTAGCATGGAAGATAGTTGTAAATTCAGAACCGTTACCGGTTATTTCATCATCTGCCCAGTTGTGAACTGTATTTGCCATGTTTTCTCAAAAAGCGGAATACTGAATTCTATAAGTGAATTTTTTCCACAATATTCGTTTGCTTCATAAAATTAGAACATGTATTTTTAAAAAGAAAATTTTAATTGAGTTTCTGACAATATACTTCTATATATAAACACGCGATCGCCAAGCTCAAAATAGTTATTGATATTACAAACAAAAAATTTCTACAAAAACGCGTACTATAGCAAAATATGTAAAAACATCGTAAACTTCATCATCACCATCATCAATCTTCAAACAATATGACGTTCAGGATTGTTTGTTTATTTGCCTCTGGTGTCTCTGGTGTACTAAGTTGTTTGAGTTTTTGTTGTTTTTGTTATTTTAACTTCGCACTCAACAATTTTTTGGTGTTCAATTTCAATTTTCATTTGAATTTTATTTTTATAAAGTTTTATTTTATTTTTCCCACTTGCCACTTGGTTTGCTTTTTCGTTTTTTTTTTAGGCATAAATGTGGCCGCTGGTGTTAGGTCAGCAAACAGTAGACTAACAAAATACGCACACACACACACACACATAGACACACGAGTAAATATAAACAAAGTCAAATGAACAGCATATGAGTTGGAGATTTTGAAGCTTTTGTTTTATTTACATTTGACTTATTTTTATTGACTTTTGCATAGACTGCACCACAGTAAGTTTTCAAGTTGTCATTGGAAATTCAATACAATGCAAGACCGATTGAAAAATCTACTAATTTGCATATTATTTAAACATAAATTCATTTTATAGACACTACTAAACAGTTTTCTGCTAAAGAAAGCTAACATTTTTGTACCGTAAAAATTAATACTAGCTACATTAATTTTGTATCTTAACATTCCAACAGTGAGTAGCTACAAGATACAATATGTATCTGCCGCAACTGCCACGCTAATTATCTGCTTTATTAAACATTTCAAAGTAAGTTTCAAAGTTTAACAGCTTGACAAGTTACTGCAGCAGCCACTGCCACTAAGCATTCAACGATATTGAGTTTTTATAGATGTATCTTTTCATCTCAACAGTCACATCACATCACATCACATCACATCGACTCACATCGACTCACATCGACTCATCTCACAGTTATACAATCGATCGCACAACAACATTAATCACGACAAAATGCTGAGCTGTGTAAATATTTTAACAGATTTAATTTCAGTTTGAGTTGATGTTAGTATCTTTGTTTTTGTTTTTTAATTGATTTTCGAAAAAAACAAACAAACAAAAAAAATCGACTGTTGATGATTTCATTTGAAGCTCGCATTTTTATGGCATTGTTGCTTGAATTATTAAGCAAACTGTGCCACAAATCAGCAACATTTTAATTGAAATATTTATTTCTAAGTTTTAAATGCGTGTTTAGCACGTTTTCAAATGGCAAAATACCAACTTGAAGGTTGCTGACAAGTGTGCTTGGAATTTGTGCAGTTGAGATACATTTATTAAGCAGTTGAGATACATTTATTAAGCTAACTAATATACATGGATTTTATGCAAAACAAAGTCAATTATAACAAAAATTAGACAATATTTTAACGAAAAATTTCAAACTTTATCGGCTGCAGCAAAATGTATTTGTCTTTTTTTTTTTTTTTTTGTTCATATAGTATCTACAACAAATTTATAAAATTTGTTGTCAACTGCAAAACTTTGCAACACAATAGCTCAACAATCGAAATTCATTTAATATTTCTTGAGAACTTTGTACTGCATTGTTCAATTTCAATTTGATTTTTATACAATTTTGTATGAGATTTTGTACAAAAATTTCAATAGCCGACATTTTGCTTTGTATTTGGCTTGTTTGACAAATATTGTATTTATTATATACAAATACAAAACTCGTAAAGAAAACAATTTGTGAATTCTTTTTTAAAGGCAAAATATCAAAAAACAATGCTTGGCGTATATGTTTATGTTTATGGTAATGGGAATTTCTTGAATATGAGTACACTTAAATAATTCAGCGAAATATTAGAAGAGAGAAGTGTGTTTGTTTTTGTTCGATAGCTTGATTCAATTTATTTAAAACAAGAAAACACAGAGCCTACAAATTATGAGATACGAAAACTCAAGTGGAATTGAAGAGTTCACACTCTCTGCAGAGAAGACAACATCTTTGCAAAGATGAGCTTCCTTCAGTGGAACGCACAAGGTAGCCGTCAGAGAGGCCGTCCAAGGTAAAACTATCCACTCTGAAATTGGGTATTACAAAAACAAAACGGAAAATTGAACATTTTGAATGAAGCTTATATACAATAAAGTTTAATTCCGAAAATAGACGAAATATTCTTTCTAAGTTTTGCTGGAAATGGCTCAATGTTGCACTTTGTTGAACAAGAAATCGTCAGCGGTTTAAACTGGGTATCAGTCAAATTATTTTATGAGAAATTCAATTAGAAGTCTTCACAAAGCCCCAAAAATATACACATACTTTCCAGACGAAACAACTTTTGCACCAAAATAACTTGACCCATTTAAACACGGTTGAAGGTTATGGTAAATTACCTGTAATTCTCGACAAATGTTCTCAGAAAACATGTTTTAAAAATGCCTTATAGTAAATGTTACACACATAATTCAACAAATTGTATACCGTAAATAGAGTTCTACGTTTGAACATTGTCATTGTTACTCATAAAAAGTCTCAAGTCTCACAAGCGTAACATTCCATTTTATACAATAACTATTTTTTTATTTGTATGCAACATCAGATCATAGTAATCTAAGCCTAGCCGCCGCTACGAGACTGCTGCAAAACCAGCTTCATCTATTTGTGACTTGGTTCATTTAATGTAACTGGTGCTTGCACTGTGATTGAAATTCAACCATTATAGCGACAATACAAAACAGTTCAGTGCCATTTGATAATGCTTTGATAATTAAATTTGACCAACATGTTGAGTTCATCATAAGGTTAGTCCGTATAAATACTTCGTCAATGAGAACGAAGAAATATTCATGCTACTAAATTTAAAATTTAACCAACAAAACTATGAAGTCACGCTCTGAGAGTCACAACTGAGAGTCTGTTGCTTATTTCTATGGCTTCACTAACTTTTAGTTTTTTGTTGTAATTTTTTAGAGAAATGAGAGAGCTCAGAGTTTTATGATTGGTTTCTATTTATCTTAGACGTAATACTTTAGAAAAAAAAAATAGCAATCGTACCGACTCATCTTGACAATCTGTACAAAAAAAAAAAAAATCAAACGAATATGTTGGGCTTAAGACGGTTAAAAAGGCTGTGAACGTTTTGCACTTACCTATTAATATATGTATAGATATAGGAGTAACGTAAAAAAATCGATCCATGTAACATTCACAATGAGAAACACAGGACGACCTCCAGTATTTCTCAATAGCGATGTACTCCCACAGCAAAATATCTAGGCATGTCACTCGACAGACGGCTTACTTGGCAACAACACATAAAGTTAAAGAGAAAACGAGATGCTCATCAAAATTTGCTATACTAGCTGCTGAACTTAAGTTGGCAGCTGAGTTTGAGAAACAAGCTAAAGAACAGTATACGATATGGCAGTTATAAAGCCTATATGTGCCTATGGCATAAAACGCTAGGGCATGGCTTCCAATGTGAACATCATGGAATGGTTTCAGTCGAAGCACGTATGTATTTGGTCAGAAAATCAGTTACTGATTCCGAAACTGTGAAGAAGGGTATTGTAAGTTTCATAAGTAGGTACTCTATGCATGTCTAAAATCTAACGAAAACTAGTGTTACTCTTAGATAATAGCCTACACATGAGGAGAATGAAGCTTCTCCACCTGCTGCTAAAAAAGGCTACAAAAAAAAAAACAAATGGAATTTTTAATAATAAAATAGCTTGTGAATACATCCTTTGCCACACGAGCATGGTGTTGAACAAAATATTTAAAAAAAAAAGAAGGTATTGTAAAGTTTTAAGATCCTTAACTATTCTTCTTAGCAAGCCGAATAAATATAGAAAGCCAACAAGCCAAATAAAAATGAACAAATTGCAAATGTTATCAAAATTTTCATATCATGCATATGCAGACATTTGTTTGTAAATGTGTAGCTTCGTCACTCATATATACTAGAGTACAAACCACTAAACTCTACAGATACTTAAATACATAGTTTTGTGTGTATGTTTGACTATAGCTAGCGATATTACTTTGGCATAAGCAAATGATACAAGAGGAGAGAGAAGCCAGCGAAAGAGTAGCACTCAGGTTTCTCTTTCACTAACTTTACTTGTATACATACCACTTTGAAGTCTGGTGTTTAATTTATTCTATTTGGTCAAGCGATGCATTCTTGCAGGTCTCTATTAGATACCGGTTTTTATTCGGTACTTGCATGGTACAGTTCAATAGCCAAATGCTAATAAATGATAAATGATAGATGATAGATTTTACATTGTCACTTGGTACATCAAAAAACAGCCAACGGATTGCTGAAAGACATATTATGCAAGCAAAAAATAATATTAAATGAACTATACAAATCCTGCAGGCCACTGTATCTGCAAAATATCAACTTGGAAAGCAATGTCTGCCAGATAGCGAGAAATACAGCTGAAATATGAAGCGTACTCAAGTTTTTAAGTAGCATAAGAGACAAAAAAGTAAACGCACAATTAGGCAACTCTGATTACACTTCAATGAATTTCATTGATAATACTAATAATATCTATTGCTAACAATAATATTGTGTATAAATTGAACTGCAAGAAATACGGCGTAAAAAGTGAAAAGCTTAAAAATGAATTCCTAATCAAACAAATGAAACTGGATTTGTAAACAAAAGTGTTAATATTTTGAAACTTTCGAAGAGCACGAAAAGATGCTAAACAAGTGTAGGGGTTTCAGTCACTAAATCAAATATTATAAATGCCAAATAAAGATTTCAGTCAAAAGGTGTTAAGTCTGGTGCCAAAATGCTAATGTTACCATGAAGAACAAACAAAGTGGGATATGCAAAACTTATTTATTTCATTATGTAAGCAACTTGAACTTGAAATTCGAATGAATCGATATTCGATACATAGTTGAATTTATTTAAGAAACATAAACAAAAAACTACACTGGGTTTGCTAGTTAGTTAGCATATAGAATAGATTACTTCTGCAATTATTTAAACTTTTCGCACAAAAATTCGAGCTCTATCTGCTGCCGTTGAAGAGGCTCCAGCGTAGATTTCTGGTTTTGAAGTAGTCTGCTTGAAGTTCATTTAATAATTCATTGCGCATAGCACTACCAAAAAAATCAACGAGCAAGGTTAACTATTCGCCAAAATTAAGCACATCTTCATCAACTGCCACTGCATGCAGATTCCGGTTCCGGTGAAGCAAATACATTCGCAACGTAAACTCACAGCTGAAAACAGATTAGAATTCTGCCACAAAATAATGAACTACCAAAAAATAATCTATATACGAGTATATCGTTTATAAACTGGATCGCCAACTTATAGCTGCATAAATTTAATTTAAATTTATGCATACATTTGTAGGTATAACTAAATCAAAATGAATGAAATGAATGACTAACAAACGAAATGAAAACCACAAGCAATATTAAGTTCAAGGTTAATTAGTGTATTTATAAAAATTTTATAAATTATATCAAGTTTCACTGTTCTGTACGAGTTGAAATTGAACGTTTTTTTTTGTTTTTTTTTTTTTGTTTTAAATTGAACTTGTTAAAATTGTAACAAAAAAAAAATCATAAAAAATCCAACACGCAACTTTATAATTGTTGTTTTTGAATTCATTAAGTGGAAAAGTTGTAATAGAAACAAACAAAAAAACAAAGACAAATACCTAAAAGCTTCAACCATAATTTCCAAGTGCTCATTATGTATAGCCACTAAAACAGCCACTGACCTCTACAACCTACAATTAATGCGCATACAAGTTGTTATAAACAACAACCAAAAAAAAGAAAAAAAACAAAACAATTAATTGAAGTACATTGACAAACAAAAAAATTATTCAATTGACGTTCCGATAATCAAGCTTCGGGTTAAGTTTTGATATGGCTGCTTATTTGAACATAAATGCACATGAGAAACTTTGTAATGTATGAGATACTTTATAATATATGACAATTTTTAATGTATAAGATACTTCGTCATATATTAGATACTTTACAATATAATATAAGATACTTTTCAATGTATAAGATACTTTGTCATACATTAGATACTTTACAATATACTATAAGATAATTTTCAATGCTATAAGATACTTTTCAATGTATAAGATACTTTGTCATATATTAGATACTTTACAATATACTATAAGATACTTTTCAATGTATTAGATACTTTGTCATATATTAGATACTTTACAATATATTATAAGATACTTTTCAATGTATAAGATACTTTGTCATATATTAGATACTTTACAATATACTATAAGATACTTTTCAATGTATAAGATACTTTGTCATATATTAGATACTTTACAATATACTATAAGATACTTTTCAATGTATAAGATACTTTGTCATATATTAGATACTTTACAATATACTAGAAGATACTTTTCAATGTATAAGATACTTTGTCATATATTAGATACTTTACAATATACTATACTATAAGATACTTTTCAATGTATAAGATACTTTGTCATACATTAGATACTTTACAATATACTATAAGATACTTTTCAATGTATTAGATACTTTGTCATATATTAGATACTTTACAATATACTATAAGATACTTTTCAATGTATAAGATACTTTGTCATATATTAGATACTTTACAATATACTATAAGATACTTTTCAATGTATTAGATACTTTGTCATATATTAGATACTTTACAATATACTATAAGATACTTTTCAATGTATAAGATACTTTGTCATATATTAGATACTTACAATATTTAAGATAATTTTTAATGTGAAAGATTCTCTGTAGTATATACAAGATACTGTATAGTATACTAGATACTTTGTAATATATACTATAAGATACTTTATAAAATTGAGGTGTTTGGATTAGTTTGAAAGGAATTTTTTCGATTTTTGAGCGTTTATTTAAAAAAAAAAACTGCAACAATGTATATTATTCAAAGTATTGTCCATCGTTAGCTACAACATTTTCCCATCTTTTTGGCAGCACATCGATTCCGCGTCGGAAGAACGGCTTGTCTCTTCAGGCAATCCACGAATCGACCCATTTTTTGGTATCCTCGTAAAAAGTAAAGCACTGCTCAGCCAGGGCGTGGGTTATCGATCTGAACAAGTGATAGTCCGAAGGGTCTATGTCTGGGCTATAAAGCGGGTGGGGTAGCACATGCCAATTCAACGCCTCCAACGTTTACTTGACGGATCTTGCAACATGTGGCCGAGCGTTGTCATGTTGAAAAAAAACCTTGTCGTGTCTTTTGACATATTCTGGCCGTTTTTGCTTCAATGCTCGGCTCAATTGCAACAGTTGTTATTGGCAACGTTCACTAGTGATGGTTTGGTTAGGTTGCAGCAGCTCATAGTACACAATACGCTTCTGATCCCACCAAATACAGAGCATGAACTTGTCACCATGAATATGCGTTTTGTTGGAACAAAAGTCGACATGTTCACAAGCAAAAAAAAATATGTTGTTTACAGTTCAGTGAAATGACACATATTGAAAATTGTAAAAATTATGAAGTCGGCTTTCACATGAATATATATGCACAGGTTTACCCGATGCGATTTAGTGCTAGTTACGCCATCTCTTATGAATGCTTTAAAATGACTTCCAACACCCATATTCTCCATTGACAGTTTCACCTTCTGGATCAAATTCCTTGTAAACAATATCCTTGGAATCATAGAAAGTTATCAACATTGTCTTGTTTCTTAACTTTTGAACATGAAATATTTTAGATTTTCGCTCGTCTTTTGACTTCCATTCTGCAGATTATCACTTAGTTTCAGGTTCATATTTAAAACACCATGTTTCATGGTCGAATCAAGAAAACCTGGATCGTTTTCAGCTGTTGAAATGATGTCTTGCAATGCTCTACACGAGCGATTTTTTTTATCATCATTAAGTGATGTGCACACACCGTTCTTTTAACCAAATCTTCAGTTGATGTTTCAGTAGGATGAATTTAATTATTCTGCCAGCATTCTCACAGTGAAATTTGCATCGATAGCGATTATTTCATTTACTTTTTCCACTAACTCAGCACGTTTAGCTGGTAGGGGTCGTCCATATCTAGATACATCATATAAATCAACACGAACGTTTTTAAATCGTGTAAGCCACGTATAAACTTGAGTACGACTCATACAATCAGCATCCGAAACTGTTTTTAACAATTCGTATTTGCTCTTTGTTCCATTATGTTTTTACGACATAACTACAAAAACTGCTCTTATTAAAACGTGTGTCATTATGTAAACTGTCAAATGATAAGCATGAATTTAGCTGCTTTCAATAGACGAAAAATTTACCTTTCTAACAATGCCAGCATTTAAAAGATGGCGCTACGTGTTCATCATACCTTGTATATATATATATAAGACACTCTATAATATGTGCGCTACTTTTTAAAATATAAGATACTTTGTAAAATATGAGATACTTTAAATTATAACACAGCAAATATATCTAAGATATTTTATAAAGTAGGAGATACTTTTTAATATATAAAATACTACTTAATATATAAGATACTTTTAATTATAAGTCAGCAAATGTTTATTGTTCAACTATGTGCTTCATTCAATATTCTAACACATTATTGCAATACTACAGCTACATAGCAATATCAATCTGAGCCGACAATCTCCAATTCCAAATCAAATAAGTTTCGCATTGAAAAAAATAATTCGTTAACAGATTAACAAAATTGACAAAGTGCGCATCAATTACAGTTTAGAGCCACTTGAATAAAACAATAAATAATAAAGACAATAAATATGTAATAAAATCATAGACAATGAAAACAACAACAACCACAATTACAATGGCAGTAGTATCTAGACATAAGGCAATGAGTGTAACACTTGACATTAAACAACCTCAAAAAGTTGTAATTATAAAATCCAGCAAACAACAAAAACCACCCAAAGCTAAACAACGCCTACAAAAATTATGCAAAAAGACATACGAAGCCAGACGGATAGACAGACGACAGACAGACAGACGTTTTGCACGAGAGCAAGTGAGTAAGCTTATATATAGCTTCGCATAGATACAAAGATACGAATACACAGATACATACATACATACATACTCAGATACAATCGAATGTAAGAGGCGGCATGAATGAACTTAACTTGAAACGACACAAGTTGAAAATTATATGCTTGCGCTTTTAGGCGAATCAGCCAGCGAATAAAAACAAAATAAACAAAAAATATAACTTCGAACTTAATGACTTTTAAGAATCAAAAGAAAATAATATTATTAAAATAATACACCAACATTCAATATATTGCGATACACTTCCATAAAAATCGATAAAACAAAATTGCATGTTATCTATTTATTGGCAAAGTTTGTAACACTTTGTGTACATATGGAAAACAATGCTACGAGTAAAGCTCAAAATGAAGTTTCGCAATGTTATGAAGTAGAAATAAACTTCAGAACTAGTACAAGAAGCAAGAATTATAAAAGTATGATAATAGGACCTTTGTATTGAGCTAAATTTATGCTCAATATTCTCCTGGGAAACAATTCACTGGGAAATGTTCTTTGGCGTTAACATGTGACTGGCTAAATGAGATTCGTTAAAGAAAACAGATGTTTTGATTTGTTTTGGTATGTTTTGATTTGCGTTTCTTTTTTTTTTTTTATAAAAAATTAAAGTGAACAACATTTGATTTAAAATGAATCCCGCAATCGGCCAGCTCAAATGAGTTCGATGACGAGTACAATTGCATAGTATGATTGCGTAATGTGGTGATCATATCGATAAAAAATCAGTCATTTCATCGAAAAACACGTAATACGTCTGAGGCGATGGCAACAATGTTGAGATTGTACAGAATGTTGAATCTTATGGGCCTATGTACATTCACCGAGAATGTTGAGATTGTGAAGAATGTTGATCAGTGGAAAGGTCTTATAAGCCATGAATTTCAAGAACATTGATTTACAGGGTTGCTTCAAAAAATCTATCAGCTCATTCACCAGATGGTTATCACTGTTTAGTAATCTAACGATCACTGATCGGTTAACATATTGTTCTACTGAGTTCGCCTATTGCCTATTGATCTAGGGCCCCCTTAAACGACTACTGTAGAAGCTGTAGACTATGGCACTGCGCCTGATTGTCCAGAACTAGATATGTACACCGGGAGGCTTATTTCCTTACCGGCCAATCAGTTACCTTCGAAATTGTAGTCGTGAAGTTTGTCAAATCTTCAAAATCGTTCTACAAGTAAAGAGCTATTCACTTGAACTTTAAAAGAAATTATGTGTTACTAAAATGGGCCAAAAACGGCCGAACCTAATCTATAGTCTTCGAAAGCCAAGAACTGTGGGAGGACAAGTTTGGCTTACAGAAATTCTATGAAAATTATTCTGCACACACTATAAAGCATGTTAAGAACAAATTTCTCGAACTCGCATCACTTGATAAAGCAAAAATTCTTGGTAAACATCGTTTAGAGCAATGGGTGTCTGCACAATCATTTCAACGTTTCGCACTTCTTTGTTGCTCTCCACTTTACTTCTGTAGTATTAGACCAATTATGTTAAATGATGTATTTTCCTGATGGCTGCACGTAAATCAATGAAAATGGACATCGGTTATATATATCTCGTAAAAGCAGTTGGGAAATGATACTAACACAATGATACAAAAAACACACATAAAGACTCATCTACAAGAATTTACACTCTCACACTTATTTTTTGCTTTTTTCTTTTTTGTAACTCCTTGATACTTGGAGCAGTCATGGAGACATTGGCGCACACGTGCATAACAGCTGTTTTCATTCTCTCATGCACAAGATCACACGAACACGTAGAGGTAGACCAATACCATATGAAATGTACATAACTACCTAAATTCCCTCATAGGTCTTTCTCGCATATTATTGATAGGGGGCCACCATTTATTTTGTTTTGCTTTTTGCAATGCATTGCACTTCTGTTAATAAAATGACAATTGCTTGTTAAGTTAGTTGGAATAGTGTGGTGGTATATGTATGAGCTTTAATTGAATACTTGAGATTCTTCAATGCCAATCCTGTACTTCAGATAGTAGGTGGGATGATAATGCGTGAGCTTGAATTTGAAGACACCTGTAAGCTTAACACAAAGACAATGGTGCCATCAGCACCTTCGCGCAGCAATTCCAATAGCTTCGAATGCTTGTTGAACTTGTTGACCTCCAATATTTGCTGTTTGACATCGGAACATGCACCACCAACAACGCCGGCCGCAATAAATACATAATTACTGTGAAATTCACCGGCCAAACGTTGTATATCTTTCGGGAATGTAGCCGAGAACATGAGCACTTGACGCTCTGTCTAAGCCCATAGTCTGATGGCGCATTATAGACTTGAAACACTCAAGAAAAGCCGTGTCCAGCATGCTATCAGCCTCGTCGAGTATCAGAAAACACATATGCTCAAATGTTATAAAGGCGCGATTTACAAAATCAATCAAACGTCCCGGCATACCAATGCGCAAGCAATTGGCAATATATTCTCATTTTAAAACTTGATCGAGGTGCCACCGTAAACAATGCTGATCTTCAAATATGATGAAAATGAGAAATGAGAATTGAGTCATTGAGCAAGGTGGGCAATATAAACAACCAACAAGGAAACAAATAAACCGCTCTCATCAAAATATTACACCAGCAAAACAAAGCTTTTTCCGTTATACTTTTGCTTTTTTATCTATCAATACTGCTTTTGCCTAATTTCATGCAAACTGCTTCTCTTATGATTAGTCGACCAATTTGCATTTGACTTGCTCTAGAGAAGCGTCAAATAAAAAAAAATTTCTAAATACAATTGAATTGCATACTAAATATTTATTGAACGCTTACATTACTTCAATTTAATATCATTTCTAATGTTTATTTCTGGAAATAAGATTGGCTCTTCGTAGCTGCTGTTAATTGGACATAACTACTGCGATCACTACTAGAATGCTTTTACACGCAATACCAAAAACGACAAGTAAATACTAGTCTAGTTAACTCCTAAAAATTTTAAAGCCTTTATGCAATTTCAATAATTCCATATAAAGAAAATCAGGTCCAACTGATCTATTCAATCCAGAGTTACTGCTATAAATGTGCAAAGTTCTACAAAAAGTAAGAGAAACAATGTATTTAAATGAATTTTTAGCTTCGCACTATGTTCAATGCTCCTTCAACATATGAAAGGTATGAATGCTTCGTTTTAACCGCCACTAAAATTCAGCTTTTCTTCTACGTTTCATTTTTTTTTTTTTCGTTTTTTTTTCGGCTATATCAAACAAACTATGTAAATTCAAGTTGTATGTCTGTCCATTTTGGCAGCAGTTTGGCTTCTTAAAAAGACCTTGACGCAACCCAAATATAAAAGCAAGATAAATGCTGCACATTGACTATTATGGCCACATGTTGTATGTAATATCGTAGATAGTTGTAGTTGTACGTTATAGGCATGCTCATCGCCAACGTCATCATCATCATCATCATCATCATCATCATGATCAACGTTGTCGAGTCAACATCATAATCAACTCTAAGCTTTCAACAGCATCATCATCATTATTATCTGTATGGTAGTGGCATCATCTTTTTCGCAGTTTTTCAATGGCGTGCGCACTTGGTTACAGACTCCCCTACTCCAGCAACAGCCACTGCTTGCATCTAAACAATTGTCAGACAGACTATTTTTGTGTATACAATTATGTTTATTAAAGCCACAAATTAGCAAGATTTGGCAATTTTTGTAATGGCTTTGCCAGCAATGTATAAATATTTGTCGTACACTGTCGATGACAATAATGAGATTTGCGATGAGATGTTTCACCTTTTACTTACTTACTTCGTTAAACCATTCATGGTCTTATGCTAATTTTATTGTCACTTGACAATATGTGAAACAAATAAACGCACAAACTGCGAAAAATATGTTAAATAAATAGCTATATGTAATAACAGATACTAATTTTTCAACTTGCGGGCGTCAGATACTTTTTTGCGCTATTTGGTAATAATTGAAGTTGCGTGTGCGTGCAAGTAGTTATTACTATACAAAAATTACAAATTCGTATATAAATAATGACAGTTATTTAAATAGTAACTCGCAGCTGAAACTTGTTTTGCAGCAATACACAAAATCACAACGCAAAAAAACGTCAAAGTATCTGTATCTGAGGGATTGTTTCGAGTGTGTGTGTGTGTGTGTGTGTGTGTGTGTGTGTGTGTATGACCAACGCATACACAAAACATGATGTCATTTGAAGCGAGAATTCAATTTTAACATGCTGATTTAAAATATATAAAACAAAACTTCAAAGCGCAGTTTTGTATCTAGATACTTGCTATATCTACATAAACTTTAAAGTTACTGCTGTCGTTGTTTGTTTGCTTGCAGATCTTATCGCTAAATGCATTTTAAATAAGCAATAAATAGCTTATCTTTCATCTAGTTAATAAAATTGCAAACCGCTTCGATTTCACAGCGTAGCGTAAAAGATGCAGATACACAAAAAAAAAATATATATTCATTTCTTAGAAAAATTCTCAAATTCCCAGCAGTAATTTTTTGTGCCAAAAATTTGAAAAGCAAAAGAATTTCAAAGCGCTCTTTTTTATTTATTTTTTTTTATTTTTTTTTATTTAACTTTGATTGGAGACTACTTAAAATTCAGCTACGATTGTCATTTCTCAAAGCAGCCGGCAGCAGTATTCAGCAACGTCAAAGCATTTCTCTATCACTTTTGATTTCGGTGCTGGTCAGTTTGAGGCTTGATCTTTCTCTTGGCCTCAATGAACTGAGCAGACAACTTTCATTGACTGCAATAATTATGCGCTTCACTTTGTTGGCTGCATAAATATTTGCAGATACATAAAGCCGTCTGTGGCAGCAACATCAGCCGCTTAGCTTTCCAATCGGATATGCATGCATCGCATTGCATCTATAGATATTTCAGTTACTTATTCGTGATTTTTGACTGCTATTTGCATGCATATGACACAGCTGGCTTATGATTTGATTCGATTTGAATAAATGCGCTTCATAGCTGCATGCATGCATGCATGCAAGTAAGTATCTACGATACGTTATAAGTTAGAAATAGATATGCAAAAGTGAAACCGGAAATGTTACTGAATGACTTGAATTGTTTTGTCTTACTTGGGTTTTGACTCGTGCAGAAATCGTGATGACTTAGTTTGATTTAAATAAATTGTCAATTGTTTGTCGTCTTTTGGCATTACAATAGTAAGTATGCGCTTTATGGCAAATTGTGTCGTGCGCGAGTTTGAAAAGATTTCTGCTATTTCCGCAGATATGTACTAAAATGAATATATTTATTATCGTTAGAACAAATATTTCAAAAAGAAATACCAAGTTGACCAAAACTCCGCAAGCGATCAGGCGATGGAACGTTTTTCCGAATCTCTTACGGACAAAACTATCTTATGCGGATCCGGAAACGATTGTCGCTCCTTCGCTTTCGGATCGCCTGCGAAAGTTTTGTACAAAAAATATTCTCATTTCATTCCCAAAATATTACTATAATTTAATACATAGTACGAGTATATTTATAAACAACTAAAAAAAGACAATCAACCAATTCCATAGAAGTCCTAGTCTGAAAACCCAACATTTCATATCTCTGATGCATTTTTTATTAATTTCAATTTCACGATTTATCTTTATCTTTATAGCTGCTTTTTCCGCCCTATATGCTAGTTTACAAATTTCATATTTCATAATCAATTCATTGAAACAAATCAATCTAGATATGCACATCTGTCTATTTATTTGTCCATCCATCTCCTCACAGTGCTTAGTTTTCGGAAACTATAAGTTGCGTTTCAGTGGCCGAATCCGCGCCAGGCCCAACCAACACTTTGGCCGATTACTGCGGTGTAGAAAAAGTCTTCTTTCTAGAACCATTTTGAAGATTTCACAAAATTACGAACTCAATTTCGAAGATCTCTGTTACGCCGGTATTCTTATATAGTCCGGCGCAGTGACATAGTACTATTTACTATGTCGCTGAACACTTTTTACTTCTTGGCTATTGTCGCAGTTTTGTATTGGCCTATAATGATTGCTATTTAGGCCGCTATGACTACTTTCCTCATCCTCAGAATGGCTTGCATTTGCTTGAAGTTCGTACTTTGGCCCCGTCTGCCTTGAGATGGATCATCGCTTGTTCCCAGAGGCTATGGTGTTGTACTGCACGTAGACAGGGTGAATACTGTTCCGCTTTGTCATCTCATTAATAGATCTGCTTCATGCCGTAATGGCCTTTGCTTAGACATAATGATTGAAGTATATTTTTGGGCTGCAGTAATCTGGATTGAAGTGGTAGATCTTAAAATTTCAATAAGGTTTGTTTTTTTTTTCTAAGACTCTCCTCGGTGCTTCTGAGAGCTTGGTACGTAGCGCCTGCTAATACATGGCTCTCCATCATTCAACCTTATTAAGGCGATTTCTGCTTGTAGCTTTGTCAAGTGCTAGCCACCTACGGAGAGTCTCTTTTGACATATCTGCAAGCGAACAATTCCCCCATTTCAGAGTTCACAGCCCTAGGGCTCCGTTCGTTTCCACAACTCTAATAGCTTCCGTATTGACATTGTTGAAGCGCCCTTCTATGTCTAGGCAAGCCACTAGCGTGTATTCCTTCCTAAGGAAGTGAACCATCTGTTTTAGATACTAGCGCCTGTATTTTGATAGCCAAAATAGGCAGCTATGTTATTTTTGATGTAAACAACTAAAAGCCTCTTCAAACTTTTTATTAGGAAGAAGGATAGGTTTATCGGTTCTGTACTACTTTGGAGATGTATATGATGTCTGGACAGCTGACTTTCAAGAGCCAACAGCTGATCATATTATCTACTGGAGAAGAAATAAAGTTGATCCTCGAACGTAGCCAAATCCTCGAACGTAACCAAAATCAGTTACAAGCGGTAATTGGGCGCAAAATTTTGTTCTGGTGGGTCTGAAACTGTTTATAATTCGATCTGGCAGTGATACCTCAGATTTGGATATATATATATATATATAGATAGATCATACTTCTATTGCGCAGTGCAAGTTTACTCTTTCGATAAAGAAGCCTGAATAGCTTCCTTAATTTGACACGACAGGTACCCACGATCACAGCAATGTGGTTCTTGAAGTTTAATCTGCTGTCCAGAAGATACTCCAAGTTTTTCGCCTTGTTGACTTGATTTGGCTGTTGAGATAGATTCTCGGAAAGGTTCGTCTTTTCAGAGTGAAATATTCCTCCTCCTTTTCGCCTAGGCTCAAAGACACTTGAAATCTGTACGCTTTCTCAGTCTCTCATCTTGAGGCATAGAAGACGCTGACATCGTTGGCATTTGACGCAAGTAGTGACTTGGGCGGCAGGAAGTTCTGCATTACCTCTGCATCGAGTATAGAAAGATACGCTGTGAAAGTAGAGAATAAGATAGGCTCCCAGCTAGAACTGACGTTCACAGTATCTGCTATAAATGATATCATTTATTGAAAGCTGTTTTAAATTAAACTTTAACATATTTTGAAATGGATTAAAAATGCATAAGTTATGTATGTATATGTCTTAGGGCTAGTTTCACAGTGCCGTGTTAATTTCGAGTTAAGTGAAATTCGCGTTAACTAACAAATACTTGAAAATGATAGTTAACTGGAATCTAATCTAACTGACATAACTCGCCACTCTCAAACTAGCCTCTATATTGTAGTTGCAAGCAAACTAGTTCAAACCAAAAAGTGGAGCAACATCTTCATAAGTAACACTGTGTCCATAAGCTTTCAATGACTTCACTTTACCCAGCAGCTGCAGTACAGTATCGCGGAAATCGATGATATCATTGCGTGTCAAACTTGCCATATGATTAAGATCCGGAGCCAAATGGAACTCCAAAGATTTGCGATTCAAATGGCACAGCAAACGTCCGAGCATCTAAATATAAAAATTATATATAAACTATATACTACATACTCGTACATAAATAGTTAACGAAATAGAATACCTTTGTAAATATGACAGCATGCGAGCGACGCCAGAAGCGTTCATTTTTCTCGGAAAGCGCCAACAGAACGATACTCTTCAGCATATAGCTCGACATGTGCGTTAAGCCGTGTGCATCGCTCATTGCCTTCATTAAACGCAACACATCCTTGAGTTTCTTATCCTTGCCCTTAGTGGCAACAGCTTCCCAATGCGGTGTACAAATTATAAACATACGCGTATCGTGCAATACCTGCGGCTTTGACTGCGGCACAGCCAGCCAAGCACTAACACACGGATCCGGACGTCCGCGAAAACACGGCAACTCGATTGCTTTGAATTCAAATACTGGTACAAAATCAAAGCAAATCACACGGCCCAATTTGCGTTTATCAATCGCCGAGATTTTGTGCGCACAGCCTTGACCCTGAGTCTCATACGTTAGCAGATACTCGTGACCACTTTGACAGCTCACCGTATTCAATTCGCTCATGACTGGCGCAAAGTTTTTACACAACCAGTTGTGCAAGTTATTGCGATCTACAAAACCATCCGCATCGACAATCGGATGCACGCCGACCTGATCGTTGGGCGCACGTAGCAATACACAAGCAGAAAATACCGGAAGTTTCATAATAGCCAACTCGAAGGGTAATTCAATTTTAAGATACACATCGAATTCATCCGGCACATGCAGCTGCAGGTGATTCAAAAAGCTGCACGTAAGCGATAAACCGGGTAAGCTATCCTTTAAGGCGTCACAGCGTTGCTTGATGCCCTCCACTATGCCATTCTTTATCTCTTCGACATCGTTGTGAAAAACTTGACGTTCTGACGGTGATAATTGTAGCTCTTTTACAATCCTTGCAAGATGCACGGAAAGTGGATGCTTCGAATCGGCAGACATTTTGAGTTGAATTGTAATTATTTACACGACTTTATACCGAAGAACGTCTATGTCTGACAAAATGCACTGAAAGACTGAAGTGATTGAAGTATTGTTGAAATCGAAGCGGTGAAAATTGAGCGAACAATTCTCGAAATTGAGCCAACCATTTTACATATGTATATAAACAGTCAGTTCCTATAAACAAAGGCCAGCTGCCGAATTCAGTCATGAGTATTTCTATTTATTTATTTTATTTTATTTTTGCTGTTATCAGCATTAAATTTCAATCTGAAATTGATTTTTTTTTTTTTTCTTCAAATTCATGCCAATTTGAAACTTAATTATTATTAAAAATAATAAAAACTAAAGCAAGTGTATTTCCAAGTTACTCATAGAACGTATGACTTAAGTAATTACACTGGTCTACAAAAACAAATTTTTAGAAAAAGGCAAGAATGAGGGTTATTTTTCTAGGGTAATAACGTTTTAGAGTGCTCAGCAAGTTCTTATAAATTCCATTTTTGGGAAACCAACGAAAGTGTTGCCAGATCTTCAATAAAAAGTTTGCACGCATCTTTGAAGACTTTACTTGGAAAACCACACTCGTAATTTAACTGATTCAGTTATCATATATAAGTACCAAACTTCAACGTTTTAGTACAACTAAAAAGTTTCAAAGAGTTAAAAACAATTAACGAAATTCAAGGCTAATTAATGGATTAAGGGTACTCACGTTCAATACAAAAACGAAATGAAAGACCAACGTGTAAGTTTGAGTTTGTGCAAGCGAAGATAAATGAACAAATTTTTACTTTCGAACGCCATAAAGTTTCTCATGCCATAATCATCTGAGTAGATGAATCAATAAAATGTTATTTTTAGGATGGTGAATGCAATTGAATAGTAAAGATTTGTTTGTTGCTTAAACTTCAATTATCTTTACATTTATTGAAGCCATTAGTACAGTTTGGTTTATGTAATTTCTTTCTAAAATCTAATATACATATTTTTCGTTTTCACCCTTTTAATTTAAAAAAAAAACCATAACACTTTCAATGGCTCGTGAATATTTTCTTTGTGTAGATTTTATTGTTGAAGAAATAATCTCATCCTGCTACTCCTTAAGCAGCACTTACACATTCATGAGTTCTCAGCTGAGTTGCTGTCGAAATTATCAGATGAGCAAAAATAATATCAACTATGTGTGAACGCAAAAAATTTGATTCTGCTGAGTCGATAATTTTCAATCAGCTATTGTAAACACAAGAAAAAGAAGTCAACCCAATGAAATATTAAGCAAGATGAAAAAAAATCAGCTTCGCAAATAATTGTAGGCATTCTGGCGAGGAGAGAGTGCAATTAAATTACTTTACTACCCATTCTCATTTCTCCTAAATGCCTGAGTATCACTTCAAACTTCTTCGTAACGTCTACTTCAAACTCATTAGCATTTTTTCTTTTAACAACAAAAACCGACAAGAATCGCAACTAGTATCATACTAAAACTGATAAAAAAATGTTCACAAAATTTGCTTCACGGTCATACTTCAAAGTGAAAGGAAAATTAGCAGAATGAGTAGAGTGCACAGCTCTTGTACTATAGGTTATGTTCTATTTCATCCGATAACAGTTTCATACATATACTAAACCACTCAGCTGAGCAACTCAGATAAGTAACTCACGAATGTGTAAAGACAGCTTTAGTAAAATATATGTTGAACTTCATGGAAAAAAACTTTACTCCATTTTGCTAAGACTCGTAAGTATGCAATAGAGTCAATCCCTATTAGATTTGAAGCCACACATTTAGCAAGCGCTCATTCATTCAGACACTGATTTTAGAATCATTTCTACTCAACACTATCAGACATTATGACATAATATGAAACAAGTTCATACACTAGAGTCGCATTTAGTGTTAACCCAGATATAGTTATTGGAAACGCGTATTTGTAATTTACAAGTAATATGTATTATTAAGAACTTGAGGTATTGGTATTTCAGCTGTCTAGCGTGATGGTTGACATCCCAGAGATCATGGGTTCGAATCCCACTCATGCACAAGTTTAATTTATATAATTCAAATTTATTTTAAATTAGTAGGTCCCCGTGACGTTCTACGCGGCCCTCTCCTTTTCCTTGCCACTCCTTGCCCCATCCCCACCTTACACATGCGCCTTCTTATTGAAACAAAAAAAAAAAAAAAAATGGAAGCAAAATCTACAAAATCCAAAAAATTTTCTGTTTATCCAATCGCCACGAAACTTCACAGGATCACCCACTAATTTAAAAATTTCCAGAAAATTTGATCAAAATCGGTTGAGCGGAGTCTATGGGGAACATACATACCTCCATTTTGATATATAGAGCTTATTTCCTGGATGGGAAGTTATGTGGAAGCCCTAACTTCGCAAATGGATCCACAAAGAAAAACTTTAGATAGCTTTAGATTATACCAAAACATAAATACTCTTCAGAATATTAACAAATTCAGAAAATGAAAACCACGCCGAGTTGCATGAATTCCATTTGTAACACTTTTCATTTATTAAAAGTCTCAGTACGTTAGTATCTCACTTTAGCTAACTACTATGGATTGGGTTTTTTTTTTTTTTCTAAATAGAATCATAATCAGAATGAATCATAAATCATCTCACGACAATTGCTGACTGTAAATTGTAAAATGATTCATTGTGAGTCATAACAAAACTATAAAGTATTTGTTTGTCATTTCGAATCCATTCATGTAAGGCTCTAGAACATAATCATAATTTACTTACATTTTTGCTACTCCTTTTTCTTTGCGCAACTCAGACAACTCAGACTCATAACAACCGGAATATGTCTAATGACGGGCATAATTTTAGCTTCTAAGACTTTTGACTACACGTAGACGGCTACTGCTACCGATCCGAAGCGTTGAATTAACTGCACATCAAAACGATTTACCAAACCGATGCTTCCAACAGCTTCAAAACCAAACCAAATAATAAGTTTTTGTGGATGTTAGAGCGTTTAGAGATACTATTCGAGTTTCTTATCAGCACGAATTTGGCAAAACTGTTTGCTGACGTATACACGTAGCCAGAAATTCGCTTCACCACTGAACAAAATTGTGAAAATTGCTGAAAAAACAGTCGAACTTTAGATCTTCTTTTTCCATAGCACATTACCTAAGAACATGGCACAATTTTATGGTTTGTTGTAATGACATTTACTACCGAGTTGAACGAGTGTTACTGCTTGACAGTTGTACTATGTGATGTCATTCGTATGGTGTCATTCTTATGGATAAATATATATTCTTTTCCATGCGTTAAAAGTTTTGTCAAATTAAGAGTTTGTCAAAGCTTGTAGTTATGACACCCATTAAAATATTCAAGGTTTTTGGCAAAGTAGTGAACTAAACTAAAGCACCACTTCAGTAGGAGACAATGCACCTTTTAACCCTCATATGCTATGGCCAAGGTGCATTATAACTAAATTAATCGATTAACGCAACGAAATCAATGAGCCGAAAAATATCTGTAAGATACAATATGACAAGTATGCGCACAGTTAGTATCTCTGTATATTAATTGAATTCAAATTCCCATTCGCTGGCCAAATAACCGGACACATACTAAATAGCATAGCTGGCAGTGGCACTTAGCCGAAGTAGCAGCAGCAGCAGCGGCAGCAGCAGCAGCGGCAGCTGAGCGTGGGAATTGCAAACAAGTAAAGCTAAATGCGGCTGGCTCATTTGTAACGCAGCAGATACATCGTTGTCGACGTCGTTGTTGTTGTTGTTGTTGTTGCTGTTGTTGTCGTTGTCAGCGCTTAGAATGCAACATGTAAGCTTAGCAAGCCGCCAGGCCAACTGTAAGGCTGCGTGAGTTTGCATATTTCAACAAAGTTTTCAATATTTTGTATCTCGTTTTTTTGTTTTATTCTTTTACAAACAACAACAGCAGCAAGTGTATCTCGCAATGTGGCGCAAGATAAAAGTGAGTTAGCCTGCAAGCCAGCAGCACAGTTAAATAGCACAAGCTTGGCGCAAAACAGTTAACAACTTGTGTCTCCAGTTTAGAACGCGTGAGATATTTCATTGCAGATAGAACAACAAGATACAACAACTATGCGAACATAAAGAACAAAAGCAATGACAACAAGCCAACTTAAAACTTAAAACTTTAGTAAACTGCATGCGACTTTAATAAATTAAGGTTTTTTTTTATGTTTATATTTATTACAAGTCTATATCTGTATATATATTTCATGACCAGGAAACATGCAACAGCTTCCGCGTTGAAAGTAACGCCGCTGAGTTATTTCAGATACTTTTTTTATTATAGTACTCATAGTAACTATACTACAATAAATAAAGTGTAGATAGATACATCTGTATGTAAGTTTTACCACACACACTCATTCAGTCAACATTCAAATGGCATTGTAATTAAATTTTTACACAGAAAACCCTAACAAGTTTTGTATTTCGGTTTTATTGCACTCTCGACTGCATTTAGATACTTTTTGGGCGTTGTTGTTGCTGTTGCTGTTGCTGTTGTTTAGCTAGCACTTGATGTCGCTCTAAATAGGTCGAAATATTTGCCCAAAATGAACCACAGGTTTTAGTAAGCACAACAAAAACAACAACAACAACAACAAATGCTAAAATGGCACACCTTTTCTACGAATTTGCCTAGTGCACGGATTAAATGTAGAAGTGTAGATACTCGCACTCATACAAAATACATTTCTGTTTGCATTCTAAAAGTTTTTAACAGCTTTTTTGCGGTTTTTATAGTGGCATAGTTAGTGCTACAGGTATGGAAGCGGTTATTTTTGGGCGCTTCAGAAAAAAAAAATGGTTTGGCAAAACTCTGACATCTGTTCCCATCTTTCTGGTAATTTTCGTATACCAGCTCGGAAGAACGACTCGTCTTTTGAGGCATTCCAATCATCGAGCAATTTTTTTGCATTGTTCATATAAAGTGAACTTCTGCTGGGACAGTCCATGTGTCAAGTAGTAGTCGGATGGAACGATGTCTGGAGAATACGGCGGGTGGGATAGGACTTGCCTTTACAGTGTTTCCAAGTAGGTCTTGATCGGTTTTGCAACATGTGGCCGAGCGTTGTCATGCTGCGAAAACACTTTGTTGTACCGTTCTTCGTATTCCGGCCGTTTTTTGCTTCAGTTCGCTGCTGAAACGCGTAAGTTGTGTTCGATAGCGTTCCCCCGTGTTCGTTTCATTCAGTTTGAGCAGCTCGTAGTATATCACGCCGCGCTTGTTCCACCAAATACAGAGCATAAGCTTCATGCCATGAATATTCGGCTTTGCGAAGGATGTTGGTGACTGTCTGGGTAAAACCCATGTCTTTTTGCGCTTGGAGTTGTCGTAATGGATCCACTTTTCATTGCCAGTCACAATGCGATGTAAAAAACCTTTACTTTTTTGGCGTTCGAGAAGCTGTTCACAAGCGAAAAATCGCTTTTCGATGTCGCGCGGCTATAACTCGTATGGCACAAAGTTTCCTTGCTTTTGAATAAATCTCATGGCTTTTTGACGTTTGCTGACTTTCAACTCATCCACTCCCAATGATTCTGACAACTCCTGAAGCGTTTGGCATCGGTCCACATAGAGCAATGATTTCAATTCTTCGTCTTCAAACTTTTTGGGTTGACGCGGCCGTTCCCTATCTTCGAGCTCAAAATCACCACTTTTAAAGCGACCAAACCACCTCCGACACGATTGTTCAGATATAGCATGCTCGGCGTAATTAAAGTAATGGAGAAGAAATTCCCGCAAACACACTTTATCTGGCACTTCAATTTTTACATGGAAGCGGCCTTAGACTCTTAGAAAATGTACGAAATAATATAGTTTTCTACATATTCTCCAGAAGTATGTATTATACATCTAAAAAACGAGCCTGAACTACACTTCTGTATACATTTCTTATTGTTCTTCTTTGATTTTTACATTTAAAAGCATTATACACGAAACAGATTTTCTACATTTAGAAATATATCGCCCAAATATATCGCCATGTTTTCCATCACCATTTTTTTCCAAGGGAGACGCAATGGTATTTTGGTAATGTAATGCTTACGATGACAAGAAATGCGCTAGTTCAGAAAATTTTCAAATAAACCAAGAAAAAACGATTGCTTTGTGAAATATGGAACCAAGTGAGATAGTCGATAGTCGAAATCATTGTGCTCCCGCAACAGGATATGGGCTCTTTACAAAGATTTTGGGAATTGAGGCGGAAACAGGCTATTTTAGGTATATTTGATTTGTATATATTCGAAGTGGCAAACCTTCACTACGATTCTTTGGGAATAATTCAATACTACAGCAAACCGCACTCAGTTTCGTGAATATCTTCTTTTTGGAGCCATTTTCTGGAGAGGATTAGCTTAAAATGGCATAAACACAATAAAAGAGAGTTGGATATAAATTCATTCATTGGGCTCACGTAACAGAAGAAGTATTCCTTAACAAAATCTCGGGAATTAAGACGGGAAGATGGTATTTCAGGAAGTCATCGGTTTTGGATTTATTTTAGTGCCAACTATTTGCTGATTTCATTTCTGAATGCAAAAATTGACTAGATCAATCATTTTTCACATAGTTCATCAATTGCCATATCTTCACTACAAATTCTACGGACTAATGCAATACTACGTAAAACCGCAATGGTATGGTGAAAGAGTTGTGTTTTAATGTCATTTTCTAGAAAGGATTGGATATAAAAACCCCAAGAAAATATCTAAATGCATGATATACGCCGTGAATCGCAGTAGCACTAGTTGATACTCAATCACTGATATTTACAATAGCGAGTAATAACTGATATTATAGTGATTTGTCAATCGCCGTGATTGAATCACAGCTAGTTAAATATCGCTCAACTCCAATTCTCACTAACTAACATATATTTTAATGCTTATGCTCTTTATAGTATGTCGCTCCGTTTAGAACTGGTAGTTTGATCTTCGTGAATCGTTCGGGTTTCGTTGTAAATCTTAAAAATAATTATATAATTTTTTGGGAATGATATATCGATATATATCAATATAGCTTTGACGAATATTACAAAAAAATCCAAAAAGAAATACGTTTATCCCAACGTATACATGGTTATATTCGCGCCCCAAGCACATTGGCGCCCAACTACTAACTTCCTGGACACCATTCTAAGTACATATTTACTATTTAACTTTATGCTTTTCTCAAAAGTGTTAAAAGTAACTTTTTCTATGGTTGAGTTTTGAGTTGGTCAAAAATTAAAATAGTTAATTGTTTGTTATAGTCTTTGTTGTTGTTGCCTTGTGTGCGCAAGTGTTAAACTTTTTGCGGTCATAAGCATAATGGCAAACAACTTTTGGCAAAGAAGCGACAATAAAAACACACACACACACACACAAAAAGTGTGTGAACGAAATATAGTCAAACTGACTGAATAGGCGAGGCCTACTAACCCTTTTCATCTTATTTGCTGGCGTCATTTTATATTAAAGAAAAATCATTATGAAATCTTTTGGACTGCTACTTCTATCGTACTACTAGTACTACTACTAGTTTCGCACAAGACTGGAACTAAGTTAGTATGCCAAAGTGAATGATTATGAAGCGAAAAGAAGAAGCAGCAGCGGCCAGAGGGCGTGTCTTTAACCGCTCATCTAACGGTGTCAAAATGCGTGGCACGGTCTGGCGGGTGTCGTTCTACGCCTGGCTGAGCTAGAGTTTCTACAGATCAGTTGCACTGCAACAAGTTCCAATTCAAAAGTTCTATGGAACATTAAAAATAAAATATTAGTGTAAGTTTTAGAACAATATTAGTCAACGAAATGAGATGGTGTTCAAATATTAGGCAACGTTTTCGCATTGTTCAGTTATGGTCTAAGCTAGCACACTACGTCATATGATATGGTAACAATCAAATAATTTTTCTTTCTAATACTTCGGTTATGTTAACTGGGAGTGAGTGGCAAAATATTTTGATATTATATGCCACCCTATATATGGGCACAAGTACAAGTACAAGACGTCTAGAAGATCAAAACTAAAAAATTGCTTAAAAAAGAAAATTGCGAAAAAAAGTTTAATACAAAAGTATCAAATTTCTTTTTGAAAAATGTAAATACCAAGCCGATGTGATTTAACTAGCAGTTAAATTTGAATTCGACATAGAGAACATTCTATTTAACAGACATAAAATGTTAGAATAGAATTTAACCGGACATTGGTATAGACAGCGTCAGTAGCGAAAGTAGTAACTACAAAACTAAAAAGTAACAAGAAAACATATTTTACATATCCTATATGTAAGTATGCGAGTATATGTATGTGACTCCTTAAAGGCAATAGTATTAGACACATTTTGATAAAAGATATATCATTCGCAAGAGGTTTTACTGCTGACCGTGCGAAAATCAATGAAATTTAAGTAAGTGATGTTACTGAATCAATGATTAAAAACACACGTACATACATGCTCAAGTACAGGATTTACACTCACACACTTTTTTTCAGCTTTTTCTGCCAATAAGAAGACAACGATAATCAAAATATTAAACCAGTGATGCGCAGCCCTATACTCTTTTTTTTTTGTTCTTTTTGTTGTTCTTTTTACACACATAACGTGTGTGTGTGTACGTATACAAAGCAAATGAGAAACAAAAAAAAACTCCCTATCTCATTCGCGCTCACAGTTTCTTATCAACTGGCAACTGACTACTCGCATCAAGGTGAATTTATCTATAAGGTGACGTATTCCGCTTTGGTGGCTTTGTTAAATGCTCTGAACGCTAGAACGTGAGAGAGGCTGGTAAGAGGGAGATATATTTGCAAGAGCGAAATGCCCAATCCGCAACACAACTAGACGCCACAAAACTTCCAAAATAAGAATTGATAATGAACGCAGCTAATGGGAATACGACACACCCTTAGACTCTCACCAAGCCTTCGTAGAGTAGATAGAGCTAAGAGTGAGAAATTTTAATTTTTGTATGCGTGTGTGTTTGTGTGTGTGTGTGTGTGTGTGTGTGTGTGTGTGTGTGTGTGTGTGTGTGTGTGTGTGTGTGTGTGTGTGTGTGTGTGTGTGTGTGTGTGTGTGTGTATGTGTGTGTTTGTATTTCATGTAAAGCCTGTGCATGTAATTTCTGTTTCGTTGTGTGAATGAAAATTGTTAAAACTATTCAAGTGTATATCTTTGTAAAAATCTGTTGTAAACTGCGGAGCTACTACAACAAAAAGTTCCAGTTCAACACCTACCCACCACTATGGTTTAACTTAATTGCCAAAAAACTTTTCGCAAAAAGACCATTATACCCTGCACACATCTCCATGCAACTGGTAAAAATGAAGTTCTGTCTATTGTTCTTAGGAATGCTATGCGCGAAATAAAGTTTGTCGTGTTAGTTCTTGAGACAGCTCGAGCTTTCACTATATACTTATAATGGTATAAGAAACATTGAATAAATGTAATCTTTAAAAACCAATTAAAATTATAGAATATACAAAAAATATTATTTTTATTGTTTTTTTTTTTTTTTTTGTATTCCTCACCTTGTAGTGCCATGTAAATATGGGTTTAAAAAGTGTTTATCAAGTCGGCTTTTGATGTTGATCAAGAATATTTGGATATACTGTATGGGTTGTTCCACGCTAACTTCCAGATGTTACACACTTTCATCAAACTCTCTCTCTTGTTCCAAAAGTGTAGTGTACAATATAATAAATAATACCATTAGACTAATGGGCGTTGCCTGCCCACTTTTTGGGGTTGCCCCCATACAAAACCACCGTGAAATTTTGTGTTTTTTATGAAAAAATTCTTTATTTAAATCAATATTAGCTTGAAATTTGATTTGGTGGATTTTAGTGGACAACGGATTCAAATACATATACAAATGGGCGTGTCCCGCCCACTTTTTGAGATAGTCCCAGACAAACCCACAGCTAACTTTTATGCATCGTCAATATCAACTTGAAATTCGATATGGTAGCATCTAATAGATGGTCGCTTCATACACATCTACTAGTGGGTGGCCCATATTTAAACCCCCCACTTTTATATTTTACAATACGATGTAAAATTTCTTGTGAATGGTATTAGAGATTCGATTCAACCAAAGTTATGAATGTATCTTGTTTTTTATTTAATAACTTTTTTTAGCTCCTAAACTTTTATATAAGACCTTGCATAGCTATAAATATTACACAGACAACAATGCCGACGCGGCTGTAGTTTGTTGTTCTAGCTCACTTTCATGCACAAAGCGAACGCGATTTACAGATAGCATAACATTATATTTTCAACTATAGCAAGCCGCAAAAAGATACAACGATACATTCAATCTAAGCTGGTAGAATCTTTTCTTGCGCTTTTCAGCATTTTTATTCGTATTCCCTCTGATACATTGTTTTGAGTACGCATTAAGTACCTACATTGTACATACTACGATACATTACTTCTGAACTCGTTGTATCTTAAGTATCTGCATTTATTGCTAGAATTCTTTTCTCTTTTCGTGTTCTTTGCAAAGATTTTAATCGGTTAATTTCAAACTGCGTGCTTACAACGGTGCTTAATTGTCAGGTGTGCGATATTTTTTCAAGCGTTTCTAAAATAAATAGATTTGTATCTGATAGATACTTTTATACGTATAAGTATATATGCAAGGAATGCGCATAAATTCCTATGTCATAAAATATCTATTAACTTTTTACGGCGCTTTTCGTTGTTTATAGGTTTGTAGACTGTTGTCTGTACTTGTTTGGAATTAAAATTAAAATATTTATAACTTATTTTTTTCTTCTTGTTTATTTGCAGCATAAAATATGGCACCTGCAGGTATGTCACATTAAAAAAAAATAAAAAATACAATATACAAAATATAATCCTGTATAAAATATCGTACGCCAATGCAACGTTTTAATTAGTTTATCATTGAGTTGGCATTCTCGTTGTCGTCGTCGTCGTCAGGTTGGCAGCGCATCCAATATTGGCTTTTATTACAAGCAATTAAAATCGAATCACCAGCGGTGACAGGATAATGCCCGCCACTTTGGAAACATGTGGAACGGAAGCAGTGATGGGCAGTAAAAGTCTGTCGAAGGCATACACTACAGATAGAATGTAGATAGAGTAAATATGTGGTGACTTTTTAGAGGTTTCATTTTTTGATAGCGATTAAACTGTCATAAATTTGTCATATCTGGCAACGCTATTCTCATTTGTGTTCAGTTTGGTTTGACATTTTATTTCAATGGTGCAAATTTATTTTGAATATAATGGTTGAGTTCCGAAATATTACCGTGCGCTAAATCCATTTTACGATCGAAATAATCGTCCACTCGAGCAACGAATTCGATTAACCATGCAACGGTTTCGCACCACTTATGCTCTAAACAAAAAGTGATCGAAAATTGGACTTTCAGAATATGCCATAACCGATACTAAACACAAATACTAGCATAAAACAATCATTCTACTAAAGCCAATTTTAAGTTTGAAATTATGTATACTCAGTATTTTAATAAAACTCAAAGTTTTATACTTTTCAAAAAAAGCACCCTATACTTTTTTGTAGCTAGCAATAAAATGATTGACAAAACTTTCAATGCACAGTGGTGCGCTTAAGTGTTAAATTCTACAAAAATCATAACATCGTATATCTACATACTATAATGTATACAACCGATTTTAACAAGAAGAAACTATATATATATAGCATTTGAAAGGTATTCAAATGTACACAAGTATATTATTTATAAAAATCGGTTGAATCTTTTGTGCGTAAATGGTTTAAACAATCATCATACACCCAACGAATCAAACACACATAGGCTTTACATGAAGTTCAAACGCACACACACACACAAGTATTAAATGATAGCAAACGTGCAGCCAGTGCAAGTTAAGAAAACTCTACGTGCGCCAAAGAAATATGAGATTGCGTATTTTAGTTTGTATGCGCTTCGTTATTATTTTGGTGACTGTCTCTCAGTTCATAGTTGCCTCACTTTATAATAGCAGTAACAACAAATGCATAACGGCAATAATGTACAAAATTAATGCTAGATCGCAGTCGATTGAAGTTAAAGTTACTTTTTTTTTCAATTAATTTGTTTGTTTTTTTTTTGAGTTTTTGAGTTTTTCAGATAGTTATATTTTACTTAATTTGGGTACGCTGAATTCACTGGTTATAACCTTTTTGCTAAGTTAGCGGATGTCTCCAAACCAAATATACCCTTATCCACTTGCAAGCAAAAAGATACTTAGATCATAGTTCGTAGGAGTGACTGCTTCCGAGATAGAGAGCCGGGAACACGGGTTGTTTAAAAAAAAAAAAGATCTAAAAACCAGAACCTTTTTAAATATACTCGGCTTCAGAACAATTGCAAGTTTCTATTAAACATTGTTCCTATCTATAGTAAAATTTTGTAACTTATTTATTCAATGCTCATGAATATATGTATTCATACTAGTTACTCATATCTGCCGGTTAGATACAGAGACGCAAACTTGATACAAACTTGACCACTTGAAACCGAGTCGAGTGAGATTAAAAAAGACTCGCGTCGTATAATTGTCGAACAGAAGAAAGCAGCTGGAGTGATAGTCGAGCTGAGAGAGAGCGACGTATAGGGTACTTTATATTTATGTAGGCCACATCTGAGATAGTGGAACGCTACGATTTGTTTAAGTGACAGTTTATATAGAAATTATTAAATAGCATTGGAAACATGTCCATTGCCATTACAAAACGTCGACCAAAAGAATGGTGATAACGATGATCACTCATGATTTGCATAGCATTGATGTGTGACGCTTACTTTTTTCCATGTGCCAGTTTTGCTGTTTTTTGCTGATCTTGAAGGTGGGATTCTGGTTTATCTCTTGTTCAATTAAAACCAGCTCTGCGCAGTTTTAACCATGTTGGTGACAAGGTGAAGTTTCCTGAGTCTAGTTTCTTGAACTTGAGGCAATTTTGAACATATGTATTATTCAGAATCGTATAGCGTACTTATCTAATAACAGCTCGGCTTTAGAACAACTCTCATGCTAATCTGATAACTCTAGAGGTTCTACTACGGCTTCTACGATCAATGTTGTTTTTCTAATTGACAAAATTCGAAACACATTGAGTATGCAATGTTGACTGCAACTGTTTCTTTCCGGTGCACGAAACTACTTATCTGAACATATCTGTGATCATAGTGTATAGTATAGTGCGCTACTGCGTCTGTTGTTATTGTTATATCAACACGCGCCAATCACAATAACAATCACAAAAAGAGAGACAGTCACCAAAATAATAGCGAAGCGCATACAAATTATTTGCATGCTATGCTTCTATTATTAAACGAAGTTAACATCATTCGTTTGTATCTGTGCATTTGCACTTCATGTAAAATTAATGATTGTCATACGTTGTGTGAGTGACGTTTGTTTTAGTCTGTTGCACCCAAATTATTCAAACGCTATTGATATAGATTGTTTCTCCAGAGCATCTTTGACGTCTGATGCTGAGAGTTTTTCTTTTTTTTCCAGATTATTACATACGCAATGTAGCCTACTACTTATGGGCCCCCGCTCCATAGGCATGCTTTTTGTTGTATCGCTATATAAGAGTGGCAGAATTCTCAGCAGGCCTCAAAGGTCTTCGCCAATGGGAGCTCAACATGGCTTTTCCAGTAACTGCCTACTATTGTATACGGGTATATATGCTCACAATTTTTCTCAGTCAATCTAAAGTCTGAGAATAATATCGTGACAAAGCTTTTGCGAACGTTTTGCGAACAAAACTATCAATAACAGTTGTTTCTCTCGAATCTTTTTCGAATAGCTTTTCCCACGTTTAGGCGTGCTGTCGAACTTGTGGCAGACGAACTTTACTACGATTGCGCCACAATCTACATATATTAAGAATTCTTCTTTTTACTTAGTAAAGCTTATGCTTAACACCGTGACTAAATATAGCACAAACATTCACATTCAGAACATCTACAATATAAAAAAAATATTTTTTTTACTTCTTTGAATTCAAGTTCTACATATGTAAGTATTTAAGAAAAATGTATGTAGTATAGTTAGGTATTTTGAATGCAAATAAAGTACTAAATTTTGAAAAGCGCTGCTACAGCACCGTAGGAAACATTACGTCCATAGGCGTTTAAGTCCTTCACTTGAATTAGCAAAGAGTACACCGTATCTTTATAATGTTTGATCTCCTCACTTGATAAACGATCAAAGTTATTTAGATCTGGAGCCAAGTAGAACTGCAACCATTCACGATTCAAATGTGACATCAAACGGTCAAGCATCTATGTAGATTAAAAAAAAATATATACAAAATGAATGCATGAATAGATTTTAAAGTTTAAGGAAATATTTACATAATACAAACCTTTTCGAAAATTTTCGAATACGATTGACGCCAGAAGCTTTCGTCCATCTCCTTCAGTGCCAACAGAAAGACGCTCTTCAGCATGTAGCTTGTTAAATGCCACATTTCGTTTGCATCGCGCAACGCCTTCATCAAACGCAGTACATCCTTTAGCTTATGCTTGTCCTTTATAGCATCACGTTCCTGGTGTGGTGCACAGATCATAAATAGACGTGCATCGCCCTTTGCCTTCGGCTTTGCTTGTGGCACGGCGAACCAATTAATGCTAGACTGTGTCGGACGACCACGAAATTCCGGCATCTTATCTGCTTCGAACTCGAATGCCGGCACAAAATCAAAACAAATCTCACGGTGTTCATTTTTTACATCTATAGCAGAGATTGTATGAGCGCAACCATAGCCCTTCGCTTCATACTTGAGACGATAGTTGTGGCCACTATCACATGCTATAATATCTAAATCATTTATGATTTCCGCAAAATTATTACGCAACCAAAGTTGCAAAAGTTTGCGATCCACAAAACCTTTATCGTCGATAGCCGGATGCTGACCGGTAAAATTATCGGAAGCGCGCAGTAGCACAAAGCCCTCATATTCGGGATGCTTGACAACATTCAACTTGAAGGGTAGTTCCAGTTTAATATGCAGATCGAATTCATCCGGCACATGCAGCTTCAAACGGTCCAAATAGCTGCCCGTGAGTGATAGGCCACGGAAACTGTCACGGAAAAGAGCATCGTGACGCTTGATGCCTGCCATCAATTCATTCTGTATGGCCTCAGCATCGGCGAGAAAAGTTTGACGATCCTCCGGCGATATTTGCAGTGTTTGTATAATATTTGCGAGATGCACATCAAGAGTGTTTTGCGACATTTTTATTAAATCCTGATAAGCAAAATAAATGACCGATCGAACGTCTTTGCAATGCGAAATTCATGCAGAGAATGAATCGTTGCTTTTCTCGAATGGATGGAGTAACAGAGTAAAATATAATTTATTATGTATACAAAGAGTCTTGTATATACATAAACAGTGAAGTCTGTGCATACTGGACAAAGTTGGTTTGGTCATTGCAGAGAGAAGTAGGTTTCTTAAAGAATATTCATACATATAAATTTACGAAAAAAAAAAAAAAATCTGTAATTGAAGATAGTTTTAGTTTTCCAATATTAGATTTTGCAATTCATTTTTCAAATTAGATTTGTTACATATACAGTTCTGGTACTTTATTGAGACCTGCTTTAAAGCTAAAATTAATTAAGGCTTCTAAATATTCAAGAGTTATTGGGTAAACAATAGTTTGCTCATCTTTATCAATATGGTCCTCAACACTCTCTTCATATGATTATATTTGAAAAGACTCAGTTTATAATTGTTCCAATTTATGCATTTCATTATTGAGATCAACAGCATCTTCTGGAAAGTGCTGTAAAAGATCAATAATTTCTTCGGCCACTGAAACAAAATATCCTATCCGTACACCCAGCAGCTACAAAACAGACGGAAGAAATATAATTTTCACATTTGTGAATAGTTTTTTAGTTTTGCGGCTTCTGGATTAACCCAAACCAAATTTCAACTAAATATTCTGTCACACAAGCTTTTTAATTACATACCCATTTAGCAACAAAGTTATTAACATCCACATTATTTCTAGCAAATGCTCCTGGTCGCGCTGCTTTTCCGATAACAAAGGGTGTAAGTTTTTCTCCCTCCATACTACAGCGCAGCAACATGCATAAGCGCTCATTAGCTATTTTCATTTCAGTAGACTTCTCTCCATGAAGTACAATGCTTCGTTTGGGCAGTTGACGTTAAAAAAGCCCGTCGCATCCGAATTGATTGAATATGCTTGAGCGCGTATATCGAATATTCTCTTATGTTGGTTTCTCCAATTTACTAAGACCCGGAGATCAACGTTCCCTGCTACTCGAAATGATTCTAGAAAGCCAATACTAGGTGAAGAATCATCAATATGCAACTCCACAGCAATTTAAAGGGCTTTCTCCTAAATAAGTACACCGCTAACTGGTATGTTATGTGCTCTACATTTCATAAAAAAAGAATAAGCTGCTTAATAGACAACCTCAAGCTTTGTGGTTCTAAGAGCCGTTCTCATGACTTATAAATACATTAGAGAATACGAGTTGCATGTCACGAATTCACAATTGTAATAAATCCATTTCGAGTAACCCTGCCGTATAATTCGATTTTTGTTCTGTTATCGAATACGTTTTTGTCTATTATTTTTGAAATTTGATTATTTTGCTCTTATTTATCGGTCAGCTGCAAAATGCTGAAGAGATGGACAGTCCATTATCTACTTGGTAATGCAGGTAAATTTTATGAATATTTTCTGGTTTATAATGAAGTGACCAATGTAGACAATATGTCCAATGTAGACAGTTTTCACTGTATATTATGTAGATATGTATATACTTTTGTAAGTATGAGAGAGTCGCATCGCCATGGCATTTCCGAAGTTCATCGTTGCCCCTCACGAAGTATATGTTCGTGCAGTAATGGTACAAGCAGGGCTGGAGACAAATTCAAGAAGTGGTTCCGCTCGTGGTTTGATCTGATATCGGGTCCGGTTCAAAAATCGTTTTTTTACAATATACATGGTTGCATTTTAATATATTTGTGTTATAGAGCAACTTATTATTGGCATCTCTATGAAATCCTTAATACACTTAATAGGGAAATCATAATTTCATTTTTTATACTCTGTACCCATTGGTTAAGAGAGTGTTTTACTTTAATACTTGAAGAACTACCAATTAAACACAATTGACTATTATAAAACTCTAATACATACGACTATATATGTTCTGTTGGGCCAGTGAAATAGTTTTTCCTACAAAATCCGGAAAGTGGAATGTTGGTTTTTATGGAAACTAAACCTTATAATGTGCATAGCATAGTAGTTGCGATATATTTCGGATTGTTCCCTTTTTTTAGAATTATTAATCTTAGCTTGTATTATTTTGTTAGGGCATTAAGTCTTTGTAACGAAAAAAGTGTGCGTCCTGCAAAAAAGTAGTTTCATATAATAGACTTAGTAAATTATAAAAGCAAAAGGGGACGTAACAACTCACGCCGTGCTTCAAAAAGTGCTAATGTTACATATTTACAATCAAATTTATGAAGCTTTTTCAAACTAAAAAAATTTCAGATCTAATACTAAAAATGCAACCCTGACAATAAGGCGAGAACTCTCTCTCTCCCTCAAGCCAACATACATGCATACATATGTCATGGCGGATTAACATAGAGGGTACTTACTTGAAATTGCTCTCAGCGTTATGTTTCAAGGTCGAGAGCGTCGTTAGAAGATTTATTTTTCCTACTCTTACTACTGTAAAAATTCAGAGCACGCTTACGGTTTTTTTTTTTTTTTTTTTGTCTTGTTGAATACATAAAACATGAAAATCAACATTTTTTGTTTTTTATTTGATTTTGTAGTTCTGTTTTAAAAAAATTTAATTTTGTTGTATTTACGCCTATTGAGAAAAAATTGTTTGGATACTAGTTTTCGGGTTTCGACTAACGGCGCTGAGTGCTGAGTCTCATCATCACTTCATCAGCCCCTTCAGCAAACAGAAACCCAACTCATCAATTTTCTAAATCACAGGCAATTGGTTCTCCTACTTAACTGTTGTCGAAAAGACACAAACAAAAAATTATTTCTTTTAAATTATTCGTTTCTGCTACGAACAAAGAAAGCAAAAGTGAAAAAATTAAACAAGAGAGCGCAAGCGTCAATAGAACAGTTGCTAAAACCTTTGATGTTGTTGTTGTGTCGAGGAGGTGATGCTCTCTCTCTCTCTCTCTCTCTCTCTTTCACTTTTTCTTATTATTTTTAGAACATTTAGCAAATGTATTATTTTATTTAATGGTCCTCCTTCGCTCTTCCAGCCCAATTGCGAGCATTTAAAAAATGTTCATTTTACACTTGGTTTTTAATCGCTTAACGCTCGTTTCGGTGCTCGTTTGTGAGCATATTCTGGAATGTTCGCTAGGCGCTCGTTTTTTGGTTCGCTGTGTAGTGTCTTTAGGCGCTTCTCAACACACTGTGTAACCATAGAATATCAAAATTATTTGCCTTACATATAATTAATAATGGAAACATAGCATGAAACTAGTGGCTAATAGCTTAAAACGCACAGCATGCATTGTTTTCACTTAAAATTAGCTACGGTCGCAAAAACTACAACTAAAAACTATACCAGAGTATATAAAGACAATTCAATTATATTGTGTGACTTAATTAGTTAAACTTGTTATCGCCTAATTGCATTTCGGGCAAGCTTTGGTTCATATCGGAAAATCGCTTCTCCGAGGCCACACACAAAGACGTAAAGTGCGCTCACAAATAAAATTAAATGAATTAAAATGTCACGACGGGCACTCAACCAACTCAATCAATAAAAATTGAAAAAAAAAAAAAAAAAACAAACAAACAAAAAAACAAATAGTTGCATTAAAACTAGAAATAATTTTCAGCTTAGTTGCAACCAAAGCATTAATGCCCTGCAGAGTATCTATATTACTCTATAAGAGTTGTCCTCCAAATCTCACTATGATTTTAGTCTACTACACAGGAAAATCACATTCCATAAAAAAGTTATCACAGGGCATAAGCAATAAACAATAAGTTGGCAGGGTCAGCTGACTTTTTAACATTATAAAATCGCTAGCAATTGAACTACTGAAATTATCTAAAAAATTTAAACAAAAAATTAATTATGACTCAATTAGCTTTAATATGAGTGCTGATTTGACTCAGAAAATCAATTACAACTCGAGATATAGTCAAATTTTTTCAAAAATCTATATCTTAAAATCGCTTCCATGATTTTAAATGTAGCTTTGAGTAACAATATTAGTCCTAGGATAAGCGAGCTCGTGAAGAAGATGCAAGCTCAGAAATCACATTAATACAAAATTACAGAAGTTTATCCTAAAAATATTATTATTTCTTTTTGTGTAAGTTCCGATTGAGTTTTTAATTAAACTTTCAGTTTGATTATTACATAGTAGTCCCTGCTAACAAGAATGATTTAAAAGTGGTCCCTGACTAAGAAAATGTTGGGAACCCCTGGCATAGAGCTATAACTGACCGATCTTGATCAATATTGCATATTTTACGAGAACTCCTATTAGTAACATTCATACCAAGTTAGTATTCAGCATTCGCAACAAATTAGTTATAAATTCTGGAAATACTGTCTGGAAGAGAAATCTGTTACGCTAGCTTTGGAAGCCTTATCATATCCCATAACTACTAGTAATGCACAGATTCGTGAATCCAGTTCTTTCAAAGTATCTTTAATGACGAATTCAAAATAAGCAAATGCATCCGAATCCATTAATGCAAATCTACTAAACCGCAGATATGGATCTAGATTCGAATCCAGATCTAAATACAAAATTTAACTCGAATCCACAAATCTTGACTCAAATTCACGAACAGAACAATGCAATGAAACCAAACATGATAAGAATACAAATTTTTATATGAAAATCTTTTCTTTTTTTTCTTTTTTTTTTGCTCTTCGGCTTCGTACTAAAAAACTCGAATCGTTTTAGATTTGGATCTATAGATCCGTTTCTAAAAAAATGTAGATTCGCACATCACTAATAAGTACCCATATTGTTCGAATCTCAATTTCAAAACTATTTTAATTCGGGTTACAAAAATTCTATACTTCAAACCGATATTTCTAAAATTGAAGTACCAAAGGGTTTTTCAATAGAGATGGGTATATGTTAAATTGATTAAAGTTGTGTGGGAGATATCAATGAACTTTATACCATTCACACAGAGTGTGAAGTGGTATTATCAGTTTGTAACGCACTAAAGTAGGCATCGTAAGCCCCATAAAGTATATATATTCTTGATCAGCTCGACAAGTCGAGTCAATCTAGCCATGTCCATCTGTCTGTCTGTCTGTCTGTCGGTCTGTCTGTATGTTGTTGCGTATTTTTTGGGGGACTAATCCAGTTGAAATTTTGCACATACTCTACTTTTTACTGCAGTTCCATAGAATATCAAGATTTACCCGCCACGCCCACTTTTTGGGGTAGCCCCCATACAAACCCACCGCCCACTTTTGACTTTTTGTATGAAAAACCTATTTATTAAAGTCAATATTAGGTAGAAATGCAATGTGGTGCCTTTTCAGGGACAGGCGCTTAACATACATAGACTAATGGGCGTATCCCGCTCCCTTTTGTGTTTTTATGTAAAACTTCTTTATTTAAATCAATATTAGATTGAAATTCGATTGATTAGCTAGCGGTAACGCACTCCGTTGATGTTGATGGCAATGTTTTGGAAGAATTATGGACCGATGATGTCGCCGGTCCACAATCTACACCAAACAGTGACTTTCTGCGTATGCAATGCCACGTATGGACTGGTATCAACCCAAATCTGGCAACTTTGCTTGTTCACGAAGTCATTGAGACAGGAATAAGCCTCGTCGCAGAAGATGATTTTTATTGCTGAAATTGGGGTCCGCACAATTGCTACAGAACGTAGACAGCGGGCACCCATTTTGATAATAAACTTTTATCATTTGCACGTGTTGCTCGAGGCTGTAACTTGCCATGGTGATTTGTATTTAGGGTCTGAAGAATAATAAAAACGGGAATATTGACAACAGATGGCACAACATGGCCGGCATAAACTGTACAAATCTAACCGTCCGTCACTGTTGGAAAACCCTGCAGTTGACCAGTCTCCTCGAGCTGAACATAATGTGTGACAAACTGATATTACCTACCTTTTTGACACTACACATTGTATATAAAGGGTATAAAAATGTAAACCTATTACAACTTCAAATAAGTACAAATGCCATTTATTTTCTTCCATTCACTTCGCTTTTTGTAAACTTGCACATCTTATAACTCTATATATGTATGTATGTATGTATGTATGTATGTATGTATGTATGTATGTATAATGTACTTCATGGCTATTATTTTGTGCACGCTCGATTTTATTTTAGTTGATTTTGAACTTCTGTACTACACATAAAAAGGATTTTGAAAGCTTTTCGAGCGAACGAATGGCAGCATGTCAGGCCATTAGCACCCTTTATGGTCAGAAACGCTCGTTGCACGGTCCGGTCCGAACTGGCCACCCGTCAGTCCATTCTTCGGTCATTGATGATGGCCGGCCCATCGACCGGCGACTATGAAAGACAGCGTTAAGCCGCAAAGTTGAAAAAAAAAGTGAAGAAAAAACTGTTTTATGACAACATTACACAATTGGGCCACAACCCCAAGAATTATTTGCGGCTTTTAGAGTTGTGTGTGTGTGTGTGTGTGTGTGTGTGTGTTTCTGTATGTGTTGATGAAGTGTGTCAAGTCAAGCAACGTTTGTGACCGTGGCACCCCATGCCCAAAGTAACACAGCAACCATAAGAATGCTGCATATGATCAAGATGTGTTTTTTTTTTGTTAATAGAACTTGCGGTTAACTCAAATCGAAAGTGCGCCTTCATTCAATGGTATGTGGCACAAGGAAGTTTCTATTACCATATAAGCACTATTTCAGAGCTGTTGCTTTGATGTTTAGTAGTTCGTTTAGTAATTCTTTGACCAATGTTTTCTGTAGTTCCTGTAATTTGAATTAACCAAGATTCTATTGAAACTGAAAACTTCTATATAATTTGGCATGCTAAGCATGAAAATATTAGTGTAAATAGCCACATACAATGAAGATTCAGTTTATAAAACTACTTAAAGAAAACAGTTAAAAATGAATGTGATTGTCCACAGCTGTGTGATTGTCAATTCTTTTTTTTTTTTTTTTTAATTAATTGTAGTTAAACTTACAAATTAATATTTCGCAGCTTTTCTACGATGCTGGCTCATCTCTCTGAGAAGGTTCGACATGGATTACATCAAATTTTGGCTGTATTGGAGATCAAGCTGATTCCACTACTTAATATTGGAGAAAAACTGACGTTTACGTAATGTTTTCTCAAGGTAGCCCCACAAGCAAAAGCTCAATAAGTTTGAGGTCTGGAGGCTGAATTTATAATAACTTTTGATACGATATATTTTAATGCATTGTATTATGTCCAAAATGCATAAGATCGACTAATATTGGTTTGCAAGGCCACGTTTTTTTTTGTGGCGGTAGTACCGCTTTAATATGTCAACATAAACATACTGAGTAATATTTGCATCAATAAAATTCGAATAAAAGGAGACCCTCTCCCAACACATGAGAGAAAAACTGAAATTCTTTGTATTACTATGTTTTATGCTTCGTAACTATTATAATTCGCGATTACTTTTTACGCCTACTTGAAGAAGTGAATTTAATTTAATCGAATCCAGTTGAGCAATTTTTTTTATTGGTTCGCATACTTTTATTTATATTTATTTTTTTATTAATCATCATATTGATTCCAAAAATTAATACTATGTTTAACGTATTCAATATGTTCTTCGATTTTCCGCGCTCGGCATGGCACAACGACTTGAAATTATTGTTTTCTACAAACTAATTGGAAAGTATGGGCTAATCAATTATTGTAGTAGATCAAGGTTTTATAATTAGAAATATCTGCTTTCGCATAACCGTCAATTTTTAATCATTTTTGCGGATTTCCAAAAAATTTTGGAAAACTTTTGTGTAGCACTCTTCACATTGCTGTCAGTATGTCATTATTCAGAAGAATATCAGCTACAATTTTACTCTGGTGAAGTAAATAGGCATAACTTTTGTTGTCTTGCTTTAATAGGTGGATTTTCATCTTTTCAGCTCCATGCCATAGACTGTTGTTTGGTTTCAATATATATTTTTTATAAGACCAAGCTTCATCATAGACGATCTTCCGTCGAACTCAAGTCTCTTTCCGCACTTGATTCAAAATTCGTGGAACCCATTGAGTAAATTTCCTCCTGTAGAGCAGACAATTTAATACTCATGATATAACCATGATATTAATCCCAGTTTATACGCAAAATCATATCTTTTGTCAATCATAGATCTAGCCTTTATCAGTTGCACGTTTCTCTCAACAGTCGAAGACTTTTGGCCGACCTTGAAGTGGCTCTTCTAGTCTGGAATCTTCGTTGTCCATTTGTTTCATATGCAGTTTGGCATTCATTGAAAAAAGCCGTAAAGAATCGCATAACGAATTTCTTGCAGTGTAGTTTTAATACTTTCAATCTTGCATCTGCAGTTTTATATTTTCTCCACTCCATGCTGATCGATTTTCATGAAATAAATAGTGGAAATGTCATAAGACAATTGTGAACCAATTTTAGATTTTTTTAAAAACAAATCAAAAAGCGGCAATTAACCGGATTTTTTTCATGATACGTGTACGCTATAATTAAAACAAAAATAAAATAAACATTCCCACGAATCTTTCTTTTCATTTTAAGCTAACTCCAAACAGATAATATCAATAAGAATGCTTTCTCTGATTTAAGCCAATCAAAATATTTTCGTTCAAAACGCATCAATTGCGAGCGGAATTAACGTTGGAATTAAAAAACGTGACTAACACGTAACTCTTTGAATTATAAACTCAACATTAAAGAGATCAGCACCAAAGAAGAACTTCAAATTGAAGAAGATATAAAATTAGATACAAACAAACAAACTTACAAAAAAAAAGAAACAATTGCGTTACCCAGCCGCATAAATTAATTAAAGCGTGCAGAACAAATTCAACAACATTAACAAGATTCTTCATGAAGTAATAAAAAACAACCAAATCCAACCTTTGAAATTTGTAAGCGAGAAGGTAAACTTTTTTTGGGCAAGTTTTATTAAAGTGAGTTTGCACAAAAAAATTCAAATCTACTTTCTCCAGTGTTTTACGTTTGTACTTAGATATTTTGTTTATAAGCGAATAAGTGTTGAGATTTAATATTACTTGTTCAGGAAAACATTAAAAAAAAAAAAAAAATGTTTTCCGATGTTGGTTTTATACGCGCTATTGTTGCTTTTTTGTCTATACAACTGTTGTATGCGCTGTAAAAACAGATGATTTGATTTTTTGAGTTACTACATATATATAAAAAATTCATTAAAAAAACGTTACAAACATTTAACACTCATGGCGCTGGTTAATTTGCCGTACGCCTTTTCATATAACAAGCTAACAAACAAAAACTAAATTACTATGACCTAAGCTTCTACAATAAACTAGACTAACTAAGCCAATTATTTGAGCAATAATAAAATGTCGTGAGTACCCTTAACCATAAACCATAACGTGACATAGTGACAAGCAGGTGGTTACTGCGCATCCGGCTCGATCAGCCTGTAACGCTAACTAAGACTCAGTGTCAAAGCTAGAACGTCTGCAAGGAAACGGGCACTGCGACAGAAAATGATGTCTTTTGTACCTTAACCCGGATATGGTTAAGTTAATTTATCTATGATCTGCTCCGTCTCTTCAATGAAACGGATAATATCCTTAGATGAGGTGTTTCTGATCTCAACAGATGTAATAAAGGGTCTATTCATCTGCTCAATTCTGAGCCTGACCAAGGCAGGGCAATCATAAAGCAGATGCATTGACGTGTTGGAATTAATTTTAAAGGATTTTTTTCCCAATTCAACGCCCTCAACGTTTCACGACGTTGACGGAAATTGCAACATGTGAGTGTTGTCATGTTGGAAAAACCACCTTGACGTGTCTTTTGGCATATTCTGAGCGTTTTTGCTTTAATGCTCGGCTCAATTGCATCAATTGTTGATGGTAACATTCACCAGTGATGGTTTAGTTAGGTTGCAGCAGCTCATAGTACACAACAGCTTTCTGATCGCAGCAAATACAGAGCATGAGCTTGGCACCATGAATATTCGGCTTGACCGTCGATGTTGATGCATGGCCGGGTGGTCCCCATGATTTTTTTCGCTTTGGGTTGTTGTAATGTAATTAACTTTTCATCACCAGTAACAATGCGATGCATAAAACTCTTTCGATTATGGTGTTGAATCAGCTGTTCGCAAGTGAAAAATTTCCTTTTGACGTCTCTTGGCTTCAAATCGTACGGCACCCAATTTCCTTGCTTTTGAATCATTCCCATGGCTTTGAGGCGTTTGCCAACTGTTGACAAGTCAACTCCTAATGATTCTGACAATTCTTGAAGGGTTTGAAACGGATCTTCGTCGAGTAATGACTCCAATTCTTCATCTTCTAACTTTTTGGGCTGGCCCGGCCGTTCAGTGTCCTCCTTATCAAAATTTAAACCGACGAAACCAGTACTCACAAGTTGAAATCGATGGAGCATAGTTCCCGTAAGCCTCACAACGCGTGCGATGGGCTTCAGCTGCTTTTTTCAACAAATGAAAGCACAAAAGCAAATCTTCCCGCAAATTGCGTTTTATTGGAACAAAAGTCGACATGTTCACAGAGCAAAAAAAGAATATGTTGTTTACACTTCAGTGGAATGACACATACTGAAAATTGAAGCTTATGAAGTAGGCTTTCACATGAATATAGTCACAGATTTATCCGATGCGATTTAGTGCTAGTTACGGCATCTCTAATGAATCTTTTAAAATTAATTGCAACACCCAATGGACTAGTTTCGTCATCGTCTAAATAAGGTCTGCACTCTGTTTCTGAGGAGGGACCTACTTTATTTAAGTGATATCTCAGTGGATGATGGCCGGTGAGGTAGCCTAAAAGCAACCTCAGGTTACATCTATTGAGACGTGCGTTCGTTTTTGGGTATATTGGACGGGTTAGTAGATTGGTCTGCAGTAGACCAAGATATTGCATCCAGTACCGGGAGGTAGTGCTCTTAAACCAATCTACTATGAAAGATTTCGACTTAGCCCAGCTAAGTCCGCAAAAATGCTACGGACCTATAAAGGAAGTTGCCGAACCAGTCCTGGCTAGTTCATCAGCACTTTCTTTGTCAGGTTTGACTCCGATTGACAGTTGTTGGAGAATGTCGTAGCATTGACGAACCAGCCTCGAGGAGAAATTCCAAGAGGATAGTGCTTTAATAGCCGCTTTGCTATCTGAAAGGATGGTTATATTGGCCTCATTGGGACTTTTAGCCAAAAGATGTCGGTCGCAGACCGCGATGGCGTGGACCTCAGATTGAAAAACCTTCTGCCAAGAATGGCAATAGAGATCCTGATATTGGGTCCCATGAGTACCCTTAATTAATACATTACTACAAAAACTAAACATAAAGTGCGTGTGAAGTATACTCGTATTACAGCTTCGGTTCAATGGTATCTGTTGTTTTTATACTCTACACATGTAGTGTGTAAATAGTAAGTAAGTTAATTTTGTCATGGAGTTTTTAACGCATTACGGGAAATAACGGAGACTCCACAAAGTATAATATATATATATATATATATATATATATATATATATATATATATATATATATATATATATATATATATATATATATATCCACCACTTTGTGTTTGTTTTAGGTAAAATGTTCTTATTTTTCGTGCCAAGCACCTTAAAAGTTGGCAGTCAATTCTTTAAAAGCTTGTGAAGTGTATTGAAGTTTCGGTTCGAAGTTAACGTTTTCTTTTATTTTCATGCTTTTTACCACCAAGTTGCTTACATTATGGGAATTTCTGAGTTGATTTTAATAGGTTACTTCTTTTTTTTTTTTTTTGAATTGGTCGCTACAGTTCTGTTTTCACTCCACTACGAATTGGTCTTTAAGCTTTTGTTGATTTTGCTCTTGTAAACTGCAAACTTGCTTTGGACAAAGCTTTACTTTAATAAAAGAAATTAACAAAAGCAAATGAAAGAAATGAAATTGGTAGGAGGGCTATATTTCAAGAAAAAAGAAATATAATAAAATATCTCAAAATTAATAAGAAATATTGCGCTTTATCGCACTTTCATCGCGTTACTAAACAACAACAACAAGAATAAAGAGGCGCACAGATACTTTTCTTTATAATTAATTTCTTTATAATAAAAAAAAAACTGTTGCTGCTGTTTTTGTTGGCCCTTACATTGTGTCGTCTAGTCTACTTAGCTACTGACTGACCTCGGGGCATGCGAAAATTATCCATGTTTGCTTTAGAAACCTTTATTTTTATGTCTGCGTGTCAAAGAAGTATTGTGATTTCTTTTTGTTTCACCATATAATAATTCCAATAAATGTGTCGATAACATCAAAAAGGCGTTTCAACCAGTCATAATATTTCGATTGAAATTAATAGTGTTTAAAGAAATGTGTTGAGAGTTATAATTCAATTTTAAAGATGCAAATGGTAACTTTCGTTTAGAAGATTAGCTTGAGATTGCCTAAAATATTTTCTGTATTTTGCTGCTGTATTTAAAACTTCAGACAACGTTTAAATTTGGTAAAAATACAACATGGTTGAGTGGTGAAATTTTTCTGATGCAAGAAAACGTTCTTTATGTTGATGAATTGACAACACTTTTTCATTGAAACTGCCGATAGTAGTGGTCAGATTTTAATCGTTTGACAGTTTATAGTGAAAAGATGTCTTCCAGCTTCACTATAAATCTTGCATGGCAACCTTTTTAGATCTTATTGTCATAAGTAATTGACTAATGTATCGACACTAATGTAAAAACCGCAACAAAAACAAAAAAACTGCAATTAAAAGTCCTAATTAGAAAATCTTCTTCCTGTACTATTGCTAAAAGAGTGCTTGGAAAAACGGATTATCTTCGTCAACGTAGAGGACAAATATTCTGCTATATATAGTAGCAATACCAATACTTCACAAGAAAGTGTTTTTGGGATGATACTATATACAGTATACATATCTCTTATGTCAGTCCCTCAAAATGACATGCTACTTATAACAACTTATGCTGAAGATTCAACAATACTAGCATTGCCCGCCTGTTAAACTCAACCAAACAACGATTTATATAAAAATAAAAAAATCAAATATCTTGGTATGCAGCTAGAAATGCATCCATCATAAATGGCCTTTCCACAGTCTTCACATTAACGGTGAATACTAAGAGTGTTGCCATACACCCCGAACGAACTACGTTGCATTGACCTATCTATTATCGATAAAATATCATACTTATTATGTTCATCACCAAGCTGATATTTAAATAATGGGAACGTCATTTTGCCACTCACATGTTAACGACAATGGAAACGCAAATTGTTGAGATTGTTGGCAAGGCTCTATTACGCACTAGCAACGGTTGCTAAAAACAAAAGCAAGTAAAATATTACCCACATTCTTAGACAGGAAAGCAAGCTCAGTCTATATAATAAGCTACTTCTGTATAGAGACGATATTAGAACTAGTACATATGGAGCTCAGTTGTGGGACAGAGCGCGTAGTTGTAAGTGAAAATGTGTGTATGAAAATGAAGCTTGTGGGCTACCTCACTGGGCAACATCCGCTGAGTTATCACCTAAATAAGCTCTTCACCTCCTCAGAAACATAGTGCAGACTCTGTCTAGAGCATGACGAAACTAGTTTACAACTGCTTTGCGATTTTCCTGACTTGTCCAGGCTCAGAATTGAGCAGACGAATATACCCCTTACTACATCTGATGAGATCAGCAACACCTCGTCTAAGGTTATTCTCCGTTTCATTAAAGAGACGTAGAAGATCCTAGATAAATTAACTTAACCATATCCGGGCTAGAGTACAAAAGACATCATTATCTGTCGCAGTGCCCGTTTCCGATAGGATGGCCTTCCGACGTTCTAGCTCTGACACTGACTCCTAGTTAGGGTTACAGGCTGATCGAGCCTGAATCGCAGTGATCACTTGCTTATCATGCGGCTTTGAATCAGACACTACGTCACGCACTGGTTATGGTTATGGTTTAACTAAAGCACCCACACTTTTCTAATGTTACACTTTGTCACAATTCGAGCTACCACTTCTTCGCGTTACCTAATACTTGAACAGCGCGTAATATAGACATCTTGCAGAGGCTCCAGTCGCAAAAAGTTTGAATGATTTCTGGTGTTCCATGTTTTGTTCGCAGCAACACACTGCACAATAGATGTACCGTTCCCATGGTTAAAGAGATGATTCCCACATACAGCCAGAGATACATCTCTAGACTATAACGATACCCAATGATCTAGCAACTAATCTCATAGACAATTTTTTTCTAAACAGTAGTTTCGTTCCATGGTTAAGCCTCACTATGGCGTTGTTTTGAAAAAGGGTGGCTGAAAGGTTATATAGGAGAACAACTCGATTCCTACCATCTATTTCAGAAGTTTTACTTCAATAGTTTGTTATTGAGCCTTCGCTCCCGCAGATGAACCACTGTCTTTACTAAGCAAGGGACATCTGATAAAATTATCAAATGCTATTGGCAGTTTTAAGATATGGCGTTAATATAAAAACGACTTGAAAACAATGTAATGGCAAAAAGGATTAATACTTCCTTTATCTTCAACATAAGTTTCTTCATTATCAAGATGTATTTATAAATTTTAAAGCAAAGAGAGTGTTTATATTTTGTTTTTCGCTTTAAGTTTTATTCAAATTCCTAGGCTTTGAGTCTCAAAGTGATTAAACTCTATACACTCCTTGACCATGGCTTTAAGAACAACTAAACCAAGTTCCACTTATAGCTGCAGGCTAAGCGCACTAATTATGCGCCAACAATTAATGCCGTCATCACACAGCCTTTATTTTTTTAGCCATTCGCAAGCTGTGCCCATATATTTTTCCAGCACTCAGCTTTTCCTTCTCGCGCATCCTTTTATGTACTCTTTTTTTCATACACTATAAACAATATTCTTAGAAGGGTATATTAAGTAAGTACAAATGTATTTTACAGCCAAAAGGAGACATGGTTGAACTCATAAAGCATATAAAGGACTTTCCATTAAGCATATTTGAACTGTAAATTTGAATAAAAAAAAAATTGTTTATGAGATACTACGGAAACCTTTAATGCGGATTCAATTCGTTTATGTTTTATAAATGCTATTCATCGAACCGAGAGATCCTATTTTATATGACTCTATTGAGCAGTAATCGCTAAAGCTTGGAACCATGTTGTTCTCCGTTTGGTCGATTATTGTTAGTTTGTTGCCTTTAAACAGCGATTGAACGTTTCTCCAAAGAGAAATCGCACAATTTCAGCGGGCATTTCACAGCATCTCTTCTAGAAAATGCGCGTTCTGTCAACTTTTATTTTAACAACTTCAATGTAACGCCGAATCTACTTATTACATGTTGAATCGTCCACATCGATATCATGCAATTAAGGCATACAAAAATGAAAGTTATCATAGCCCGATGGTGTTCTCCATTGGCAGTGACCGTCTCATTTTGGAAGATGTATGACCTGACCAAAATCCACATCAAAAAGTAATTTTCTAGGGATGTAATAGATTGATACTTGATACGCATGTGGATGATGCTCTCTCCCCAAATGAGACAATTATACTTGCTCACAAAGACTTTCTTCATAACTGTGCATGATTTTTGGCTTCGTTTCCCACTGTTCCAGATCCCAATCAGCGTACATTACCCTTGCCACCTGAAACGACTGAGCAATATACTAACAAAGTTCGGACATATCTATTGAAAAATCCTTTATGAGTACCATATTTTTTTGTCTGTATGAACGCCGTGATTTCGGAGACTATAAAATATAGATATTGATATTTAGACTCGCCGAAGTATTCGGCCAAAAAGCTCTCAAGGTGTTTGCTTTGTTTGTGTTTGTGGTGAAATAGGAATATGTATGAATGCTTTGCTGGTAGCAGAAAACAAAAACGATGATGCTCAGCCCATGGTGTTATAATATAAGATACCAGAATTACTTCTGTCTGTTCTTTCAACGGTTAGAGCGCGACAGAGATAGAGAGAGAGAGAGAGAGAGAGAGAGAGAGAGAGAGAGAGAGTATAAACTTCTCTATTCTACCAGCTGCAAACAAAGAAGTCGAAAGGGGAATAAAGAGAGCAGCTAGGCGGAATACGGTACCATAGATTATTCTACCATGGCTCAGCCCAAGCTGGATTTATCTAGAAGGTGACGTATTCCGCTGTGGTGACTTTGTTAAATGCTTTGAGCGTGAAACAAAAACGAAACGCCTAATCCGCAATAAAAGAAAAAATCTAAGAGTAAAGAGTGCAGCTGATGGGAATACGTCACCTTTAGTATAAATTCACCATAGCTCAGCATAAATCCTATAAATATATCATCGAATCATTAGAGTATATACAAAAGCTATATAAATCAATTATTCAAATAAAGTTTCTAAGACTATGTATATCGTAGTATTTGAGATTCGGTAGTGAGTATAAATGATAGGGTATGATAGGGTATCATATAGTCGAGCAACTGAACTCCTGCGAATTTTTGTTGGCTTTTTATATTTATATTTAATGAAAGTCATACACTCAACGCGCCCGGTTGTGGCCTCATTGTTTCTGCCTTTTACAGTAGTGAGTGTGTCTGTATGTTTAAGCATTTTAATAGCCTACAGGGTAAAAATTTAATGGAAAAACGTTTTAATAAATCAGTTAAGTGCTCTTGCGGTCTTTTTGTGGCTAATTACACGCATTAGTAGTAAGTATGTGCGCCTTTAGAGGAGTGTGTCTATGAGTGTGTGTGTGTGTGTGTGTGTATGTGTGTGTGTGTGTGTGTGTGTGTGCGGCACTTTATATGTAGTACAAACAATCAACAGCAAACGACGACGACAACAACGAGCAACTAGTCTGTCCAAAGTAAAGTAGCCGTTGGCACATAAAGCAGTAGAGTGTCTACTGCCACTTTAAGCCAATAATCATGAACGAGTACCACAGCCAGCTGTAGCAGTAGCAGCAGCAGCCGTAGAAGTAGCCGTAGCAGCAAAACAGGCCGACAAGGAGTGCCTTCAATGGAGAGACTCTTTTTAGTAGTTGTAGTTAGTATAGTAAGTCGTATGTAGTAGTAGGTGTTCTTCACAACAACTCTGTTCTGTGCTGCAACTGCCATCCAGCAAACCTCCTTCAATTCGTTTCGATTTATTCGTTTGTTGTATCGTCGTACGATATGTCTGGCAATGCAGCTCAACACTGAATGCCTGAATGTGCGTAATTTAGCAATTAAAAGCGATTTGGCGCGACATTCAAAGCAACAAAGTAAGCAACACGGCATGCCACAAAGTCAGTGACCAGTTACCAACATTCTTAAAACTGCTACAAACCGCCCTACGTCTGTCTGTCTGTCTGTCTACAAAAGTATCTACAAATTCAACTTCTCTCTAAAGCGCCTCGTCTAGGCTGTAAGTCGTGCGCATTAAGTACTCCAATTGATTTAGAGCATTTTCTAGAGTTCTACCAACTGCATGACCTTTAATGGCCTGTTTCGTCTATATGCTTACAAGCATTTTTAAATTGAATTTTGGCTACAAGCCTACCTTTTTGTATCTACAATATATACTCATGAGCATGTATCTACAAACCTATTTCAACAACAGTTAGCTAAATTGCACATACTCGAACAGTGTTCATAATCCTGAAATGTTCATCCCATTCGGTTTTTTCTTTTTCTCTTTTTTTTTTTTTGTTTTTTGTATGGTTTTGTTACCCGTAATCTCAACCAGCAAATTCCCACCTAGAAATAATCGTTAACCTCTGCACACGCAGCACTAAAATTTCACAATTTGTACGAGGCATGTAGAAGTATCTACAAGTAGCTTTTTGTAACGAAGTTTTGTTCTAATGTGCTCGAGCTATAAAATTTTATACTTCACCATACATACATATGTTCACAGCTTTCACAGCAAAAGTAATACAATTCTTAAGATTGGCGAGTATTAGGCATGTGCTTCTACATCTACTTTTCAAATTCACCAAGAATCTTAATTAAGCTATAAAGAAAATTTTATGAAAATTGTTTTAAACTGCATGAAATGAGCTTCGTTATTGAAAATACACAACAATTTAAGTTGATTGCGTTGTTCAAAATTCAGCTATGAATGCGTAATTTTTATTAAGTAGTCCCAATTGGTTTTTGTGTTCATTTGATTGCTTTCAGTGCGTATGGATTAAATGATTATTTGACTACGCAATAGCTTCTTGATGTACTCGTATTAAGATTGATCGATTATTAAAACACTCGTTTATTTTCAATATAAATCGAATTAATCGATTATGTTCAACGATTCAAAAATGAGCAACGAAAAAAAATGGCAACAAAAAGTTAATCACAGAAAATCAAAACGGATTTCTGTGGTTTTAAGGGAAAACCAATAGCAATTAAACACTTGGGTAGGTTGACTAATTTATCTAGAATGCAGCCTTTATAATAATTGAAAAATCAATTCTAGTGCACAATAATCACTTCATCTATTTAGAATTTCTGGTAATAAACGCGCCTAAAACTTTATTACTAGTATTTAAGTTGGCGATAGGTCAATATTAAAATTATTGTTCTTTGTATGTTTCCTCAAACATTTCTCAATTCTCTTACCCAGTCGCTCAGATTGGAGGGAGTGCATGCGTGGTATTGGACTATCAGCGATTAAATGGTTCACTTATTTTACAGTCTTCGGTACCAACACCAGGAGCCAGGTCCACGCTATTGAGGTCTGCGCTTGCTATTTTTTTGGATAACAGTTGAGCTGACCAGGACTTAATAGGTAACTCGTTTGTGTTTCCGGAACTTTCTTGAGGACTTAGTTAGACTAAAACCGAATTCTTAATTTCAGACTGCTTTAGAAATATTCTCACTCAGCACTAAATACAACAGACTAGCTCGTAACATATACCCTTCAACAAACGCACATCTCAACAGGTCAGACTTGAGATTGCTCATGGGCTAACTAACTGGTCATCACCTACTGAGACATCATCTCCGAAACATAGTATATGAAAAACTTTAGTCTTTGGTTTTCTAACTAATTAAGCACAAAAAAAAACTATAAAAACTCCCCAAACCGCTAAATTACAAACCAGCCATTGGCGCAATTTATAAGGGGATAATGTAACGTATTTATCATTGAATATAAAGAAATTCATAGGATATACAGCGATTTTTTCCTGAACAGCATGATATAATGGGTGTTTTTTTTAGACTTGCGGTTTTCAATCTGGCAACACTGTTTTCGTCAGCTGTTTTTTTTTTTGGCAGCTGTCACTTGATTTATGTTCAGTTTGGTTTACCATTTCCTAATGAATACACTTACTCCGGAACAACGTTTGCAAATCGTGCAAATTTATTACCAAAATAAATATTCGGTCGACATAATCGTCCAGCAGAGTCGGTAATTCGAGCAACTATGGATCGGTTTTGCACCACGTTTACTCTAGTTTATAATGCGCATCCTCAGAGACGCCGTACAGTGCGCACCGAAAACGCTATTGCTGCTGTGCAGCAGAGTATCGAAGAAGACCCGAATGAGTCCATCTGCCATCGCGCGCAACAATTGGAGCTGTGCCCATGCCTTTTATGGAAGATTTTGCGGAGGGATCTTGGTTTGCGGGCTTACAAAATCCAACTCGTACAAGAATAGAAGCCGTGCGACCATCGGTGAATGGGCCCAAAAGGAGATGGCCACCGTTCCCGATTTTCACTAGAAAATTTTATTCAGCGATGAAGCTCACTTTTTGTTGGATGGGTACGTTAATAAACAAAATTGTCGCATTTGGAGTAATGATAATCCACAAGCCATTGTTGAGACGCCGTTACATCCTCAAAAAGTCACTGTTTGGTGTGCTCTATGGGCAGAGGGAATCATTGGTTCATATTTCTTCAAAAATGTAGCCGGCCATAATGTTACAGTCAATGGGGAACGCTATAGAGCCATGATTAATTACATTTTCGTGCCTGAATTGGAAAATGTTCATTCCATTCATTATTTTCATTCCAACTCCAAATTACTTATTGCAAAAATAAAAGATCTATTCTTCTTGAAGTGACCCACAAAACAGTTTTTTTTTTAACCAATAACTTGAAAACTTTGAGGGTGTCAGTAATTTTTGAAAAATTGGTAAATGTACTTTAGTTGACCTTCAACTTACTCTAGATGGAAGAAGTTGGTAAAAAGGAAAGATTAAGTAGAGAAAGAAATGGAACTTTGACTAACATCTCTGTAACTTTTATGGCACGATGAATGGAATTGGAAATCGTGCAATATAATAAAAAGTGTTTCGTTGGATCTACTTTCGCGTCAGACATAGTGGATAAATATTTTCAAATTTGGTTCTGACTAGGGTGCTGTAGAGATGGAAGCGTGATGAAGAGACAGGAGAAGCACATCGCCACTTTGTGTATATATAAAAGGACCACTTTGTGTATAGATGAACCATTTGCATGGCATCCGAGAGAAAAAACATTCAAGTAGTGAGAGCGAGTTTCTTCATGTCTCTCTGGTTTGAAGTATTTTGCTGTAAATCTTACTTTTGGCTATCGGAATGCAACATAAAATGTGCTATTCATCGAAAAGATACATTTGATTCATAACAGTTAAGTATTATGTTCAAATCGCCTTCTATAGTCCCTTAAAATATATATATTCTAATAGCTATTAATCTCAACTGTTGAAGAAAAGCTTAAATTTATATAAACCTAAAACTGTAGCCAATTCAAGTGCTTTAAGTGTATACAAAAAACACTTAAAACAAAGATATCCAGATACGAGTAGCAGTAGCAAATTTCAGTCAGCATACGCACAAATTTGTTTTTGTTCTTCACAAATATTTTTATTGAATATCTCCGCTTATTAACAAGTAGGTTTATATTTGATATCGTATTGATTTATTTATTTAATTTATTCATTTACCATGATTCCAGAGAATTTATTTTACATTATTTATGCTATTCCTTCGAACTTTCGTTTATAATTTCACAAACAGAACACGTATTCATATTTTATTTATTTTCATGGAATTGAACCCTTTTTTTTTTTTTTTTTTGTTCTTTTCGAATAAACAAATAAAACAGAAAAGTAAACAGCCTTAAAAATGAATCAGACAAAAATTTGCAGTCATTTAAACGAGGATGGTTTAAGAAGTAATAGGCGTATTATTTATTATAAATGGTTTCACATGGCTTAAAAATACGATAATATGTACATACTTAAATTAGGGTACTTAACGAGCAGAAACCTAGGCCTCGAAAAATTCCGACCATGGAGCAACTCTTAAAAACTAACTCTCTCGATAGATCCTCCCTTTTGATAGTATTTCAATCCAAAATCGGAATGTAACTAATACTCATCAATAACACAGTTTAGCAAAATGAAGTTAACTTTTGAACTTAGGTTCGCGCGCTGAGTTTAAATGCGTAGTTCAGTTTTTACTATCAGCTTCAGGTTTTGAGATAAATGAAAAAAAGCGTTTTTTAAGAGTATTTTCAAAGAATTTGGAAAATTACTTAAAAAATGTCTCAGTCTTTTATACTTATTTGAGTCCATCACACGTATAATGTGATGGATTCATCGGTCCATTTCGGTCCATTTCACATTTGTGACCAAAAAAATCGCTCATGATGTCTTCATCCCAGAAAGTTTCTCTCGTGCCATTGCAACTCTTTGCGTAGTCTGGAAATAAATCCAGATGGGAATGAAGAATATGGATTTTTTATGACATCCGGATAATATTTTTGTAGTAGTTAACCAAAAGATTGGCAACACTTTGCCTGCAGTCGAATAAACAGATGGTGAGTAGAGATGTCACTCGTAGTACGAAGATAAAAACCTATAACACACTGTTAATCCCGGTATTGCTGTGTGGCGCAGACTCATGGACCTGACAGCAACGGATACAGCGTCTTTAAGAAAGATTCGTCATATCATTTTTGATCCACATAGAGTGTGCGTAGAGTTTAAGACCCGTATGAATCACGAGCTGTATGAGCTGTTTGATGAGGTTGACATGAATTCCAGCGGATGCACTGGACTGGTCACCTCATCTGGATCAACCCCGAAGCTGCAGCACTAAAGGTTTAAGACGGAAACCTGAACTTGATTGGTGGACGGTGTCAGAGAGGACGTCCAAGCTTTAGATGGCAAGATCAGCTCTATGATGACCTGAAGAAGCTCCGGATTACCAACGACTGGAACCAGCGCGCACTAAACTACACCGAATGGTGCGCTTTGCTACGTGTGGCCTTGACCGATAGACTATTGTAGAGCCACCTAAGTAAGTAAGTAAGTAAGTAAGTAGAAGTTGTCATCTGTCATTAATCTTTTAATATCCGAACCAACAAAAATGACTTCATTGATTTCGGCGTACGAAATTTTCGTAAACAGCTATATAAGACACTGAAGAACCAGGTACATTTCGGTAAAGATCCTTTACAAACTTTTTTATTAGGCCAAGTTGATTGTGAAAAACGAGAAAAACAGACAACGAATTTGAATTCAGTGCGCGAAACACTTTCGTCTACCTCAGTTCAGAACCTTGTAAGCCAGTATAATTTGCCAACTTCAAAATAATTAAAATATTGAAGATTTATATTTATGAAGGTTACTCTCCATTGTGAACGCAATACAGACAGACAGACAGACAGACGAACATGTTGTTCTAAATTACTCGAGTATTTTTCATGTTCCATGCTTAATACTCATAATTTAACCCTCGACATATATGTATATCTAAATCTATTTACAGAACTTTATGCTACTCAAGCGTAAAGGATCGAAATTCAATTGCTTAGAAACTTGTATTCGCCCGCAGAAAATTCAATTTGCAACTTGTGTTGCTATTATTCAATCCCAGACCGCATTTCATGTTTCTTTCTAAGAAAACTGACAACATTTAAGCCATTCAATAAGCAGAAAATGAAAGCTAATCACTTAAGTTGCTACGCCACATATACATAATATATAGTATCTATAAATGAGAAGCACGCCTCTAAAAACTACATAAAGTCAGCACTTTGTTTAAGCTCGACTGGGTTGTTGATGTTGATGTTGATGTGATGATTATCACCAGCTATGTATGTATGTATGAGTATGTGCTCATAGTATCTTTATACTTAAGACGCATGAAGACACACAAGACCAATTAAAACGCAACGAATTGTTTGGTTTTTGTGTGCAGTGTAATCAATCTTCGAAAACGACTTTAATGGCAACCAGAACAACAACAACAACAACAACACCACCAGCGACAACATGAGCAGTCGAGAGCACTTTCCGGTAATTAATATGTTAAACAATAACAACAACAACCACAACCAACAACAGGCGATAAAAATCTATAAACACTAAAGAGTCACAGCAGTAACTACAAGTAACAAGCCTCGACAAGGGCCAAAAGCTGAGCTGAGTGCCACTTCAAATTGGACGAATGGCTGAGAAAAAATATAAATAAATAAATATATTCTTAAAGAGGGGCAATCAAAAAGAAGCAACGGAAAACCATCAACATCAATTGGTGAATCGGAAATTTTAATACACTATATAGAATGTTTCGACAGAGTAGTTTAGTTTATACACGGTAGTATACACAGCATTACAGAGGACTGGTGAATTCACTAGCACTCGATAATGCAGCAAGTAACCAGTTTCAAAATATATAAATTTGTCTTTGCGGCGACAGTCAATAAGAAAAGTAATTGCTTGTGACTCGACAAGTCGATGTATTGGGTGCCTGTTCGCATGAAGTAGTTAAGATGTGTAGACTTTACGCTCTCAGGCAGTGCTGTTGGTCGTGGTTCGAAAACTAGTTTTATGCCACCAACAAAAAATGGTTATAAAATACGTAAATTTTACGAAAAAAGAAAAAATCGAAATATAATAATTTCAATAAAATTTTGTTTAACATTTTTAATGCGAATTAGTTATCATTAGCGAATTTCTTAACACTTTGAACTAGTGAAGTAACTAGTCCGTTAGAACTAGTGAAAGAGCAGGTGAATGGAAATGCAAAGAGGGACAAAGGGAGCTCTTCCAATGACATCGTCGTGTTAACCGTGTTACCAGTCAAACCCATATAAAAGAGGTACAAGTGGTACTAGTGCAGGTTACGAAGCGACAGACTTAGACAGATTCCGTGTAATGCAGGATATATACATACTTGTATATATGAGTATATCTACAATATAAACACTGTATCTGAAATTGGTCTGTACCTATGGTCTAAATGCATTCAAGTCAAATATTAAATTAAATACATTACTAAAAAAGTCTGCAATTGATTTATATGAGGACCGTTCTAGAGCAGTGTAACTATTTTGTGGAGATTCATATTACTTAAAGCTATTTTACATAATGGGCGTTCTCGGCATTCTAAGACTGTTGTCAGAGTGTACACTAAAGGCGATATAATGCGTGATGCGATAATAATATCAAATACGAATAATCATGCAATTACGAAACGATAAGAACAAAGCAAAAACCAACGCGAAGCGAGGAAACAGTATCGAAACTGTTTTATAGTTTCGTTCTCGCTTTACTCTCGCTTTGTTCTTGCTTTGCTTTGGCTTTGCTTTGCTCTCGTTTTGCTAACGCTTTGCTCACTTTCGGTTTCGCTTGGACTCTGACACCTTTTAAGTGATCACATAAGAAAGTACAAGCAGTGGTTTCCAGCGCAATATAGCGCCTAATTATCGTATCGCTTGTAGCGCGCACTATGACGTCACTCTTAGAAATTTCCAGATAGACTCGTCAAGTCGAGCTGCTCAAATATACATAAACTTAGTGAAGTTGCCTAAATTTCCTTCATCAACGCATTACAAACTATACAACAAATTGGCAATACCCTATTCAAATAAAGCGAGAAGTGTAAAAAATCAAAAAACGGAAATGTTATGCGTGGCTGCTTCTATATATTCTATCGAACTACTACTATTACTACTATCAGATATTCCACAAGTGACAGTAAAAACGGGCAAAAGAAAAAAGCTAGCAGAAAAGTATCTTAATGCGTTGCGTCCACCGCAAAAGGCAGCGCACTAGCGCCTCTTGTAACTGTATCTTGTATCTGCAACTGAAGTGCTACATTTATATAGCAAAAAAAAAAAAAAACAAAAAAAATAAAATAAAAATAAAAAAGAGTTAGAAGCAAAAAAAAAAACAATAGTAGACATTCAAATAAACAAAATCATTGCAGCATGAAGCGCTGTGCCACACCGCAGAGCCAAAGAAGCACTAAACGAGGCAATAAGAACAAAACATGCTGCACGTTGCGGCATGGTGTGAAACGATACTTCAGATACTTCACGTGTGCCACCGAGAACGAATGAAACGTCGAACTCAGATACAATGAACGGCAACAGCGTCAGCGCGTACTTCTTTCTTCATTCATTCATTCATTCATTCATTCCGTCGTGGCTTCAAATTACAAGCGCGCATGCGCAAAGCCAGAAGTCGCTCTGAATATGGTTACATTTCAATTTGAAGTCTTCAATGTTTAGCATAAAAGCCATAGAAACTGAAGTATCTCGCAGGCAGTCAATAGACAACCGACATTGGAATTAGAGCAGTTCTTTGAGTTAAACTGTTTGATCTTAGCCGAATTGTTGAGCATTTAGAAGGCTTAGAAGAAGGCTTTTAGCAAATGCTAGAGAAAGGCAAAAGATACTTTTTTTGTGCAGTTTTTATGGTAACGCTGTCACCCTATCATTTAAATAACTATTTAATAAAACTGCGCTCTAATTTATTTAAATTAGTTGAAAAGATAATGTAGTGCAAATAAAACTTAGAAATTCCATCGTGAAACAATAAGGTGAAGAGCAGTTTTAGATGGATCTCCAACTGAAACTTTCAAACCTAGTTCAAAGGAAGCTATAAATTTTTATAAAAACTATTATATTCAATAATAACTTTTCAGAAACATTCTTTCCCCTTCCCACAAAATCGTGGCTGACCTATGGGATATTACTTCCATTTTACCACTTTCAAGTTGGTTTTATACGGATTTCGGACATTTGGCCGAGCATTGATGTACTGCTAAATCATTTTATCATGTCACGAATTACGTTTTTCATTTAACGTTATGCGCAAACACATCAAACTAATGTTACTAATGATCCATTGTTGTGGCATTGACTAGCATAGTACACCCAACTCATAGTGCAGTGATCTCACCACACACAGAGCAGGAGTTTGGATCCATGGAAATTCGATTTTGCTCTCGCTTGTGATGCATGGACGTGCTTACTCTACAATTTTTAATGCTTAGCATTATCATAGTGAATCCATCATTCCCAATCAAAAATCGATGCAAAAAATATTTCCGTTTGTCCGAAAAAAACGATTGCTGAATCAACATTTAACGATTCTTCACAATCTTCTTAGTTTGGAACTTCTTTGTTTAATGCCTTCAAGTCTTCATCTTCAAATTTTTCTTTAACATTCTTTATCTGTGACATCACAATCACCACTTTTAATTCATCTAAACCAATCACGACATGTTGGCTCGGCAAAAGCATATTCACTATATAAATTTTTAGAATTGAACAGAACTCAAAAGACGGACATCGTAAAGCAGAAGGCGTATAAAAACGTCTGTAAATGTTGCCACAGTCCACTGAAAAACTGCTGCCAATGTTTCGTTCGCTAACTCATCTATTCCGGCAGGAGGTTCTTTACAGAAGGTTTATACTGAATTTTTTTCCATTTTCGGTGAAAAACTTTCTCTTAGACAGGACTATGGTGCAAGTGTGGCGTTCTGGTTCAACATTTATGTTGCGAGCTTTAATTGACTCAGGATCATTCATTTCCGAACTACATTAGAAGAACATGTCGATTCAATGCTACAGTGTAGATGCACATGTATCCGCGTTAAATTCATTGATTGTATCTAATTTTAAATGCTTTTACCAAAACTTAGTAGATTGTTTTCAGTAAGACTATCGCAATGCCATCAGAAGTAAGTTTTGAATTAGTTTTGAATAAGATTGATACTTATATGAATGATGCATTTCCGAAAAGAATGCGAAAAACCTGTATTTAAATTTGGAGATAGATGGAGCTATCTAAGTCTGGTCATCTCCAACGCATTGAGCAGCGACACCGCAGTCTCCTGCCTCTATGGAACCTTGGTTCTTTTTTCCTGCGCTGTTGACCATTGCCCAACAGAGACATCTTTCTAAGATGAAAGAGAAAGCGGAGAGCTGGACCGCACTAGTATTACGGCGCCTACGAGACGCTCTCTGTTCGCCACGCCACGCCGTCCCGGAATCATTCCACGCCAACGCAAAAGCACCCTCGGCTGTTTGGAACGCTTTAGGTACTCTCGAATGATGGGAAATTGTCGTTACGGCATCACTCCTCTGCCGATAGAATTTTCTTTGTGTATGTTGACTTGTGTTCAATTTAACAGATCAAATTTAATAGAATTCCTGGTGCTCTTTAATAACCTAGCGACATTACAAAACAGTTCAGTACCATTTGATAATGCTGAGTGCGTTAAGTATGATCAAATAATAGGCTCAACATGTCGAAAAAAAACTGATTCCTCTTATTTTAAAATTTTACCAAGAAAACTATGAAGCCACACTCTCAACTGATGCTCGCCAACATGTTGGCAAGACCGCCTCTTGCTTCTTTATACGGCGTCACTAAACTTGAATTTTCTGTTGTAATTTTTTAACAAATTAAGAGAACTGAGAGAGAGATAGAGAGAGATAGAGAGATAGAGAGAGCTCAGGTCTTTGTGATTGCCCAAGGGTTTTTACCTAGAAAAAAACTTACAATCGTCCCGATTCCTCTTCTAAATCTGTCCAACAAAATCAAGCGAATATGTTGTGTTTAAGTGGGTTAAAAAGAGTGTGAATTTTTTGCATTTGTCTATTTATACATAGATTAAGTATATATAATTCTTAGAACTATGAATATTCGCATTACTAGCAATTAAAATTGATTGATTTTACTATCACTTTAAACTCTCGAACCTTTTTTCGTGCTAGACCTTCCCAACTGTTGGCTTAGAACAATCAAACAGAGTGTTTTCAGCATAAGCGAATACAACAATGATATTTCGTTTACATAGAAAATCTTCTTAGAAATTGCATTTACTTTCTATAGTTCTCATAGTCTCCACAATAAGTGTACCTACTATTTATAATAATTGTTCACGCCACAAAACCGAGGCCATAAAGTTCTAAGTAACTTCACTTTTGCGCTACTTTCCAACTGCCTGGATGGACGTTGTGCGCGTCTAATGCTTATAATTTTATAATTTGGCAAGCATATTTTGCAAAGAAAAAATCAAAAAAAAAAAAAAAAGAATAAAAAATATCAGAATTAAGTTCAAACTCGCCAGTGGTGAAGTCAGCGATACCTTTCTATTTTGCGCCTTACTGAATGCTTTTCCTCATATCTGTCTTTCTTTTTTTTTGTTTTGTATTTTCTTTTATTTGCGCAACATTTTCCTGGCGTGCGCGTACTTTTCTTTCCTCGAATTCCCTGCTGGCAGCTTCAAGCATTCAACGTTCTAGAGTAGATACATTTTTCTGGATCGTTGATTTATTTTTATTGCGGCTTTGCGCACTTCGACTACAGCGACGACTGCTGGTGCTCGCGTGGCACATTTTTACATTTTGGTTTGGTTTGGTTTGGTTTGGTTACGGTTCAATCAGCGCTCCATTATAGTAAGTATTGTGAAAGGCATCAGCATCACGGCCCAGGCTAGGCGACTGCTGCCTACCTTAAGCTGATTGAGATGACAGCTTTGATAGCGCACCCAACACACACACACACACACACACACACACACAGTCAGACAGACTGGCAGATACACTTTCAAATACATGTAGATACAAAATGGCTTCAGTTTAGTTTAGTGCAAAGTCAAGTCAAATCGAGTGCTTTCCTTTCGTTCCATTTAGATATTTGTTACAGTTTTTTTTTTTTTCTTGAAACATCGTAACAAGATCATAAGGAGTTCGAAAGTAACTCGTTATTGTTGCTACTATCATTTAAAGTGATTGTTTTTTGTTGTTCTTTTTGTTCTTATGAAGTTTCTTGGTTGTTGCCTTGAACTATGTGTAATGTAGGTTAAAGTTGAAAGGATTTGATAAGACTTCATTGAGTTTAATCAATGCAATTAGTTACGGTTTTCAGAGAATTATTAGATTAAATTGTTATTGCTGAATTACAATATAACTTTAACGACCACTTCGATGGAAACTTCTTTTTCAAACTGTTTGGCTAGCTAAGTTATTTCAATGAAGTTTAGAGCTACTAGCGGACAGAAACCTTCCGAGCTGATTACCGAAAATATAAATGTTTAAGCATCTCCATGATGGTTAATATAAATTTTTTGTCAAGGACGTTGATGGTTAATGATGGTCCATGATGGTTAATATAAATATTTTGTCAAGGACGTTGATTACAAAACCGAAGTCAATTTTGTGATATTTAAAAAGAAGTTTTTAGAAATTTACAAAATTTCTGCAGAAATCCTGTGAGTTAATCCATCGCCTAGTGGCGTATCTACCCATAAAACAGTGATGCGTAAAAGCTACTACCAGAATAGAGATGTGTGATTTTTCCTGGTGTAGCAGTGCGATTGTTCTTTTAAAACTGATTGTTCGGCCAGTTGAGTTTAGACGTAAGATACCCCATCTGTTGTTTGCTAACCGGTTCGATCTGAGGTCGATCCATAGTTTACAAGTAGCCATAGGTATCTTCTTAGGAAGGGCAAACTAACTGCTTCAGAAATTCCATTTATGTTCCGATTTTGAAGCACACAGGTGAAGTGAATTACGTTTGCTCTAGCATCTCATTAAGAGATCTGCTGATTTGGGTAGTGTTTTTTACATTGCTTTTGTGATGCGAGAAAATTTGCAATTCTAAATACTCCTATTCTAACATATTCGGCTGTTTTGTACGCTTTAGGTACTCTCGAACGATCGGAAATTGTCGTTACGGCATCGCTCCTCTGTCGATAGAATTTTCTTAGTGAGTGTTGACTTGTGTATAAAAATATAATTTTTGGCGCCCAACGTGGGGCCCGACAACGTAGGACCACGAACGTGTAACAGACAAAGCCGTTCAGACCCGGGGATGACGGTATCTGTTAAGCCATGTACATGCAGTTCGAAACGATAATCCGCATTGTGGATATATCTCCACACAGAAGCCTGCAAAACGCTACATTGAACGTCTAGTCTAATGGATTCTTTAATGCACAAGTCCGGAGTTTTGAGCCGTTGTTGATGGTATTCTCTTTGTAAAGTGGTAGCCTGTCCCATTGTAACTAATTTTTTAGGGAACGTCCTAATCGTAGTAATCTTGCAGTAAGAGTACATTTGACTGCTCGAACATGACACAGCGCCAAGATGGTATTTCCCTCAGCCTTAACGCTATGATTGTAGCTTTTTTCTTCCTTCCGGTTCCATGCACCTTAACAGCTGCTTAGCTGTGAACACCCAGAGAAGCGAATATGGTTCTCACCTTGAGAGGTTCCTCTAATGAAAATTCGTCACGCCGACGTCCGTCTTAACGTTGAAGTCACCGACCTGGTGGTAAGCATGGTGCGACTAAGTTGGACTAGTGAGTCATCAACCCCTACATCCGTCAGAGCGTTCGGGAGAATGTTATTAAAACTACCCTCTATATCGCGAAATACTGTTAAAGCGCATTTTTTTTTTGTATTTTCATGGTTTTTTAATAGTAGAAACTAAGGAAGTGCCCTCCTGTTTCTGTTAAAGTGACGTTGTGAGTTTCCAGCTTCGGTTTAAGATTGTTTTAGAATACTTATTTAAATAAATTTGGGAGATATGGGAACAAGCTTATAAAGCTGTGAGACTGTAGCAGTGTTTTGTCATTCAACATGGTTATCATGAACCGGGTCAATCTATATCCCTTGGATCCGATGCATGCACTACTCCGGCTTCTTTTTTTTTCTATGTGAATACCAAAGAGACGCAGCACTTTAGAACCTATTTTCAAGCAGCACCTTTGTAGAGCGTTCAGTCAAGGGAAGATTGAAAATAATATCTCACAGATACATTTACACAATTTAGTACAGCAAAAACTTAGAGCAATATACTTATATATCTAAACTTTAATTTTTTTTCTGTGTATTTCCAAAAGCTAAATCGTGAAATTTAAGCCCACATAACGGCGATGAAAATTCGCTTCTGTTATCTACTGGTACCATTCGAAATCCATTTGAAACAATGCGCAAATTATAGCGAAAATCCAAAAAAGTGAAAACTTTCCACCGCAAAAACCGGAGAAAAATAAAAATAAAACAACGAAAACTGACCGCACCCAAAAAGAAAAATAGAAACCCAACCAAATGAAGAAAAATTATAGCAAAAGACTTTTCAACAGGCAGCAAGAAGAAATGTGAAACAGAATTTTCACCAAAACAACAACAGGCAACCACAAAATAGCAATGCAAACAACACCAACGCCGCCAAAGATTTGCATAAATATGTTAAATATATATAGACGCACACGGAGAGTCAGCCAGATAGACATGGATTTGGACAAACTTGCAGTTTGTAGGCCAATTTATATTTAAGTCAATAAAAAACGAAATAAAGTGGTAGAGTAAAAGTCCAGCGTACTCTTTCGAGATGGTGGTAGAAAAGCAAAAACCCACCGCAAACCGAAATAACTTGGCATGCAAAATTCCCAAAGGAGGCGCCACCAATTACATTCAACAGACATTTGCCAGCGTCGCTGAAAATAACGCTTGACATGAAGCTAAAGTCGAAGTTGAACGGGGGCGCATGGTGTAGGTTGAAAGAAAGGTGCTTGTGATGTACGCATACTATACCAAGTTGGATTGTTGCGCTTATTTATAATGGTCTCTGAACAGATGCAAAACACAATAAGATACAGCAGACTTTTATTTAGATGAAGCTATGTATTTAGAGAGCGAAATAAATGTTTAAATGCAAAGGTGCGCAGAGTGGAATATTTTAACGACAGCATAACTACCCTAATAAATTATATAAATTATATGTGATCGTTAGAAATTTGACATATATGTTTAAAAAAAAAAAAATACTTTAATGTAGTAACAAGTAGTTTACTATAGGCTCTAAAGTCTTTTTTCAATAAAATTTCAAATCGGTTATGAACCGGTTATGAAACGGTTATGCATTTAAATCGCATAATTTAAAGAAAAAACGCAATTAATTAATATTCATAAATAAATGCATTGTTAAACAATCAGAAAGTATTATTATAACTGTTTGAATGCAATTTCAACTACATAAAGCTATAAAAATCCATAAGTCAGATGTAATAGATGCATTCTAAAAATAACTTCATTGAATTTGGTACATTCTCAGCTGCAGTAAAATAAAACCTTTGTTATAAAAAGTAGTACAATTTTTTGTTTTCAAATAAAATAGACTTTGCAACAGCAGCCCTCCTCCATATCGAGACAGCCTTCAACATTTTTAATATTATCGATATTGGATCTTTAAGAAAATGCACTTGACACTACCCAAAGATGGACACAACAGAATCGTCTTTGGGCCAACCCTCAAAAAACCCAACTGGTGCTCTTCACACGAAAACACAAGTGTATAGAACACGGTTGATGTCAAGGAGTGTGACTCAAATGGAGTGAAAAATTTAAGGTAAGCTTCCTGGAACTTCTTTTAATCAAGCAACCCCCAGCAGGCGGAATGAGCTTTCAATCTACCCACATTTAGGCAAATTTCGACACTATTGTATAATTTCCTAAGCCAAAATTACATGCAACGCATATTTGTTTTATGTTAAATGTACAAAAGTGCTATGAATTCAATATTTTAGTGTTTTCTTAGCATATTACGAATCGGTTATGAAACGGTTACGAACCGGTTACGTAAATTTAAGCTTACTTCTGTTTCACTGCATCATTTACTACACTAAAATTACAAGTAGCGCATATTTATTCCATAATAAATGTACCAAAACTAAAGTTTTCGTGCTATTCACACATTTATAATGAGCCAAATTTGCTTGCCTGTCCAATGCAACTAAAATTCGAGCATATGCTAGCTAAGTTAAAACCGTCGTCTTGAATAAAGTGTTTAGGTTGTATGCTGCGCTGCCCATTTGCTTGCTGCTTCAACTCATCTGACCCATTCAACGGTTTGGGTCTGGGTCTGGTCTGCTAAGCGACCGCAAGCAGCTTCAGCATTGATGGCGTTGACTGCGGCATCATTTGTGGCCACTTAAAGTGTCGTAGCGCTCATTTCAGCAGTCACCAAAAAAAAAAAAAAATTGAAAAAAAAAAACATACAAACCCGTAAGCAAACTTCAAGATTCAAACTCCAGCAACAGTTTTCATTTCATTCAAATTGTTACAAATTAACTTTTCGGTTTCGTTTTTCAAACTTTAAAACGAAACTTTTTGTTTTCGTTTAATAGACTTCCGGTTGCTTATTTCATTTTATAGACTATTTGTTTATTGTTTTCTATGTGGATTGTATTGTAACTGGTTCGTTCGTTCGTTTGTTTCTTGGTTTGCCATTGTTTGATCAAAATCTTGCATATAATCTTATGTTCAATCGTAGCTTTTCTTTCTCACATCATCTAACATCAAAGAGGAATTTTCGCAGTAAACTATTTATTTGTTTTCGGTTTCATGTCTGTGAAGATTGTCTTCCATTATATGACTTAAGTAGTTCAGCGCACTTAAAGCGTCGTAATAACTATGAAAGCCATCGCTAATAGCTGCTTATGTGCGTCGAGTAGTTCACATAAAAATCACTTTATTTCAAGTAGAAAATGTTGTAAGTGAATAAATAAACTCCCTGGTAATAATTATGAGCAGCAGCAAAAGTAGAAAGAAAAACCCATAAACAGCACGCTGAAAGTATCAAATATACACAAATATATGAACGACATATATGAATTATGTTTGAATAGGCTATGAAGAATTTGATGAGTACACTACAATGAAGTGAATACATACTAATGCTTCTCAACTTGATGCTAGGGTAACAATTTTATTGTGCTTCCAGGCGACTATACTATATACACGTATATCTACACCTTCTAAACTTCCAACGTACTCCACCACATGACCACATCTTTGCTTAGACATATTGCTTTCAACTGATAACTTAGAACAATGTATTCTATTCTTCCTATACTTCAACATAAGCAATGACAAAGTAATTGTTAAAATAATTCTTAGCTTGATTTTCTAGTAACAGGTCTAGGAACAAGCCTTAGGACGGTCAATGCAAATGGGTAAGGTCTATCTGTTTTGCGTGCAGGTTTGTTTGTTGATCAATGTGACATCAAACTTTCGGAAATGTTGTCAGATTAGCAGGCGTGTTTGTTTGTCTCATCTTTAGACAGAATTTGTTGTTGCTGGTTATCCCAGTGTGGAACTGGGTAGCCAAAGTTTTCTCCAATAGACCCATGAGACGTGACTGGTTATTCTCTCTTCGATTCTCTCAATATCGCTCTCTAACAGCTATCGTTGCTCACGACAGCAGAGTACTTACTTCAATATAGGAGGCAAATTTCTCCGCCGTAGCTTGATGACACTCTCCGTTATACCAAGAGTGCTTCAAAGGTCTGGTGTCACCAATGACCTCCTTGGCAGCCGTATACATGAAACGGAATATATGCTTCCCCCACTCACAGAAGCCGCTGAAGATTTACGGAACAGTTATGAGAGCTTGCCTGAAATGGCTTCAGTAGACTGTTGTGATTGCAGCTTTCCGGCATCTAGCTTTCGTTAAGAAGTGCTGAGCGTAGTGTGGCAGGCCAGGTGCTCCTCAACAGGTGTCAAACTGGAGACGAGCCTGCGTAGTTTCCTACTAGCCATGAAACCGCATCCAAAATCCTTTTTCATCTTATGGCAACTATAATAGATGTCACAGTATGCTTCTTTAGAGCAACTATGGCCATCCATTGTCTGTATTGCGGTTGTGTAAGCCTTGTATTTGTCAAGAACATCAACAAGCTGCATACATGCATCTTCCCTATAGAGGGTCCAGGCATTTAAGGTGTATATCCGTAAATCATGGGGGATGCCTTCTTACAATTTACTCAATCCAGAACGGATATTCATAGCCTACCCAGGGGATATGTGAATGACAGACGTTGGTACTAGATCTGGTACTCGGAATCAGTATCAGCATAAATGCCTCCTTTTTTGCGCAAGAGTACATTGTCATCATGTAATCCAATCTATACTCTAAGTAAACCAGAGCAACCCTTCGATGTAGTGTACACGCTCATTAATGTAATGTGTTTGCCTATTTGGTTTTGTTGTCGTTGTTCGAACAGCATCAGGAACATAAAATCAGAAAACCGTTTCCTGTTTCCTTTAGTCGTAAAATTAGTAAACGCGTGATTTTTATGAGCAAAATATTTTCGGGTTTTTTTGCTACAACGGCTTGTTACCTTTAGTACGGACGGATATGTTAACGTTAACGATGACGTTGCTGTTGCTGTTGCTGTTGCTACCAAATAAGAGCAAAAGGATGTTAGTTCCACGGATGCCGCGAGGCGATACATACACGCAGCATTATTCATATTACGCATACGCTTTCAAACAAAATATTATGTACTTGAGATGGGTGTATATTAATATACTCGTGTGTGGCACTTTTTCTGCAGGTCATAGGCATAAATCCTTTTTGGATATTAATGAAATTTTAGTAAACACAAAGTTTTTTATATGCGACAGCGTAAAATTTATATATATAATATAATACATATATACATGGCTGCGTATGAGTAATCTTATATTTCCAGCAAGTCATTTAAGTAAATAGGTGTTTTTCTTGTTATTTTGTGCGCCACACACACACACACACACACACACACACACATATATATATATATATATATATATATATATATATATATATATATATATATATATAAATTCTTTAGCACGGATTTTATATATTAGATGCCGTGTGGCACATTAAAAGAATTTGCATTTTATTTTTATCTAGGCAAATAACTTTGAAAACCAAAAGCATTTTTAATGGCTTTTTATTTTGAAGAGAAAAACCGAAAGGCTTTAGGCACAGCCTAAGAAAACAAATCAAAACGCCATCCAATACAGCCTTCGCCGCCACGTCGATGATGAAGTCAAAACACTTGGGAGTTGCACATCGTAGGCATTTCATAGTTCATTCGACAGTCAATGTCCAATGGTCGTCAGTCAGTCAGTCGACGGTGCGCCTTTGATGCCACTGCACGATAGTGACGAGGCGGAGTAGATAAAAACAAGCTGAAGGATTTACATTATGAGAACGGCGCCAACAAGCAAAAAGAGTCCCAAGTGTATTTTGTTGAAACGACAAAAAAATCACTGCATTGAACTTGGCCAACAGTTTGCATAGAGCAACTCAAACAAATACGTTGCAGAAAATCTTTCAAAAATAAATATGCGAACAATAAGATCAAAAAAGAAGTTTATGCAAAAAAATCAACTAAATTGTATTTAAATAAATTGATGTACGTTTACACGTGCTTATGAAAGCGTTAAATGTTTTCTACACAAGAGAAGCCGTAAAAAACCCCGACATAATGTCGGATAACGGTTGTAGTTTAAATTTTGAGCAATCTGCATCATTAAGTTTGTGTTTGATAGCCATTGAAAGCAGGCATTAAAGCTAGACAGACAGACTACTCTTGTAAGTATTTATTATTTTAATGTTCTCAATTAGGTTTAAACATAATAACTGAAAACAAGATAGAACGCTGCAGTCGAGTGTGCTTCACTTTGAGATACCCTATACCTTCTTCAAAGTTAATTATATGAACCATAGAATTGTATTGGTCTGAATTCTATAGCAGTCTGTGTCTAATCTAATTTTAATATAATTGACGAGAGATACACCAAGTTTGACGTTTCTAGCTTAATTAAAAATATAAAATTTTCATACCAAAACTCAAAAAAGGGTGCAGGTTTGTTTGGGTCTACGCCTTATAGTGAACCGATGTGGGCATATATCGAATACTCTATAAGGATTGAAGTAAGATACTCCAAATTTGGCATATCTAGCATAACTAAAAACAAGCCAAACAAATATCTTCATACAAAACTTCAAAATGGAGAGCAAGTTTGTATGGGCAGCCCTTTGAAGTGAGGTTGGCATATTTATTTGATACTTGTTAACTAAAGAGGAAAACGAAAGTCTGAATATCCAAACTTGAAGTCAATATCCAAGATATCTTCGTTCAAGCAGACGATCGGACGGATAGACGTACCGACAGGCGGACCGGCAGACGGACCTGTAAATATATGCAAAAATATACCTCCTTCTGCCTGTTACATACATTTGTACAAATAGAATATACACTCTTTTACCTTTTGGGTACAGGGTATAAAAAGTAATTATCATTGTTTGCTGTGTCAAAAAATGAGACAACGCTTTTATATGTAGTCCTACGTGTACGAATATCTGGTAAATACCAACATGATTTCATCGTTTATTAGGTATACACTGTTAATTGTTTTTCCCCTGTTTTATTATTACCGAAATGGTATAAATCAATAGTAAAAAATTTGCAAAGACGTAAACTCCCTTATACGATTTCTTTTGAAGCCGTGATTTTCAATAAGTTACCAAAAAAGTGATTAACATGAATTTTGATATGCAGGGCTATTCTGGTTTTCACTGTCGGGAAGAGTTTACGAAAGAGAATTAGATAACGTCTCCAAGATCTATACGTTCAAGCAGACGAACGGACGGATGAACGGATGGACAGACGTACATACATGTCTACATCGACTTAACTTATTGATGATGATCAAAGGGGAGTACGTCGCGGAACAAACCCGATTTCAATCAGCCATCCAAATTTCTTTGATATTTTCAGTTTTTACAATCATAATGGATTCACCATTTTGATTTTATCACTATCGCATAGAGTCCATATCAAATTTCAGATCAATCAGATAAGTTAAAGCGAATAAAAATGAAGTGGCAAGAAACAAACACATATGTTAGGTTAAATTCAATTTTGCAGATTCTGTTAAGAGGGCGAGGAGTCCTCGGAACATATGTTGAAAGATTACCTAGCCCTGGCTAATACGAGGTTTAATTTCCTGGGGAAATACGAGCACACTGGGAGCAATGTGCAAAAACTAAATTCGAAGAAACTTATAAATGAGGATGAGGTATTCATTATACTACGGTAAGGGCACAATGCAGCTTGTGGCAACTACCCTACAATAATAATAATAATATATCTTTTGAGAAAAACCCATACAGTGCCGGGTATTATTTCATTAAAATTACAAATATCTCTATATATTCAATTTTATCTAGATTGTCTAGCAGCTATAAGCAAACAGACATCAATGTCCATCAATTCGAAGGGATGCGCCAACTCTTGCGCTATTTTCATTTTTTATTTATTTTTTAATAAAAGTGGGCGGCGGCGCTAAAACTATAAAAAACAAAATCAAAAACAAAAGAAGGAAAAAAACTAAACGAAAATAATAATATTGTAATAAAAAACTGCATTGCAGACAACAAAAGTGCTGCGTCAAAAAGTTGTTAAACGAACAACAAACTTGGCCCGAGGGCATAGACAAAGTCCTGACTGACTATTTGTCTGACTGCATATACCTATCACGGATGGTCGAGTACATGGTCGAGTTGAAATAGTAAACACTCGTAGTACTATGCATTGCTAGTTTAAATATTTATTATTTACATTCGTTAGATGAAGTTTCACATTTTGATGGGAATAGGATATTTACACAAGTAAACCAGTAGCCTGATTTTATATTCAACTACTTGTAAATAAAAGTAAAAGTGCAACATTTAAATTTTGTTTCATGAGTTTCTAAACAAGACTGGCACTCATAAACAGCTGATCTCTGAAGATTGACAAGAGAAGACTCTTTTTACACTTAAATCCCGCTAAAACTTGCTTGGCGGAAATTTAGGCTATTTTTTTTTTTTTCAAATTCCATCAATATTTCGAGAGTTTATCTAGATATTCTAGATGAAACGTTCTCACTCTATCATATTGGTACATATACTGTGCAAACACACTCGTTTACATTCTTTTTTTTTTCACTTACTTCTTTAAAAATTATTACAGGCGAACCAAACAAGTTGCTTGGAAACAAGAAACGACCAAACCGAATAAAATATAACCCAATGACCAAATGAGCAAAACAAACAGAACAGTCTTTCGAATCGTTTACTATTCTGCATTGCTTGTCTCTTCTGTCTCAGTCTCACTTAAGGTGTGACGCAATGACGTATTAGGCATAGCTGCTTTCTTTTCTATTCCTTTCGTTCCATTATTTTCAGTTGGCAGAGTTAAGATAAAAATGTGCTTTATCTCTATAACTGTACACAATTGTATGTACATACAAGTGCAACTGTGTCATTCATACATACTAGAGCGCAAACCATCAAATTCTATATACACATTTTTGGAAGAAGATAAGTGACAAGTGGCTTCTGTGGCATGTCGCGCCATTCTAATGAAAACAAAAGACCTTCAAATCTATATCCACAATTTCTGTCCACAAAAACTAAGTAATCATTCTTCTGTAGCGCTCTCCTTGTTGACTGAAATGGCATCATTTTCAAAGAAAAAGGGACTAATGATGTCGCCATTGTACAAATCACAGCAAATAGTCACTCGCTGTAGATTCATTTTATTTATATTATTATAGGACATAATTTTAAACCGCGACCTAGAAGGATCTATTGTGTTGTCCTTCTTACTTAGATGTTCTGCTCTAGTCCAACTTGTTGTTTAAATCGTAGTATTGTCCTAGGATCCAACTTCTTCAGTTGTTCTTCAGAATCAACGTAACTGTTCAACATTCTCAATCTACTTCTGACTATTGCTTCACATTCTTCAACGATATTAAGAGAAGTCACTTCTTTATGATCAGAAAATCTGCATTCTGCGGAATCATATACACCCATCACACACAGGTGTTTCCTCAGTCGACAGTGTCCTGTTAGCGTTCCTGTCAATGTACTCAGCTAGTTTCTACCTAGTTAAAGCATTGGTCTCGTTCTACGCTGGCCGAAACCCCCTAGGAATATATTTGCTTGCCTTAGTCCTTGGTTCATGGCCCAGTGCTGCTTCTTTGCCCTATTTGTTTCATTGCGGATTAGTTCCAGTGTAGTGTGTCTCCCAGTGGATTCATTGACTTTTCTTCCGAGCACCAAAGACTGCAATTTTGGAAATGCTGCTTGTCCGAAAAGGTGACTCTTCGATTTTTTCGATATTTATTTGGAATAGCTCCTTACTTTGCTCAAGATTAATCGTGGAGTTAGGATACTGAGTTTCTGTTACATTTCCGAGTGCAAAATATCATATTGAATGATTTAAAAAGATACCGGTAGATGGCACACTTTATATATGATTCGAAGTGCCTCCGATGCATTCTTTAAGCCGTGGCGAACATCTGAAATATAGCTCAAACAGAACTTCAATTAAAAATAACCCTCTAACCATAATCTTGCCAACTATTTTTACGCATTTTTCCAATCAGTTTCTTGGAGTGCTTTTGTTCAATCTAGTTTCTTTTGCGAAACAAATGTTGGCAACACTGCCATTGGCGGCTTTGCTTTCTTTTTAACATTCTCATCATTCACGTCAAGAGCGGATGCATTTCCATTTGCTAGTTTATTTTTATTTACTCAATTTAAGCCCGTCCATCAGCTTGCGTGAAGGAATTTCATTCAAAAACCTAGAGTACAGTGTTCCATTCGTGACTTTGTAACTTTCTCAGAATTCTTCTACTTAAAATAATGCCGAAGATTCCCTCCCTGAATATCATTTATACAGCTACATTTCTTATGAAGTTATTTTCTTGTTGATCATCGACTTTCCTTCTTTGAAACACTGCACAGCACTAAACCCATTCGTACTACCATCACGCATTTTGAAAAGATGTGCAATATTTCCATTATTATCTTTACAAAAATGTTGCATATAGATAGTTTCAACTTAAAACACAAGCTCAATTTGTTATCAGTGCTTTCTCGTACAGTTCTGCTGCTCATAATTAATCATTTTCTGCCACATATAACTATGAAATCACTGCTGTCATACATTTATCTGAAAATGCCAATACTTAGCTGATAATAAAAGCCAGCAGAAAATTTATGCAGCAGCTAGGATAACACTTAAGATAAAGGCTTAACTTGTTTGCGAAGAACGGCAGATGCAGATACAAATGTATCTCATAATACCAACTAGTTTTAATGAGCTTATTATATTAAGAAGAATAACCGCATGCATTTTGTAATTATTTATGACAGCATGATAAAGCTACAAGATTAAACGCGCATGCCAATCACAACACGCAGCTACATAGGACAAGGTCAAGACAGACAGGCAGTAGTGAACAATCTGAAGAAAAAACAAAAATGAACAATCTGATATAGTAAATGAAGGCAAAACTCGGCAACACCTTTTGAACTTGTGCAGCAACAGCACTTTTCTAAAGTGTGAAGCCGCTAAACGTGCTCAAGTGACAGAAATCGAAGGCGCTCCAAATGAGCTGACAGATAGACAGTTCAAATGAATGACAGACAGTCGGTCAGGCGGACAGACGGACATACTTGACATGCAAAATGTCGCATAAACGCAAAATGCCGGAAACAGGCGCATAAAGCGTCAAGTATGCTGAACGAAACAGTAAAATGTATCTTCTAGCTTGATTACTTGCAGATACATAGATTGTTTGTTGGTTGAGCGGTGTTGAAGCTGTTGTTGATAACAACAATGCAGAGCACAAACATAATGAAACGTCAATGCTAAATGCGTTGAAGCGCTAAAAATGAAAGTGTCAGACAGCATCAGATACATTTGTATCTACCGTCAGTGTAAGTGTTGTTGTCGTCGATAACAAAGCACTATTTGCACAATGAGTTGTATGTTTTCAAGCAAGTGCACTGAACTGCAGCGCCACATGCCGCACCGAACAAACAAAGCTACATATGAGTATACACGATATATATTGATATATACAATATAAAGCGTAGTATGCAGCTTAAGACTTAAGCCAAAAAGGGTGTGTATGACCATTCCAATGAAAAGGAGTTTGTATAAAAAGTAATAAGATACACAAAAGTCAAATCATTGCCACAATAAACATAAATTCAGTAAATGCTTTTAAATACAACGCGCGCGCGGCTTGTAAAATATTTCTCACGACGTTTTCAACTGTAGACAATCGCTAAGAAATTTTGCTGTGAGTTGCAATGTATAATGTATACCCTGGAACTATATGTGAAACTATATGTGAAATTTATGATAAAGTTGTTCAAAAACATAAAATTCTGATGCTGAACATTCCCCGAAATGCTCGCAAAGAAGTTCAGTAACGAGCGTTAAGCTTGCAAAAAACGAGTGCCAACTGAACACTCGCTAAATGCTCGCAAATGGACTCAGAAACGATTGCTAAACGGGAAAAAACGAGTGTTAAAAGAACATTCGCCAAATGTTCTAAGAATAATAATAAAGAAGATAGAAAGAGTACCGTCTTCCCTCGACACACGACACAACAACAACGTTGAAGTTTTCGGAAATTGTTCTGCTGGCAACTGCGCTCCGTGTGTGTGTGTTTTTTTTTTTTTTTTTATCAAAGTAGGCACTTAAAAGTAGCAAAGAAAAAATAATGTATTTTGTCTTTGCGACAGCAGTAAAGGAGAACGGCCAAATGCCTCTTATTTAGCAAACCGTTAAGTTAGGTGTCTAATCGCTGGAGTAGCTGGAGTACCTAAGACGAGAACTTTCAACAAAAAAACACAACAAAAACCATTTTTTTTTTCTGTTAAATACACTAAAAGGCAAAAAATAATCCTCCATACATAAATTCAGCCAAAAATGCATACAAAAATCATGCGAAACAACATACAGACAACAAAACGGAGATGTGTACAACAACCTGTCTCGTTGAGCTGAACCAAAATATATACCAGGGGTGGTACTGAGGAACGTTCACCCCAAACAGCATATTTGTTTAGTACAAAAACATTTGTTTGCATAATTTTCATAACATAAGAGGGTTTTTTTAGTAGATTATTAACTACACCACCCCCCCCCCCCCAAGAGAGCTTTCTGAATGCGCTTTTGAGAATATATATACTTTACCGTATTACAAACTTCCTGACTAACGGTATAAAAAAAAGAACACTTTCATTTACAGTCCGTTTTCGTCTCCATTTACGATAGATACAAAGTTTCATGTAACTATCGCAAACGATATCGTTTACGAATATTAAACAGCGTATTCAAACATAGTGGCAACACTGCATGTTGATTGCTGTTACCTAAAGTAATCTTACAAGAACTACAACTAAACAATCTCTCTGTGCTACATGAAACCTTTAGATCAATGCACCGAATGCCCCTTTAAACACGATGTAGCGCAGATTGTGAAAAACAATTTCAATATTCAAGTATGTATGTACTTATTTTTTACACACATGTGGCATGCCACACAATGAATGCCAAGCCGGCAAAAAGACAGAGAGGTCGCATATAAAACGGTAATACCACAATATATATAGTGTCAGTTAAGCGGTAAGCAGCTCAAACTCGCATACTATACTACATATGTACATTGTAGCTACAGATGAGCGTTACCTTGTACATTGTGCACCTTGGCAATGCCAAATATTGTTAAGTGCCAGGTGTTAGTGAAAAGTCGGACATTTTTTAGCAACTGTGTACGTTTATACTAAAAAATGTCAAACTTTCCAATGAAACAGTCAGCTGACAACTAACAACACTTAAGTGTTGCCAAGGCGCACAATATACAAGGCAACGCTCGCATACGTACTATACGAGTATATTATTATTAACTGATTTTTCGGTACATTGCAACCTGCTGTGCAAATCTCAATATTCATGCTGACCATTGGAGCCCGCAGCCAAACAAGCCAAAATTCATGAAGTGAACGCGAACCGAATGGCTTTCTGAATAATTATATTTGTGGCATGTAAATGTATACTTGTCTGTACGAAGGTTTATATGTTCGTATACCATGTATCTGTAGTCACGTATATAGGTTGAATTGTTGCTATCGCCTACCTGGGCGCCTGAGGTCTGTCATTTATGTCGTCTATACGTACAATGTACGTCATTACAAAGCTATATAGGTATACCTACTATATGTATATACATATATATGTTTTACTTTAATGTGGCACAAGTGCGCTTGACCATTTTAAATTCTAACATTGAAAGTATCTAATCAAGATTTACTATAAATGTATCTAGATACTTCAAGTTACTGCTGAAACTTTTGTCTTAGCAAATATCTTTGGTGCTCTTTGCAGGCATGCATAATTAAAAGCATTTAATAGCACTTCTAGAGTGCCGAAATCTTTGATTTTGTTAGCAATCTATAGAAATTCGAGTAAGAACTTTATTGAATTATATTTTGTATATACCTACTTTTAATTAATACGAAGCCTTTGGACATGCATGCTAAATGTGCACAGCTTGCTCTCTGCGTGTGTATGTGTGTGTGTGTGTGTGCGGCATATTATTGTACAAATTAATTAGTTTATAGAAATAATAAAGTTTGAAATTCTAACATAACATAGAACGGATGCATTGGTCATAAAATATTAGCTACCTACTTTTATAATACATACAAGTATGCTACATATTGAAATACACTACACAACAAAACGTTCCGAAACAATAAAATGACAGCAATTTAAAAGTTTAGTGCTTTAGTAATTAAAAGTTTAAGATAATAATGAAAAACATGATAAACTACAGTAAAACCGAACCAGAGTGTTACTCTATGAATAGAAAGCGTCAAGGCGAGCTATTTCTGCCGGCGCCCGAGCAGGTGCAACAGTGGAAAAAAAATCGTTTGCTTTCGCTCAGACTGTTAGACAAACTTTAAATGAGTTTGTGTATATTCTCCATTCAAGCTCATTTTTTACAAAGAAAGCCATTTAGATAGTATTTTTTTATATACAATTAATTATACAAACTGAAATTTCTGTTGACATGATATGGCAAGTCTTGTATCAATTCTTACAAAATATACGCAGTAGAGTATACAATGTGCATATAGCTCATCTATAAACTGATCAATGCTACCTACACTGAGCAGAGTTGTAAAGAATTGATTAAAATTTGAATGAAAATTGTTTAACGTTGAACTGAAAATATAATAACATAAAAGCGAGTATAAACTAGTCGTTTCGTACGGTGTGATTAGAGAGAAATACAATGCAAACCAATAACAATGGTATAAATTCAACACATTAAGTTGAATTTAAAATGCATGGTGAATATACTGGGTGCCTTCTTCAAAACACACTAACACCCATTTTGTAAATCAGATTTTGCTAAAGTTTTATTTTACACAAATTTTTTAAATAATATCAGGTAGATGATGCTGCCTCCCATTATTCATACACTGAGGAAGCCGATTTCAGTCGTTTATCATGACTCTTACCAGAGTAACAGCGAGTACTATGTTAGCAATTTCTGCCCGTTTGTTGTCCTTCCGGTTGCTTGGACGGATGACATAAACACTGGATTTTAAAAAACGAACCTGCACGTGGCCAAATCGGGGGCGCGGGCTGGTCACTCCAAATCGCCCCTTAAAGTGTTCCCTCAAAACAGCCAACGATGCTCTTGAAGTGTAAGCCGTTTCCTCGTCCTGTTGGTACCAAATATCAACTAAGTCCAATTCATATAGTTGTGAAAAAAAAAAAAATTTCTCCAACATGTTCACATAACGGTCTGAATTTACTGTCACTATAACCTCATTTTCTTCAAAGAACTACGGTACAAAAATTCCATTTCAAAAAAGAGAGTTTTGCTACCGCACCCTGTATAAGGGTAGCATAAGAGCTTACTTCAATTCTGTAGTTTTCTACAAGCATGGTTTTTCGAACTATGACTTTCACTGACAGCCAATTTTGTCTATCAATATTTTAAATATAGGTTCCACGATATATAAATTCACGATGCCACAATGTTTGGAAACTAACCAAATTTACTATAAAAATTCTAATTAGACTGTCCAAACTTAATAGGCTTTTCGCGCAAAACATGGAAGTCATTCTATGTTTTATAAGCGGGCTATAACAAGTATCATGAGTCAACTTTGCATTCACAATCGGTCATAGTTTGGTGTGGATTATGATACGGCGGCATCATCGGACCGTATATCTTTAAAAATGAGGAAGGAGCATGCGTTTGACATAACATTGTTTTATAATATTTTATTTGAGTCTAGCATTGAAACAACTTTAATTACTGAAAGAAACTATAATTCGAACCACGTGGAACGTACATATTTGCTGAGCGCTAAGCAGCAACGTTTTAGCTAGCACATCTAACAAACATCCAACACATCGACTTGCTGTATAGCCGTGAGCTGGTTCTTCTCGACTATTGATGCAAATATAAAACGAAAGTATTTTAACTTTTTCGTTGCAATCATAAAATATCTAAATTTTTCAGTAATATTTTTTTTGTTTTGGCTAAAATTAGCTAAAAATTTGCATGCCTATTAAGACCCTATCATAGCGCCTTTTTATTTCATTTTAAAGTAGTATATCTCAAAATAGCTACATACAGAATGAATTTCAAATAAATAACTTCTTCAATTAAAAAGGCGTTCTGATTAAAATCACCCAAGCGCCAATTATAACAGGTCTTACACGATGTGATCTAAAAATAACTGAACTTTTTAGTTATAAAGTAAAACAAGCATGGTAGTATGTTTCAAAGCTAATATTTATGCAAAATGCGGTCCATTTAACTCAATATTAACGTTTGGAATGCTCAACCAATTTATCCATAGACTTTCTAAACTCGATTTTTGGTCTGTTCTTTAGCACCTGTGTCACTGCTGCCTGTATGGCTGGAATGTCATCGTAAAAAAACTCCTCTTATTGAAGTTTTCCTTTTTGGATAGAGAAAATAATCGCACGGTGATAGATCAGGCGAACACGGAGGGTGGTCGATGAAACAAATCTGTTTTTTTTTTTCATCAAAAATTCATTAACTTTTTGGGTCTTGTGAGGTGGTGCATTATTAGACAACAAAAACAGCTGCTTTACTTTGGAATATTCGGGCCTAACACGTAGAACTCTCGACCACAAACTTTGTAAAACTTGTAAACAATATTCTCCATTTACAGTTTGACCGTCTGGAACAAATTCCTTGTGAACAATTGGAATTATAGAAAGTTGTCAACATTGTCTTAATTCTTGACTTCAGAAAACGCCATTTTTTATGTTTTGGCTTGTATTTCGACTTTCATTCAGCAGATTGTCGCTAAGTTTCAGGATCACATTTGAAACACCACGTTTCATCACCAGCTATGATCGAATCAAGAAAATCTGGTTCATTTTTGGCTTTTGAAATGAGGTCTTTGCAATGTAATGATGTCTTAATAACAAATGTTATTAAAACGTGAGTCATTTTGTAACCTGTAAAACGATTAGCATGAACATAGCTGCTTTCGAAAGAAGATAAATGTACCTTTCTAGCACTGCCAACATTTAATAGATGGCGCTACGTGTTCTATGATTTAAATTAAAAGTTCGGTGATATTTAGATCAACCATGTATGACTAACAACATTTTTACACTGTATATTTTTCAGAATATTTCACGCATTTCTGCATAAAGTTTTAAACGAAACTATTATTATTAATACATTTTTTTTTTTTTTGTTGTATATATTTCCAGACTGCACGCTATGATTTCAAACTGCTTTGGAAATTTCTAGAATACCGAATAAAAAAAGATATTTTGCACAACGACAAATAAAACCTCAAAACTCATCTATTTAAAAAAAAAAAAAAAGAACAAAACAGAAGTAAAGATAAAAGCAAAAAAAAAAGGAAAAAATGCACGAGCGACGCGTTAAAAAGTGAGTAAATGAATTCATTGCCATTAATTAAAAGTATAATTTAATTTTCACTTGCAATGCAGAATCAAAGGTGGCCATTATGTTGCAACACACGGACGTCTGACACCCGATCCGCCATATGTGCACTCGAATCGTGGCTACTCCACGGATGGAGAGGAATCACATCGTGCACCCTCGGAGCGCACCTACTCTGAGTATACGGTGGCACATGAGCGCATCTCACCGACGTCGCAAGGACACTATAATTCATCGCGTAAGAAACGCTTGAATGGCAGCAACGGGCAATTGCATCATCATCATCACAATAGTCACAGCAGCCAATTGGGTCTGTCCACCTCACCCACAGCGCTCGATAATGGTGGTCCACGCTCGCTGAGTGGACCACCGCCTACGCGTCTGCCGCCGCGTGCACCCTCAGCACTTAGCTATGATCATGGTGGCGATGCGGGCAGTGATATTTATGTGACCAGTGCAGCGTACAAGGCACCATCGGAGATTAGGTTAGTGTGCTTATACAATGCTATTGCAGTATTTCTATTTTATTTTATTTTATTTTATTTTATACTATTTTATTATCTATTCTATTCTAGTCGCTACAGTCACCGTCCGCAATCACGTGGCGCACCACGCAGTGTCTATTCGGTGGCCAGCACTGCCAAGACAGGACGCAGCGCACGCTCTACCACTAAACGTGGCGCTAAAATTGAAACTATGTCTGCGCCGAATCCTTTCTGTCCGAATGTGAAGGGTGTCTGCTGTTTGATGCTGTTGCTCAATTTGGGGCTCATACTGGTCACGTTGGGCTTTGTTATTGTGGTGCAGTTCTATGAGCCGTTCTATGTGTGGTGCGTATTTAAGTAGAATATTAGTCAATATCTTCATTTGTATAACCTACATATACATAGTGTAAAAGCGGTATTATCAGTTTGTTGCAAAGTTTTTAATACATTAAAACAGAATTCGGAGACCCCAATTCAACAGCTCAATGGCTGGAGTTGATCAAGCCATGTCTATATATCTAACTGGGTGTTGTAGTATATTTTCACCATTTAGTTTGATACAGAGTTTGAGATGAAGATTTCAAGCAAGGAAATGTACACAAATTTTTGATTCACACACTCTATGAAATAGCGCACAAAAAAAAAAATACTATTTAAAAGGTATTCACTTGCTGATGTACACAATCTGTATGTTAACATAATCAATTCAATATTTTGGGCGTAGAAGGCTTTAACAAACTACACTCATACAACGAAACAGAAAAAGGCACGCATAGACGTTACATAAAATACAAATGAATGCAGACAAATAATAAACTTCACCCTCTCTCCCCCATCTCTCACAACACTCAACGAAAGATACCTACCATGTTGTAACAATAGAAGGCGGTAGCCTGCGGGCAAGCAGTTACCAGTTTATAAGAAACTGTAAGCGTAAAATAGGAAATTTGGAAACAAGTGTAGATGTCTATGTTTTGCTTACTTTTTCGCAATACATTTACTCAAATATTCTTATCAACTAAACTGTTATATGCTAATGGTTAGATTGCCACCGTAGGAAGTCCGTAGATCTGGAATGGAGCATGACCTCAAAAATAGATCACTGGAACTATATTGCTATTGTCATATCGATTCTTATGTAAGAGATTAAAGAATGATGGCTGCTGCTTGATGAAAAAATACCGTAATCAAACTTATAAGTAAGGAACAACGCCCTTCACACAACTCTTGACAGCTTTCATCTTCTCCCGCTAGACTTAATTGGAATGAATAAATAAACCTTTTTTCTGCTTAGTGTCTCCCTACATAGGGTGAAAATAAATGGATTGGATGCGGTATAACAATGGGCCGAAAACTGCCTAAGTATGTTGAAATTGTTTTTAGCATCAACAGCTGTTGTTACCTAACCTAACCTATCCTCAGATTCCGGTTGATGAGTCGACTGCTGGTCATAATAGTATGTAGAAGTATTACTGAACAGCAATAAAAGTCTGATCGCTTGTATGAACATCGAGATCTAAGAGATTATAACAGTTAGAGCCGCAAAAATTTGTATATTTAGGCTCTCTTACTGCCTTTTCAAGTAAAGTATAGAGCATATAAATAATCCCACATCCCTATAAAGCGGTGACCTCTTATAAAAATAATATGGCTCAACAATCCTAAGAAGAAAGAGAAAGAGACCTAGCCGCAAATACAGATTACTGCATCCCAATCATCATGGACTTCAATAGAAATTCCGATATTCGCAAGCCTTTTCGACAAGATTGGCAGGGACAGCAATAGGAAATAGACACAGGATTTTTACAGATTGCTCAAAACTGGAAAACACAATCGGTGGTGGGGTATACATACCAGAAATGGGTATCGATGCATCTTTTAGGCTTTTTAGAAGTGGTTGCCAGATGGCAATGTTTTTAGAATCGTCTAGGATTAGAGGGAAACAAGTCCGCCTATACTCAGGCAGCCTTACAGCTATAAAAGCGCTGGACTCCTGTCTAAATCGGTCAAGAACCAACGCTGACTGCCGCAAATCTCTTAATGAGATGGCTGCGCAGAACAGTATCCACCTCGTTTGGGTGCCAGGGCACAGCAATATTGAGGATAACTGTATAGCAGATGAACTTGCAAGACTAGGTACAACAACCCATATTCGGCAGAATAAGGACTCCATTGGCATACCGCTGTCAACTTGTGAGCTGCAAATCAAAACCAATATATATACTATTAGAACTGCAAACAATAGGTGGTGGTTTAGACTTATCAGGCGTGGCCTAAGGATGACTGTTAAAAAATCTTAGGATGAGTAGAACAGTTGTAGCACATAGGCCAGCAGGCCAGCATGCAGGAGACTGGAGACCTTCAAACAAGACTTCTGTAGCTGCGAGGAACCCAAAACCGTCCATCATCTTCTATGTCACTGCTCCGAGCTGTCCAAGAAAAGATTCATGCACCTGGGGAACTACTTCCTAAATGACATATCTGAAACTTTTAAGCTAGAGGTTAAAATTTAGTGAAGTAAGTAAAATCTTCGCAATGATTGTAAAATAATAGGGTACGAAGTCTCAAAGAAGATTCGTGTGGTATGACAACGGGCCGTGTGCGGCCTAAGTGTTAGCTTGGCGTTTTAACTCACTCGACCATTCTAACCTAACCGAAACCACGTACATATAGCCGTATCGGATCACTATCGAATATAGTGCCATATGTAACTATAATTAAAATAGGAAGTTTTAGACTTGGTGCAGTGTACTTCGTAATCGACTGCAGCGTTCTTTCATGCTATTTTTAAAGCTTTGAACTGCTAATTTCATAAAGATGGAGGCCCTCATACAGCATACGAGTATAGTTTAACATTTAATCCATATCTCATATAGGGGTTCTGGCATAGATAATTTTGTAGTCTCCAAGCTAGATATGTAAATTTTGTAGCAATCTTGCTAATGTCGCTATTAAATATATATTAAATTGCTGCAGATTAGACTGTTATGGCATATACAAGTATGTTCCATACAAATCTATGGTCCAGATGGTTATTCTGTTGAAGGCAATTTCTTTAGAATCCAAGCTAGAAATTTCAAATTTCCATATGAATCGCCACAAAGTATCTAAATATCGGGAGCTTCTGGTATAGTGCATATCTTTATTGTTCAAGTTAGTTACTAAAAACTTTGTACGGCTGATACTAATATGACTATTCATAAAATGTTTAATATTGTTCCACATCGGACGGCATAGTATATGGCTCCCATAAAAATGTCAGAGTCCTAAAAAGTATAGACAATTTTATACAAGCTAGAAATTTCAAATGCAGTACAAATCTAACTTATAAGTGTCGAACACTCTGGACCAGATTGAGCTACTATAGAATATAGACCTTATAAAATCAAAAAGTTTGTATTGCAGATATACTCTACATTACCTCAATGGTAAAAGAAACTTTTCTGAAATTGGCTCTCCTAAACTAAAATGGACATTTCTTACTATGACATTTTTTTGTTATAGAATGAGTTATAGAATAAGTAGTTCAACTATAAATCGTATGAAGAATATTTTCCGTATGGCTCAGTTCGAATGGAGTTAATATTTTGCTAACTTTTCTAACTGTTCTTTTTAGGATACTCGGCATCATCTTTCTAATCTTTGGCTTCCTTACGCTTATCGGTTGCATGGTCTACTGTGTCTATGTGTGTCGCGATGCCAAGACACCCTCACAGGTGCGCAATGAGGACTTATATTGGACACGGCACTGGCAGAAGAATATCGGATATACACCGCAGGAAATCAACTATAAGGCAGATAAATACGATACATACTCGGTCAGTAAGATGAGCGGCAAATACTCGGATCGTGAGAGCAATCGCTATTGAGCTGAAGTTTTTTGTCAACAGTGGATGTTCTAATTTAATTCAATAAGCTATATTAATATGAAATAATTGTATAAAGTAAGCTATATAAATATTAATATTAATAAGCAAATTTTTTTTTTGTTTTCTTTGTTGTGTAATTAATATTTACTTATTATCTAAACTATAGAATCCATATATCTAAATATTTAACCAGGCGACAAGCCCAACGTACCTGCTGCAAGTCTCTTGCTAGTTTGTATGTCTTTTAATTACTAGATTGTAGAAATGTTCTAAACTAATTAATTAAACTATTAAATGCCATATTAAATAGAGGAAACAGTTGAAATTGTATGAAAAAGGCAATGAAGCGCATTATTTAAAATAAACTAACACATAAAATGTAAAACAAATAGCTCAAGTTTATAGATTGAATGCAATTTGAGATTTAAATTATGCTATAAAAATATTGAATAATCTAGATACATATGTATATCCACTTGTACATAACACCACAAAAAAAACAAAAAAAAACAAAAAAAACAAAAAATGAAAACAACAAAAAAATTAAATTAAATGTAACATAAATCAATATAAAATTTTTCAACTGGTATTTCAATATTTTAAAAGAAACTCAAAAATTGGGTTAAGTTCTTCGTTTTGGATCCGACGCACAGTGGTTCAGAAACAAATTGCCTGGGACATAATTCGAGTTGTTGTTTACAACCATTCACACATAGTGTGAAATGGTATTAACAGTTTGTCTGAAAGTTTATAGCGCAATAAAATAGGCATCGTAAACCCCATAAAGTATAGGGTGTCTCAAGATTTGCGCCGGATTTGATTTTTAAATAAAAAACTTTTATTGAAACGTATAGTAGATTCAACATGAGGTTATGTATGGAAAAACACATCGGATAAATAGCTCAACGGGCATTGTTAAAAAACAACAACAAGAAAATGCCGATTTTGAAGACAAAATCATCTTTAGTGACGAGACACATTTTCATCTCAATGGCTTTGTTAACAGGCAAAATTGTCGCATTTGAGGCTCAGAAAATCCACGAGTGATTTATGAGAAACAAATGCATCCACAGCGTGTTACTGTGTGGTGTGAATTTTGGGTTGGAGGCATGTGGTTTCAACAAGACGGTGCCACATGCCATACAGCACGAGGAACAGTTTAATTACTGCATCAGTAATTTCCCTGTCGTGTCCTCTCGCGTTTTGGTGAGCAGAATTGGCCGCCTAGATCATGTGATCTGACGCCTCTAGACTTTTTTCTTTGAGGGTTTTTTGAAGTCACAGGTTTATGACACGACACGTCAAGCATTGAAAGAAGAACTTACACGCTTACACGTATATATTAAAGTCATTCAACTATTTTAGACATTGGCAGTATTGACGGTGCCATTGGCTAGATGCTATATGAGTTCCTTATGATTACTTATAATAGGGATATTCCTTTAAACTCGGAAACTCATAAACCACGGCATTTTTCCCCGAGGCATTTTACGGGAACGCACCTTTGTGAAATCACGTAAAAAACAAAGTTGTGTTCATAGATCATTTATACAAAGGTTGCCTATTGAGCAGAGTTCGGGAGTTACTCCCAGCCAACTAACTGCTAGTACTTCATATTTAAGCCACTTGTTTTCAATTCAATCTTTATGTTTCGTTGCCTTTTATCTCTGCTCGTAACTGGTCTCCTCTTATATCCCGTCTAGAAAATGACATCAAAACATCTCTTTCAACATACCATTACGGTTTCACGTAATGTTCCTTACAAAGGTAAGAATTTTGAAAAAAAAAATGAAGCATTTTATATATAAATGATAGAACTAAAATATAAAAATTTTATTTTGACTTGCATCTTTCGAAAATGCGAGATCCGTCAACGGATACGTTACGGGTGACTGAGCAGGTCCTTGCAATGCTAACCTTAGCTAAGCACCATTTAAAGAGGCATTCTACTTGCTGTGCGATATTATGAAGGTAATATATGTTTAAAATAAAAGCCAATAATAAAAAATAAACAATTAAAATATTAAATAAAATTTTAAATTGATTTCAACTTTAAATTACAAAACTTTACCAATGTATAGCATAAACTGTATGCGAATTATAAACCTTAAAAACAGGCTGAAGTAAAAATTGTGTATTCTATGCATTTACTGTGATGGCGTATTAGATTGTGAACGCAACAAATCTCGGTTTCCGGTGAATCACCGACAAATGACGCGTTTCCCCCAAAAACATTTCGAACATCCTGTGCATCGTTCATTTTGTATCCACAAATTAACATTTGTAGCATCTTGCATCCGTTGGAATAGCATAAAACTCAATTTCGCTTAAAGCTTCGTTGGTCATATTTATTGAAGTGTTTTGTTTTTACTTTCAAATCTTTTAGCGCAATTCATTTTGATCGAATTACTTTTGACAGTCAATGTAAACAAAAACAGCTGACTGTCGAAAGAAAGGGTACCTTGCTACAATTTGGGTGTTCATGTCAACGCTGAATGAATGACTACAGCTAAGCTGCAGAAAAGTAGACGTATACTATGGACTTTTTTCTAAAAAAGAACTTAGAGCCAGTCTCATGACTTAGAAATAGTACATTAGACAATACGAATGGCCAATATATGCGATTTGGGGGGAATGATATTGAGATCCCCTGCAGCATAAATCGATTTTTGGTCTGTTCTCTTTTTTGTCTCATATCTTTGAAAATCGATTACTTTTGTCTTATTTATCGGTCAGCTGCAAAATGCTGAAGAGGTGGACAGTTCACGCATTTTCACGAATGTAAACGCATAAAAACTATAAATTAGAAGAAAAAAAAAATTGGATAAGAGTGTGCGTCGCCGCTGTAGAAAAATACGAGCCAATCTATGAATATAATTTATAATTTAAATTTTGTTTGTTTAATTTTGCTTTAGTTTTTGATCGATCGAGTTGGCAGGTATCTTTGAAATAAATTTTTTAATAAATTTATTGGCTCGCCGAACTAGGCAATAGTATTATAGGCTTAATAACAGTTGTGGCATTAAAAACTAGGATATAGCGTGTAAAACATGAGCTATGAAGATATAGGCAAGTTATAAGAACGGCGGTTAATATTATGTTTTTGGGCAACCTAATTGAACATTTCCAACTCGAAATAAGACGAAAATAAAAAAAAATTCTATCTCGGAAACGTATCCATAGAAAACATTTTTATTGTGATTTTCAAGTTTTGTGGTATATCTACATATATATACGTATATAAAACAAAGTCGGGTTAGATGGGGCAGGAGAAGAAGTGGTATAAGATGTGGTGGCAGGGGAAGAGGTGAATGGAAAGCGGGCATGGAGAAGGAGGGGAAGGATAGGTATAGGAAAGGGCAGCAGCCCGCTGGGTACCATTTAAGATAGAGGGATGAAATGTTGTATACATGATAATGGAATCGAAGGGGGCATGGTAAAGGGGTGGTAAAGTAAGGAGAGGTAGGAGAATTGGAGGTAGTGTAAAGGGGCATGGGGAAGGCAGCAACGCGCCGGATGCCAGCTAGTAATACATGAAAAAAAAACAAATTGTGGCGTCGAATATACATTTTGGCTGCAAACTAGTATTACCGTTGTAAGAAGTATGATTCTCTTTGAGAAATAATGTGCACTGAAAGTCGAGTATTACTTCTCGAAATAAAAATTTATGCAGTTTTTACTTTATTAGAAAAAAAAAAAAAGAAAACGTTGAGAAACTTTTGTAGTTCGTCGTTTATAAACAGAAGAACATTTAAACTTTTTTTTTATATTTATATAGATTCATATTAACCTGTGGTTAGTGATTATGAGCACTTCCGTTTTAAACAAGTCCAACAGATGACCGGAAATCGTTGAACAGCTACAAATCTGGCAACACAGTACATATAGTATGTGGCAAACGCACTTACACATAATAAACACATCTGTACAAATGCAGCTGTACTAACGCACAGTCCAACTGTTCATAAGCAGTGAAGCACTAGTGTGTAAGCGAGATAGCATAGGTTTTGTTATTTTTTATTTAATTTGTTTGTGCTTCCTCGTTTATGTTATCTGGCCGCAACAACTGCAGCAGCTGATTTAATTGTTTATTTTGTTTTTTTATTTTTAATTAAATATCGATAATATTACATTTGATAAATGTAGCGCATATTGATAGCAAAACGGAAGTAAATTTAAGCTTAAATATTGAAGACTTCGTCGTCGCCGCCGCCTCCGCTGGTGCTGCTGCTGCTGCTGCTGCTATTGAAATGTTGGCTTTAAACATTTTAACGCTGAACGTTTGGTACGTAAAATTATACAAAATTCATAGCCAATTATGGCAAATCAAAATAATATACATGTACATAACAGATGGCTTCGCTGTTAGTATATTAAAAAGCACAAGGTTAACTAGTAGCCAAATAAGTAAAGTTTTTAATTTTAAAATATACATTTTACAGGGGCATTCCGTATGTCTCGAGCGATCGGGAGGCGCGCATTGCGGCCATCAGCACGGAGCTCAACTGTGGTCAATACGACATCGTTTCGCTGCAGGAAGTCTGGTCGCAGACGGACAGCCTGAAGCTACAAGAGGCTACAGTAGATGCACTGCCCTATGCGCATTATTTTCATAGGTGAGTACAGACAGGCACGTCGATAGGGGAGTGCAAAGTGGGTAAACTACCTAAGCACCGTGCCTTTTAAGGGTTCGTTAAAACGGGAGACATTTTCTTTTTATTCCGTTAAAAACATATGAAAACCTTGGCCGAAAACACGTTGACTGCAGAATTTCGAATGCAATCTTCTGTCTTCCATTTGGTGGATAGATATTGACTAAATATTTATTGACTAAAACAGTTGACAGAAGTGTCATCTTTCAAGCCAGATATATCACAATAGTTATTTAAATTCTAAATCTTGTAAGCGTACTGTGCGATTTGCAGCTAATTCTGTATCAATAGCATCGCACTGTACACGAGTGTAAAGCAGTTGCTACGTCATTGGGTGATGTGTATCACCATCGTTTCGTTCTTCCCCGAAAAAAAAAAATATGCTTTTCATATTTCACTATAAAATAGTATAAGTGCCAGTAATTTTTTAGTCCCGCACCCGTATATTCTTCGGCCCTGAGTACAGTGTACCCGAAACTTAAAGCAGGCTATTTCCGGCGCAGCTCGAAAAAAGGTATACAAAATCATAATTAATTTTATTAATAAACACTTCAATTTGAATAGTTTTTATTCGTTTGTCATGGTGACTATATATAAATCTGTTGGAATATGTTTTAAATACACTCATTTGCACGCAATCAGTCAAACCCTATCGGGTGTATGTAGCGTCCTTCGAAACAACTGTCTGCTCTGCTATTTGATCCTATATAAATGTTTTGTATATTACAAATGCTAAATATATACCCACATAGCTATAAATATAACTAGCTGTCCATTCCTTGCTTTGCCACGTTGACAGGTTTTAGGCCAGTAGATTGATAGTTAAAACCATATTCGTCATATTAGGTTTGGAATTGGACCTGTATATTAATATTCAGAGACTATTTGCGTTGCACTTAAATATAAATTTTTTTGTTCCTTATTTAGAGTCACTCCTCTGTGACTGAATATCATGACATAATTGCTTAAATGCTCTTCCATATATCATTTAACGTAATAACCTCCCAGTATATTAATCTCATGGATGTCGTTTCTATTTTTCTATGGCCTATTTTCCTTCAAATCATTTCTTAGTGCACCAATGTCCAAGATATTACACAACAATGCTTTTTAAAAGCTTTTATTTAACTTACTATGTGTAATTGTTGGTTTATTTGTCATATTTATAACTTAGAACTGAATTTTGATCCACTTCTACTAATCGGATTAAGCTGAAATTGGAAAGGCACGTAATGGTTAATAGTTAATAAGCAAGTATGTTTGCTCGTTGTAGTATATTCAAATGAAAACTTGCTTTTCAATATTTTTTTAGTGTTCAAATCTCTTACTTCCCTCTCGATTTATCCATTTATACCGACAACAATAATGCTTAGCTTGATTTTTTTCATTATGGCTAATAGTGTAAACGATTAAAATGGGTACAATAAATTAGTGAAAGAATAATGTCAAAAACATGCTTTTATAATACAGGGGCGAGGTTTGTAGGTTGAACACTCCCAAAATGTCATATTTGTGACAGCGGAAACACCAGAAATCAAACTGTCATCGTCATTAACAATCTGCTTTGAAGTGATTTTCCAGGGAATTGAATGATCGCATATTGCTCAGCAAACAATGTGTGTTGTGAAATTTTAAATAAATAATATTCCGAAAATTTCATTCAATTTGATACATGAGCCTGTGCACTTTTTTATGTATTTTCATAAACCACAAACATTCGAAAGCATATTGTTGCTTGATGCAATTTTTTTCAACAGCATTGCGAAATGTCACCAAAACTATAGGTTGAACACTTTTTCAGCTTGTAGGTTGAACACTACATTTTTTTTATTTTTGCTGTATTTTTGTTGCTGTGTTCACATTGTGATGTCACTTGTATTATTATTTGATGTTTAGCATTGTCATCGAATGAATGACATGTATTTGAAACTGATATTAAAATTAATTATTATTTATTTTGCTGTTTAACGAAATTTTCCAATCAAAATTTGAATAGATTTTATAGCTCAGGTGTTTTTACTTAATGGTTTTAAAGTGTTTCGTAATTTTGTAGGAGGTGCTCAACCTATAAGCATGTTTTTTGAAACCTCAGTTTTTAGCCCTTTCATATTGCTTAGCTCAAAGCTGTAAAGTTTTAGTTCCTCTTTCGACAGACATTCTCAGCTCTAAGATATTGGCAAAAAGCCAACTGTCTTTAACTCTCAAGCCTCTAGCCTACAAAAACGAACAAATAAAACTTCTAACATTTTCAATAGTTTTAAAACAAAATTTTAATAAATTGTCAAATTGTACCACAAAGTTTGATCTAAATATTTATTGTTTGATTCAAGGATTTCTATTTAAAGAAGGTAGATATTTCTCCTGTTCATATTTCTTCATTTTGCGTGCCTGTATATCTGGATCGAATGAATAAATATTTTTTGTTTGAAAACTGAATAAGTTTTAAATGACAGGAAGTCGTTATCTTTAACGCTGTGAGAGTTATGAAGCACTTTCTAATAATGTGACTCTGAAGAAAAACTTTCAACTTACTTAAGAGCATAAAATTCTGATTCAAACAGGCCATTTCCGGCTTTGCCCTTCGTGAAGGTTTTCGTGAATTCAACGATTTGAATTCACATGAAATATTCATCGTTTTGAATGCCAGACACCGTTTTACATCTTTCCGAACTGTTGAAGTTGTAGGACTAAATTTACTCGTTTATGTGCTTTTCAATAGTCTCCGATGCTTTCTGTAGCTCCTCCCTAATCTGAACAAGAGAGTTCAGCAATTAGAATGTACCCCCTCACATATACTCTACACATATATGCGTATATGTATCTGAGAGCAATGAGTGCAAATATAAAGTAGCATGAAAAATATATATCATTTCAAATTCGGCCGGCGTAAATAGTAAAATTTCAACCAATAAGGAATACTAGTACAAAATATACGAAACTATTCAACAAAAATACTGGCTACTCCAAGTAGTTGGTTTTAATGAATTTTTTAACATTAATTTACGTCTTTTTTAAACAGTGGCGTGCTGGGTTCCGGTTTGTTAGTGCTCTCCAAATTTCCCATATTGGGTACACTCTTTCATGCATGGTCGCTAAACGGTTATTTTCATCGTGTGCAACATGCGGATTGGTTTGGTGGCAAAGGCGTTGGACTCTGTCGTATACTTGTGGGCGAACAAATGGTGCATCTCTATAATGCGCATCTACACGCGGAATATGATAATGAAAACGATGAATATAGAACACATCGCGTTATACAAGCCTTCGATACGGCGCAATTCATAGAAGCAACGCGTGGCACATCAGTGCTGCAAATACTGGCGGGTGATTTGAATACAAAGCCGCATGATCTCTCCTACAGGTGTGTGTTTGTGTGTGTGTGAGACGCTAAACCTCAAAATTACGTAAACTAATGCATATTTTCTTTAACTTTTTAGAGTGCTGCTCGCCACTTCGAAAATGCAGGACAGCTGCTGCAGCGACAGTTTTCGCACCAATGAATGTCAGCGTAATTCGTACACGGATAAGCAGTTGCTGGCCAAGAATCCGCAAGGCATACGCATTGATCACATTTTTGTTCGTGGCGCTGATCATATCAGAGCGGATATTGTAAATTATCAACTACCATTTCCGGAACGTGTGCCCGGCGAAAAGTTTAGTTACTCCGATCATGAGGCAGTGCTTGCTACGTTAAAGCTGCACTTAATCGAAAAAGAAGTAGACGCCGCAACCGTTTCGACAGAAAATACTGCAACTGTCGATACCGATTCCGTAAAATGCAAAGTTGACAATTTGGAGACTAATGATGTTTGTCCCGCGTCAAATGGCATTGGCGCTAAGTCGTCTTCATTTACCAATAAAGCTTGTTTAACTGATACAAACAACTGTCCTGCTACTGGTGCTCCATGTCCTATATCAGGACCCGCAACACGCACCGCTGCGCTACATGAAGCTATTAGTCTGTGTGAATCATCGCTGTTGCAACTGCGCACTGATCGCATATTTTATTACAGTGCTGCGATATTTCTGCTGGCACTGCTTATAGTGCTTGCGATTTTTGCACCTCCCGTGGGCTTTGCCACCGTCTATTTGTTGCTCAAGTTCTGCATTTTTGCTGCTATACTCTTCAGTGTGTTCATGGGCTCCATTTGGAATTCAATGGAACATAATGGTGTGCTACAGGGCAAGAAGTCTATGGAGGTGATGCTGCATCATGCGCAAAAGTATGAATACTTTTACTAGAATAAAAGCAGCTAGTAGAGGAAGTGTTTCGTTGACAGCTCATTCGCCGTCTCATTGCCGCTCAAAATGCATTTAAACAGAGTACATAATTATGTAGGTCTTATACGAGTTAATGTGTGTGTGTCTGTATCTGTATCCAAGTTTAAAGATAATTTTGTGCAAATAAATATGGTGCAATAATAGGAAATCATCTCTTGAATATTGAATGTCATATTTTTGTGACTGAATGACAACCAATTTGCAGTACTGATTCTTTGGATTCAATAGTTTTTTGTTTTAATGAATGGCGGTTCACGCTCACTAGTAGATGTGTATGTAACGACAATCTATAAGATGCCAACATATTTAATTTCAAGTTGATATTGACGTTTTTCATACAAATGGAAGTACCTCAAAAAGTGGGCAGGAAACACCCATTTCTATATGTATATGAAGGTTCTGTCCACTAAATCGCATTTCAACCTAATATTGATTTTAACAAAGAAGTTTTTCATACAAAAATACAAAAGTGGGCAGTGGGTTTGTATGGGAGTTACCCCAGAAAGTGGACGGGTCCCACCCATTAATGTATATGTGAAGGGTCCGTCCACTAGAAGCTACCATATCAATTATTAAGTTTATATTGACTACAATAAAAAAAGTTTTTCATACAAAAAGTTCAAAGTGTGTGGTGGGGTTCTACCCCAAATAGTGAGTCATCTTGATACTATATTAAACTGCAATAAATAGAAGTGTATGTACAAATTTTCAATTGGACGGCATAAAAATTAGTCCCCAAAAAATGCGCAACATTCAAACAAACGGACATGGCTAGATCGTCTCGTCGAGCTGATCAAGAATATATTTATATACTTTAAGGAGTCTACGAAGCGTCCTTCAATTTAATTAAAATTCTATGTGAATAGTATAATAAAATCTACTGTCACTCAGGACAGTGCCACGACTCACCCATTTAAGAGATAAAGGAAAATGATCATATCTGAGCAACTATTGACGGAGGTAAATGAGATTTGATACGTATGTGTGGATTGTACTAAAATTATATTAAAAAAATTGCATAAAATTCGTGGTACGATAACAATCCGAACTGACAGTAAAATTTGGATGCTGGCTGCTCAGGTCGAATTGTCAGTCGTTGCATTTTCTCTATGGATGATCCACTTGAAAATGGGCGGTGCAACGCCACCATATAAGAGAACAAATTTAAATCTAAATGATATCTTGGCGGTATCTTGAGGGATCTGTACAAGATATGTGATATCACATTTCTTGAAATATGTCAAAATTTATCTTCAAAGTGTGGGATTTTTGCATCCACCGATATCTTAGCGATTAGTTGGAAATAAATGATATCTCAAAAGAGTTTCTATAGGCAATCTTGGAGATATATTTTTTTGGGGAGTAATAGAAATCACTGACGAGCTGGCCAGAGAATGTTCAGAACACCAAACGATTCATGAAACAAACTCACCAATTACACAGATTTATAATTACTTCATTACCATCAGCTATCTAAATTTTGAACCAGATTAGAAAACAGCAAACGTGGAAAGCTCACTTAGCCTAAATACGACGAGGCGAGAAGAAGAATATAAGCCTAAGATTTCGATAGTAATCGTATACTTAATAGGACACTGGCCGGTAGTCACTCATGCAGAACAATTGGAACTACTCTTGAAGCATCAGAACGAGAAACGATCGAGCACTTCTTTTGCAGCCCTTGCACTAACTATAATAGCAACCCTAGTTAAATATCAGTTGCAGACCCTAGACCTGCTTTATCGGATGCTCAAGTTGGATAAGCAAATTTTCGAGTGTTATATTAGCAAAAGGATAATACAAATGATTTGGGGTTTACTTCAAGATCGGTTGCTACATTATGTGAGGGCCAGCAGACATACGTAAGCTGTTTAAGTTTTGTAAAATGAAAACTAGTACAATTGATACAATTTTACTTTTTCGCGCGAAAACCGTGTTCAATTTATAGATCAAGAACTTCTAAAATGATCAACGTAATTCTGGGGTCTCACAAGGTAGTCAGTCAATTGTTCTTTCTATTTCTAAATTACGTGTTATCGGTCATTCTCAATGCGGAAATATTATTGTACATGGACAATGTTCAACTTTTTCTGCTTTTCATTTTGAAATCTCAATCCTCTTTACTGCATGAAGATTTGGATCGCATGGTCCGGTGGTGCACTACATATAAATAATATTTAAATGAGGAAAAGTAAGTGTATGTCTTTTCACAGACGTAAACGCAGTCTTATTGCATTTGCGGTAATGTGGTTGAAATTTTCTGTGATCTTGGAATAATGTTGGATCGTAAGCTGTACCTTATAAAGCCTCGTCGATGCTTGAATTTGTTGTTCGAAGCTGAATAGTATGGAAACCTCAGTGCAAAGGTTCAGTTTAAAAAATTCGGTATAGAAACTCTTTCAAAGTTTTGTTTTAAGATGCTTAAATGGAGATGCATTTTATAGTCTTCCTCATATTCGAATCGAATGTAGTGACTTGATTTGCATTCATTAAAAATAAACCGTTCCATGTTCACTGTAACGTTTCTGCATAAAGGTTGATACGGTGAAACTAACTCTGCATGCCCCTCCACCTGAAACGAAAACAGGCGAAGGAAAGGCAGGAAGAAGAGGAAGCGACAAAGGAAAGTGTCGCTACAGATAGTAGCTTCGGACATAGTCATCAAGCCCCTAATCACTTCACAGGAGTTTAAGAAGGCAGAACATATTCTGGAGATTGAGGACAGGACGTTCACCGAGTCCGTGCAACATTAGCACAGTCGTCATGTGATCATCACGACAAAGAAAATGTTAGAAGGCTGTACAATGAAGTCAGAAGGACAAGTCAATAGGAAGTATATACCACGAAGTTCACTCTTTACAATAAAGAAATAAGGAAAGTCAAACGTAGAAACTATAGAGCTTTATGCGAGGGAATAGTAAATACTGCGTCGGCATACATCGGGCAATGGCCAAGGCACAGACTGATGCGAATATCTCACTCCGTAGACCGGGTAACTACTTAACATCTCATTCCCATGATCTGTTGTCAGTCCAATTAGTGTTTGTCGCGTTCCAGATTCCTGCACGGATTAATATTCATTTTGTTTAAAATTAAAACGACATGTGTGTGTATTTTAGGTGCGAGGGACGATGGTTTGTTTGATTGTTTGTGTTTTGTGGTGTCTGGAGTTCGAACCTTCCCTGAGAAAGTCCGAGTGCTAGCCCCAGTCAGACACGCACTAATAATAATGGCCAGGTAGGTTGCAACAATTCTAAGAAATACTAAGATTCCTTCCGCTCAGATTGCTCTTAACTCAGTAGAACCCCCACCCTCAATAATAATGTTCAGATCGAAATACACCTTCATGAGTTTTCGTACATTTCATATAACGAATAAATTTAAATTAACGAACATCAGATGTTTTTATTTAATTTAGTTGCAATATAAATAGAGCGATTGCATTAGGGTTAATGCTGCTGCTGCTGCTGTTGCTGCCACGCACAGTGAATGGCAAATTTTAGAAAAGGTGAAAATTCATTTGTGATTCCGTCTATTTTTGTGTTTCGCGCTTTTATTTTTATTAACTTGTATTAAATATATACAAAAATTGTATTTAACTGATAGCAATCAAACGTATTAAACTAGAATAGCTAAATTAAACGTGCATTTCGTGTACGCTGAGCTTAAATCGAAAGTATTTTTCAAACGAATACACACACACGCGTCGTGTAAACAAAGGATCCTACAACAGATCGACCTGACCCACCCACCAAAGCAGCCCAGCAACACGCCCCCCCCGCAGCGTGCAAGTCAACAAAGCAAGACAATGAACAAAAAACCAGCAGCCAATTTAGAATTTGTGCGTGAAGATGATTTTGTAGAGTATTATATATTTCCAAAGCTGGCAGCAGCCGCCGGTGGGAACAGCAGCAGTGGGGAGGATGATAGCGAACTGCGGCAACAGCTGGAAGCAGTGCAGCATGAGTGCATGCAGCTGGTGCAGAAAAAAATTACGGAGCGCAGCTATATATGGCACAAGGACGAATTTCAATTGCAGGCGCGCACATGCAGCGCGCAGGAATATCTGCTAAACGATGAGCAAACGAATGCTGCTGCTACTGCTGCTACGGGTGAGTGTAATTTCATAATTATTTCCGTAGCTATTTATAACTTATGAACTAAAAAAAATTTTCTTTTGGCCCCGTGCAGCTGCTGCTGCCGTCTTACCGCCACATTTGCACGGCGTGACACATTACGGCGACAATATAGCCGACGAATGGTTTGTCGTCTATTTGCTCAGCGAGTTGACCAGTGCACTACCGCACTGCATTGCGCGCGTCTGCGATGCCGATGGTGAATTTTTGCTTATCGAGGCGGCCGATGCGCTGCCAAACTGGGCAAATCCGGATACGTGCGAACAACGTGTCTACATAGCGGAGGGTAGGCTGCAGCTAGTGCAAAATTCACCTTCAAATACAGCGAAACGTATGCCTGTGGCGAATGCCGTTGATAAGATACGTCTAAATCCAACGCTCTATTGTGTCTCCAATGACATACAAGCTTGTATTGATGCGCGGCTGCAGGAATTTCAGGCGCCTGAAGCTTTAGCTTCACTACATCGACAGATAGTACAGTTGCCGTTGAACGCTGCGGCATTGTTGAAACAAAGTCCGGCATTGATTGCCGCCGCAGTGCGTGCATTCTGCGAGCGTGATACATTGGATACGAAAGCATTACGTATTATGCGCTATTTTCCACCGGAATCGCAACGTGTACGCACAAATGTGACATTTACACGTTGTCTTTACGCTATGCTTATGCATACACAGTATACGCCGGAACGTAAGCTTGGCTGGGACTTGCCAGCTGTCTCGAACAGCGAAACATACAAAGAACAATTGTTGGGCATTAAAATAGCCAGTGGCTTGGAGATACTCGCTGCACAGGCAAAAAGCGCCAGCACGGAACAGCAAGCCACACGCGAATGGCGCGCCTATCAACGCAGTCTAACCGAGAAGGGTTATTTTCGTGATAATCTGGAGGGCAGCGCGGAATATACACGTCTATTGGCGCAAGCACAAAACTATCTTAAAGCAAATCAGGCACGTTTTCGCACAGCACCATTGGTTGGTGCTGAAATACTGGAGCTATTGCGTGCCGAGAATAGCGCTGGCGTGGAACAGCTACGTGATGAAGAGAACAATCTGCAGCCGAGTGATTCGGATGCTTGGTTAAATGTCAGCGCTGAAGAGTTGGATGCCATGTTACAGGAACGTTATGGACCAAAAAAGTTGTACAAGCCAAATGGTGATATGAATGCAGCAGAGTTTACAAAACAGCTTAGTGATTTTCTTGAAAAACAATCTAATTTCGAGGGTGTAGAACAATTTGATGATACACTCGATTCTGATGATGACTCCGACGTTGATGATGACGACACTGAGGTGGCTGCCGGTGCACGTAATCCGGCACAACGCAAACGTGAATTTAATGCAAAAGTTAAGAAAAATAATTCTATGCGTAAAGCTTGCCAGCAAAATCCACTGCTGGACAAGCCCAAGTCAAAGCGTGCAGCTTCATCAGCTGGCGATGATCATGAAGAGGAGAATGCCAGCACACATGTACGTAACTTTTTGGACTTTGTGATACCCGAAGATAATTGGGACTCCAATTCGGAAATGAGTGACTATGAGGATGAACATGATATGGAACGTAATCTGGATGCAATGTCTGCGAATGGTGGTGGCTTTAGTTTGGACAAAGACATCAGAGCGTATATGGAGCAAATGGATCGTGAATTGGCCAATACCAGCGTGGGACAGACATTCCGCGCTAGAAACGCGCCAGCTGCAGATGAGGATGATTTTGATGATATTGAAAGCTTCGAACCGATTAATATAAATGTGAATACACTGAAAAATATGCTCGATAGCTATAAATCACAAATCGGTGGCGCTGGTCCAGTTTCAAATCTTTTTAATGCTATGGGTGTGGGCATGTCTGCAGCTGAGCCAACAACAGCAACAGAGCAGAAGCCATCTAAAAAGGATGAACTCTCCGAATCGACTGTTTAGAATGAAAAAAAATAAACACTTTACAGGAATTATGTACTTTACAATTTTTGCACTAGTTTTAAGCCGTAATATTTTAAAAAATAATAAATCATCCTTTATGCACTAAATCTTTTCTTATAAACGTGCAAAAAAAAGAAGAAGATACTACTTTGATAATTTGTTTTTTGTTAGTCCTTTGAGGCGGGCACAAAGTTGCCGTAATCACGACGCACTTGCATTGGTGGACCACGTGGTGCTTCATTTGGGCGTTCCGTGCCGGAGAAGCGCTCATCGCGGCGTTCATTGTTTCGGTTGTTTTGATATTTGTTGTACTGATTAAAATTTGTATGCGGCCGATAACGTTGATCTGCAAATAATGGTAAAAAGTTGTTGGGTGATGTATTATAAATAGTATAATACTTTTTTTATTACTAGCTGGAAGTTTAGTAAATTTGAGTAGCGCAATACTAAATAAAGATTTAAATTGCTGTGCTGTAAAGGGTGTTACCAAAATACGGGCACGTAGATTTCAAAGTGGGATGTAGTGGGAGCATCAATTCAGTTTATTTTAATTTTATCATTTCGAGTTTAAGTCGAAAGAAAAACAAGGACCAAATAGCTTTCATAAATAAAATCTATCGAGAACATCCTAAAGTATTAACGTAAGTAAAATTTACTAACTTATAACGGGTGATTCATTTAGAGGTTTTTTCTTTCATTTGTTGTCATACTGTCGTCTTATTTTTATTCAGTTGTGTTCATCATGGAAAGACACACAGCGCAACAACGTCTCCAAATTATGCAGCCGTATTACGAAAATCAGCTTTCTGTGAAAGATGTTTTTCGTGCACCTCGAGCAACATATGGTGTGAGTCATCGACCTTCAGAGTCCACTATAGCCAATAACATTCGCAAATATGAGTCACAGTATATGTTTATAGATGATACGCTACCAAATAGATCACATTAATCCCATTAATGAGAAGAACATTGCGACTGTAGCGGAGAGTGTAACTGAAGACCATGACCAATCGATTCGATGCCGTGCGCAGCATCTTGGCCTCTCGTATGAAATAACTTGGCGAATTTTACGCCAGTATCTTGGTTTAAAGGCTTACAAAATCCAACTCGTTCAAGAATTGACGTTGACTAAGTTGAATTTCTTTTCGCGCCGAATTTTGTTCAGTGATGAGGCACATTTCTGCATCAATGGATACTTCAATAATGCATTTGGGCTGTGATTAGTAACCCCGAAGATATTCTCAAAGTACCGTTACATCCACTAAGATGCACTGTTTGGTGTAATTTTTAGGCTGATGGAATCATCGGTCCTTATTTATTCCAAAGTGATAATGATCGGAACGTTATGATCAGCGACGAGCGCTACCGTGCTTCGATAACGGACTTTTTGTTGCCTGAAATTGAAGCACTTGATGTCGGCATATGCTTTCAGCAAGAAGGTGCTACGGTACACTTAACGCGCGGATCAATGGCTTTACTAAGAAATCATTTTGGTGAGCAGCAAATTTCGCGTTTTGAACCTGTCAATTGGGTGACTAGATCGTGTAATATCATACCTTTTTTTTTTCTTTTTTTTTTAGTGGGGTTATGTGAAGTCAAAAGTCTTCGTCGATAAGTCAGCTACGATACAAGACTTGGAAGCCAAGCGTAATGTGTTTCTTCAAAACAAGTGCAAAGGTCACTCTGTTCGAAAGCTGATTTTGATAGCCCAGTGTAGTATTAATCTATTAAAATTAGACTTATCAAAATAAGTATTTATGAATATAAAATTTCTAAAATTAAAACTATATTTTGCTTTATGGCCACGTTTTCTGAATCATTGTGCGTCTGTTTGAAAGAACAGATCTCGGAGACTTTAAGAGATAGGCACTTCCAGTTTGGATATACCAACTCTCCTATTCGCTCTTCAGATAAACACGCTAATCCAGGTCCGTTGAGGGCAATGAGAAACGGGGTTAAATAAATGAATCACACTGTTTAGATGAGTGCTAAACGGTTGATACGGCATGTAAAAAAAGTGTCCGTAATTCTTTATTTATAAGTGGTAGACCGCTCACCCACCAGTTTTAGATAAATACTCTGACACCATTAGATGAAAGGTTTTGCAGTTTGTGCAGACGTGTGTAAGAAAAAAATTTTGCGTGGTAGACCAAACATAAAATCTGGATCAGCACCGAAAATCGACTCTTTAGCAAGAAACCCAAAATTGGGTGTTTCTTACGCCAATCCTTGTAAATTACCACATGTGTTCAGTTCGGACCATTAACGACCATACAATACAATTCAATGGTTCAAATAAACTGCTCTGGACAAGGTACTGGGTATTTTGAAGTCGAGCAAATTCGACTCCGTTTTTTTTTTTCAATTAAAACTAGTAGAATAGAACAGCTGATGCATATAAGGGTCAAATGGACTCTTGCTTATACATGCAGACGGACGGACGTGCAGATGGACATAGCTAAATCCACACGTCTTCCGATGCTCATCACGAGAATATATATACTTAATGTGGTCTAACACGCCATCATCTAGTCTGTTACATACTACATTTCCACCCGGCGCCTTGTGCAAATAGTATAAAAAGGTCAGAAACTTTCTAATGCAACTAATATACACGTAGTTCCTACCATTACGATCGACGTATCTTTGTCCACCGCCGCTGCCGCCGCGTCTTTGCCAATTTCGTTGGTTCCCGCGTTGTTCAAAACGTGCTCCGGTGCCATTGTGATTACGATTATTAAAGCCATCGTTACGGTTGCCACCGCCGGCATTGCCAGAGACCCAGTTTTCTATAATTGGCGGCTCCGCCAGCGATTGACTGCAGTGCTCCGCATATTCGGCGTCATCCTTTGTGTAGCGATTGACGAATTCTTTCTCACACTCATCGAAGAACTCAATATCGCGATTGGTAAGACGATTTATTTTGCGATTCGGATCGACCATATTCAAAACTGTTTAATTAAATTTTAATATATTTTGTAAATTATTTTCGTATTTAGAACAATAAATAAATTTTTGTTGAACGCAGAAACAAAAACGATAAAAAAAAATGTCGCACGCTCTTCTACTCTCTTTTTCTCTCTTTCTCAGACACTTTGTTGCTATTTTTGTTGTTGCTCTCTTAAAAAAAAAAAAACAACAGCTGTTATTAAAGCATTTCAAACAGATTGGCAGCGCCGCGCAGCTGTCAACACAACGAAAACACACGAAATTTGTAGTGTGCCATTTATTATTAAAGAAAAAAAAAAGCAACAATTATGAGTTGACTTGTAAATTACTTAATGTACATATCAGTGCCATTGAATATAGAAAGCGCGGCGGAAATAGTCGTAACGCGCGACAACATAGACGGCAGGATTCAAAATCGGCGGCGTAGTACCCAACCATTTAAGCAAATTCCGGATTTAATGATTTAATGCAGGATATGACGACGGAGCACAGTCAAACGCAGCAGCAAGCGTTACCGCGACGCTGGTTGTGGCGCTATAAACCGTATTTTTTCTTTGTACTACTTTTACTTAGCATACAATTATTTCTTGCATATAAATCGCTTGATCTCGCGGATGCGGTGCTGAGTGACACCGATAATAGCAACAGCAACATCAACGAGCATCAAAATTACGCTAGTCAATCACGTAAAAATACGCGAGATGTGTACGACAGCAGCAGCAGCAGCAGCAGTAGTAACAGCAAACGCGCTGCACTTAGTGGTCCACTTAATAGCATCGCCGGTGGTGTTCAGCACACAAATCTCAGCGCTGCTCAATTGGGCTTTGTGCCCGCTTGTGATATCAAAGCTAAAGAAGCAATATCAGCGTTACAACGCGCTAAAACCAAAGACTGTCGTCAACATATCGCTCAAGTGGCCTGTGCCATACAGGCCGGAGAATTCTATGCCAAAGAATTGCACAGCAGCTGCCCCATGGGTAATCGTACGGCAAATTCATCGCTTGGTTGCTATCGTGATGCCAAGGAGCAACGTTTACTCGGTGGTTATTTTGTCAATTTAAAAACGAATAATGCACCCGCACGTTGTGTACATATCTGTCTGCAGAGCGGTTATCCGTATGCTGGTGTGCAGTATGGCAGCGAATGTTTTTGTGGTGTCACCGTGCCGCCAAGTGCATCAAAGCTCGCCGATTCTAGCTGTAATATGAAATGCACGGGCAATGCTAAACTGATTTGCGGCGGTTATTATAGCATGAATATCTTTGAAACGGGCATATCAAGTGAGTTGTAGGCGTTGTTGTTAATTTATTCACGTAGTTGGTACTCAATTAATGTATTCTCCTTTTATTTACAGTGTTCAGCGCAAAAGTTGCTGAGTCTAGCGCAGCACCGGATGTGGAACGTGTACGCATTGCATTTTTGCTGACGCTTAATGGACGCGCGCTACGACAAGTTTATCGTTTAATACGTGCGATTTACGCGCCAAATCATTTTATTTATATACATGTGGATGCGGTGAGTATATGTGCACTCGAAGTGAATTGTTGTAGCGGTCTCTACCGCAGTGTAGCGCATTAATTAAACGTAATGATAAATGTTGCAATTAAGCAATGTTCATTTGCAGTTTGGCGTTAATTAGACAATTTCCGTAAATGAGTGCAAGGCATACTTGATTTATTTTGGAAGTAGTCCGGCGTAACAGTCGATAATAGGAAAATGTATAGTAGTGGCAATGGAGAGTACTTCATCATGCTTGCCTAATTGATATTATAATTCAAAGAAGCTAAGAAATGTGATTTTTGAAGCCTGAGTCTTTGCTTAAGCAAAAGCATTAAAACGCTGGTTCTCGTTATCATTCTGGACAGAAATCTGATTCTACGCTGCAACATGAAGTGCTCTTTATTTACGCTTGTAAAGCAACTATTTTAAGGCGTCTTGACAGTATGCTGAACAGCCGTAGCAAGGTTTCGCTTTGCTATAAGAGATCTGTATACCTGCAAGTGGCAATATGGCGTGTAGATATAGTGCATCTTCATCTACTCAAACCGTAATAAGATGCAACTCCTGCAAAACTATGCTTAAAGGAAAATAATTTTATGATGGCTGAATTCGTGAAATCCGAAATTCAGTACTTCATAGAGAACCTGCGTCTAATGGAAATTGTTGGGGCAGATCTCATTTCACAACAAACGCTTCGCTGGCCTTCTGGTCACAGCTACACACACTCACTGTCTACGCATACGCAATTATGGTCACCTGCAGACAACATATCGTTACATTCATCCAAAAACTCAGTACCTAACAGGGTCTAACACATAAATAATGAAGTTTTATGCAAATTATTGCACAAATTCGGCGATTTCAAATTCCCGATTATTAGAATTTTTTAAGTCTTGATTGCGTCTTAATAAAAACAAAAATACTATGGTCTCTGTATGTATATGTAACCATAACCAGTACGTGACGTATTGCTTGGGCCAGAGCCTCATGACAAGCAAGTGGTCACTGCGAATCAGGCTCGATCAGCTTGCAACGTTAACTAAGACTCAGTGTCAGAAATAGAACGTCTGACGGCCATCCTAAAGGAAACGGTCACTGCTACAGAAAATTATGTCTTTTGTGCCCTAGCCCGGATTTGGTTAAGTTAATTTATCTAGGATCTTCTCCGTCTCTTTAATGAATCGGAAAATATTTTTAGACGAGGTGTTTCTGATCTCATCAGATGTAATAAAGGGTCTATTCATCTGCTCAATTCTGACCATGGCCAAGACAAGGTTTAGTCGGTAGTTAAAAGTTTTATCACCCGTAGTAAAGCCATAAATGCGGTCATTAACAGTTTGAACTGCTTCCGTACACAAAAGTTACACTATATCTTGCTGAAATTTCACTTATTGCAAGTAATCTTCGAGATAAAACCAACAGATTGTCTTGTGATCTTCTTGTGTTGATTCAACTGAATACTGGAATATTATTAATGGTTTAAATGGTCTCTCGTTAAGTCCGATATTTTATATTAAAAATATTATTTTTAGGTTTCTAATCTATTCCTCTATGTTTCTAATACTGGCCCGCTGTCCTTACATGAAAATATGTATCAATTAACTTTGGAAATAGTCTTTGCAGTTTCCGTAAGAACCTGAACATTTTATATCGTATTGATATGTCTGTCTGTTTTGGACTCTTATGTACGTATGGAGACAGCCTCCAATACGTTTTACCAAATCTTGTACAAACCTTTTGATAATTGTGTACTATTTGTCAATATATTCCGTAAATCAGTAAGCAACCTTAGTTTACACCTATGCTATCTAGGTTATTTTGATAAGTTTGTGTATATGTATAGGCTTTCAGTTTTATATTGTCGTGTACTGCGTCACTTGCTTAAAATTTACTATATCTAACTCTCTTTGTCTTAAAATCTACCTTATCCGCTGTCCTATCTGCTATACTAAACAAATCTACAATAATAAATTTTAGTAATCTTACAATCTTCCTACCTCAAATAGTATTTATTTGCATATTATTGAAGAGGAAGAACTTATATCTAATATTTAAAAATGATGAAATCCTGTTTTTCTCCAGATTTCGACAATGTTCCTAGCTGTTTGCTGAATCATTTCTTTAACCATTATATAAACTGTTCTCCCTTCTCCGTTTCTATTCTCCCTTTTATTTGTGAAAAATCTTTTATAATTCCTCTTCATAAAATAATTAGTAAGTCCGAGATAGAAGATTGCAAAAGTATTGCTGAACTTTCTGCCTTGCCCGACTACACGTAAAAAATCATTACATCTCAGTTACAAAACCAATGGCTTTGTTAAAGTTCAGTCATCTCCTATAAATCTTTTGAAATTCACATCTCGTGTACACTCATGTATTTTATCAAAATATCCAAACTGATGTGTTTTTTACAGATTTCAGTATGGAGTTTGTTTCAGTCAACTATGACATTCTTCTTCATGAACTGCAATTAAGGGGTTTTTCTCCAACTTGATGTACTGGATTTTTGATTATTACAAAGAACTCGAATGTCATCATTTAAAAGTACTGTTTCCAAAATTGATAATTTCTTCTCTGTTGCGCCACTGGGCAACCACGTACGGCCGTTACTTTTATTCTTTTCATAAATGATCTTCCTCACGGGTTTCCATTTATCAGAGTAATTATGTCGTTCTGTCTGAAGTTTATCCCTTTAAGGTAATTATCCATTACAAACTGTGCACGATATTTGCAGGTTTTTCGATCCAAAACAGAATTACACTTTGCATATTTTAAGTATCATCATTATTGAATCAATAACAAGTATTGGTATTAAAAGCTTTGGTCGAATGAATTCGATTATCCATTTACTACTAAACTGATCTCAGTATAGACATTACCAAGATAGAATTGAATCAGTTCAGAAATAATTGTTACGCTTTACTCTTCGGAACCTAAACTGAGAGCCTACCCATCTTCTGTTCTCCAATGGCGATAGGTTTCGGCTTATTATGCTATAATCATTAAAATATAGCAGAACTTGTGACTGTGTATGACATATCTACAATGTTTCGTGAGAGCACCTAACGATTTCATATTGTTTCCTTTGTGAAATACAGCTGTACAAGTTTGTTAATTAGTTTACTGGGTTTAAGGGCATCGCGGGCAACGAAAGTGCTGATTAGGCCAGGACTGGTTAGTCAATTTCCTTTATAAGTCCGGAAGCTTTTTGCGTACTTAGCTAGGCTAAGTCTCAATCTTTCATAGTAGATCGCTTTAAAACCACAAAAGGCTCTACGGCAGGCCAAGCTACAAAATCGTCCTATTTACCCAAAAACCAACTCACATCTCAATAGAACTGACCTAAGGTTGCTTTTGGGCTACCTCACTGGCCATCAGCCACTGATATATTACTTAAATAAACTAGGTCTCTCCTCCGAAACAGAGTGCAGACTCTGTCTAGAGAATGACGAAACTAGTTTACATCTGCTTTGCGATTGACCGGCCTTGGCCATGCTCAGAATTGAGCAGATGATTAGACCCTTTATTACATCATATAAGATCAGAAACACCTCGTCTAAGGTTATTCTCCGTTTCATTAAAGAGTCGGAGAAGAACCTAGATAAATTTACTTAACCATATCCGGGCTAGCGTACGAAAGATATAATTTCCTGTTACAGTGCCCGTTTCCGATAGTATGACTCTCCGACGTCCCAGTTAACGTTATAAACGTTATAGGCTGATCTAGCCTGATTCGCAGTGACCACTTGCTTATCATGAGGCTTGGCCCACACAGTACGTCACGTACTGGTTGTGGTTATATTACTGGGGAAGCTGTACTTTGTCAATATTTCCTTAATGGTAATTAAATTTTTGTGATGGAGGTTCTTGTCGCTCGTCTGTAAACCTCGTCTGATAGTCTTGAGTCTTGGAATAGAAGATTAGTAGAAGTCTTGAGGCCATATGTTTTTTTTATATCAGTCAAGTTTTAGTGATCTGCTTTGCTGTGTAACCTGCATGTCATACATTTTGACTATAGATCCCCTCAACATATGCAGTCAGCAGTCGCATTTGTTTGCTTAAGAGTTGAGCCTGCTAAACTAAAATAAGTACAACAATAAGATCGCTAAGACCAACACAATTTAATAAACTTCATAATTAATAGCTTTACTAAATTGTTACTTCATCTTACAGCGCCAGGATTATCTCTACCGCAAACTACTGCAACTGGAATCGAAGTTCCCCAACATACGTCTGGCACGCAAACGCTATTCAACCATCTGGGGTGGTGCTTCGCTGCTCACCATGTTGCTGCATTGCATGGAAGATCTGCTCAAGTCCAACTGGCAATGGGACTTTGTTATAAATCTAAGTGAAAGTGATTTTCCGGTTAAGACACTGGAGAAACTGGTTGAGTTTCTTACCGCGAATCGTGGTAGCAATTTCGTTAAGAGTCATGGACGTGAAACGCAACGCTTCATACAGAAACAGGGGCTGGATAAGACTTTCGTAGAGTGTGACACACATATGTGGCGCATTGGTGATCGTCAACTGCCCGCGGGCATACAAATGGACGGCGGCAGTGATTGGGTGACACTCTCACGTCCGTTCGTTGAATTTCTAACCAAGCAGCTGCACCAGCATGAATTGTTGCGTGGACTGCTGACCGTTTATCAGTATACGCTGCTGCCGGCGGAGTCATTCTTTCACACGGCGCTACGCAATACAAACTACTGTGACACCTATATCGACAACAATTTGCATTTGACCAACTGGAAACGTAAACAGGGCTGTAAATGTCAGTACAAACATATTGTCGATTGGTGTGGCTGCAGTCCGAATGATTTTAAGCCGGACGATTGGACGCGCATACAGAGCACTGAACCGAAGAATCTTTTTTTTGCGCGTAAATTCGAAGCGATTATCAATCAAGCAGTATTGCTGCAGCTGGAAGAATGGCTCTATGGACCATATACCAGTGAATATGTCAATCTGCATGGCTACTGGCAGTCATTCTATGACAGCGATGATTTGCACAGCACGTCAGATGATCTGCCGCGCACCTTAGGCGAGAGTCTGATGCGTTTGGTCAGTCGCCAAATGCAGGTGGAGCCAAGTGCGCTGCACACGCTAACGCACTATTTGCATCGCGATGTCTACAAAGGCGTTTTGGTGCGCTTCAGTGCTTACAAGGATACCACAACGCATGTCGAGTTGGAAACACGCATACGTCCTGTGCAATATGGCAAACTGGCAAAGAACTCAAAGTTCTCTAGGCGTTTGCGTAATTTGGAGGTAGCATCGGATTTCGATCAAAAAGAGCAACTGGCACGCAATTTTGCAAAAATGCTAGGACCCTATAATGAACTTGTTTTTAGCTATACATATCTCGGTGTGCCCAAGGAAGCAGCGGTGAATGGTGGACATTCATACAATTTAACGCTACTCTGGATTGATCCGCTGGGACGCCTGCAGGACTTTAATGAATTGCATGTCGAGGAGACACAAAGCGATGTCATCAATCACTCGAAAACGCTGCTCAAGCAACCATTGACGCCGGGCATTTGGACTGTGAAGTTAATTGGACGCACCTCGATTTATGCACAAACAAAATTTCTTGTTACACCGCTGGCATATCTTCAAGGACAAGCGCTGAATGCAAGTCAAGCATTGCGTATTAATGGCGGCTTGGGTGTCTCACTGCCGGCAGATTTTCTGCTGCCCACAGAATGGCAGTTGCATTTATCAAGCACGACAGAAGTTGCAGACGAACTACAACTGGCGCAACAGCGTGCACAAAAAACTGGCGTTACTCTTCACGCTTTGATTGATGAACTGACTGCAAAATTCTATCTCATACGTGAAACTTGTGCTGTGAATTTGGCTGCCGTAGCACTAACCACACCGGCTTTAGCGTCGCTGCCACGCTGTGCGGATACTAGCTGGAGTTCACTTGCGCCGGATCCCAAGAGTGATGTCGATGCATTGCTTAAACGCAGCTGAGACGTGGTCGCTGCTTCTGCTGTTGCTGTTGCGCCTTCAGAATGGTTGATGTTATTGTTGTTGATTTTTTGTTTGTTCTCCTACTCGTCTTGTGTGTATTTGAAGAACTTCTTGGCGGCCGTCTTTGGATGTCAATGGCCAATGAAAAGTGCATTAAATCTCTAAACTATATTTGTGTATAAATTTTAGTAATTTCTAAACGCTACTAGACCTAAGATTTTAAAATTATGCATGCTATTTGCTACATTTTCTGTATAGTATTTTTACTTGATACAACTTTTCCGGTTAAATTATTCGTTTTCGTATGTAGCAAATTTTGTTGTTGTAAATCTTTTGAAAATCAGTGCATATTATATTTATACTATTGATTGTTTTGCCCTTCTTAAATTCGCTGTATCTATATGACGAATAAGGCATTTAATTAATTATAACAAGAAAAAGCAAAATTAATTCGGTGGAACCGAAGTTTTAATACTCTTCACACTTGCCCCTCTCTGCACAAAAATGCTGGTATTTTACTTCAGCTTTTAAATATTTAAAAGCATGTTCAAATTTCAAAACAACTTTGAAAATATTTACATATATACAAAAAATATGTAAAAACTATCTGCGAATTATAATTGCTATTAAGTTTCAAGTCTATGCGAGTTATACACACTTTCCATTTGTTAAGTCGTAAGCATTTTGGAACTTGTGTTGCTTCTGGTTATAAAAGCATATCTGCATATCAACTTTTAAACCTATATTTCAAAGATAGAAGGAATAGGACGAACACTAACCCACAAACAGACAGCCAGACAGACAGACGTTATCGACTCAGCTTGCCATGCTGATCATGAATATAAATACATAATATACTTTATGTGGTCTCCGCTGCTGCCTTTTCCTTTAAGGCGTGTGTGTGTGTGAAGAGTATAAAAACTAAACTAAAAAAGTATTCTCGTTCAAAAATCTATTTTTTTTTTTTTACTTTATAAAACAACTTTTGTAAATAATCATCATGCAAACACAATGTATTAACTTCTTTGTAATTTTATGATAATATTTATGCATTCGATCAAATTAATTGTGCTGTAAATAATCTAGAAACTTTTATTATATACAATTTTAAAATATGCATTTTTATTAATAATAATAAACTTCTTATAAAGTTTAATAATAGAAATATTTTGATTCAAAATATGATATAAACAAAACCGATTTTTATTAAGTATTTTTTTCAAGAATTATTTATGGCGTCAAATTGACTCCACGGCTATGTTTAATCACTACTACTACTACAGGCTAATAGTTGTACTTTGAGTTGCGCACCAGCACGCGTTCATATGCATAGATCTTCATCCGGATCCTCATCATCGAAGTCATCCTGTGCATCGGGCATGTAGATGATGTTGCCCTCAGCGGGTTCGCTGGTGCTGTGAATGGTAAAATTTTTGTGGAAATTAGTACAAAACTAGAATGAAAGTAGAAAACTTTTATAGGTGTATACTAAGTTTTACTATGTTTAAGAAAGAAAAGCGTAATTTGAGGAAATCTGCAACGCATCTGTCACACTTTCTCATCGATGAAAACTACTGTCGAAACATATTGAAAAGTTTTGGAATTACGCCTTTGCAATGGAATTTGGCAATTTTACAAATGGAAACGACCACTACAAAACGTGTATATCCCGAACTGCAACTCAATATTGTAGTGAGGAGCGGCTCTAAATATCCGGTAGCAGACCGTTTCGATTGATGAGAGTAAAAAATGTATTGCTCGTAACACCCGAATTGAATTAGCGTAATTAAGGATTGATTGGAGCGTGACAGCAAACGTATCAGCATCAGCACCAATGTTTACTGTTCTGAGTGTGGCCAAACGCCTCTTAACACGATTCACCTCTTAAACTGTCTTACGTAATTGAGCCTGGTACATCTATGGACTTGTCAACTAGTTATGTTTCGCTTAAACTTTTTCTTACATTACTGATTACCATGCACTATCGTTTGTTCATCACGATATCTAATTAACTGTATGTAAATTGATCCTGATACATACCACAAGCTGTTACAATAACAACAACAACAACGTCAATCTGTGGTGTCGGGGAAGAATCACGTTTGCTAATCGATGCTACTTTGGGCTCAGCAAGTAAATTAGAAGTAGAGTGCTCTCTCGAAGTACAAAGATAAAAAAAACTATAAGACACTGACAATCCACCGGGCCTGCTGTATGGCGCAGAAGCGGACCCTGACAGCAACGGAAACAGAATCTTTGAGTGTGTTCGAGAGAAATATTCTTCTTTGGAGTTTTGGATTTATTGGATTATTGTTAGCGACGAATTTCAGATCCGTATGAACCATGAGCTGTATAATGTGGGTGTATAGTCCAACCCATAAAATTTCAACGGCTGCACTGGGATAGTCATCGTATCTGGATGGGCAACAGAGAATTGACATGGGAAGCATAAAGTTAATATATGGAGAATTTCTGGTGGGGGATTGAGTAAGCGTTGAAAATCTGGGAATATCTCAGCCAACTTGGTACATATTATTAAAATTTCTGGATGGATAAATTTTCATTTACCTAAGTTTTTCGAATTCCTCGGTATCATATGTAGATGTTACCTCCAAACTCGAATTATTTGAAGTTATTTTAGGTGCAGCTAATACATATCTAACATCTGATGTTATAAATAAATATCACAGTTAGACAGGTAATATAATTTATATCCAATGATAAACGCATGCCTTGGATATATAGAAATTCAAATGAAGCATGATATAAGAAACAAAAATTTACAATGTGTGGTCAGTGTGGCCAGTAAATTGGTGAAAACTTCGTGGCTGCGCTCGAAACACGTGTATCTGCGGCTAAAACAATTTTCTGTTTTTCTCTCTTCTCTCATTGAAAAAATAAAATTATGAACTTGAGCCAGCTAAACTACATACATAACTTCAAAAACATAAAAACATTCTTGCCAACTCTAGATGAGTTTTCTCTTTTTTTTTTTTTTTTTTTGAAATAGACCAAATTCCGCAATCGTTTTTCTCAAAAGCACTGAACTCAGACACTTGCTTTTTCGGCTCAAGTTCCAGCATTGATTTTATTAATCTAGTAATTGAGTCGAATTTTTTTTTTTCTTCGCGCTGAGTAGAGGAGTTCAATGTAGTTTATACGGAAAGATAAAATAAGTTCTGAATATAAAAGTTTTACATCAATCTGAACGTTGCCCAAATTCCTTTGTAACCCTTTCCAATGTCACTTGTCGCCGCCCAAATATTCCTTCAAATGTTCCCCACCAAATGATTCCTCAAATGGCTACACTAAATGATCTCCCAAATTACCCCTTAAATATAACACCGAACGTACCCTAAATGTCACTCTAATTGTCACCCTAAATGACGCACGAAATGTCCCCCCAAATAAACCCAATTTTCCCCCAAATATGCCACCAAGAACCTCCCATCAACTGAACTACAAAACGTACACCTAAAGTTCCTCTAAAACGACCCGCAAACATCCAGCCAAATGTCTCCTCAAATTTGCCACCAAACGTTCCCTAAAATTCCTTTCAAAACATGTCAAAACATCTGAACCTGGTCCCCTTATCCCTAGCAACCCTTTCCACTGTCCACACAAATGTCCCCCAAATGTCTTAAAAATGTACTTTATATTTGAAGATGGATGAAACTTTTCTAGCGCTCATGCCCCAAGTGTGCAATGAGCGATAAGGAACTTCGTTCATAAAATATTGTTATTAGGTTGATTACGTTTTGGGACAAATGTTTCGAATGAAACTGTGTTCGATCCACACGAAAAAACAATATTTTTGAGTTGATGCAACTCGTGGAAATTATAATGAACCTCCATACATTTATTATTATTATTTTTTTTTTTTAATTATTTTATACCGGATCCTTCTTGACAGATGTTTATAATGGTCAAGGCGTCTTTTTCGTATTTTATCAAATGAAGAAGCCATGCGATATTAATTGTATAAACTGCCACCGACGTTCACTTGTTTCGCTAGCAAATCAATCCCTATTTGCCCCAGAAGTTCTAAAAACAATAAAAGAATATTAAAGCTAGCGCAACTACGGTGTTTAGGATTATATTGAGACATATTTACTCATCAGAACAGCTCTGCACAAGTATTATTTAAAAAATGATAAAGATGCTTCGATATCGTGTTTATCCTCCGGGTTCCGGTTTTCGAATCCCAATAATTTGTTCGGATTCGGTTTCGTTAAAATGGTTCGTATTTCAATTTCAGAATAATTTCGCTATATGAATGAGTATATGAAATTCTTCTGAAAGTGAAAAATGAACCATTTTAACGAAACCGCATCCGCACAAATTATTCGGTCTTAAAAACCGGAACACGGGCGTATGTAACAGCTTATTTTTATACCTGTGTTATTTCCTTATTACAGATGATTTTCATTAAATGATGAAATAAAAGCATCTTAAAAAAGTCACCATTAAAAAATCTAACTGACACTTAGAAAAACCAAGGATCTTCCACAAATGTTTCCATGAATTTTGCTTGGCTTATCCAACTATGTCATTAAACGAAGAGCAGTCGTGTTAAAATTCGTATCCGGGTCTAATATATTACGGGCGCCTCAAATGCAGAAACAATTATTACCGGAGCCACTAACCCAGCCCAGGCTTCGATAATTTACACACTCTTCCAATACACCACCACCACCCCCCCCCCTCCCTTCTCGACGGTTCTGCTTTAAGACCTAACAAAAAAACAGAAAACTTTCTAATACAACCAATTACAATGACTCACCGTTCATAAGGCAACTTGAGCGCATTGCGTGCCACCATTTCATCCTCGTCCAATTCGATTTTGAACGTTTCCGATTTCACAGTTGCCTCCTCACTCACGCCGACGGCGGACGCTACCAAAGCCGCTGCAACCGACTTCTTATCCTTTGCTGGCGCTACCAGAAATTGCGTTTTTGACACTGTACAAGTATAGCGTTTATTTGTAACACCACCGCCCGGTTTGCGTGTAACTATCGACAGCTCCTGCAGCGTTTCCAGATGCAGCACAAGCTCCGCCAAGTGTTCACAGGCAGCCAGTATATAGGCAACCCGTGGATGTTGTATATTCTGTGTGGAGGCCTAGAGAAAGATGCGCTTCACCGCTGAACATTTGCGCAATTTATTGAGTAACGCAAAGATGAACGCAGGACGCTGATAACTTAATAGATCAGCAAGTGTTGGCAGTATTATATTCAGTGCAATTGGTTTCTCGCCGCCGCTGCTGCTGCCGCCATTATTATTATTGTTGTTGTTGCTGTTGTTGTTGCTGTTGTTATTGCCAGCGCCAGCAACATCAACGAGCAGCGCATCGTAGGTGCTTGCATGCTTTAGCGCTGCGCCACTTGGCAACGTTTTTATATTGACCGCATCTTGACCCTGTTCGCGCAGCAGCTGCTCGATAAACTTTTGTGCAATGCGTTCGCGATTGAGTTCATCTGTTGCGAAATCAAAAATCAGTTCAAAATAGAATTAAAGTAATCAGCGCACACTTACCGATGATGAGTACAAATTTTTGATTGGTTACGACTAAATTAGAAAGCATTTTTACAAAATTTTCATTTATTAATAGATTTTACAAAACAAATGAAATGCATAAACGAAAACTGGAAGCATGTCGCACTTGTTTATTCCGTTGCTCTTCTCGTTGCTGTTGTTGTTGTTTTTGTTGTTGGAGGAGACTTTGACAGTTGCTTTGAGCAAGTGGGCAGCACTATTTAACAGTTTGAGAAGCACCATACACATGCAATGATAAACATTTAAGTGCAACAGTGCCCTGCTACAGGCGAATAATTTTAAAAAATGAAAACATTTTTCTTTTATTAAATATTTTCGTAGAAAGGTTGCACTCAACTGAAACATTTTTATTAATTTTTTTTTTTTTTTTCTTAAAACATGCATATGATATGATGAAACGCTAAAAATTGATATGTCTCTCAAACAGACGGACGGACGGACGGTTGGATATGGCACGATCAATTTTACTTGTCTTGCTGATCAGGAATATATTTATACACTATGCGGTCGCCGATACTTCGCTTGCTTGGCTATGTTACATACATTTTGACAGATCAGGGTTTAAAAATAATAAATAAAAACAAGAAAGACGGTTTAGTCGAGTGCGCTTAACTTCAAGATACTCTGCACCTTGTTTAAGGCTTCTTATATGAACCATAAATTACGATATATGTACATATTCTATCCGTTCTGAACATATGCGCAATTTATTTAAAATAAAAACAAACAATTTTCGTACAAAAAATAAAAATAATAAATTAGGACTACCCCTAGTACGATCTGGGCCCATATAGAATATTTTGCAAACATAGTGCTAACTCGTATATTTGTCCGATCTGCAGCTATGCGAAATTTTTTATTACGATTTACCATTTTGATGGCTGCCATTTCGTGACGTTTATTTTCCTTTAATTGTGCCAGGGAATTCGGTTTGTTGCCGTAAACTTTAGATTTGACGTATCCCCACATGAAAAAGTCCATAAGGGTTAAATCGGGACTTCGTGGAGGCCAATTTATGTCACCTCTCCTGAAGATCAATTTGCCATGAAAAATTTCATGAACCTGTTGGACGTGTGTGAAGTTGCTCCGTCCTGCTGGAACCATGTTCTTTGGTTATAACCAGGAAAGTTTTGCAGTTCATGCACGAAGAAGTCGTCTAACATCTCCACATCTTCAAAAAAGTAAGGGCCGGTAATTCCTCGCGCCGACATCGCAGCCCATACGGTCACTTTAGGCGAATGCAGGGGTTTCTGATGTTTGTGTTTTGGATTGGTTGCACTCCAGTAGAGGCAATTTTGCTTGTTTACATGTCCATTAAGATGGAAATGAGCTTCAGCCGAAAACAAGATGTTGATAAACGTTGGAAAGGGCTCAATCATCTGGTTTATAAATGCAAGCCTCTGCCCAGTATCCTCAGGCTTTAATTCTTGCACCAACTGAATTTTGTAGGGTTGCAGCTTTAAATCTTTGTGTAAAATGCGGAACAATGATGATCTATGCACGTTTAAAGCAACAGCACGCTTCCGAATCGCAAGGTCCGGGTTGTCACGAACAGCCTGAGTAACACTGTCTACGTTTTCGAACGTTCTCGAAGACCTTGGACGCCCGTATTTTGATTTTTCCAGCGTTGAACCGGTCTCTTAAAACTTCTCGACCCATTTTTGAATGAGTCGAGGGCTTGGCGCATCATTTAAATGACGAACATGTCGAATGCTGCAGAATTTTCTACGCGCTACAGTCGCTGAATTACCGTTTTTGTAAAACTCACGTACGCACAACGCACGGTCCGCTCCCGAGAAACGCTCCATAGCGACTAAATTCCCAAAAGATAGGCTACCTATTGACATACCCCCCGCGCCACTCGGAATAGTTGTGTTCACGCAATCAGCAAATCAAATTTGAACTTTCTTTTGAGACACCCAGTACATAGTTAATGGGGTATTCCAAACATCCTACTCTCTGAACTCTTTTACCATATGGGTAAAAAAAAAAAAACAACTAAAACAAAATACCCATTTGGTCAATAATTGAAAACATAAATTTAATTCCATTCTTCGCAATAAATATTGATTGCATATTTTTTAATAATATATTTATTGAAAAATTTCTCAATTTATACTTAAATAAAAAATTATTATAAGACGTAGAGCCCACATCGGCAAGTCTTCTTTGTGCACTTTTTATGTACCCAAATAGTACAAAAACTTTACCCAGTTTGATCGAAATTGGAGGGTTAAGTTTCTAGGCGGTTACACTTGATCACTCCTTATACATATGTATATCATATTTGAGGAGAAAACAAAATTTACCGCCCTATTGCAGCTTCTCTTTTTTGTATATTTTTTAGAAAGTAAATTCGAAAAAATGGTAAATTTTCCACGCATAAGATGATTTTGCAATTTCAAATCAATTAAATTTAGTATTTTGGGTGAATTTAAACCGCGAAATCGTCTCATACATGGAAAATTGTACATTTTATTGAATTCACTTTCACAAACTCTTCCCGAAATTGAGCACCGCAAATGATTCGGAAGTTTTTAGTTTGCTTAGTTTTTTAAGTAGAACCAAAAAGAAAAAAAACCCTGTCATTACAATATTTATATACTTAAAACTACTCGACAGCTAAGTCGTTCGAAGTAATTTAATCCAAATTTTTTTGAAGACATCTCTTTCAAATCTTTTACATATATGTATGACGTTGAACAACATTAAAATTATACAGGCTTTATAGACGTTATTCTATGATATTACAATACACAACAGAAAAACTAGCTTAATAAAAACAAGAAAAAATGCTGCAGTCGTGAATTCATGACTTGTAAACACCCAAACGCATTTCGTACTTTAATAGCACTGTTGTAGTCGGCTTGCTAGGAGTTCGTGAAATAGGTATATTTTACTTAGTTTGGGTACGCTGAATTCAGTGGTGATAACCGTTTTGCTAGGTTAGCGGATGTCTCCAAACAAACTTTTTATTTGAAAGTATAAAAAACTGGAAATTTTTAACCATTTGGCCTGTATTTCTGAAACTAGCAATGATACACAAAATTGAAGTAAATTCATTTTCCAAGCTAAAAGGTCCTACCCCAGGGACCTATCGTACATAGGGCCGAGAACACGGGTTGTTCCAAAAAAAGTTCTAAAACCTGGCCTGTATCTCCGAAACTAGCGGAGAGAAGGAACATTTTAAGAATATGTAGCCCTATTGTAGAATTAGAGAATTAAAAAAGAATTAAAAAAAATGTAGGTTGTATTTTTTATAGTTTCCGAGATCTCGTTGTTCTAATATACGAACGACGGACATGGCTAGATCGACTTAGCTTTTGACGTTGATCAAGAATATATATACTTTATGGGGTCTGCCACGTCTCCTTCTGTCTGTTACATACATTAACAGACTAACTGGCGGACGGACGAATATAGCTAGATCAACTTGTGTCATCATGCGGGACACGAGTATGTGTACACGTGGGATCTTATCGAGTATCCGATGGTTTCTTTGTTATGTTACATACACTAAGACGTTTGAACAAATCCAATGTGGCCTGCTTGCAAATATTTGTGTGCATGATATAAAAAGTAGGTTTTTACAGTGTAATTGGACCATAAATATAGCTTGGCTTTCTATATTATAGTAATGCTAAGTACCCTTTATGTCTGCAAATGACCCATGAGGATCATTTGCACAATGAAGCGATGATACTGCCTGTTCATCAACATAATGAGTTGCTTTCGAAGCAGTTCTTGTTGGGTGCGTACAGACGTGATTATCCGAACCATGGCACACTCACTACATCAGCGCCTAACCGAATAAGATCTGATATCAGGATATATAAGTCGAGCATAAATCGCTTTATCACTGATAGCAACATAGAGGAGTATGAGTATACTTCTGGAAGGGCCCAATTGCATAAAGATGCAACTGAACATGCCATACGCTCTTATAGGGACAATATTATATTAGGTGGAAGATCTCCGCCTATTAATAAGAGCGAAAAACATCTCTCTCGTAGCACCAGGACGAAACTTGCACAGTTAAGATCCGGATGGAGCGTTATGCTCGAGTGCTACAGGGAAAGAATTGGGATAAGCAATACTAATTGCTGCCCTGAATGCGATCAATCACCGCATGATACAATTCATTTGTTTAATTGCCCGTCCCATCCGACTCAATTGAGCCCTTCAGACCTCTGGCTACGACCAGATGAAGTTGCTTTTTTCCTGGACCTTGACACCTGAGGTTGGTTTTCGGTCTGTCTTTCTCTTACATACATAAATTGCTTTGCACTACCACATTCATTCTTATATAATAAATTGTGTATATATATTTCCTGATGCAGCTCACACGAAGCTGTTACAACAACAAAAACAACTCTTTATGTAAGACTTACATTGTAAGTACTACAGCTTTGATACTTGGCAAGAAAAAAACTAATTCAGCTCCCGAAAAATCGAAGTTTTCGTTCACAACATCTTCTGAACTTTAAACATAGGGTTTTAGAAAGTTTCATATATGAAAACTTCACTTTTCTGTTCTATTGAGGTAGAAAATTTCAAATTGATTGAAATATAATAATAACAAAATTGATTGTGTAGAATAAAATTATTGTTATAAGTTGTTTTACTAGACAGAACGCCATACTGAAATTTCACACTATTTTAACAAATTAATTTCGTTTTCAATTTCAAATTTTTATGGATTTTGGAACGCTTGTGTTATAAAGTTAACAATGAAATGAGCGGGGAGACCAGATGAGACTAGCAGCGAACGCTTCGCATACAACTGTTGATACATGATACAGGCTCCAATTTTCTAGTTGAATGAGCGAGCGAAGTATGTCAACTTCTTCTCAGTTTACAACAATAAAAAAATAAAAATAAAAACAATTTATGAGGCTAAAACGGTTTAGTGGCAAGTGATTTTTTTGTTGTAATTAATTTTTTTTTTTAAATAGTTTACAAATTGCGGGGGAGATTACAAGTATAAGCAATATTAAGAAATGACCTTGATTCCTGTAGGATGAGAGAGATATTTGTAGTTTCAGTTGAATTACAAAAAAGAGTAAACTTTTGCTCTTCAGCTAAAAAACCAATCATAACAGCAACAACAACAACAACCATGAAAAGTATTTAACAACAAAGAGATATGCATTGTATACAATAAAACAATAAAAACAAAATTCTCCGCTCTCTATCAGTCTCTCTCTCTTCCACTCGTTCGAGCTTATGTATTCATAAAGTATGCCGCCGTCGCCGCTGCTCGCATCATTCGTGGTTTTTCGTTGTTTTTGTGCAGTTCTTTTGTATTTAATTTTGCGCGTGATTTTGTTTTAATATTTTCGTTTAAATTTTGCTTAAAAATTGTGTATTACAAAAAAGTAACCAGAGTAAGTGTTTAGTATTAACCAGAAAGCCAAAAGTATAAGCCACGTTTATGAAAATTCGAAATTTTAGCGTTTGCTGAGTAAACATATTGCAGCATCGACGTCAACAAGTGAGTGTATGTATATGTGTGTGCGTGTCTGTGTGTGTCAAGACCCCTATGGTAAATTGTACAAGCGAAACAGCTGTACACTTGTTCATACGCAGACCCAACTGGGTCTGCAAAGTGCTCCATTGTGTTGTACGCGGGGAAGGTGTGTATGCAAAAAAGGAACATGTTGGGTGTACAAGTTGCTGACGCATTACTTCGCAGAAAAATACAGAGAGCAACAGTCAAATATGCACATATACATACATACAGTGTGTCACAAAAATATGTGCGCAGTAAGCAAGAAATATTGTAAAGATTTACCTACAAAGGAAAACAAATTGTGTGGCTAATCAAAACGATGTATTGGTATAGAATGGTTAACAACTATTAAAATATTACAATTAATTAATTAATATGGTAACTACAAATTTTAGCAACTTCAAAATAGATACATATATTCCCAAGTGCTTCAGCTTTAAAACCCGCATAAATTGCTCGGAAGTGTTTTTGTTAAAATGTTCTGTTTTTGCACTTTCAGAAGAGTTTTCGCGATTGAAATCTAGCAGTTCTTGAGTGTATGAATATCATAGTGACAATTCCAAGCGAAATTCTTCTTAAAGTCAAAAACGTAGCATTTTAACGAAATTAGTTCTGATAATCGCTGCTCTCAAATATCACAGACTGGCTCAGCTCTAATGTAAAAAGTTTATATAGAATTTGTTTATATTTTACAGTTAACAATTTCAAGATTTCTTTTTAACAAATATAACTAGTCTAAAATTTGTTGGCCTTATCTTGAGAGCTATGTTCTCTCTCTCTCTCTTCTGGGTTTTTGTGCTAATGAACCGTTTTCGAGATATAAAAATAAAAAGTGTTTTTTTTTTTCACTTTTTTCAGTTATTCGACCATATCTTCATTAATTTTTATACGATTTGCATAAATTTCGATATATATCGTTCAAATGCTGATACTTTTCTGTTTCCTTGATGTTTATTGGCTAAGATTTGATGAAATTACAGTGAACCAAAAGTGGAAACAAAGTTTTTCTGCCTTTTTAAGTCACAATATTTAATTTGCTCCGTTTAATTCAAATACATGATTTTTTCTTTTTATATTTTCAAGTTTTGCAATGTAAGATCAATCTTTTACAATAATTTGTAGTATTAATTTACTCAAATCGGACAAACGAAATGTAAAAGTTATTTAAATATGAATGATAGAAGGTAATTTCTGTATTTTCACATATATTTACGTTTCTAGTACTTATAAAATACACATTTTTGTACAACCTTCTTCGTTTGGGAAACATGGAATCTTCGCGATTTAGTATCCAGCAATAGTCACACATTATGTCTTCGGTCCAAAAGCCTTCATAACGTTTTCCAACTGCCTCGATGTCCTGGTGCAAACGCTCACCCAGGCCGAAGCTTGAGTGGCATTCGAAGACGTTGTACGTGAATTTTTGGGAAACAAAGATTATGGAGATATGACTAAAAATGACAGAAAATTCAGTAGAAAAATAATCAGAGCCTGTAGAGAAATTGGAATGCCAGCCTAATATACTTATGTACATACATATATGCAGGTGGTTTTTTATTCTTCAAGTAAGATAGTGCCAAAATAGTTCCTACATAATTCTGAGCTTTCCAAAACTACATACAAGTGGTTACAGCTCTTACTAACCCCCTTTTTTTTTCTTACGAAAGCTTCGAATACAATACAATAATGGTATATATACGAGTATATGTGCTAGCTGCCACTTCGGCTCTACTTACGGTCTGTGGAGTAGTAAGAGGGAGGGTTGTTCGCTCCGGCTTAGAGGGGAGCCAAATTTTCGTTTTTGCTGATAAATATGAAATTTTTAGACGTTTGTGAGTTGTTTATTTTTTTATATTATGTTCTCACTTTGGCCTCCCTTTGGCAGGATCCCACAACCTATTGTTTATTTTCTTTGAAATTTTGTTCAACATGTAATGTTTCACATTTTCATTTCACAAATGTGTGAAATGTTATCAATTTGTGTGAAAGTTTGTAACGCATTAAAGGAGCCAGCGTAGACCTTATAAAGTAAATATATTCTTGAGCAGCTCAACGAGATGAGTCGATCTGTCTGCATACAAAAATTTGTTTATTACTGTCAATATTACCTTAAAAATTAACATGGTGGCTTCTTATGAAGGGAATCTTTACATATATGTATATCAATGGGTGTGATCCCACTCCAACTTACATCCTACGTGTAGGATGTTGGATTTTACAAATAACTACCTAAATTCATAGCTTGAAAACTCATGTGAATGGCACTAAAACTTTGGTAACCCTGAAGTTAATGTTTTTTCTTGTTTTCTTTTATGCTCCTCAATTTGCCCTTGGAGATCCTCAGCCCATGTGTTTCTTTGCTTTTACATTGTAAACATTTTTTGTTTGGTTTTTATGGTAGGACGTTTTCGTTCAAGTGTTTCCCATTTAGAACTCTAATTCACAAATAATAGCTATAGTATTATATTAAACCACTTTTAGCAGAATTTCTTTAAAACTTTTTAATATAAACCGAAAAAAAAAGAAAAGAAATATTTACATTAAATTTCATGGACCAGTCATCAATTTTGTGATACACTGTATGCGTATGTATGCATTTACTTTATTACAGAAAGGGGACGAGCGTGGGTTTTGTGGATTTGTTGGTATTTGATTCTTGCGGCAATATGGCTAAATTAAGATTCAGCTATGCCACATTCTTTGCGTGGGCGGCGGCATTTTTTTTTTTTTTTTTCTTTTTGCAGGAGCAACAGGACAATTTCAGAGTATTTTACTCAGTTGTGCTCTTCAATTCCTTGCAAAACGTAGACGAAATATTTGCGGAAATCGTAAAACTCATTCAAGCGATTTTTTGTTTTTTGAGTTTTTTTTTTTGTAAATCGAAAGTATCCGAACAAAAAGTTTCTAATTACGTTTTATTTTTTAACCTTTTTTGCGCTAGATTTTGCATAGAATAATAAAACAATAAGAGCAAAAGCGTTCAACAGCTTTTAATAAACTTTTGCAAGTGCACAGTGGTACGCAGCATTGAATTGCAGCAATGAAATATTTATTCGGAAATGTTTTCAGTAAGTATTGTAAATTTTATTAAAAAAATGTTTGGTGTTGTTGTGTTAATGTATAAACTGTGTACTAATGTACATTGAATGTCCATGCATAAACTGTGTTTTCTATATTGTAAGTGGGTCTTTATAAATAAGAGTATCTGCAGCTACCACTTTCAAAATAAATTTTCACAAAGAGAATTGTGTTAATACTTTTTGTATTTTATTTTATACACCTACAAAAAACGTTTATCATGCGTTGGACTATAAATTGTCTGCAGTTTCACAGTAAAAATATTGGGTCAACTATATTAAAATTACTCTAATCAAGCATCTTTCGCAGGATTTTGTTATTATGAGAATTTCTTAAGAATGCAATAAATTTGTACATACATACATGCACATATTATATCTGTTTTCTACAAAACTGTGTTTAGATTTCGGATTAAAATTCAATCAAAGAAAAAACTAGCGGGATCGAATAAAATATTTGTATGGTCTAGTAACATTTTAGTGTTAAAATTTGTTTCCTTTCAATTTTAGACAATTTCTATTGTTTAAGAAAGTTTTTCTACATTTAGAAAAAACTATTATTTTTTATTAGCCAACTGTCTAAGGAGTGTTTTTTGAGTGTACACGGTGTGAACTAAAAATAACCGAACTTTTTAGTTATAAAACAAAAGAAGCATGGTATTATGTTTCAAAGCTAATATTTATGCAAAATACGATCCATTTAACTTAACACAACGTTTGGAACGTTCAACCAATTTATCCATAGACTTTTTAAACTTGCTTTTTGGGATGTTCTTTAGCACCTGTGTCACGGCTGCTTGAGTGCCTGGAATGTCAACGTAAAAAGCAGTTTTCCTTTTTTAATTGCAGTTTTCCTTTTTGGAAAGAGAAAATAATCACACGGTGATAGATCAGGCGAAGAGACAAATCTGTTTTTTCATCAAACACGAGCGTTTTTTTGATCATCATTTAACTGATGTGGAAATCTTCAGTTAATATTTTGTAGATTGTACAGTAAGATGAATTTGCTACTTCTGTCAGCATTCTCACAGTGAAATATGCATCGATAGCGATTGTTTCACTTACTTTTTCCACTAACTCAGCACGATTAGATGCTTGGTGTCGGATGCCAGGTCTTGGATCATCATTTAAATCATCACGACCGTTATTAAATCGTGTAAACCACGTGTAAACTTGAATACGACGCATGTACCTACCAATAGGTGGAGCCACCAGAAACAGCTATTTTTAAAAAGTCCTGTTTCTTTTGCGACAGACCTTGTAGAACAAATAGGTGGCGTCACGGGTAACAGTTATTTTTAAAAAGTTCAGTTTCTTTTGCGACAACCTTGTATATCAAAATCCATAAAGCCGTTTAGGCTACAATAATAGTAAAAATTATTAAGAACCCTCTATTATTTTTATTGACAGAAATTATATTAAAAATGTATCATATGTAGAGCTTTCGCAATGAGGACGAATCTAACGATACCTATAAATGTTAAATTCCATTGAGCCGTTTAGGCCATAGAAATACAGGCATACATTTTTCTAATTGTTTAATTATAAGCTTCGATTCTGTCAAGCATCGCTCGATGCACTTTCTCGTTCCACGTATATTGTTTGTTGAAACATTCTAGGCGTGAACCGTACATATTGCATAACCTTAAAACTCCCTCCTTGACAGTTGGGATCAGTAAGTCACGTTGAATAACCGAGTTTCTGTTAAAGTATGGTGCCCCAACGAAGCTACGTAGCAGTTTGAACTGAAACCTTTGCAGGAGGTTCATATTACAGTTCGAAGTCGTGCTTCAGAGCAGTTTTTCTAAATTTTAAAGCACTTTTAAAAAATATTTTCTCTAAATTTTTTTCCTATTATGTAATTCGAGTTGAAATAATGTTTTATGTGGTGAAAACAGTTTTTTCTTACATAATGAGGTAAATTTTTTTTTTTCAACTTATAAAACCTTTTTGTGTCTACATTCCGATTAAATAGTAAAACTACGAGAAAAATAATAGTTATTTCGATGACGAAAAATTAGCTGATTTTCTGAGAATCTGTTTTGTTCTACAGATGTTTGTATTCTTAGTTGGACCATCCCTTTAATCAGCTACAATGTAAATACACGTAAACACAAATAAAACGTGATGTTTTTGCTAACTGAATCGTTTTTAGCACAAAAAAAAAAAAAACTAATTATCTATTGAATTGATTGACTGAACAGAGCTTTACTTATTTTAGTTAAAAACAAGAAAAAAAAACGTTAACTTCGGTTGAAGCGAAGCTCTAATACCATTTACACGAAATTTTAAATAGTATTGTAGTGGGCGGTACACGCCCACTAGTAGATGTGTATGAGTATCTATGTATCTATAAGATGCTAACATAGCTACCCCAAAAAGTGGGCGGGCCACGCCCATTAGTCTATATATGTTAAGCGGATGTCTATAAAATGGCACCATATCGCATTTCAACCTAAAATTGACTTTAATAAAGAAGTTTTTCTTACAAAAACAAAAAAAGTGGGCAGTATGTTTGTATGTGAGCTACCCTTAAAAGTGGGCGGACCACAACCGTTAGTCTATGTATGTAAAGCGGCTGAACATAAAAAGGCACCACAGTGCATTTCAATCTACTATTATTGACTTTAATAAAGAAGTTTTCATAAAAAAAAAGTCAAAAGTGGACCATAGGTTTGTATGGGGTCTACCCCAAAGAGTGGGCGGGTCCCATCTATTAATGTATATATCAAGCATCTGTACACTAAAAGTTACCATATCAATTATTAAGTTGATATTGACTACAATAAAAAAGTTTATCATACAGAAAGTCAAAAGTGGGCGCTGGGTTTGTATGGGGGCTACACCAAAAAGTGGGCGTGGCGGATCAATCTTGATACTTTATTAAACTGCAATAAAAAGAAGTGTATGTGCAAATTTAAAACTGATTAGCATCAAAATTAGTCCCCCAAAAAATGCCCAACAACATACACACCGACGCCTGGACCGACGGACATGGTTAGATCGACTTGTCTTTCAGACAAGCTGATAATACTATTCAAACTGTGTGAATAGTATAAAAAAAAACACAGATTACTCGTATTATATTGTACATATGTACGAGTATACTAAATTTGTGTTCCTTCACCTAATAATCTTAAACTAACTACTTTAACTTTATCAAAAGCAATGCTAAATTCTTCAAACAACTGTTTTAGTTCCACTTGTTATAACAATAAAATTTTATATTTTATATCAATTGTTTTCTACGAAAAAATCTCTTTTGAGAAGCCTTATTTGACACCTTGAAATTTACTCAAGAGCATAAAACTGACAAAAATCTTCAAATGAAATTTTTTGTTTAACTATCGGAATTAACCAATCTAACAGAAGTGAAACAAAGCGTTTTAAAATGGAAAATGGCATCAGAGGTTTCTTAAATCAAAATCGAGTTCGAAAATTGTTCTGTCCAATTCGAGACCAATGAATAATTTGCTGAACCATATCTGAAATGCAAGTTTAAAGTTTATGTTTTTGAACAAATATTATGTCTACATGTACGGGGTATGATGTTGTGGTTGCATCGGTTTGTAATTTCAGTGGAAAATATATTTTTGCAATATGTTTATCGTAGTCGACAGAATTTCCAGACAAGTTAATTGAGCCATCATAAACAAATAAATATATACATACTCGTACCTAGTATATGTATAAACAATTCTAAAGCTAACATAAAACAATTCGCTTCGTGTGAATTAAACAAATACGCAAAAGCTTTATTATACTATATCGTATTTTATGTGTAAATATTTATGGGATATATATGGTTAAAATTAACATGATAATGAATATAATAATTAACATAAACTATGATAAACAATTGAAATGTAGTACCAGAAAATTGTCAATAAAACGAAAACGGTTTAGTTCAATACTTTGTTATTTATTTTGTGTCCTGCAAAGTAGTACCAGTATCACAGGAATCGATTTTGAATTGAACTTGTTTTAGAGTGAACCAGTTTTAAATCGAACTATTTGGAACATAAGGATTTTTTTAACGAAATCATTTTTTAACTGAACCCGTTTTGAACGGTTGCAATTTTTAACCGAACCGAATCAATTTAGAACCGAACCGTAATCCAAATCTAGTTCTTTCGATTAATGTAGGTATGTTTAAACTTTATATGCTGGTTTGAACAGAATCAATTTTCTTAACCGAACTATTTTTGCACCGAACCTGATAATCCCAACAATCTCCAAAATGACGAAACTCTATAATTAGGCTTTATATATATCGAAAAAATAAATAAGTCCACCAATTGAACAAAGTATTCCAAAACAAACTGCCTGCCCACTTTTAGAATTTGTTTGGCAACTTATTTATGACAAGTATAATGGTCTTCAGATTGCTATACAAACCAGTGAATCGAAACCGAATCGTTAATCGTTTACGGTTTCAATTATGGTTGTGTTTATTTTTTCAATTACGATTTATAATAAATACGAAAAGGCGTAGAACGAAGTCCGAACGAATTGAAATACAAAATTCAAGATGAAGATGGTCAAAACTCTGCATAAATTAAAATTACCTCAAGGAACCATTTTGTAACACTGAAAAACTTTAAAAAGACTGTCACCAACTAGCATATTGATATTCCAGTATTCGAGTTCCAGCACTTTTATACCAAAACCAGCTTCAGCGTTGTAAGACTAATCAAGCCAATTACTTTAATCAGAGGGGAGAGGTTGGTTGGTTAACTCTACTAAAAAAATATATTATTTTATGAAAATGCAGATAAAAAAAAAATGTTATTGTACTGAACTGAAATGCTGTTGAGAAGGGGGAACGTTCCCCAGTTGCTCAACACCACATACCCCACAACAACTACGACAACCCCCCCCCCCCCTTCATCCGCCAATACTTTAATGCACAGAAAACGTTGAATTAGAATCTATTCCACTATAAATACAATATTTAAAACAAGTAAGAAAATGTAGCTGTAGTGCGTTCACGACCTAGACATACTTCAAAATATCTAGCACCTTTTCGTATGTAGACCAGAAGGTGTTGCTACTCTACTATACTCGTATAAGTATATACGCATATATTCTTGATCAGCAACTGAAGATGAATCAATACAGATATGTACGTCTGTTGAACAATGACATCATGGAGAGTATAAGATATAGACACTTCTCTACTAAGTCCATACAATATGAAAAAAAAAACTGTGCACAGCTCCACTATAAGGGATAACTCCCGTACGAACCAGTTCCCATTTATAAGATTAAAAAAAATTTTTACCTGCCGGAATTCGAATTTAAACTACGTTATATATTTCCATATTACATATCGAAAAGCTCAGCTACATCGTCATAAGAAACACTACGTCCATAGGCTTTTAAATCCTTTAAATCTATTATCAAAGATTGCACCGTATTCTGATAATGTGCGATCTCCTCACGTGATAAACGATCAAAGTGATTTAGATCTGGAGCCAAGAAGAACTGCAATCTTTTATGGTTCAAATGTTGCATCAAACGACCGAGCATCTATGTATGTAGATGAAAAAATGATGTATTATGTTATATGTATTGCAGCCAATAATTCAAGAAATAGTACTTAATACAAACCTTGACGAAGATATTCGCATACGAACGACGCCAGAAGCTTTCGTCTTTCTCCACGAGTGCCAACAGGAAGACGCTCTTCAGCATGTAACTCGTTAAATGCCACATTTCGTTTGCATCGCGCAACGCCTTCATCAAACGCAGTACATCCTTTAGCTTATGCTTGCCCTTCATAGCGGCACGTTCCCAGTGTGGTGCACAGACCATAAATAGACGTACATCGCCGTTTGCCTTCGGCTTTGCTTGTGGCACTGCGAACCAATTAATGCTAGGCGGGGTCGGACGACCATGAAATTTCGGCATTTGGTTAAAGGTAAACTCAAATGCCGGCACAAAATCGAAGCAAATCCTACGCGATCCAATGCGCGTATCAGTCGCAGAGATCTTATGTGCACAACCATAGCCCTGCGCTTGATACTTGAGCCGATAATGGTGGCCACTACGACATTTTATTTGATTTATACTTTTTATTACCGGCGCAAAATTGTAACGCAACCAACGCTGCAAACGTACGCGATTCAGAAAGCCATTGTATCCGACAATCGGATGCCGACCGATGAAAGCATCGGGAGCGCGCAGTAGCACAAAGCCCTCATATTCGGGATGCTTGACAACATTCAACTTGAAGGGTAGTTCCAGTTTAATATGCATATCAAACTCATCCGGCACATGCAGCCGCAAACGATCCAAATAGCTGCCCGTAAGTGATAGGCCACGAAAACTGTTCCGGAAAAGAGCATTGCGACGCTTGATGCGTGCCATCAATTCATTTTGTATATCCTCAGCATCGGCGAGAAAAATTTTGCGCTCCTTCGGCGATATTTGCAGTGATTGTATAATATTAGCGAGATGCACATCAAGTGGTTTCATCGACATTTTCAATACGAAGGTATAGTCAAATTGATAGAGAAAAACTGAACATATATGATCACATATAGAATATATACACATGAAGCACAGTATATATTATGAATTAACACATGGCACAGTATATACTGTGGATTAACACATGGTGAAATAGCGTGAACAGACAGTCACCACGAAGTACAGATGCATACTGAAAACACATAAACAAAAAAAAAAAAAAAAAAAAGGGATAGGCCAAGTGAGTCCCCCTTGCACGATAAAAGCTTTGACTGAAGTCATTTGTTAGGCCGTCGTCACACTATGCGTTTAAATGAGAACAACAATACTGCACTTGTAAGAATTTTCATTTTGGTAAATTTTTATAGCAATAATTATATTAAAATTTTTCAAGTTTCACATATTGAGTCGAAATTTTATTCAACTACAAGAATTTCCGGCACTAGCAGATGGTTAATAGTTAAAATGTTATGCTAGAAAGAAGAATTTTTGGGTTTTTCATTCAGTCTGCTCGCTGGTTTAAGTAAAATCATAGTTCGACAAACAAAAATATACCGTTACCTAGGTGCATGGCCGAAATGGAAAGAAATAAGTATGTTTTTCTCTGTAAGTTCGCCCAAAAAACGTTCAAATAATGTACGAAAAAAGCTTTATACAATAAAATATGCCTGTAAACACTACGTGTATGATACAATATATCAGTTGAGCGATAGACAACTACATATGATTTAATCAAGGCGACTGAAAAATTACTAGTATCAGTTGCCGCTCGGTATTGGTATTGTATCATCAACTTGATGCGTTGATACCATTTGTGCTGTATGCACGCCGTGTATCACAGTGGCACTAGTATGAAACAAATGATAGTACTCAATCACTGACGTTTACAATATCGAGTAAGCAGCAACTGATATCAGTGATTTTTCACTCGCCGTGATTGAATCACAGCTAGTTAAATGTCGCTCAACTCTAATGCACACGTTTTCACCGCAGCAGCAACAATTCGTAGTGTGACACCGGCCTTAGCTTTTGCGCTCAAAGCTGCGCTGCTGAGTGAGACATGATCGTGCAATGAGAGCGACTGCTACTTAAACTTCACCACACTTCACCACAGTCGTGTTCAAAGCTCAATAAGCTGAGCGCTTATTTTCGACGATTCAATTTGAAAAATTCTGTCGCGTTTTAACTGTTATTGTGTGCGGACGTGAGCTGCTGGCATTTGTCTCTCGCGTGTTTCTGAGTGCGGAAAATTTTTGTTATAAAAATAACACGCTTCATTTGATGACAAAGGAATAATAAACAAATTATCCTGCAAAAAAAAAAAATTACAAAAAAACTAAATAAATTAAAAATATTGATTTTCAAATAAAGAGCAACAGTAAAACGCAACAAAGAAAAAAAGTGCATTTGAAATTTCGTTTGTGTTTGTTTGCGTTTCTTGTGCTACATGAAAATTGCGTGCTGATTCGCCATAAAGCGACATTTTGATTTATTTAGAAATCCTTGTTTTAGTTTTTTGTTGATAAAAATTATTAAAAAATTTTCTAATAAAAATAAAAAAATGCCAACCGATCAAGAAATTGAAAAGGCAGCCGCTGAGGCAACAATTGCAATAACAACAGCAGCGGCTGAGGCGGCAGAAGCAATATTAACAACAAAAGCAGCAGCAGAAGAAGAAGAAGCAGCAGCAGCAACAGCAACACCTGATGTTGTTGATAATGCAAAAACAACAACAACAACAACGACAGAAACTGCATCGAAAGAAATGGCAATTGAACCTCTGAAAATAACAGTAACAACACCAACAAGCAATGCTCAAGTTTTGAATGGTGAAAATCATGGTAAAACCCAACAACAACCACAACAACAACAGCAGACAGTGCAACAAGTGCAGCCCGTTAAAAAAATAACAGAAATGGAAACAACAACAATATCGACAGAGTCTATTGCAACAACAACAACTAATAAAGGTAATGCATAGCAACAACAACAACAACTACAACAATAACAATAACTTCGACATTTGATGCGCTTAACGGTTTTGGCAGCTCGACAAAACAAAACTGCAACGCAAAAAAAAAGAAAAAAAGAGAGAAAGATAAAAAAAGAGAAAAACTCACAGGCAGCAAACATTAAGAGTACACTGAAAAAAAAAGAAGCAGTTTAACCCATTACTATTTATTATTTTAACGCGTATTCTACGATTTCCTGTACGCCACGCCACGAGCTGTTAACGAATTCTTATATAACTCGTCAAAATGAGCCGAAAATAAGCATAACGTTTTCCAATATCTCGTTTAGTTTTCGAGATATCGAATTTCAAGGTTGCAATTTTTTGTTAATTTTTAAATTTTCCCTATAGAAATCGCCAAAATTCGATGTGTTCCAAAAAGCTCTACACAAATTTTCGTCAGATTTCAGAAGATTGCATTTTTCGGATATAAACTCGAAAAAAAGTGTGTGTTTTCCACACCCATGCTTGCTTACAGTTATCATATATATTAAAAAAAAAATATATTTGCCAACTTCACGCATCACAGTTTCCAGTTCTTAAAGCTGTTAATTTGTTTATATAGCATAGCGCCAATTAATATCTATGTATATATAAATAGGCAAGTGCAAAACGTTCACACTCTTTTTAACTCCCTAAAACTCAACATATTCGCTTGATTTTATTTTTTGGTCTGGTTGTGAAGAGAAGTAGGGACGAATGTAATTTTTTTTCTCTAAAGTATTACGTCTAAGGTAGTTGAATACAAGGTAACGCCCTCGGCCAATCGTAAAGATCTAAGTTATCTGCCTCTCAGTTCTCTCAATTTGTTAAAAAAAAATTACTACAAAAAATAGAAATAAGCAACAGACGAACTTGGTAACATGTTGCCGAGCATCAGTTGAGACCGTGACTTCATAGTGTTGTTGGCCCAACATATTATGCTTACTTAACGCTCTCAGCATTATAAAATTGTACTGAACTGTTTTGTATTGTCGCTATAATGGTTTAGTTTCAAGCATAGCGTAAACACTATTTTAAATAAATCGATATAGTTTTCGGCACTTAATGTGCAATTCACATTGTAGAGTTAATTATAATTATTATTCAAGCAATAATCACAACTACGAAAATTATTTAGTAGAATTACAAACAAGTTTGCTGAAAACCAACCTAAACCGTTTTTCAGCAAATAAATATACATTTTTTAAAATTTAAATTAAATAATTAAAATGTACTAAATTTATAGATCCTAAAACACAATTATGTGGAGAACACATTACACTTGCACATAAACATAGGTTGCCCCTATGATTTGATGAGTTTACAAACGCAATCAATAATTTCACATAGCAAGCGGCTGGTGATTTCAAAGAGTTCTGTAATACCTACTGATTTGATTTGGTTTCGAATTAGAGCGAAACAGATTTCTTTCACTCGTCAGAATAAGATGAAAATGCGACTAAATTTTTTCGATACCTCTCTTAGTTGTCGAGATATCGAATTTTAAAAATAAAAATTTTAATTTTTACAATGTTTTCTTGCGAGATATCGAAAAATTTGATTTATATTTTACATCTTATTTTGTCGAGTTCTATAAAAATACTTCGTCAGGTCGTAACACACCGTAAATCGTAGCATTGTTATTTTAACTCTGATATAATGTATAGAAATGTGCTCTTGCACATTTTTTTTTTGTAATACTCTTCAATATAGGTTGAGCATTGTCACAGAGACACATATAATATTGACAGTTCACACACACACACACACGCAGTTCTTTGCATCAACCAGTGAAATTTACAAAAACAATTTCCATTGTTCTTTGTTATATTTCTTCAAATACCGAATAGCAAAAACTTTCAAACAATGGCTTCGTTTCAGATGTTCTTGAATCTATTTCGAGCATATTTTATTTATTGCTGAGTTTATTTGTCTTCTTTATTGATTTTAATAAATTTGTTTACATTTCAAATAATTTCAATGCACAGCGCAGACTCAAGCGACTTCATCCTTTGGATCTGCCAAACCGTCAACCCTAACCCATTCCGCATCTTAAATGCTTTTCATGTTTTTTTTTATTTTTAAACTATAATGTATTTAAGTTGCTAGTTCAAGTTTGATTATATTTCCTAAATCCGATTGAATGCCAATAAAGTAAATAATAGTAAAAAAAAAAAACTGTTCACAAGTATAAACTAAGATAAGACGCCTTATATGATAGTACTTATATTTTTGTTGTCAGGCGACAAACCTGAAACAATTAGTGATTATTTAGTTTGAAATAAGTCAAATATTTAAAAAAAAAATATGCAGATAAAATTAGTTTAGATAGAAAATTAACTTTTGTCTCAAAATCGGTTATGAAGCATGACTCATTTCTGACTTTCCGTTTACCGTTACGACACGACACTAAACGAACGAAAAGCAAAAGGCGGAACATGTAATCGTACACATATGAATACATGTGACGATTGTGTCGGTCCGCCTGAACAACCAAGCGATAGACAGACCAGCGTGCATTGGCTTGTTGAAATCTATAGTTATGTGTGTGTGTGTGCGTTTGCGAATTATTGTTATCTAGCGCGCGGTGGGGTGCGGTATGGACTTGGTAGAATGTATGAATAATAACATTGTAAGTGTATAATAAAGTTTGTTTCAAATAAAATACATGTACAAAGTAAACAAAGCACGCACACCATAGATCAAGGGAGACGACAATAACAGTTACTTTTGCAAGAGAGAGAGAGAGAGAGAGAGCGTATATTTCACTCTTTATTTTTGGTAACGAAACTCTTTTATATGACAAGTTGTTTGTGTACTGATTGAATTATTGGAATTAAGAATTAGAATTCAATTAGAATTCAATTCACAAAAGTATGCAATTTTTCATCAATGTTTTCTTATGACGTTATCACGTAAAATTATCGTCCGTAAACCGACTTTACAGACAACCATTTTTTTTTAAATGAAATTTGGCATTTTTGAGTACCTCCGAAAGTTCCTCCAAGTTTTTGTGATGCTATATATGTATGTCGATTGGCACGGAATGACAGTTTTGTACATACATATTAACTTAATTTTGAATAACAGACCTATATTGGAATATATTGATACATCAAATCAACGAGAATATATCAATATATCGTCATATATATCAATATATTGTCAATACATCGACAATTCTTTAATACCCTAATGTGTAACGATACCACCTTTTTTTTGGTCAAAATTAAGTAGTAGTGAAGAGCTATAATTTTGCAGCACTAGCGTTTGTTTACAATAATTATTTAAGAACTTAGAATCAACATTCATGAAAACATTTCATGATAAGTAAACAAAAATTTGATAGATAGTTGTTATGTAGTACTTTTACTGATATGAGTTGAAAAGAGGTATAAAAAAATGATATAAATAAACTAGAAATCTGCGTATATATATAAAAATGAAATGAATCTACAAGGCTTAGGTCTATATTATTTTGATAACCTATTTAAACCTAAAGCCCAGTACGGATCAGACAAGAACTGCTCAAGTACAGAAAAACTTCAAATAAAAATTAACACTGACATTATTTTTTCCTTTCTTGAGCTTTTTTTATATACATATGATATTTTCCGGACTTGTTCCTTTCTTGACAAATCAGTTCTCGGTTGAAGAGAGAGTTATGTAAGGGGTTTGTGACAAACCCGAAAAGCTTCAACTAGATATAGCTAGATATAGCTCGCTGTGCAAACCGCTTTATTTACTTCAACAGATCTTATCAGAACTCAACATCTCTAAATCTGCTTCGTTTGCTTCATAGTGAGTTACTTTTAATTACTTATTTGTATTCCAGAACTTTGTGGATTTTCTATAGATACCCAATTCTTGAGAAATCTTTATGAAAAATTTCAATGGAAACCAAACTCAAATTGTGTTTTAAAATCAACAAAACAATAAATAAGTAAATAAATAAATAAATAAATAAATAAATAAAATAATAAAATAAATAAATAAATATTTATAAGTGGTATTTCATATGCCAATTTGAATAGTACTAGTTCTGTTTTTAAAGCTTTTATGAAATTAAGAGCTGCAACGTTAAGAATTCGAAGCAACCCTTTCTTTCTATCTAAAAGCTTAAACAATGGAATAGATTTTTGCAATAGAACTAGACTATTAATCATAAAATCAGAACTAACTGCATACCTTCAACTGTATACTTAATTTTTTGTTTCAGTGTAGTTAGTAAAAGTTAAGCAGAAAAAATTGCAATATACTCACATGATAACTATATGAAAGAAAGAGCGAGAGCGAGAGCGAAGCGAGGTGTGATTTGGCAGAGAGATGAAGCTGTGACATGTTTATGCATTTGTTAAATGTCCGTCTGTCTGCAGTGTTAATATCTAAAGAAACAACAACAACAACAACAACAAAAACAACAATTTAAAACATTACCAACAAACATCAACTAAATAATTTCACTTTGGTTTTTCACTTTTCTTGTTTTTGATTTGATTTTGTTAGTTTATTTATTTATTTTTATACATTTCAAACGTGGTGTGAATAGTATTATAATTTTGTCACGGAGTTTGTAACGCATTAAATGAGGTAACGGAAACTCCATAAAGTACATATATTCTTGATCAGCTTGACGAGGCAAATCGAACTAACCATGTCCGTCTGTCTGAATCAAAACTAGTACCTCAGCTTTTAAGTTATGGATCTGAAATCGGGTGTGGAGACTTGCTATGTTCCTAGGCTGAACATAAGTCACAATGACCATGTCACGTTCATTTTTAGGTGTAGCCGCCATACAAAACCAACGGTTCACTTTTCAGTTTTAGTTTTTTAGACAGTCAATATCAACTTGAAATTTGATATGGTGACTTCTTATGTAGGGAAGCTTCACATATATGCATATATCAATGGGCGTGTCATGCTAACTTTAAATTGTAGTCCTCATATAAACCCACCGCACACTTTTTGAAATTTGTTTGGAAAACTTTTTCGTTACATTGAATATCAATCTGAAGTTCGAAATGGTGAATTCTTATGGACGGAAACTTCACATACTTAATAATGGGCGTGCTCTGCGTGTTCTGCCCACTTTTAGAGAGTTCCCATAAAGTCCAACCGCTCATTTTGTCATTTTTATACCGAAATAATATAGTTAGTTGCTTGTGAAGACTATTGAAACTTCGGTTCTACTGAAGTTAATGTTTTTTCTTGTCAATTTATTTCTTGTTCGATATTTGTTATTTTATTTATTTGTTTTCTTTATTGTCTTCTTTTTCCCACCTTCTTCTATGTTTTTCACTTTTCAAAATGTTTTTACACAACAACAAAAACACTCAACGAAAATTATAACATACAAAATTGTTGCGCACGATCAGTTTTAACGCTTTGCTAAACATTTTTCCTCTGGTTTATTTTTTCAATCTATTTTTACACCTCCCTTTGTCTTTCTCTCTCACTCAAATGTATCAAGTTTTCTAATTTTAAGTTAATAAAATAGTTAATTTAACAATGGACGTTAATTAAACGCTTTGTAATTTGTTAGCTGCGTAAATTAAGTGAAAAGATGTTTGAAAATTTTGTATGTTAAATATTAAACGAACATCGATTTCTGTTAGACTTTCAGACTTTCTAAGATCTCAAGTGAAGTTTTAATATTTACATAGAAGAAAATCTACAATATATATAAAGCAGTGTTTCGATTTTTTGTAATACAAAAGTAATAAAACCTTAGAATTATTCAACAACGAACCATTTTAATGAAATCACTTCCGTAGAATTAATTCGGATTTGAAAACCAATTCACGTGGGATAAATACATTTCTAGAATAAAGAAATATAAAACATGGCTTAGGGGAGATCAATACATCATGGGGAAGATCAAGGTTCATGGGGGTAATGGATCACTAGCTTTATAAGCAGGAGCGATTACAAGTACGGGTTTAAACATGGTTTACTGACTTTTAACTTAAACAAATTATTCATAATTGATTTAAATTTTATATTTATTAATAACATTAAAAAATTTTTGTACAATATTTTTAAAATTATCACATATACTGTGTATAGCAAATTAATTCTAACACGAAATACGCGGAAGCTGGCTCCAGAGATGTACATATGTATATTCTTGATCAGGGCGAAAAGTGTTGATCTAGCTATCTAAAAATTTGTTCACTTTCATCGAAAATAAACTCCCAATCGAAAATAAACTTGCAACGAGAAATACACACGTACGAACCATGTAAGGTGTACGACTTTGAGTATATTTTCAAAAGGTAATATCGTTCATCATGGTCTGGGCATGATTTTCGGGACGAAGTCTTGATTGAGCTTGATGCATAGGATTGAGTATATTATGAGATCATATTATGTACTCCATTTGAATCATTGGAAATGCCACTCACTTTATGTGTTTCAACACGATAATGACGCAAGGAACATATCCGATGTAGAAAAGAAGGATAAATATAACAAAAATAACAAAAAATACAGAACTTCTGGCTAAGAGTTTTCTTCTTCAGTGTAGCAGTGTAGCAGTGTCTGTCCGTCTGGCTGTCCAGTTTCTCAATTTTATTTTCAAATCTTTGTAAAACTCAGCTTAGAGACTCAATTTGGTATGCCACGAATACTTTTATGGATAGCCACTATACAAATTCACAGACCACATTTGGGGTTTTATAGGGGCTCGTGATTTTTCAGTCTCGAGATCGGATTTTCTTTCGACACTTTTTTAAACGCTCCGCAAATGGGAAAACGTGTATGCCTATCAATAAATTTTAATCAATACTTGCGCTGCTTTCTTTCTCCCATACTTTATTTAATGGAACTTCGAGATTCGTAAAGGCAATATTTTGATGCTTTTCGGAACGATATGTAAACCATTATTTTAATATTTATAAGATTATAAGATTATGGAAACATTATTATTTCACACTCTTTCTTTTCTAGCTGGTCCTCAGAACCAAATTTTGAGGAATCTGAAATTAGGACTGTCGAAAAAAAGTACGGTCTCCAGATTGAATAATGACAGAGCCCTCTATATAAAAAAATATCTAAAAAAACTCTAGCTCGAAGAATTTCGCGTCAGTACTCTCTTAGTAGAGCCCACTAAGAATAGGAAGTCTTTATATGTTCATTAGAACAAGAAGATCATGGTACTTTCTTAAATCATAATTGGAAAGCGGTCGTCGAAGAATGTGACGAGTTCATCAAACCATATATGAAGTCCTAGTTTTTTCGAAATACTAGAGAAGCTTTGAACATAAAATTAGTGACATTAAGTTTAATAAGAGTAGTTCGAACTTTATCTCCATACTGGCTTGTTTTGTGAACTACTGGCTTTCAGGCACTGGCTTACTTTGTGTTCTATGTACGATTACTTTACGATTTTTTTAGTTAGCATTTTGGATCTTTTATTTTCAAACGATTACGCATCGGCAAGTTTTGAACCGACTGAAGCACTCACCTTCAATGAGTGCTAGCAGATTAGTTAAACATTTCTAGTATCAAGAGCTTAGTTATCTTACTTTCTGAACTAGTTTAAGCACTTCTTAAGAGATAAGGCAACTTGTTGAAATTTGAACATCAAGCAGGTTGCACTTTCAATGAAGAGTTTTAAATTGATAAAATTCTTAAAACATACTTTGTTTATTCCAGCGATTTGTGCAACAACTGTTTTAAAAATATCAAAGGTAATATAATTTTTTTTTGAATTTTTCATACTTCAAAAAAAAAGATAGACAACATTTTGATAAGTCTGAACATCTGTAAGTGCAATTCACGGAAATTAAACATCAGACTTATCAGAATAGAACAGCACAGAAGTCTACGAACAGAAGTTTCATTTGTCTGTAAAAAGAATTTGATAGAATAAAGAACAAGTGTATCAGATTTATAAAAAAAAAAATAACAAATTTCAGGATAAACATAAATTGCAAATAAATAAATAGAAAAAACATTTAAGACGAAAGTGTACACATTCAAGTGTCTTTCACTTCAATGAAACAAGAGCATGGTACTCGTATTTCAAATAGATAATTTTTAACAAAGTCGACGTCTTACATTACTCAACTGTTGTACTTATCTGTAAAATTAGACTTGACTTTGTGACTTTCAACGTGCATTGAACACTATCAATCGGCAAATAGCAAAAGCGAAACCGAAAGCTAAAATGTGACACTCTTTTTTTATACTTTTCATAAAGAGTGTCAGATGGTATAATTAGCTTGTCTGTTAGTTTGTATTGAAGAGGGGATATCGTAGATCACATAAAGTATATACGATTGCAATTCGATAAGTTAGTTTTCAATTTTTTCGCATAGTAACTATAAATGCAACACTGCTTCTTATCTGTTAATAGACTGCGTTCAAATTTTGAAGCAATCTGCATCATTAAGTATGTGTTTATTAGCTATTTTATGGAAGGCAGTCAGAAGAACAACAAATCAGAATGTTACCACGCCAATTCGACCAAAGAAAACCACTATTTCATCTACTGCTTGGTCGCCGAATTGCTGCAATGGATTCATATTAAATGCACGTTCTGAAAACGGTGCCAAAAATTTGACAATATTTCGGTTTAACAAAGTCAAACACTACTTAGAAGTTGTCACACGATTACGAGCTCAATTTCGACATAGAACTGCTTTCTGTTCGTCTGTCTGCCTTTCATGTCAGCTTTCAATGACTGTCAAACACAAAGTTAATATTGCAGATTGGGTACTTCAGGCACTAACAGCAAAGTAGTATAAGTTCGAAATTCAAAAAGTCACAAGTCAGTTATCAGTTATTATAACTTGACGAGTTTAGTCGATCTAGACATGTCCGTCTGTCTAACTATTCGTCTGTCTGTGCGTTTGTCTGCCTCAAGCTTTGAAAAATTGGTTTGGAAAGTTGGTATGTAGACTTTTTATAAGCATAAGCAATGCAAATATCAAAATGATTGCGATTTCACAAATAGCAGGTAGTATATCTTCCATACAAAAACACTTTGTATTTATTTTGTTGTATCGAACATGTTTGAATAAAGGCATTAGTAAATATATTGATGCATCTATAGCTCAATTGTCTAGCGTGTTGCCTAACATTCCAGACAACCTGGGTGTTGAACACATAATAGCTTTAAATTTAAATCTTTCTAAACATTTCATGCGCAACAAAATTAAAAAAAAAATGCTAAATTCGTGCAAAATACATGTTTGATTAAATTTTATTATATTTAAAATTGTTAAATTTAGTGTGGAAAGTATTAAAACTTCGTTTCAACCGAAGTTAACTTTTCTTGCTTGTTTTTTTATTAATTTTTTTTTTTAATTAGCCAACTTTGTGTTTGCTATTTAAACAGTTTTTGCATACGCTGCCAAATATTTAACTACATACATACTTAAAGTGTACAAGCAATCAGTGCTCTAAATTGCCAGCAACATTTGAACGAAGTATTCGTACATATATAGTAGTACGTAAGATACATTTCAAGGTCTTAACAAATTATCTACGTAGTTTTTTTTTCTCTGGATTTTTAAATGAACTTTTTTTTTGCAACTAAATTCTTACCAACCTTTGCGCTTTTTGTGTTCTATCAAAAGAATTTCAGTGCTTGACAGTTAGTCTCGGAATTCAGTCAATGGACCTTGTTATAAACGGTGAGAACGATGAGAATTTAAGTGATAAAAGTCACAGAAGAAAAAAAAAACTATGTAAAGTGTTAACTGTGTGTCGCAAATAAATTATATAATTTATTATTATTACCATTTGATCTTATGTTTAGTTCCCATTATATAGATTAAACTATCTTTGCATATGTTATAAAGTGTGACAAGTATTTAGTTTGGGTTTTTCGAAATGTGTATCTGCTAATGTGAATTAAATTCAGTAGTTATTTATAATTTTTGTAGTATGTTATCTATAATAGCTGATATGTGTACACTGATATGCTCTGCGTGATAATCTTTTGTTATCAACAGATAGTTTTGATTGTATCTCAATAAGTTGTTTAATTTAATAAGTACTATACGTACTATACTATAGGTACAATGTGAGAAATCTTTAAGCTTATTTGTGATTTTTAGTTTAACCCTTCTGCTATGTTTGGGTCAAATTGATATCAAATGGGTCAAATTGATCCAATTTTGATATTAATTCACAAAAATGTATGGTATAATCTAATCCAAGCGATCTGATTCTTCTTGCACTTGTTAAGTGCATAAAGTTTAACAATTTAATGCAAAAGTTAAAAAAAAAAGTTTTTTCATTTTATTGAAGAGCCACGTTTTGTTTGAAAGTTTGTAACGCATTAAACGAGCCATCGTAGACCCCATAAAGTATATATATTCTTAATCAGCTCGACGAGACGAATCGATCTATTTTGCACATATACTTCTTTTTATTGTAGTTTAATAGAGTATCAAGATTGACCTGCCACGCCGCCTATTTGGGGTAGCTCCCATACAAACCTACTGCCCACTTTTGACTTTTTGTAAGAAAACTTTTTCATTAAAGTCAATATTAGGTTAAAATGCAATTTGGTGCCTTTTTATGGTCAGCCGCTTAACGTACATAGACTAACGGGCGTGGCCCGCTCACTATTTGGGGTAGCTCCCATACAAACCTATGGTCCACTTTTGACTTTTTTTTAAGAAAAACTTTTTTATTTAAGTCAATATTAGGTTGATATGCGATATGGAGCATTTTAAGAGACAGCCGCCTAACATACATAGATAATTGGGCGTGGCCCGCCCACTTTTTGAAGTAGCCCCCATACAAACCCATCGTGCAATTATGTGTTTTTTATGAAAAAATTCTTTATTTAAATCAATAATAGCTTGAAATTTGATTTGGTGGATTTTTGTGGACAAACGCTTCATATACATATACAAATAGGCGTGTTCCGCCCACTTTTTGAGGTAGTCCCATATAAACCCACAGTTCACTTTTATGCATTTGTATGGAAAACGTCAATATCAACTTGAAATTCTATATGGCGACATCTTACACATCTATTACATCGCTTCATACACATCTACTAGTGAACGTGTACCGCTCACTTTTTGGGGTATCCCCTATTTTATGTTTTACAATACCATTTAAAATTTCGTGTGAATGGTATTAGAGCTTCGGTTCAACCGAAGTTAACGTTTTTTCTTGTTTTACAACATTTATGTGGTTTGTGGTTCATTTTGACCCACCAAGCGATTCAGTACAAATGTGCTAAGTTTGACTGCATATTTCAACCGCAATATACCGATAAAAAACGAAGATGAAATTTCAGATATGTCTTCGAGTAAAAGTGTGGAAAGTGTTTTACTTGAGGATTGCACCATGACAGAAAAAGACAATGTACGTACGTATTTATCAAAAGAGTGTTCTGTGGCAGGATCAGCCTCCACCCTTATCGAAAGGCAGAATTCCGGGCAATCAAATTCACCTGGACCAACATGGCGAAAGTCTATTTCACTTGTGGAATGAAAATGATGGCATGCCGATTCTACGCGCTACAATGAGCCTGGAAAGATTCATGAATATTTGACGGTGTCTTCTATTTGACTCCGCTGACGAAAGAGAGCATAGGAGACAATGCGACAAATTAGCTCCAATGAGGACCGTTTGGGACCAATGGAACCGCCAGCTAAAAGTTTTTTATAATCCACACGAAAATGTAACAATCGATGAGCAACTAGTGCCATTTCGTGGACGTTGCAGCTTTAGGCAGTACATTGCGTCGAAGCCCGCGAAATATGGTATAAAAATATGGGCTCTCAACCAGCGAGTATGCCTGGAATATGGAAGTTTTTTTAGTACGTGCAAGAATAAACGGAACCGGAAAAGAAACAAGGTATTGTTTTTACAAATGAACATCAAATATAAAAAATTTCTCTGGAATTTGGTGTCCCACCTTACGTGTTTTTAGGTGAACGTGTTGTTCTCTCTTTTTCGGTTCAGCTTCCTAAGGGACACACTAATGCGATGCCATAATCTGTTTACTACCTACAATCTGGCTTTGCAACTACTTCGGCGAAATATAACTTAGTAGTAGGCACAGTCAGAAAGAATAAATCCACAAAACATCATTGACATGAAGATAAAGAACGTTTTCCATAGCGAATTCCTGTTCACAAATAATGTAACCATTGTGTCGTACGTACCAAAAAAAAAAGCCGGAGTGGAAGCACTTGATCAACTAGTTGCTAACTATACATGCAAATGTCAGACCAAACGTTGGACGATAGCATTATTTTTTGAAATATGGTAGATATTTCGGCATGCAACGCTTACGTTATATGGCTAGAAATCAACCCCTCCTGGGAATCCTAATAAACTATTCAAGCGCAGACTTGTTCTTAAGGCGCCTGTAAAACAAATGATCAATGAGAGAAAACGACATCGTTGCTCCTTTTGCCAGCACACAACAAGGTATAGATTTGGAAATGTAAAAAGCAGTTACGTCATATGTAGGTGATCCCTTTTAAAACTCCATATTACTATTTAAAACAGTTTAAGTAATAAAAAATAATTGCACTCTTAAGAAATATATCGACAATTTATTAGAAATAACTTCAAAAACACTGAAATTATATGAGTGGGTCAAATTAACCGAAAACATGAAGCATGTATTTTTTTGGAAACATAGCAGAAGGGTTAAATATTGGCTTTTTGCACGTGTTTTGGTTTTGCAAACTAAAACAAGCAAACTGAACTAAAACATAAGCGTAATCGAAGCTTAAATACTCTACACACATCTACTGTTCTTGTATGGGAGCTATACCATATAGTATGTACAGCGCGATTATTTTGATAAGTATGTTGCTTATGGTTATATAAAGTCTACAAACCATACTAACAATTCAATATTTTAAAGATTGCGTGTATAAGTCGGAGACAGACAGACAGACAGACAGACGGACAGACGGACATGGCTAGTTCTGTGGCACTTTGTTTTTAAATAAAACGCAAACGGATACGATTTTTTTCAAATATTTTATTATGTTCGAAAAATACAACTGGATTATATATGGAAATTAAATTACCGTATAAATAATTTACCGTAAATTCACGTCGGTTCCTTAGAAACTCGACTCTTTTAAAGTCGGAGTAGCGTAAACACTCATTGGTGTGAATTACCCGTTCGTGAACAACGTCAACCACTATTAAGTGAAAATTATTTTGCAAGTATCAAATTCGCAAAAAAAGTAAAGCTATAAATAGTAAATGTACCATTTTTTTATTGTTTGTTCTTTAAGCTAAGGTCAAACGGTCAACAGGGCGTCTCGTAGAGGACATTTGGTTTTCTACCATGATTTTCAAGAGACACACATAATCATTTTGGCTGCATTTGTTTTTTATAATTTGTTTGTAAGAATAAAGCAAGAAAAGCGTTAATAAATTTACGCAGACAGGCAACTAATAGGTATCTCATAGTTAACTACGACACACCCTGTTTGCTATTTTTACGCAAACTACGAGTATTTGCACGTGTGAACTTAGACTTTTTGTACTCTTCACATAATGTATAAATTGTATTATAATTTAGTTACTATGTTTGTACAACGAAGCAATGGAGACCCAATAAAGAACACTGATAACAAAAAATCAGTATTTCGCACTTGAATTGATCCGTAGAGGTATCAAAAGTATGTTGAGTAGGCATTTTCTTAAATCAAGTACAAATTCTTGGTTTATGAATGGAGTTGAAATTCTTAAACTTAGCTCTACTGAGCTTGATTTTAATAAAAAAAAAAAAGGTTTGATTTGAGTACACAAAATTCCGGTGCAAAGAAATTGGAGCAGCTGAGAGAGTAAATTTGATTTTGCTTTCACGTGTTTTTCTTTACTCAGAGATCGATTTAAGAATTTTCTACCTACTTCAAGTCAAAAATGACTTATTTTATATGCTGAGACTTTTGTATTTGATCATAGAATTAAATTTTTATATCGCACTTAAAATTTTTAAGTACACTTTTGGATAGAAAAAAAAAAGAATTTCAAACTTATATTTTATTTTTCTGTGTAGAAAAAGAGCATCGCTGAGTTTTATTTATTTTTTGTTTGATTACATTTTTAGGAAACAAGAGAAGTGCTACTTTCGTTAAGGTGCTAAATAAATTTCTGGAAGCTTATGAACAAATGGAATGCAACATCTCTATAACAATTAATTATGTGCATTGTAATTTGCGCTTCTTCCCAGCAAATCTCATTCAACTCAGCAACGAATAAGGTGAATGAATCCACCAAGAAATATCGACAATGGAAAAGGGCTTCGAAGAAAAGAGCCCAGTCATAATACCAGCTGATTATACTGCTTATTTAATAAAGACACTGACGATACAGTTGTCAGAACGAAAGAGATAATCAATAATTTGTAACCGGTACAATTACAGTTCTTGTTTAGCCAATCACCATTTTCGTTTCCGAAAAATTTCATGCTGAACAAGAAATTTGCTTTTAAATGTCGCTCAAAATGTAAAAAAAGAGTAAAAACTTTCGACCATTTCATTCAAACTCCTACATAGTTTCATATCAATATGATTTGCAAAAATGATAGATCACATTCGATTTGCTGATGGCGTGAACGCAACTATTCCGAGGGGCGCGGGGGGTATGTCAATCGGTAGCCTAGCTTTTGGGAATTTAGTCGCTATGGAGCGTTTCTCGGTAGCGGACCGTGCGTTGTGCGTACGTGAGTTTTACAAAAACGGTAATTCAGCGACTGTAGCGCGTAGAAAATTCTGCAGTATTCGACATGTTCGTCATTTAAATGATGCGCCAAGCCCTCGACTCATTGGAAAATGGGTCGAGAAGTTTGAAGACACCGGTTCAACGCTGGAAAAATGAAAATCCGGGCGCCCAGGGTCTTCGAGAACGTTCGAAAACATAGACAGTGTTACTCAGTCTGTTCGTGACAACCCGGTCCTTTCGATTCGGAAGCGTGCTGTTGCTTTAAACGTGCGTAGATCATCATTGTTCCGCATTTTTAGCAACTTCACACACGTCCAACAGGTCTCTACCACAAGTTCATGAAATTTTTCCTAGCAAATTGATCTCCAGGAGAGGTGACATAAATTGGCCTCCACGAAGTCCCGATTTAACCCCTAGGGATTTTTTGCTGTGGGGTTATGTCAATTCTAAAGTTTACGGCAACAAATCGACTATATAAAAATTCTGCCATTAAAACGCTTTTGCTGCTGTTTGAACTTCGATTTCGAATATTTGCTTTTGTCTTTTTCATTGATGACACACTGAAACGTTCTCAAGTAATACTTAAACTCAAAATTAGATTCTGAACCATGTTGAAATTTAAAAAATTTAGTTTTATATTTCAAACGAACTAAAAATTCATTTTAATAAAAAAAAAAATAAAAAAAAATTATGGAAAGTGGTACAACTCCCTCTACAAGCAAAAAGATTATGGCAAGTGAGCCTGATACGAGACCCAAAAAAGGTAAACGATATACTACAATTTGAAATCAGCGAGTTATTTTCTAGTATTCTATTTAGAGTATTTTTAGTTCTTTAATACAGTTTTGTAAACGGAGCTTTATTTGTTTATTGAAAAATTGCAACACAATCGAATATGTAGAAGATGATTATAATTATTAACTTGCAGCATTTGAAGTTACACAATTTATAGGTCATTTCTTATAAATACTTTTAAGTTTTTAGCTCTTAAATACGTAAACTAAAAGTGGTTGCTAATACTGTTGCCAATTTAGTGAGTTTTTGCTCTTCTCGCGGTGTTCCAGATTTTGGCAAAGATATTCGCGCGGTGTAAATGCAAACTCCCAAACATTCACTGTGGGACAATAGTTGATTACATAGCAAAGTTCTGTCAGCGCCATGTGCAGGTGGTTAAATCTTTGCAAGTCTTACAGTATGACTCCTCGCCGGGTTTACGTATGTTTACGTATGTTTCTTAACCTTATCTTTCTTTTTACGTGCTGATTGTACGGAAAGTATTTTGGCGCAATGTTTCGGCAACAGTGCATCAGCCATGGTGCATTGTGGTAATAATAATCTTAGCTTCTTTAGCCATTTCCTCCAGAAACAGATTGACCACGCTGAGTGAACGTTCGCGTATATGATGCCGTTCCTCGGGACACATTTCGTGTGTGCAATTCTGTGCAAAATGATTGCAGAGCAGCGGGAATGCAATGATATAACGATTTTGTGCGGGAAACTCGAGACACATATGAAATTGATCATCGAACCGAGGTCTCCACAAGTATCTCATCCAGATAATCGACAACACGTGTGTGGAAAAACCATCGAATCAAGCAGACGTGCCAAATCCGAGTGTTCGTTTATACGCAATGCAGCCTTGCCAACGCTCATGTACGTTTGCAAGCGGAACCAATCCAAACGGAATGTACGGAAGTCAAAAAGTTCATTATCCTCTACTTGTTTCACATTTAAGCCAGTAGCAGTGTTGTATATAGATGAGAAAATTACGGATTCATCCTCAGGGCAAACTTGTAGACTCTGCATGCGTATATTTAAATCGGTTGCATCAAATCCGGACAAATATTGCACATAATAACGCTGCATAACTTGGCTGATAACATAACATAGAGGAGTATGAGTATACTTCTGGAAGGGCTAAATTGAATAAAGATGCAACTGAACCTGCCATACGCTCTTATAGGGACAATATTATATTAGGTGGAAGACCTCCGCCTATTAATGAGAGCGAAAAACATCTCCCTCGTAGCACCAGGACGAAACTTGCACAGTTAAGATCCGGATGGAGCGTTATGCTCGAGTGCTACAGGGAAAGAATTGGAATATACATATACTAATTGCTGTCCTGAATGCGGTCAATCATTGGTTCAATTGCCCGTCCCATCCGACTCAATTGAGCCCTTTAGACCTCTGGTTACGACCATAGGATGTTGCTTTTTTCCTGGACCTTGACACATGAGGTTGCATTTCGGTCTGTCTTTCTCTTACATTCACAAATTGCTTTGAACTACTACATTCATTTCATATATAATTAATTGTGTATATATATTTCCTCACACGAAGCTGTTACAACAACAACAACAACCAAGAGTGCAATTGTAGTGTATGTATATGATGTGCTTATGTATTGCTAAAGCAAAGCTAGGTGAACTTGCTTCGTTGAAAGCATTCTTCCATTTGATTTGAATTTTTCTTTCAATTCTTTCTCTTAAGCTAACCACGACAAGTAGCAATTTGTGTACATGTTAATACACGATAAGTAGTTTGCCACTGCGGGCACCCGAGCCCAGCTCTGGTCTAAAAGCAAACGAATCACAATGCACACAAATCATTTCCATATTATAATACAAGTACGGGTAGACCTCGATGAAGTGAAATCGTGTTAAACGATACAAGAGACCAGTAGAATTGTAACCACCTTACATTCGTTCATCTCAAAAAAACATCAAAAATTAAATCAGTTGCAATCTTTGTTTCTTTTGATACCTATAACTTGCTATAGAGATGCTTTTTACCTTGTTTAACGAAAGTATGTCGCAAAAAGTAAAACGTTGAAGAAGTACGTGTTAAGTGAGGTTTACCAGTACAAAAGTCACTTTTTTGTAAATTTTTTCCTCTTCTCAGCGCTGTCAAGGAAGGAATGTGGATTAAATTTAATGTAGGAAAAATAAAAACAATTCAAATTATAAGATGCCACATCCGAAACATTCCATTACAACCGAGAGTCAATATCAATACATAATTATTTTAATTATATTTATCTTATTTCTACGATCTTCACTGGGTAATTGCGCTTAATAAAAGTGAAATCATTCGAAAACTATGCAAGTAGTTTTTTTTTACAAAATGAGCACAAACTGCTGCGCTCAAGCAATATGCTTATAAAGTCATAGAGTATGTCAATACGCTACATCAAAGTCATAACATATCTGGTAGAGAAAATAAAAGTAATGCTGATGGACATATGCTGATGGACAGCTCAGTGAGTACTCGAATAATTTAAAAGTCAAGATTTCGATCTGATTAATGGAATGCTGTATAGACAGACAGATGGACGGATGGATGGAAGGACGGACAAACAGACAAACGCTTGGACAGATGAATTTCAAACAGCCGCGCGCAGCTGTTTGAAATTAACTATTTTGAAATTGTGCGCAAAAAAAAAAATATAAAAATATTGTATTGTTGGTATACTGCAGTCATCGTAGTACATACATAATTCCAATCCAAACTAATTAAGGCGACAAAATTCTTGAACCGTATGCGCAAAGTATGCCAAGTAGCTGGGCTGTGTACTACGATACACTACTATGAATGGTATAGATATGTAATACGTAATTCAATTATGGCCTGTCCGATGCGCTTAGAATATTTAAATATTATAAACAATATGCAAAGTGTGACTAATAAATATACTAGATATATGTATGTGTGGGTGTGTAAGTGCGAAAGCAATGCAAATGGGTTCTAAAAAATATGCTGAAAATAATCGAATTAAGTAAACAATACAAACTTACAATCTAGAATTGGCTAACAGACGTTCAGTCAGCGTTACGCATTTTTAATTGCGCAAAATTTATAGACAAGTTTTTATTACGTATTGCGTTTTTTACAGATTAAGGGCCGTTTTCTCAACCGACCTACATATACATATATCGCTACAAGTTACTTTAGCTTTTATTTGTAAGATATAGATAGTTTGGTTGAGAAAAGTCTATAAAGACTATAGTTCCGTTAATTACTATATATACATAGACTTCATATCATTTGGATAAATGATACCGCGCACTTTTCTCCAAATGATATGTAGCACATAAACTTCTCCTTTTCGATATAAAACAATATAGTACATGTACTTTATATCAGCTGGAGTAAATTGAGCGGGGTCATAGTTCATCATTTGATTTATTAGCTCATAATCTTCTTCTTATCGATAGTAAAATACTGAAAAAGTTTCATAATGATTGGAAACAATCTTTTGCGGGTCTTTCAGCCGCTACAGTTGCATTTTCTAGGTGCGATTCGTGTTCTGAAAGCAGATTTTTTGAATCTTCCTGGTTGATTGCTTGAATCATGTTCATCTGGCGTTTCGTCCGTTCTTGTTTCTTGATTATGTGCTCGTTTTGATGTTACACGATGTTCGCGTTGCAGTTTGATTGCATTTACTGACAGATGTTCCTCCCGATGGCTACTTTTTCGGAGGCATTATCAATTATATTGCTTAGAAACTTTGCACTTGGATTGAACCAAAGCGTAAATAACTCACTGCTTTTATTTTACATCATTGAGGTTTTTTTTTTTTGGAATTTTTCAAATTTATCTATTAAAAATTTCAAAAGTAAATTTTTTGATCGATTCACTCATGGCATACTATAATATTAGTACGTGGAATGCAACATAGCATAACCATCGATCGCGACTAAACTTCACAAAAACAGTCTCTGGCCAATACCGAAGATTGCCTAAAAATGTGTGCATATTCGGTTGGGCGGTTTTGCAGTCCATACCTTACATACCTACAAAGGAACATAGATAGTATATAAGTACGAGTATAATCATTTTTATATACAATATATAGATAAATATTTTGATTTTCTCCTCTCGCATACAACGTGTTCGTAACATACAAGTTTCTACTGTGTGAAGTTTTGAACATAAGATTTGTTGCATTGTCTTTAAATGATTTGTTTGTATTGGCGCGAGCCAGATATCTTGATTACGTTGAACAAGTAATTAATTCGCCGCACAAAAGTTCAAAATTAAATTAAAAAAAAAAGAGAAAGAAATGTGTCCGAAATTAAACAAAACCAAGGGATATTTACTAAAAATAAATTACGTGAAAAAACAAGAGAAAACAAGACGATACCTTATACATATGACAAATATGCTCCCTTTTTTGTTGCCTATTATTTTACGAAAATAAAGCGTAATGAAAATAATTTTATACAGAACTAAAATAGAAGGGGTGGGGGTGGTTGTTGTTCCCCAGTCCCGCCTCTTGGATTTGCCAATGCTTAAAGATGATCGATTTTTGTACTCAGTGCCAGAATTGAACGAATTTAATACACCGTTTTATCCTATCAAAGAGTGTAGTAAGTTCGTTCAAGTTCGTGTGTAACAACCAGACCATGTAGCAGGCTCCATTAAGTATTTAAATTCTTGATCAACATGTATGTCTGTCTGTCTATCTGGCCGTTTGTTTGAAGAACGTGGTCTTGGTTACTATAACAGACATAAGCTTGAAAATTTGATATTTAGAATCTCCCATTCCCTCTTCAACGTACCATCCCCACTATAAGGTGTAGCCCCCATAGAAACCTTGAACTCATTTTGAATTTTTAAATTAACATTTTTCTGTTTCCGTTGTTAACTAAACTAGAAACGCCAAATATGATGTATCTTACGTCAATCTTTATAAAATATGCCATATATGTTCAAATCGGAATATACACGGTGTGATCTAAAAATAGCCGAACTTTTTAGTTATAAAATAAAACAAGCATGGTATTATATTTCAAAGCTAATATCTATACAAAATACAATCCATTTAACTCAATACAACGTTTGGAACGTTCAACCAATTTATCCATAGAGCTTTTAAACTCGTTTTTTTGGGATGTTCTTTAGCACCTGTGTCACGGTTGGAATCTCAACGTTAAAAGCTCCTTTAATTGCAATTTTCCTTTTTGGAAAGAGAAAATAATCGTATGGTGATAGATCACGCGAATACGAAGAGTGGTCGATGAGGCAAATCTGATTTTTCATCAGAATTTCATTGACTTTTTTGGTCTTGTGAGGTGGTGCATTATAATGAATTTCCTTTGGAATATTTGGGCCTAACACGTAGAACTCTTAACCACAGACGATGTAAAACTTGTAAATAATATTCTTCATTGACAGTTTGGAACTTCTGGAACAAATTTCTTGTGAACAATACACTTGGTTATGAACATTGTCTTGATTTTTGACTTCTGAAAACGCAAAGTTTTGGCTCGTCTTTTGACTTCCATTCTGCAGATTATCACTTAGTTTCAGGATCACATTTAAAACACCATATTTCATCATAATCGAAGCAAGAAAATCTGGATCGTTTTCAGCTGTTGAAATGATGATCATTTAACTTATCTGGAACAAAACGTTGTATAGGGTATTGCTTTTTTTACAAAAGTATTTTCACTTAAGATAAAATTGGGCACCCATTTTGAGCAGGCACAACGTTTGGGCGTGTCCGGCATATGGTTTTAAGTAATTTTGACAACCGATTCCTTGGACCTTACACATACCTTCGTAAAAAATTTTGATAAGGGCGATATGCCCATCTTTCTTTTCGAAAACTCAGAAATCAGATTCGTAATCAGCGAACACGCAACCCATATTGCAGTTTTACTTTTTGATCAGAATTTTAGGATTTAGAACCACTGTGCGAAAAGACAGACCAATTTTGGTCATTTCTGATTTTCGGCTTTCGGGAAGATTTTGCGAACGTGATTTCGTTAAAATGTTACATTTTTTACGAATGGTATTATTTCACGATTCGAATTCACTTGGCATTGATCAAGTGAAAATCATATTACTCAGTGCAAGTGAATTCAAATCGCAGAATCCTTCCATATGAGAAACAAATTGCCATATTATGAAATTCACTTTCGCATAATCTTCCCAAAAGTGAAAACCGAAATAGGCCTGTATACATATGTACGCCTGTCCGTCTGTCTAATCCCATAGACTCACATATTATAAGAAGTGGATAGCCCAATCTTGCATAGCTGTAGGATTAGAAGAAGTTTTACTGATACAATTTTACCACAAAAATAACAACATTGGAGATATAGATGTCGAAATTTAACTTTTCTTATATCAACCTCTTCGGCCAGCATTTTGGAAGACCTACTTACAAGGTTTGTTCTCAAATATGTAGTCACTTAAAACAGCATCTCTCACCCATCTTTCTTCAATTTATTACTTAACGATGTAGAGGGACAAAAAGTTAATCTGAAAAATCGGTTTACTGAGTATTCGTATAACATGAAGATTTACTAAAATTGGTTACTTCTTGCAATTTTAAGTGTTATTTTAAATATTGTGAACTACTACTTTTTTCTATGCAATTTCCAGAATTTTTAATTTCATAACTTTTTCGCTTTTTCCAGGTAAAATGGACAACGATCCATCGCTGATCAACTTTCGTGTGCTCTATGTACTGACGCAGCTATGCGGTCTGACCATGATTGTGCTTGTAGGCACCTGGGTTGGCCAGCATTTCGGAGGCTTGGGTGGCACCGATAATCCCAAGCTCGAATTTAATTGGCATCCGTTGTTCATGACAATTGGTTTTATCTTCTTGTATGGCAATTGTAAGTTACAAGTATTAAGTTGGGAGTGTTTTTATTATTACACATTAAAAATATGAAATTAAGGTTTGGTTAACTAATAAATTTTGTATTTTATAAATTTGCAGCCATACTAATCTATCGCGGTTTTCGTACAACGCGCAAGAAGATACTTAAGTTCACCCACGCCGGCATACATATAGCTGCCTTTGTACTTACCGTCATTGCGCTGAAGACAGTCTTCGATTCGCATAATTTGGCCAGTCCGCCCATACCGAATATGTACTCGCTGCACTCATGGTTGGGTTTGTCAGCGGTTATATTATTCTGTTTACAGTATGTGGCCGGATTTACGGCCTATCTGCTGCCCGGTATGCGCGAATCGTATAAGATTGCACTAATGCCATTGCATATCTATTTTGGACTCTTTGGTTTTGTTTTGGCCATAGCCAGCGCATTGATGGGCATTACCGAGAAGGCCCTGTTTGCCATGTGAGTAGCATTGAAATACTCGCATAACTAATTGATTTTCAATAATTTTCTGCTTATTTTTTTGTTTGCCAACAGTCCTGACTATACAGCGCTACCCTCAGCTGGCGTGCTAGCTAATATCATTGGTGTTTTGTATGTCATCTTTGGTGCATTGGTTTTGTATCTGGCCACAGAGCCAGCATACAAACGTAAACCCTTACCAGAGGATACAGCGCTGCTGGCTGCAGCCACGGAATAGATTAAACGTTTCTTTTTTAAAATTTTACTTCGAAATTACTTTTGTACGAATTTTCTTTTAATGGCGCTCAAACATTATTTGTATTTCGTTTCTCTCGATGTGTGCTCAAAGTACCAAATATGTATCTATGATGTACTATTTACATAAATCTAGGCTCAAAAATTATGTTAAGCTCAAATGCACAAAACCTGTGGTGCTTCAATTATATATATTATCGTATATAAATATTCCATGGAAATGAAAATGGACGTAGTCGAATGTGTTATACATATAAATAAACGGTATTGGAGATTTGACACCAAGCTGATTTAAATTGCGCACATTAAACTTATACTATATGCGGGAGATTCTATGGTTTCCGGAGCGCTACGATCAGACGACGGATTTTTATGGAGATCGTTATAAAAAAAAAATACTACACGTTAAAAAAACGAAAACTAGGGTTACATTGATCGATATCTGCCTTAGTTTTCGAGTTATGGAATTTTTTAGATACAATTTTTTGATATCTCCCTTAAATTAGATTTTTTTAAACTTTTCCTTTATAGAACTTGTTAAAATAAGCCGAAAATAGAAATAACATAGTCGATAACTGCTTTAGTTTTCGAGTTATCGAAGTTTAAAAACAACAATGCTAATTTTTTATTGTGCTATAAGAGTCCGTCGTCAGATTGTGGTGCTCTAAGAATCGTGTTATTGCCCTATATGCGTAAATGTTTTCTAGTTTATTAAACAAAAAACAAACAAAAAAAAAAACTGTTTGTATTTAATATTTTAAAATGTAACTAAAAGTTTTACAGTCAAAACAAAAAAAAACAAAAAAAAAGTATATAAGATACAAAAATATATATATGCATTATTACAATATACGTATACAACAATATGCTTTATATCTGTGCAAAGAAATAAATAAATATATATATATATATATATATATATATATAACATAATACCACCATCACCCATTTTATACTTCTTTAGCAAACATTTTACTCATTAACTTCTCGTTCAGTTTGCTTTGAATATTGCGAAGATTTTTCATCACGATCATTGTTAATAAATTTTAAACTATCATCGATGCCCACAATATAAGTCGGAACATCGCCAACGCCCTTCACCGTACTAATGCCACGATAATCGCATTTGATGTCAAAGCCTCGCAGTAAAATGGCTGTCGATTCGCTGACATGTATGCGACTATTTATTCCGCTTTTTTCCATGGTGGCGGCTATATTTACAGTATCGCCCCAGAGATCATAGTGTCGTTTCGAAATGCCTACAATGCCAGCTTTAAGCGGACCGTGTGAGATGCCTGTAATTTATATTATTAATTTTAATAGGCTTTATTCTTTTATCTTCTGTTACATTTACCTATTCGAACTTCTCCATGTTTGTCTGGTAGCGCAATGAACATTTTACCACTAAAAACGTTTTGCATAATACTTAGCAGATCCAATGCAAATTGAGCCATTGTAAATACAACGGAATCGTTTGGTGTCACATAGTTGCTTGTCTTACGCACATCTGGTAATGATCCGGCAACAGATGACATCTTTTCTTTGCTTACGATTTCTTCAATAAAAAAACGTACGGCGCCTTAAAATAAATAAAGATGTTGTAAGATATATAGATGTTAATATTTTATATACAAGGGAAGGCTTGTTATGCTAAAATGCTAAAGTTCCGCCTTCCAAAACCACACTTGAGAATCTAACTTGTGAAAAGACTACACAGAATGTAAGCGGGGCACGCAGATTGACGCATAAGTACCTTCCGATCAAAATTGATCCGGATTGAATAAAAAAAAAAACAACTTTCTAATGCCAACACGACGATTTTTGAGCACAATTTCTATCACGTCAATGACGGTGACAGCCAACTTAAGAAGAAGAAAAATTACCGATTCGGTTAACCGGGTCGTTTTAAATCCACCAGTCCGGATCAATTTCTGTCCAGAGGTGCATAAGGCATTCGGTAATAAGAAACTACCATACCCAATTTCAAGCTGAAAAAGTTTTTCATACAAAAACCCAAAAGTGAGCGGTGAGTTTGTATGAATACTACCCCTGAAATTGAACGTGTCACTTTTATATATGGCTACTCTATGAGGTTAGAACCAAACTAAGCTTTCATTTCAGTTTTCAGCCAGATATTTAAAAAATTTGTACAAAAAAAATGAGCAACAACCAGTTAACCAGCTTACCAATAGGCGCTGAGATCTGTTGTTTCATACTACTATTGGATGAAGCGATGGACGGACATGGCTTTATATTCTAGTGTCAACCACTGCTGATTGTAGCGCCCATTCCAAAAACACATTGGAACATGTATATTCCACATTATCCTTCCCAGGATTGATCAAGTGACATATCTTCACCACAATTCTTTGGGGAAGGAAATAGGAAACCGCAATCAGTTATTGGAATATTCTTTTTTTGGTGCCATTTTCTGGAGAGGATTAGTTAGAACTGCTACAAGAAACATCTCCGATTGTCTGTGATAGTCCCAATCAATAAGCTCCCGTAGTAGAAAAAGTGTTCCTTACGAAGATCTTGGTAATTGAGACGTGTCGCGCAAGTCTTTTTTAAGCTACGTTCCGCTTCACTTCAAAATCTCCTTTCCATCTCTCTCAATATCTCTTTTCATCTCGTTTACTCCGCCTGTAAGCAACTAGCTACCTGTTGTTCGGGTGCAGAGAGCCTTCGGCTGCTGAAAGTGTTCGTGTTGACATCGTAAGCAACTGGCAGCTGAATTTATTCGAACCTTCAATGCATTCGAATGAATGTTTCGGATAACCTTGCATTCATAGGGAAATGAGTTGACATTTCATTCAGTCATTCAAAGTGAATGTTAGTGAAGTTGAATTTATTCTGCAATGAATGAAATGAATGTTGAATATTTATGTTTTGAATATATGAATTGAATTTAAAGGAATGAATATCCATAAAGCAGCTTCAATGAATTAAGTTATGCAGCACTCTAGTATGGAATAGGAAATAGTCCCCAGTACAAGCCCTTCTCTTTCTATTACACACACCAAACTTTTACCTATAACGGCGAGCTATTCAATTGTCGGTTAAAATTGAAGTGTCTGTTATACTGCCAGTTAAAACAATTTGCTTTGTGTTTGTTTTGCATTAACTGACAGTTAAATTTGAACAGAACATTAAGACAAATTGTCCCTAAGTCTTTTAAAGCTATTATGAAAAATGTAAACTTTAGTTCCGTGTTTTGAGCGCTTAGCTATACTAATAAAAATTATTTACCCGCAAAAGCAACAAAATGGGCAGTGAGGCTTACAGTGCCGCATTATGAAAAACGTTAACTTCGGAGGATGTCCCGAAAATGGAGATATCACATTTATTTCTCTATATGGGTGGCGTTCGTCTATAATAAGTCACTATATTCAATTTTAAGTTGATATTTACTGTAATAAGAACGTTTCTATACAAAATTCCAAAATTGGGCGCTAAGTTTCTATAGGGGCTACCCCTATAAGTTGGCGTAACACACCCCTTAATATTTATGTGAAATTTCCATCCATAAGAAGCCGTTATGTCAAATGTCACGTCGATATTGACTAGGCGTGTGGTTTGTATGGGAGCTACCTCAAATATCATATGGGGGAATCACACCCATTGATATATATGTGCAGAGTCTCTTTATAAAAAGCCACTATGCGAAATTTAAAGGTGATACTGACAGAAATTAAAAAAATGTTCATACAAAAAGTCGAAAGTGGGAAGGTGGTTTGTATGGAGGCTATCCCTAAAAGACAATTTTAATACTTTATTAAGCTGCAATAAAAAGAAGTATATGTGCTGACTTAAAATTTAAAAACATCCGGAATGACAGACAGACGGGCATAGCTAGATCGACTCGTCTCATCGAGCTGATCAAGAATATATATACTTGATGGGGTCAACGATGCCTTCTTTAAGGCATTGAATGGATTAAAGTCTCCTTTTCAAAATTCATAAAGCAGGCGGTTGGGTTACAAAAAAAATTATCGATCGATATAATCGTCCTCAACCTCTATTACTTTCTTTATGAGACACGCGCCAATACAAACAGATCTCTTGAGCACAATAAAAAGTACACATGTGCATATAACAACAACAAATAATTCTTATGGTTCTTGCTTTGTGGATTTGTATGGAGCTTCCGAACAGCTACAGTACAACAAGAATGCTGCAGTAGTTATGTAGTTATCCTACACAATGGTCTGAGAGATTCTATTTGAACCATAAATTCGTCCTGGTCTATATTTTATAGTGGTCCGAGTTGCACCTATGTAAAATATTTTATTAGATTTAACGTAAGATTCATGCACACCAAAAGTTGTTGTTTTTAGCTTAAGTAACGCCATAAATCACCAAAGTCGACTAACGGTAAACGGAATCTGTACAAATATTTTACTATAATTCAAATCGTATGTATTTACTTGTGCCTGACTTGTGTTCGTCCGCTAATGCAGATTCCAGACCACAGGCAGCCATATAATTCCAACCGAATACTTTGATTTTCTCCACTTTGCCATTATATTTATCTAGCTACGACATAATAGATTAGTAAGATTTTGTAATTATAAATCAAAGCAATTAAATTTTTTAACATACCGCAGCGTCAAAGCAACAAATGATCTCATTTAAGACGTGTATGCCAATCTTTTCGGGATCATAGTTTTGAATTGATGCAAACATGACTGCAACTTTCGGAAACTTCTCCCAGTACACACCAAGTTCGGAGTTTTTCTGTTGATATATATCAGCGGTATGCACGGGCACTATATTATATGTAATGATCTTAATGGATCTATTGGTAAATTCGATCAGCTTGCGCGTCTGTATAATCTTTTGCTTATTGCTGTTTGTACAAGCAAATAAAAACGTTTATGGATTTATCGAACAACAACATTCTGGAAATTACCTAAAATTCATTTTGGTTATATAGACATGCTGCCATTCGCGTACATACAGAACGATCACCATGGAAATCAGATACCAACAATGTGCATACTCCGAACGCAGACCGATATTTGAAGTTGCACTTTGCACAAAGATATATTCGTAGGATATGAGTGCCGTTATCACAAAGGATAAGGTAAGTACGCTACTAACTCCGGCAATGACAAGGAGCGGAATATTGGGAAAAAGAAAGCAGACCATCAGCACAATTATAATGGCATTGGTGATAAACTGAAATACATTTATTAATAAAAAAAAAAAACAAGAAAATCGTTAACTTCGGTTGAACTGAAGTATTAATACCATTCACACGAAATTTCAAAGTCAAAGAAATGAATCTCGAAAGTTATATCAAAAGGTCAAGTGTCTGACTGAAAGTTTTAAGCCCGGAGTATCTTTCTGCAAGGACAATAATGGAAACCTGGTTACAGATGCACAGGAATCACTGAGACTATGGAGAAGTCACTTCTCTAACCTATTTGGGGGCGATGAAGAGAATAATACCGCCGATGGAGAAGCATACCTAGAACCACCTATTGATGATGGCCCTCTTGTAGAGCCAACGGATTGTAATGAGGTCGACTCAGTAATTAAAAAGCTGAAGAATAACAAAGCGGCAGGCACCGATGAGCTGCCAGCTGAGTTATTCAAGACCGATGACGAAGAGTTGGTAAGGCGATGAATACATGCCCAACGATTGGAACCAAACGGGAATACTCCTGAAAATGGTCTGATCTGTGCCTATATATAGGGGTCGGATCCAGAACTCTCACTTTTGGAGGGAGGGAATGGGGTTAACTCTACTAAAAAAAAAAAACATATTGGGTACGTTATCCAATTCGGACGGCAAGGGGATCTGCCAATGCTATATAGAACATTTTGTAAGGATTGACGTAAGATACGCCAGATTTCACATTTTTAACTGAATGCAAAACAAAGAAAACCAATTTTCATACGAAAACTTAAAAATGTTGGGCAAGTTTGTATGGGAGCTACCCCTCGATGGATGGACCGAATATGGTATATTATAGAATATACGAAGATTTGATGTGTTTGGCGTAATTAATATAAAAACCAAAAAAATTTTGTTACACAAACTTAAAAATAGGGGCCAGATTTGTTTGAGTGCTACTCCTTATAGTAGTGTTGGCACGTTCATTTTATAATTGTTATGTGAAAAGGGAAGAGGAAAAGTCTAAATATCCTAAATATTTAAATTTTAAGTCGGTATCTCTTATAGTGTCAGAGATCTGTGCATTCAAACAGACGGCTGGACGGACGGACATGTTCTATATCAACTCGTCTTCCGATGGTGATCAAGATTATATATTTATATATATTTTATAAGAGATAATACTATTTCAAACACTATGTGTGAACGGTATAAAAAAATAAACAGTTACTTAGTTATAATAGTCTTATCAGAACTTACCGAAGGTATAAAACAGATTGCATCCGGCATAATATCAGCGCGCATTGCTTCAATTAGTTCCGCTTCGAAGACTCGCGCATCGCAGAATATAATCTGAATGGAGCACAACATGAAGGTGCAACAGACATAGAATAAATAGAGACAAAGTCTTGCGAAAAGTGTATCTTGCGCTTTTGTCGATAAACTAAAGAGCAGCGTATTGAAACAATTCTGTGGATGTGGATGACTCCAAGGCGATTGCGATCTAAAGATGGACCACATTTTCCTATACAATACAATGAGACTAACGATGCATATAACTACCATTATGCCAATGTCAAGGGGATATCTGCTTATAAATCTGTTTGAAAAACAGAACAATTTTAATAGAGTTGGTTAAATTTTGAAATTTTCTTTTATGCCACAAATGGAGCTTACGTACGTTTCATGCTCTGAGTTCATGGCAATTATGCAAAAATTCAATAGCAATACAAGCAGTACAGCATACTGCAACAGATAATCGGATTCATTCATGAAATGCCATTCCTCGGAACCTATGCGAAAGAGCAAAAAACATGGATTCAGATTTGCTTTGAATTCGTTTTCATCGGTTTGTTGTTTCTGGGAGAAATTGAACCAGGAGCTACAGCTAAACAAAACCATTTAAAAAAAAAAAATAAATTATACAGAGACCTTTAGCAAGCACTTACTAAATGCGTCCAATGGGCATGCGTGGTACATCCTCCAGCAATGCATCTGCAGTTTTTCTTTGTAGCTCCATGATGGTGTATTGTACAGCGGGATGCTCCGCAAATCGAGAACGTAACGAGAGCACAGATTCTCTGCCGTAAGTGGAGTTGGCATTAGAAATGCTGGGGAAACCCTTGCGTATGTCCTGTATGCAGTATTAGAAGCAGCGCAATTGCATATTCAAATGGTAACTTACACGCACTCCCGATATAAGATATGTGGTCATTTCGTATCTTCGCAACAATGGATCATCGAGCGCCTGTTGTGTACCAACCTCATATTCGTACTCATCATCTAAGAGATTCAATGCATGTAAGCTGACATGCACATAACCATCACGTCCAGTATGCTCCAAACGATATGTTATGTCTACATCTTTGGACCAGATATCAAATTGCCATTTGGCTGTACCGATAACTGCGGAGAAAACGTTGCCTGTGTGTACTCCAACACGTAAGTCAATGTGCAAATCATACATGGAACTGAGCAAAGGGTGTGCAAATTGATAAAGTTTTCATAAATATATCAGTTGCAGCACTTACCGCACCTCATGTACTATGTTAATCATATCAAGACCGAGATCGATGCAACGATGTACTGTCAGATCCAAACGTTTCGGTAAGCCGGATACGCATGTGAAGCAGTCGCCCGAGAAATTGATCGGCATAACTTTGTGACGCTTGATCGTTAGATTGTTATACAAAAAATTATTTACGCCTTGAGAAAGATGTTTACTTACTGCAGCGGTAAGATCGAATGAAACGAAAAGTTCATGTATCACCTCCACCAACTGATTTGTACCGAGTATATGCGGCAGTTGCATAAAGTTGACAACATTTGCGCACAGAATAGTCACATTATCATGTGACTCAACGTAAAACGAGCTATAACGATCATCAGAAGAATGGGAATTATTAATAATTTATTTAGTTGGAATAGTAAGGTATTCACATTGATGTAGTATAAAAAGATTATTCTTCATGACTAAGCACCATGCTAAGTAATTGCAGAATTGAGTTACAACTAGGAGTTAGCTATATAACGAGTTTCATAAACAGGAAAATACTTCAATGGCTAGTTATCTCACCTCTTCTGTGACTCATAGCTACTCATAGCTACACAATTTTGCTACAGCTCCACCAAGGTGATGTCAAACGTTATTGAGACGACATCAGCCGGAAGTGCTGAGCAATATTATAGAACGTGCATTGGGTACTGTTAGCAGCTTAGGACTGAACATGGAATTAATTGAACTGATACTTTTCACTAGAAGAACAAGGAGACAGAATGGACAGTAACGAACATTGGTCTAGGAAGTCAAGAATTCAGGTATCATGCTTTATCTAGAACTTAACTGCTCGTATAATGTCGATGACTGAATAAAGAGGGTGAATGAGGAAATGTTTGGGAAGTGGGTACTCTCAAAATAACTTGTTGAATATTTATGTGCAATTGTCGGAGCAATTCTGTGCTAGGGAACATCATACAGAGAAGTATGATATTACTAAAATGGGCAGAGATGTGAGATTTATGGAGCCCATGATAATCAGTCCGTCCGACTCCATACTTTTAAATGCTCCCTATTGTTCTCCATACTAAGTACGTTGCGTCAGTCACAACGAACAGACTGAGGAACTCAAGCAGCTGAAAGAGTCTGATTCAGGGATACAACAGCATTCTGTATTCACTAGCCTCAACCCTAGAAAGTCACAGTGACTTCTAAAGCTAAACACTCACCTTAAATAAGTCATATGAAGTCTGTTTCCTATCAAGGTCAGAATGAGAAAAAGGTCTGAGACTTTCAGATCGACGCACAGTGGTTCAAAATCAAAAAAGCTTCTCAAAAATCTAAACAGTCTTAGGTTATATGGTTTCTAAGTCGCTAATTACGTGTCTGATATCAATATTTCCGTAAACAAAATGGCGAAATCAAAATGGCGTCCGTTTTTTTAAAAGTTATTGAATCACAACTTCTTTTGTACGAATTTTTACCCAGTTTTTTTTTTGGATTTGGAACCACTGTGCGACGACTTTAAAAGGAAATTTCATATACAGGGATGTTTGTGGAGAACGCCGGAGTAAAGAAGTCCCCCATCTTCCTTCTATGTTACTCGCTATTATGGAGACTGCTCGTCATATGCTGGAAAACAATCACAGAAATCAAAAAGTTTAAATATACTTCGATTTCTAACACCGTATGTCGTGGTGAGAGATTGAAAACCTGAGGCAGGCTCTGCATCTCCTCTGCATTGTAAACGAGTTGGGTAGAAAAGGATCTGCCAACTGATAAATCAATTTAAACTTTATATATAGTTGGATCTATAACTACTACTTGGAAGAAACTTCATAAAAATGAACCAAGTCTACATGTGGTTGTCTAAGGAAGTGCAGATTAGAAGTCTCAATACAACAGATAGACCTAAAAGGTCTCTGGGCTCTAGATACACATGCCAAGAAACTGAACATACATTTTAATAGATAATGCCGTAGCTACAAAGAAGCTCTGGGTTTATCTAGAACATCATTTTTGATACTAAGTAAGCAAGAACACAAGAGTCGCTAGGCAATTTGCTGACTCACGTAGTTAGCATAAAAACTTCCTTCATATCAACCGCTCAGATTCGACCCAATAAAAAACACTGGTACATCCGAGAGTATTGCAGCAAAACGGGGACACTAGGGAACAACCAATGTCCAAAGCTTAGCCTTCTTTATACGGTAAATTGAGGATGGCTGAATTCAAATCTTGCAAATTTTGAACGTTAATTTTCTTTAATTGAAATTTAATTGAATTTTTATGCAAAAAAGCAATCTATCAACCTAGAAAGAAAACTGTTGCCGATTCAGCCTCCTCAATTTACCGGACAAAGAAGTCTTAGCCCTGGAAATTTTCTGTGCCCAATTTGATCGGTTAATAACGAATTGTATTTTTGACGTTCCACATATTAGGTAGAATATTGTTTTTTCTTACCGTGGTGTGCAAGGCAGCTTTTGTTCTTTATCCCATTTAGCATCGATGCGTTGTCTTAGATCGTTTTGCATAGCAATTGGTATAAGTGGCGGCAATATATTGTTTATCATAAAGAGCTGTTGAGATAATAAACAAATGAGTTTTATTATATGTATGTGTCTTAAAGTAGATGCTAACAATTTTAGTTTACCTCATGCTTTCTGGTGGCCTTTAACAGAATTTGTTCCTCTAAGAGTTGTCGTTGATTTATAATCACCACACGGGTCGTATATTCCCATGTTAAACGTAGAAATAGACCTACAAGATGTACGCATACATAAAACAACAATAAGAATATGATCTCTTTATAGAACACATTGTTTCGGCGGACGTATCCCATATACGTGCGAGATGCAACTAATAAGAGCGATGCCGACGACGCTATTATTATGGGTAGCAGATAATTGGTAAACGGAAAAAAGCAGTAAATGTAGATGATTAAAACATGATCATATGCATATTCCAGTAGTGCATAACCTCTTCCAAATCGCATAATCATAAGGATGCTATCTAGTAAATTAAGAAATGAACTATATACATATCATAGCATATATAAAAATATATAATAGAGATCGTACCACGTAGCAGAAGCACTAAAATCACCAGACAATTGATCATTAATAAAATATTGGGATGGTTCCGCAAAATGCCAGTGTTAAAATTAACAGCCAGCAATGTGGAAGTTATTATAGCCGAGCAAAAATATATGAAGCAGTCCAACACAATGTCTTTGCGATTCTGTAAATGCAGTAAATATTGTAATAGCGAAGATTTTCTACTTTGATTAAACTGCTCAAACTGCTTACTTTGTACACACAGTAACAGCTGTTTTGGTTCGAAAGTTGGAAACTGTACGAGCACGTATTCCAAAGTTGCTCAACTACAATCAGTTTGAGCAGTTTAACCAACCACATTTAAAAAATATATAGGTACCTCCACAAGGCTCAGCAAGAGCAGCACATGTAAAATGGTCAACACAACATTGATAAAGATGAGCAAGGCAACACTGGTGTTAGCTAAGCGACTGTAGTAGAGCTGATAACTCTGTTCGATATACAAATTGTTGCATTTTGTCTATAAATTATATGGAATGTTTAAACAAACAAATTTATGAAAAACTCAACCTACTTACACGCAAGAATTTCAATTCATAACGTTTAGCATTTGCCAAAAATCTTATATCGCCTACACGTTCTCTATCCGAATCACTGGAATCCATTACAAAAAATGAAAAAAAGCAAATAAAATGAACACTTTCAATTCTCTTAAAATTTTATTCAAACTGTTTTATAATTTTGAACAATTTTGAAAAATTGTACTGTGTCAACTGTGTTGTTTATAATAACGAAATTTTACTTAGACTGGAGCTATTCAATTATTGAATGTGATACACGTGATACTTGCGAATCACGCTCATCAACATTATTTTCCAGAAAATTGAAGTTATCATCAATGCACACAAAATAAGTGGGTATATCACCGATGCCCTTAACAAATGTTTGTCCACGATACTCGCAACGTAAATCAAAACCACGCAAAATATGTGCCGTATTTTCCGTAACTTGTATCTGACCCGGCAAACCGGTTGAATACATGCGTGAAGCCATATTGACTGCATTGCCCCATATGTCGTAATGTGGGCGAGCCTTTCCTACAACGCCAGCCATAATCGGTCCATGTGAGATACCTGCAAGAAAATGTATTGACAATATTTGATGATATATTTATGCAGAATTACTACTGACCTATCTTCAATTGTCCTTTGGTATCCGATATTGATCTGAGAAAAACATCATTTTGAGAAATTTGATCCATAACACGCAGTAAATCCAATGCAAAATTTGCCATTGTAAGCACAACCTCATCTCCAGGCTTTATATAATCTGTTGTATAACGTTTCTGTGATTCGCGTTCGTCCTTAGCCTCTTCTATTTGTACACGTAAAACACTCGTTGCACGTTCTGAATACAACAAAAATTGTTAATTGATTTATTTGAGCACTATTTTAAGAGCTGGCAAGTACATACCATTAGTCTCAAATGAGTCACTAAGTGGAGTATATCCTGGGTAAAGACCACAAGCGGCCATATAACACCAACCGGCGACCTTTATCTTTTCAACAGTGCCCTCATACTTCATCAACTGCAAGATAATGTAGTATTTTATTTACTACACTTAACCAAAAACTATGTTATATGGCTAAAAATTGACTTCCGACAGAGCAATGCCTTCAAGCCTTTGAAAACCATGGTGTTTGGCTCAAAATCTATGAAAAATGAAGTTGGATCTCCATGTTATAAGTAGAGTGTCAAAGCATTGAAAAGAACGAGTTGCTTTACAGTAAAATACCATGACAAGCTCCTATTTTTTGCAAGGTTTATTTTTCAGATGTGTGCAATATTGTTTGTATTAAAATCGGTTAACTTTTTGAGTATAAAAAGCCTTAAGAGTCTTCATTCGTAGCACGAACAAAAAAAAAAAAAAAAAAAAAAGCACACGCTTTATACGAAGTACATAAACACACACGCACTCATTTCAGTTTTTTTCTATCTCTCTCTCACTATTTGACATATAAAGTGTTTGTGGCGTGTAAACAGTATTTGAATGCTTTATATTGCTCTCTCTCTCTCTTCTCTCTCTTTCGCAACAAAGAGAAGTGCATAAAATAAACGTGATAGACCGCACGAAATATATATATATATATATATATATATATATATATATATATATATATATATATATATATATATATATATATATATATATATATATATATATATATATATATATATATATATATATATATATAAGACCTATATGGACATTATTGTGGTATGTTGAAGAGATCTATTTGTATTGGCGCGTTTTATTAACAAAAAAAAAACAAGAAAACACGCTGCAGTTGTATGTGCTCAACTTGAGATACCTTGTACCTTGTCTAAGGCTCTTTATTTGAACCAAAATTTTTTATGGAAATTATATTCCGACCTGGGTCTATGTGGGATACTTTATTAGGATTAATGTAAGACACACCAAATTTGTTGTTCGTATCCGAATCCGAATATCTGAATGTCTAGCAACTTTAAAGTTAATGCTGTGGGTCGTTAGAAGCCCATGAAACTGGTTACATACATTCATACCAATTGTTTCGTTTCGTATGGATTAAAATACAATACGGGGTTTTTTCTTTTTGCATTATAAACTTACCACTTCATCAAAAAAACATATGATCTCGTTAAGCACACGTATACCGATCTTCTCGGTATCAAAGTTTTGAATGGAGGCAAACATAATAGCAACGTTTGGAAATTTCTCCGAAAACAATTCTGCATTGTTGGCGGAAAGTGCCAAACTATTGGCCACATGTAGTGGTAATATATCTAGTATAATTATCTTAATAGATTTGGCCGTCACGATAGTTTCATTGTGTTGCTTCACCATTTGAATTTTGTTACTGTAAGGCTAGAAATGAAGATTATTTCGATAAGTAGAATATTTGTAAGACTCACTAAAATTCGGCCTTTGCCAAATAGGTAGCATGACGTTCACGCGTATAAATACAAATAAATACAAATGTAAGGATCAAGCAACGTGCATACTCCGGACGGAAACCAATATTCGTAGTTAATGTGCTCTCCAAAATGACGCTATAGAAAACCACACAAATTAAAATGTACGCCAACAAAATGGCTATGCCGACAATAGTTTTTGTCACCAACGGAATGCTCGGAAATATAAAACACATCATTAAAATCATTTGAATAATATTGGTAAAGACAACTGTGGAGAAACATTTGTTATATACAGGTTCGTCCCTCAAATATGATTCTATCACATATATATCGAATTCATCGGTATTGCAGTGCAGCTGAAAATTAAAATATTCATCAAATCTTTGCACTTTCCATCGCGAAGGATTAAATTATAGGTAAACGCACCACTTGCACGGAACAGATGGTGAGCCAGCCAGCTATTATTGAGAGATAAATAAGTTGTCGTAACAGCAAACTGCTCTGCATATACTCAGAAAATAGATACAGACAATTGCTGATGCGATTCTCCGGTCTCTCATACTTCGACGTCGATACAAACACCAACCAGAGCTTTTTATAGAATGCTATAAAACAGAGAATTACCATAAAACCAAGCATTCCAAGGAAGTAACCATATTCCAATTGAAAGCTATAAAATGGAGGAAAAAGATGCAATTTTAACTCCATTTAAAATTTTTTAACAAGTTACTTCGTGTTGAAAGCCGCTAAGCAGGTTATCAGAACTCCCAGGAAAAGCGCCATTAAAAGATTATAATGCAATATTATATCCGGTTGTTGTTGAAAATGTTTTTCGTAACTACGATTGAGAAAGGTCAGGCAGATTGTTGAAAGATTCATTGAAAACGCCACATCCTCATCATCATCATCATGTTTTTCAGAGAAGTCGAAATACCGTGCTATTCTGTAACGGAATGGGAATTGAATAACATTACAGGATGCTTAGTCTATGTACTTACTGTATATTGCCAATACACATTTTCTGTATGTCCTCGCTTAACTGTGCCAAGACTTCCATTCTAACTTCTGCGGTTTGATAATAATCTTCCAAAAAAATGTTCTGAGTTAATATAAATGAATCACGTTCTTTTTCCAACGGCTCATATTCTTCACTTGGATAACCAAGTTCTGGCATCTATTAATAAAAGAGTTGAGCATACTTTTTTAGTGTACGGGTATGTAATATAGTGCATAATATTTTGACCATTTACCGCTAAACCTGATATAAGATATGTTGCAATGCCATATTTTTTCAATACTGGATCATCTAGCGCATCTTGTGTACCATCCTCATAGATATAATCATTATTTAGCAGTGAGAATGTATCTTTACTAACATGCACATAACCAGGACGTCCGGTTGACTCTAAGCGATTAGCAATGTCAACGTCCCTGGACCATATATCAAAATGCCATTTGATAGAACCAATAACACCAGAGAATACCTCACCCGAATGTATACCAATGCGCATATTGATTGTATAGTTATAAGTTTCACTGTATAGAATATTACGTATGTAAAATAAAGAGCTATTGCACAATTTTTGTATACCATAAAATTTTAGTTGCGACTTACCGAACTTCTTTAATATGCTCGATCATTTCCAAACCCATGTCAACACAACATTCTGCGTGTATACCAATGGGTTTTGGAATACCAGAAACGCAGTTGTAGCAATCGCCCAAAAATTTTACGGGTAATACATTATGTCGCTGAGAAAGTGATTAGAAATAAGAGAATTTTTTTTTAAATATTGTAATTGTGTTTTTTAAAGTTGAGTAATGATTATACAGGCCTACAAATACCGGCGTCATGTCAGTTGTTGGAAAGCTGAGGATCATTTTCGTACGTAATTTGTAGAATCCGAATCCGTGGTCAGAATTGGGCCATCACGTCAGGATTTTGAGATATTTGAGGTTATGTACGCGAAAAACAGCGTTTGTTTCTACTTTTGAGGTTATGTATAGGGTGTAAAATGTACCAAATGTACCCGGGTATATAACCCCAAATATCTCAAAATCCTGACAGAAATGACCCTTAGCTTTTCAAAAACTAAACTATGTTGACCTTTGTTATTTATGACTATAAGCATCCATTTTCGTGAGTTTCTCGAATGCCTTTGTCAGTTCAAAATCATAATTATTATTACGCTCGTATAAACTCAGTGTGAAAGTACACACACTTTCGTGTTTTAGATGTTCAGCAAAAAAAAAACAAGGTTATTAACAAAAATTTGGCTTCATGTGAACGGACACTTCGTTTAATTATCAAGGGGCGTATCGCGCCCACTTTTAGGGGTAGGCTAAAAAGAATTTACATCATCTCGTTTAGGTTGTTAGATTGTACAATTATTTTGTGCAAGAGTTGGCACTAGAATATGTACAAAACTGATGACTATATGAGATATCATCTTCCCGCCACTATTTTCTAGATGTTTGCAAGAAATACATTTTCTGTTACGGTAGACTAATGATTGAAACCATATCAAACTCTCTCCTATTGTTTTTATACCAAATTTAAGAAAATAGCAGCATTAGAAAGAGATTTGATGACACATAAAACTAACAGCAGTGTGCACTAAGATAAAATTCAAAGGAAACATATGGTATTGTCAAATATATGCTTTATAACGCCATTTTTTGAAAAGGATTCGTTACAAGAAACAATCGAACAGATTCGCCGCTATTCGCAATAAATGAGCTCCCGTAACAGAAGAAAAGCTTCTTAAAAAAATCTTGGGAATTGAGGTGGGAAGAAAGTATTTCAGGAAGTCATCAGTTATCGTTTTATTTTAGTGCAAACTTGTGCTGATTTTATCTAATGATATAATAGACGACGATGGCATGCGAACAGCCAGTTACCAGTTGATAAAAAACTGTTTGTGCGAAAGGGAGTTGGTGTTTCTTTATACTTAAAACTCTTCAACTTACCTCTGCGGCCAAATCGAAGCGTACAATGAGCTCATGTATAATTTCCACAAGCTGTTTGACATCTAATTTTGTGGTCAAAAATGTATAATTAACAATGTCCGCATACAGAATCGATACTTGGCTATGTGCTTCGATATATAGAGTACTGTGAGACAGAGTGAAATTTATAAACGAATTAATTGTAACCTTAAAATTGAACAAACCGCGTCTGAGGCCGGAGTTCTGCATGCGGCTTGCGTGTTTCCTGAATGCGTTGCTTGACTTCGAATTCTATACGGCGCGCAATTTGTGGTGGCAGTATAGATTGTATTATGGAACGCTGTATATATGTGTGGGAAATATACTTATTTTGTAGAGGAATAAAAAAAATATAAAAAAAAACGAACCTCTTTTTGCATTGTTAATGTTCCGATTAGTTTTTCTTCTAGCATTTGGCGTCGATTCAACAATGAAATGCGTCCCATTAATTCGCGCCAGAATACACAATTTAAGCCATATATATGAAAGCCACTATGCTCCACAAGTACAATTCCAATAGTCTTATATTTTTCCACATTTGTGAAATTATAATGAAGAACAAAGCCATGTAACGAATAGAAAAGTGATGCGAATAATGCCAACAAAATGGGTGGTAAAATTTTGGTAAAACATATATAATAGTAGATGATGATTACAATTATATAATCATACATATAGTCCAGAGAGATATCTTGCAAGGCTGCTAATGAAACCACAAGAGCATCTATGAGTGGAAAAAACGGTATAGGTATAACGATATGAATATATGAACTTAAAGCAGAATACCTTGAAGAATCATTACTACAACTATGAGACAATTATTGGCCATTACCAAACATGGATGTTTCTTCTGAAAGTTTAGAGCGAAATTCAACATTATCATTGCCATGATGACGATCGTGGAAGTTATATATATGACTACATCCGCCCATATGTCATCGAAATTCTGCATGAGTAGTTGAGTAGCTTTGAGTTGTATACTATAGTACTAGAGAGTCCTTACTTACTGTTACAGAAGAAATCAGCACAGTTAAATGTAGAGCCGATATAAATGGATAGACAAACAGCAGCAATGCGAAAAGAGTTTTGCTTAATCGTTGACGCAATATATGCCAAAATGGATCCAGTTGTAGATCGCGACATTTTTCCTATAAATTATACAATAGTTACCTAAGTCGAAAATGAATACGTTCTGTTTGTACCTACACGTAGATAATTCAATTCAAAGCGTTTGGAAATTACATACAATGCATCATCGGTTATGGGCGCAGTATAGGAATCGAGTTGTTCTATTGGCATCGCTTATATGTAAATTTAGGTTAGTTAAAATTTTTTAAGAGTTTATTACAATAGAAGTAAAAAAATCAACAATATAAATTTAGTTGTTAAATTGAGTGCAAAAATTAGTTAACTTAGTTTTCAATTTATTTTATTAATCTTCAAATCTCTTATTCATGAACTTCAAGGAGACATTTGACTTGGAGAATGTTTTATCACAGAAACTCCTCGTAAAACCAAAGGTCAAGCCGCAACATTCCATGATCGACAACGCGATGGCTTGATTTATACAGAAGATATATGCTTTATATTAATCATCTACCTGTACAGAAAGAGAAACAATACATAGCTAATTATTAGATGCTGGATGGATGGATGCTTTTATTACACTGGTTTACAAATTTTAATTTTAGTAAATACGAAAACATTCTCTTACATTTTTATACCATTCACACATAGAGCCCTACTATAATAATCAAAACTTTTGTTAGTATCAGCTACCACTTTAGATCCGACCCTAAACTCAATTCGTACCATCGCTTTTTAGCATGGATTAAAAATTGGACAGCGAAGTTATCCTGTCCCGTTTACTTGAATTTTGCATTAGTGTGGAGAGGAAAGAAAATTGTGTATTTAGCTGAAATTAAGCCAAGATTTAGCTTAGTTTTTTAACAAGCAACGACAAGTTCAATGCTACAGAACGCGATATCAGCTGTTTTTCAGTTTTGACTTTATAGATTGATAAAAATCTATTATTATACCATTTAGACATAGTGTGATATGGTATTATCAGTTTGTCTCAAAGTTTGTAACGCATTAAAGGAGGCATCATAGACCCCATAAAGTACATATATTCTTGATCAGCTCGATGAAACAAGTCGATTTATGTAGTTATGTCCGCCTGTTGTCCAGTTGTCCAAATTGGCATAATGCACTTTTTATTGCAGTTTAATAGAGTATCAATATTAACCTCATAAGCCAAATTACACGCAAATATTCCAACTGATAACGATTACCATATCCTATTCAGTGGAATCCAATACAAAATATACTTACTTACTTAGGTGGCTCTACAACCGTCTATCGGTCAAGGCCGCACGTAGAAAAGCGCACCATTCGGTGTAGTTTAATGTGCGCCGGCGCAAGTCACTGGCAATCCGGAGCTTCTTCAGGTCATCATAGACCTGATCTTGCCATTTTAAGCTCGGAGGTCCTCTCTGACGCCGTCCACCAATCATGTTCAGGTTTTCTCATCATACAGCTCATACAGCTCGTGGTTCATACGGGTTCCAAACTCAGCGCCAACTCTAAAGGGATCAAAAATCCTACGAAGAATCTTTCTCTCGAACACTCCTAAAGACGCTATATCCGTTGATGTCAGTGTCCATACTTCTGCGCCATACAGCAGGACTGGGATTATCAGTGTCTTATAGATTTTTATTTTCGTAGTTCGAGAGAGGGCTCTACTTCTAATTTGCTTGCTGAGCCCAAAGTAGCAGCGATTAGCAAGCATGATTCTTCGTCTGATCTCTCGGCCAACGTTGTTGTCAACAACATTGAAGTTGAAATTCTCCATACCCACAGACCGTCCAAGTACTTCGTCTTGTCCTCGTTCACCGCTAGGCCCATGAGACGTGACTGTTTCTCAATCTCCGAGAACGCCCTGCTTACTCGCCGTTCGTTGTTGCCTATGATGTCTATGTCATCAGCAAAAGTCGCACGATAAAGCATCACCCCGCCTGAAACCTCTCTCGGTATCAAAGGGTTCGGAGAGGTTCTTTCCTACTCTGACGACGCTTTGGGTGTGTGATAGCGTCATCATGCAAAGCCGAACGATCTTTGCTGGGTTACCAAGTTCAGACAGGGCTGAAAGAAACTCAGGGCTTGAAACCTTCGGTCAGGCGCTTGACCTTTTGATAATACTTTCGAGATTCATTTCATTGACATAACACCTCAACATCCTCAAGCTCACGCCAAAAAAGTTCCTTTTTTTGCGTCTTAAAAGACGTTTCTGCTCTCTCTGTTTCTCACGATATCGCTCTCTAACAGCTCGCATTGCTCCCGACTGCAGAGTTCGTTTGTAAGTGGCGACCTTCTCTGCAGTAGCTTGGCGACACTCCACGTCATACCAAGGGTTTGTCACATGTCTGGGATTTTATCCGAGGCTTCAATACAAAAAATGCAAACATTTAAATGGAACCTTTAAACTAGTACCAAAATTTTATTCCAACTGACTAATAATTTTGAACAAATTTGAAATATTTTACTGTGTAAACTGTTACTGAGTTTATGTGAGAGAAATAATTGCAATTATCAACTCACGAATTATATTGATTAACTCAATTGCGAATCACGCGAAAATTGATTTTTATAGTTTAGTAGATAACTCAATTCTCATGAGTTTCTAAAATGCCGTAATCACGGAATCTTGAGTTGATAATTGTAATTATTTCTCTTGCATAAACTAACCACATGTTATCTATTTTAGTTGGCTGAAGCTAATTAGCTATCGAATTGTTAATTGCGAATGACGCTCGTTAAGATCATTTCCCAGGAAATTCAAGTCATCATCAATGCACACAAAATAAGTGGGTATATCACCGATGCCCTTAACAAATGTTTGTCCACGATACTCGCAACGTATATCAAAACCACGTAAAATATGTGCCGTATGTTCCGTAACTTGAATCTGACCCGGCAAACCGGTTGAAAACATGCGTGAAGCCATATTGACTGCATTGCCCCATATATCGTAATGTGGACGTGCTTTTCCTACCACGCCAGCCATAATCGGTCCATGTGAGATGCCTGCATGAAAATGTATTGAATGAATTTGATGTTATTTGATCATATGTACCCGTATAGACATAATTACTACTAACCTATTTTCAATTGTCCTTTGGTATCCGATATTGATCTAAGAAAAACATCATTTTGTGTAATTTGATCCATAACACGCAGTAAGTCCAATGCGAAGTGAGCCAATGTATGTACAACCTCATCTCCAGGCTTCATATAATCTAATGTAGAACGTTTCCGTGATTCGCGTTCCTCTTTTGCTTCGTCTATTTGAACGCGTAGAGTACCCGTCGTTGACTCTGAATGCAATAAAAATTTTAAATTGATTTATTCGAGCATTATTTTTTAGAGTTGACAAGTACATACCATTTCCATCAAATGAGTCTATAGTTGGAGTATATCCCGAATCAAGCCCACAAGCGGCCATATAACACCAACCGGCGACTTTTATCTTTTCAACAGTGCCCTCATACTTCATCAACTGGAAGATAAAGTTGTATTTTGTTGACTACACTTAACAAAAAACTATGTTGTATTGCCTAACGTTTAAGTCCGACAAAGAATACTTCTAATTGATGTTTCTCAAAACAAGCCATTCAAAAATATGTTCGAATTCGCTCATATTTAAGGATTTGTTTTATAGATGCTGGAAATTAAGTTGGATATGAATGCTTTAAGCAGAGTGCCAAGAGAGAGAGAGAGAGAGAGAGAGAGAGTGGGAGGGGCTTGTCATTATAACACCTCGTCAGCCCTTAACTTTTTGGAATGATTTTTTTTCTGTTTTTTTCCAGCTGTTTGCTGTCCTCGACAAATACAAGGTTGACACTACCGCAGTACAGAAAATGAGTTGGATTTAAAGGGTTGCTCTAAAAACATCATCTACATCCAGCAATGAAGAGCGGCTAATTGACTTCGCCGCAATTTGAAACATTGTAATCAATAACACCAGTCCACAAGACTACTTGGCTATGTCCCAATCAAATACGGAGGACACTCATCGAGCGTGTTGGATGTGCATCAAAATCAGGTAATCAGAAATCTTAAGTAACATTTTGGTATATCTCATCGCCATAAACTTTTGACATGGTGAAGAATATTTAATATATTTAAACTTACCACTTCATCAAAGAAACATATAATCTCATTAAGCACACGTATGCCGATCTTCTCGGTATCAAAATTTTGAATGGAGGCAAACATAACAGCAACGTTTGGAAATTTTTCTGAAAACAACTCCGTTCTAGTTTTGGAAAGTGCCAAACTATTGGCCACATGTAGTGGTAATATATCTAGTATAATTATCTTAATAGATTTGGCCGTCACGATAGTTTCATTGTGTTGCTTCACCATTTGAATTTTGTTACTGTAAGGCTAGAAATGAAGATTATTTCGATAAGTAGAATACTTGTAAAACTCACTAAAATTCGGCCTTTGACAAGTAGGTATTTTGCCGTTCCCGTACATAAAGGCAAATAAATACAAATAAAACGATCAAGCAACGTGCATACTCCGGACGGAAACTAATATTCGTAGGATACGTGCTCTCCAAAATAATACTATAGAAAACAAAACCAATCAAAATGTATGCAATTATAATGGCTATGGCGACAATAGTTTTTGTCACCAACGGAATGCTCGGAAATATAAAACACATCATTAAAAGCATTTCACAAATAGTGGTAAAGGTAACCGCCGGAAAGCATTGGTTTTGTAAAACTTCGTCCCTCAAATATGCTTCTATCATAAATATATCGAATTCATCGGTATTACAGTACTTCTGTGAATGAAAATACTCAATAAATCGTTGCATTCTACATCGCTTAAGGATCAAATTATCAGGTAAACGCACCGCTTGTACGAAACAGATGGCGAGCCAGCCACCTATTATTAAGATATAAATAAGCTGTCGTAACACCAAACTGTTCTGCATATACTCGGAAAATTGATACAGATAATTGCTGATGCGTTTCTCCGGTCTTTCATACTTCGACGTTGATGTATACACCAACCAGAGCTTTTTATAGAATGCTACAAAACAGATAATTATCATAAAAGCAAACATGCCACAGAAGTAACCAAATTGACTTTGAAAGCTGTAAAATGTAAACCAAAATATTTTAGTATTTAACAAGAAAAAATGTTAACTTCGGTGGAACCGAAACTATAATACTTTTCGCACTTGTTCATTTTGCACGGCAAAGCTGACGTTTGACTTTAGTTTTTAAATGTTTGAAGAAAACGTTTCTCATATTCCGTTGCGCAATTAATAAAGAATGTGTAAAAACTGTTTGTGAATTATAAGTGCAATTAAGTATTAAGTGTATGTAAGCTATACCTTCCATTTGTTAAATCGTGGTCATTTTGAAAACTGCGTTGAATTCAAACCAATATTTCAATGTTTAAGGCAATTGGACGTAAAAAAGTGCACAGAGATACAGACGGACATGGGTAAATCGACTCGTCCTGTCATGCTTCCTTTAAGACGTTGCAAACATTATCACTAAATTATCGTTTAATACTTTTCACACTCTGTGTGAAGAGTATAAAAATCTATAACAAATTACTTGAAGGTGGCAGTCACTGAGCAGGTTAGTACAACTGCCAGGAGGAGCGAAACTAAAAGATTGTAGTGTAGCATCATATCCGGTTGTCGTTGATAACGCATTTCATAATTACGATTATGAAATGTCAAACAAATTGCACTAAGATTCAATGCAAACGCAACATCCTCATTATCGTCATCTTCATGCCATTTAGAGCAGTCGAAATAGCGTGCTATTCTGCAACGGAATGGAAATTGAGTAACTTTACTGGATGTTCAGTCTACATACATACTGTATACTGCCAATACACATTTTATGTATGTCCTCGTTTAACTGTGTCAAGACCTCCGCTCTAACTTCTTCTCTATGGTAATAATCGTCCAAAAAGATGTTCTGCAATAATTCTATTGAACTACGTTCGTTCTCCACCTGTTCATATTCTTCACTTGGATAACCAAGTTCTGGCATCTATTAATAAAAGTGTTGAGCATACTTTTTTAATGTACGGGTATGTAATGTAGTGCATAATATTTTGACCATTTACCGCTAAACCTGATATAAGATATGTTGCAATGCCATATTTTTTCAATACTGGATCATCTAGCGCATCTTGTGTACCATCCTCATAGATATAATCATTATTTAGCAGTGAGAATGTATCTTTACTAACATGCACATAACCAGGACGTCCGGTTGACTCTAAGCGATTAGCAATGTCAACGTCCCTGGACCATATATCAAAATGCCATTTGATAGAACCAATAACACCAGAGAATACCTCACCCGAATGTATACCAATGCGCATATTGATTGTATAGTTATAAGTTTCACTGTATAGAATATTACGTATGTAAAATAAAGAGCTATTGCACAATTTTTGTATACCATAAAATTTTAGTTGCGACTTACCGAACTTCTTTAATATGCTTGATCATTTCCAAACCCATGTCAACACAACATTCTGCGTGTATACCAATGGGTTTTGGAATACCAGAAACGCAGTTGTAGCAATCGCCCGAAAATTTTACGGGTAATACATTATGTCGCTGAGAAAGTGATTAATTTTTAACTAAGTTTTACAATAAGCTTATGCAAGAGAGAGATATTGTTATTGTGATTTTTAATTACGCCATTGTAGAAGCTCTCTAAAATCGAGTAATGATTATTTATGAGTATAAGCATCCATTTTCGTGAGTTTCTCGAATGCCTTTGTGAGTTGAAAATCATAATTACATATTACGCTTGCATAAACTCACTAACTCGAAACAAGATAAATCGTTAACTTGGTATAATCGGATCTTTAATACTTTTTGTGTTTTAAGTGTTCAGCTAAAAAAGAAAACTTTAACTACAAAAATAAACAAAGTGGGTGACGGGTTTGAGTTGGTGCTATCTTTAAAAGTGGGCAGGTACACCCAATATTATATATGTAAAGCTATAGTCCATATTTCATTCAATATTGAATTGATATTGTATTCAATGAAAAAGTTTTCATGCATGTTTATTATAGCGGGCCTACCCCATAATGTGAGATTGGTTGGTTTGTATGGAGGCTACCCTAAAAAATGAGTTTGGTATATCTACGTGCAGATCTGTATATATGAGTAGTTGCGCCTTTTTGGCGTGATGGGATAAAGTGTTGTGAATAATTTTATTATGTTAATTTTTGCGCCATTTGAACCATTCACCTGGCTAACAGTATGTTTTTCTTTTTCGATTTATGATATTATTTAAACAAGAATGTCAAACTTAACTGTATTCACCTTTGTATGCCTGATGCTGATTGGAAATCACACGTAATCCTTACAGGTTTCTTACTACGACTTTCACAAAAACTTTATGTACAAAGCGGAGCCAGAAACTATCAGAAAAAGAATGCAGAGATGCTTGAAACCTCTGATTTTGGAGAATCGTAAAACGGTTGCTGAAAATATCGGCGGCTGCTAAAGTTGGTCGACTCCACAAATCGACTGAACTTAAAGATGGAAACGATGGAGTTGTACCGCCAATTTATGATATACAACAGGTAAACTGAACATATCGTTTTGTTCGTTAGTTCGAAAAAGTAACAATGAGTGGGTAACACCAGACAACGCAACCGTTTAAACGAACCGATTGTATACAAAAATTAACCGGTTAAGTACGACGCCGGCCAAAGTGTAGATATTTCGTATGAAAATGTGATATCCAGCTTATAAATTGTCGACATGATCTAAATAAAACCGAACTTTTTAGTTATAAAATAAAACAAGCCTGGTATTATGTTTCAAAGCCAATATTTATGCAAAATACGATCCATTTAAATTAATACTCGTAGAACGTTTGGAACGCTCAACCAATTTATCCATAGACTTTTCAAAAACTCGCTTTTTGGGATGTTCTTTAGTACCTGCTCTTTAGGCTGCTTGTATGGCTGTAATGTCATCGTAAAAAACTCCTTTTATTGCAGTTTTCCTTTTTGGGTAGAGAAAATAATCGCACGGTAGTAGATCAGGCGAATAAGGAGGATGGTCGTTGAGACAAATCTGTTTTTTCATTAAAAATTCAGTGACTACACGAGCGCTTTTTTGATGATCATTTAACTGATGTGGAACAAAACGTCAACACACCTTTCTTTTACCCAAATCTTCAGTTACAATTTTGTACATTAAGGTGAATTTAATTCTTTTGCCAGCATCTTGAACATCCACCGAAACATTTATTTATTAAAAAAAACTGAGCAGTATCACAAGAGTATAACAAAATATTCAATAATTTGCACATACCTAGGTATACTTTGGTCCCTAACTGATCCCTTTAGGTGTTACAAACTTCTTGTTAAAATTATTTTACTACTCACATTTTATATCAAAACTATAACAAGAGAAAACGTTTTGTTGCAAAATTGCTTAGGTTCCAATATCATAATATATATGTATATGAGTATTTGGTACAAATTTAGCCTTTTTGTCTGTTGAAAATTGGATGTAGAGTCGGGGATAACTTTGTTGGTTATGAAATAATTAGAAATAATATATAATTAATTAAAGAAAACTACGAATGATTAGGTATTGAACTCCGGACATCTGCGAGCTATTATAAGGCCTCATATCTTATAAAGTCTCACTTGTCATCATCTGAAATCTGCATTCTCGACTTTTTAATGTGACTGCATCAGTGAATACAGCGGAACATTGAGAAATATTGCATCTTTGGAGCCACACTTATAACAAAGTCATTTCTCTCGCAATACTTAACAAATGCTACCTAATGATGTAATAATATATAGAAGGCGATAACATGCGCACAGACAGTTACCAGTTGATAAAAATCTGTTGGTGCTAAAGGGAGATCGCGTTTCTTTATACTAAACTCTCTTCAACTTACCTCTGCAGCCAAATCGAAGCGTACAATGAGCTCATGTATAATTTCCACCAGCTGTTTGACATCTAATTTTGTGGTCAAAAATGTATAATTGACAATGTCCGCATACAGAATCGATACTTGGCTATGTGCTTCGATATACAGAGTACTGTGAGACAGAGTGAAATTTATAAACGAATTAATTATAACCTTAAAATTGAACAAACCGCGTCTGAGGCCGGAGTTCTGCATGCGGCTTGCGGGTTTCCTGAATGCGTTGCTTGACTTCGAATTCAATACGATGTGCAATTTGCGCTGGTAATATAGATTGTATTATGGAACGCTATATACATGGGTATATAATATACTTATTAAGTTCAATTATTTACTAACACAATAAAAAATATTAAAAACAAAAAACAAAAAACCAAAAACACGAACCTCTTTTTGCATTGTTAATGTTCCGATTAGTTTTTCTTCTAGCATTTGGCGTCGATTCAACAATGAAATGCGTCCCATTAATTCGCGAAAGAGTATACAGTTTATGCCATATATATGATAGCCACTATGCTCCAGCAATTCAATATAAAATGTTTTATTCGAATCTATGTCTTCATTATCAAAAAACAGTATAAAGGTCAAAGTCAAATAAAAAGTCGATGCGCCTACTGCCAACAAAAAGGTGTGAAACATTTTGGGAAAATTTATATAATTATAGATGATGATCACAATTACATGATCATACATATAGTCCAGATTTATACGCTGCAACGATGCCCATGAAACCACAAAACCATCTAAGGACATAAATAAACGAACATGTAAGTATGTAGAATAAAATGGCTGGCGACATTAAGAACTTTCAGCATAATAAGAAGAGTACCTTGCGCAACCATCAATACAACTATGAGAAAATTATTGACCATTGCCATACGTGGATATTGCCCCTGGAACTTAAGAGCGAAATTCAACATTATCATTGCCATGATGATGCACGTACAAATTGTATAGATGAGTATATCCAGCCATATTACTTCGACAGTCTGCATGAGAGTAGCTGCTTTGAGTTGAATTGTATACTATAGTACTAGAGTGTCCTTACTTACTGCTACTGTAAAAATCAGCACAATTAAATGTAGAGCCGATATAAGTGGATAGACAAAGAGCAGCAATGCAAAAAGTGTTCTGCTTGAACGTTGATTCAATATTTCCCAAAATGGTTCCAGTTGTAGATCGCGACATTTCTCCTATAGATTATATAATAGTTGCTTAAGTAGAAAACGATTGCGTTGGGTTTGCACCTACTCGTAGATATGAAACTTCAAAGCGTTTAGAAATTTCATACAATGCTTCATCGCTTATTGGCGCAGTATATGAGTCAAGTTTTTGAAATGGCATCGCTAGATGCTTAGATAAAATTTTTACAGAGTTTGTAACAGAAAAAACGATAACGATATAAATTTAGTTGTTAAATTGAATGCAAAAGTATGTTGACTTAGTTTTCAATTTGTTTTATAAATCTTCAATACAGTTTTTCAAGAAGACATTTGACTCGGCGAATCTTTATGGGAAACCGTGGTACAATTGGGATATTTGTGGATACCGATCTCATAGTTTTTACATAAAAATCTAATTTCTAATTGGTTTCGAAGATTCCCGACTGGAAATATTTCGGTAGAGGATGAGAATCAAGAGGGTAGCCCAAAATCTTCCACCGACGAAGGAGATATGTGACCCTGGTAAAGCCTAAAGTTGACGAAGATCCACGATTGACACAAGAAATATTTGCTGAAGAATTAAATTCTATGTCGTTGCTTTTTACATCACTATAATGCGTGAGCTCCACTGCTAGTAACTACATAGGTCGGCGCTCAAAGTGTTACCAGTTAAAAATGCTGTTATTTGTAATATTTGTTTAAAAACTTCAGTATGTATATCGTAAAATCAAATTTGTCCCATTCTCGGTGATGGGTAATATTCAAGGCGTTGACCGTCTCATAATTTTTAGTTGATACTTTGGCCTCTAGAATGTAACATTTGGAAAAATCCATTGGATTTAAATCTGGAAAATATAGGGGTCATTGTTGTGAAGAAATAAAGCTGGGAACGTTATCTTGTTATCTTGTAAAAAACGAATGGTTTCTACCAAATTGTTAACGTGCCTAAGTAACAAAGCATCGTTTAAAATCTTTTCACGATAGATTTTCTTATCTTTAGCTGTGACGTTGTTGACTTAAACGGTAAAAAGCTATGCTTCCGTAGGCTTGTAAAAAACATAACAGATTGACGCTAGTCAAAACAAGAGCGCGCTGTCATTAGCCATTTGATTGCTACAATAGCGTGAAGTTGGTAACACTTCTGATTCAAAAGAAATTTGAATTTAATGACTTAATACAGGCCAGTATCAGAGTGGCTTCGGACCAAAGAGGTCGACCAATGACCAAATTTGGTGTATACGTACAGACCATCAGCGCGCCTTGGACGGTTTGTGAGTATGGAGAATTTCAACTTCAATGTTGTAGAAAACTTCGTCTAGCTGGGAACAGAAATTACCAGCAACAACAACGTTAGCCGAGAGAACAGACGAAGAATCATGCTTGCTAATCGCTGCTACTTTGGTTTCAGCAAACAAATTAGAAGTAGAGCCCTCTCTCGAACTACGAAGATAAAAATCGATAAGACACTGATAATCCCAGTCCTGCTGTATGGCGCAGAAGCATGGACACTGACATCAACGGATATAGCGCCTTTAGGAGTGTTCGAGAGAAAGATTCTTCGTAGGATTTTTGGTCCCCTTAAAGTTGGCGCCGAGTTTAGGACCAGTATGAACCACGAGCTGTAGGAGCTGTATGATGAGAAAACCTGAACTTTATTGGTTTACGGCGTCAGAGAGGACGTTCGAGCTTAAGATGGCAAGATCAGGTCTATGATGACCTGAAAAAGCTCCGGATTGCCAGCGACTGGCGTCGGCGCGCACTAAACTACACCGAATGGTGTGATTTCCTACGTGCGGCCTTGACCGATAGACGGTTATACAGCCACCTAAGTAAGTAAGTAAGTAAGTAAGTAAGCTTATCTCTTGTTGGAAGCTCAGAGTTGTGCTGTATAAATGACGCACTACGAGTGCTTTCGAAATGATTCGTCTGACGAACTCCAGCGATGTAAATTCACCTTTTGGATGTAACGATGGCATGCAAAGCGCATTTATGATGGAGTCCTAACAAGGCGTGGATTCTCATAATTATGATTGACTGCTAACAAGGCATGGATTCTCATATTTCGACAGACTACTGGTATTCCTGTGCGGTATTTTATTAAAAAAAAATAAGAAAAGTTTAAATTTTTTGTATATATACAAAATGTATAAAATTAAAAATTAGTTCAAATAGAAAATATAATTGAAATGACTGCTACAACTTCGATTGTTTCGAGTTTCGCGATACTTTTAAGAACTGCGTTCACCTCGAGGTGCTTCGTTAGAGATAAAATTCAATTGTTCATCTAGGCCCACTAGATATGTATTTACTTTGCCATAGCTCTGCACTTTGCTGCTGCCTCGATATGTGCACTGGATATCATAGCCACGTAGTATATGTGCGGTATCCTTGTCGACTTGTATCTGACTGGAGAGACCCAAAGAGCACATTTGATTTGCAATATACACCGGCTTGCCCCAGATGTCGTAATGTGGTTTCGAGCCTACAGCACCGGCGTTAATGGAACCATAGGCGATGCCTACAAAAGTTTGTAAATACACAAATTAAAAATTTACACTAAAGAAAGACCACAAAATAGACATTTTCGTACTGGTTTAACTCACCGATTTGAAGTTTACCACGCGTATTTGTCTTAGAGTCCAGAAACAGATCTTTTTCGGCAATTTCATTCATAACATGCAACAGATTCAATGAAAATTCGGTCATTGTAAGCACCACTTTATCGTCAGGTTGTATATATTTGCTCTGTTTACGCTGAGGAATCTGTTGGTCCTTTTCATCTTCGTTGTCGCTGATATCGAAACGTACAGAAACTAAATATTTTAGGCAGTTTATTAAAATGAATGTATTTAAACTTTACTTAAATTAACACATTTAAATAGTAAGAACTAACCCTTGCTACCTGCGTCACTATTAAGACCACAGCATGCGACATAAGTTAATCCTGAAACTTTGATTTTCTCAACTGATTCATTATATTTGCTAAGCTGCAATAAAATGTGTTTACATTACACCAAACATAATGCCCCCGTGCTCCGGTTTTCGAAACCGAATTATTTTGATAAAAAAGTCCGTATTTCTCTTTCGCGATTTGAATTGCAGTGATTTCAAATCGTAAAAATCTTCTGTAAGAACTTCAAACCAAACTATTTATGCAGCTTCGAAAACCGGCGCAAAACTAAAGCTCACCATATCATCAAAGAGCGAAATAATCTCATTCAGCATGCGTATACTGATTTTGCTGGGATCGTAATTGACGATTTTTGCAAACATGACAGCAACCTTTGGAAAGTTCTCCATATAGAGAAGTTCAATACGTTCCGTTTGCTCAAAAAATCGATTGGCAAGACGTGCTGGTAGCATATTATTGAATAGTTGTTTAATGTTTTTTGTGCGCGATTCGATTTCATAATGCTTCTCCAGTATACTCTTCTTAGCGCTGTTGTTAATAAATACAAAAGGAGACCACTCAAAACAAGCACACCATTGAAAATACGGTAAGTACTACAGTAACTTACATAAAGTCCACCTTCGTGATATACACAATCTGCCGTTCACGCACATACATGGCTATTAAAATGATTGTTATATAGAAACAATGTGCAAATTCAGCACGAAATCCGACATTCGTTGTGGCCGAGCGTTCGAAAACGAAATCAAAGCTAAATAGTAACGCAACCATGTAGGCGATATAAATTATGACACTAATGCTAGACTTTACAATGAGCGAGATATTTGGAAAGATGTAACAGGCGACCAAAAGTATAACAACGGAATGTGTGACAATCTATAGAATTTCAGATGATAGAGAATATATATATAGATACATTGTATATTGCTTACCCATGGCAGAAAGCACATACTTATGGGCGCACCATTATCGCTCATTTCATACTGCACCATGTTTAATTCAAATGCAGGTTCATTGCAGTCAATCTAGTCATATTTTATTAAACAAATTTTAATATTTATATAAAAGTTTTATAAATTGTGATGAAATATTAATAGTTCCTTATATCAGTTCCTTAAATTAATCACTATGGCTAATATTTACTATTATTTGCACACCCTGCTAAAAAAAGATTATTGAAACCCACACTGTTGTAGTGTTTCATGTCACAACGTTCCTACCTATGTTTAAAGTGTAACGAATGCTTAGCAACAAAATGTGTATTATTCCAAAACATTCCGAATAGGAATGTTTTGGAATAAGTAAGTAGTAAGTTGTAAGGCTTTGACGGTTTCAAACGACGGCGGTGAACGACTATCGAAGGAATAAGCAAATAGCAAAGCAGTGAGGCAGCCAGTGTCGAGCAGCGGCATACCCTACGCGTCGCGGGTGCTTAAGGCTTGCCAGATTTTCTGTTAAGCCTAGGGTTTTAGTGTTTCTTTTCTGTTAAGCATAGTGTTTGTTTATCGGGATATTCTACGTGATATGGCTTGCCAGATCGTCTATTGAGTCTAGTGTTCCCTACGAGTGCTTATGACTCCGAAGCATAAACCCGTTATTTCACGTGCATCGTTCGAGCGAATAGAGCCATGGTTTGAGCTTAGGATTGAAGCACTTTGACTGAAGTTTAATTTAAAACATATCCTACCTGCCCTACCTTACATTTACTTGCAACACATTCACCTTCATACACTAATACGAAACACACTCACTTTTATACAAACATGCTCACATTTATATAGTCATACGATACACACTCACCCACATACGCATGGCTTACCGACATGCTCACCAATGCTTCCACGAAGAACTATAAATACAGGGTGTCTCAAAAGAATGTTCACATTTGATTTGCTGATTGCGTGAACACAACTATTCCGAGGGGTGCGGGGGTATGTCAATCGGTAGCCTAGCTTTTGGGAATTTAGTCGCTATGGAGCGTTTCTCGGTAGCGGACCGTGCGTTGTGCGTACGTGAGTTTTACAAAAACGGTAATTCAGCGACTGTAGCGCGTAGAAAATTCTGCAGTATTCGACATGTTCGTCATTTAAATGATGCGCCAAGCCCTCGACTCATTGGAAAATGGGTCGAGATGTTTGAAGAGACCGGTTCAACGCTGGAAAAATCAAAATCAGGGCGTCCAAGGTCTTCGAGAACGTTCGAAGACAGTGTTACTCAGACTGTTCGTGACAACCCGAAACTTTCGATTTTTAAGCGTGCTGTTGATTTAAACGTGCATAGATCATTATTGTTCCTCATTTTACACAAAGATTTAAAGCTGCACCCCTACAAAATTCAATTGGTGCAAGAATTAAAGCCTCAGAATGCTGGCAATTTGATCTCCAGGAGAGGTGACATAAATTGGCCTCCAGTAAAGTTCCGATTTAACCACTATGGATTTTTTCCTGTGGGGTTACGTCAAATCTAAAGTTTACGGCAACAAACCGACTTCCCTGGCACAATTACACTGTCCAAGTGTGTAGCTGCAAATCAAAATTTTATATTGTATGCATTTAAAGAATAAACTTACCATCTGAATAGTGCACATAACAAACAAGCAGCCAATTGATAGAAAATAGATGGTGTACTTCCCCAGCAATGTGGTCGCCAGAAGTTCAGAAAAATTGCATAACATGTGATTTAATGAGTTCGTTGGACGATCACAGCGCAGTTTAGTATAGAGCATAATACACAATTTCTTGTATAATACAAAAAACGTCATGAGTGCCATGAAACTGCATAAAACGCAGTAATGCACGATTTTCTCCATAAATCTAAAGGACGAAGAAATATGTTTGTAAAAAATGTTTGATTTACCTTCACAGCCATAAAATATTTTTTTTGATTGCTGAATCTGAATTCGACGGTCTATTTAATCTTATCACAATAGCACAACAGAAGTTGCAATCTGAAAAGCCAAGCTCTTAAACACCATAACGTTCTAAACGTCGTAACTTAATGTATATCAACTCCAACAAACACGTATTTCAAACAATGAACTTGATATGTAAGCGTATCTGTCAGGTCTCCAAAAATGCTCAAATTCTATGCACATAACCAGATGAGTGGTTAGCTCTTCAGATTACACGATGTATTGGAGTAAAATAGACCTCGGATTCAGATTCACAACACACACTCTCAATCAATTTATTTCTGGTTCTGTATTTTTCTTCGAATTACTTCACAACTACGCGCTCAAAAACCAGAATTAAGAGTAGAATGAGTATATGAGTATGTAAATATAGAGGTTTTCAATAGGAACATAATAATTTTGCATTTTTATACTAATGCAAGCTTAAATTTTTTTCAAGATCTGTCAGCGTCAAAACGTTTAAAAATTATTAAATCTAACTAACGAAAGTCTAAGTCGGTGAAGAGCGAAACTTTTAAGAAAAACCATCTTCAGCGAGGAATAAGCAAAATATGCGTTACTAGACAGCAAGACATGTGCTTCAACCAGACCCCATTGCATACTCCATTGCATCTACAAAAAGTGACCATGCTGTGTGAATTTCATTCCTTAGGTATGATGTATGAAGTAAGTGTTCTTAAAGTTGCCTCCACCGACTCAAAAATTCGATAGTAATTTTTAATAATTTTTAATAATTTCTAAAGGTTGTTCGTACGTGAACTTCACCATGATAAAAAAAGTAAACCTTGACTGCAGTTTTAACGGTGACAGATCCTGAAAAAAATTGTTATGTCCCTAGCAAAACCCCTATATTAGTAAGTATTAAACTAACACTTCGTTGAAGCTCGACATGCAGGTTATAATCACACCCAATACAAATACAATGGGCGTACTATACTTAAACATAAAATTCGATTCATTCATGAACCGCCATTCGTCTGCGCTCTTGCGAAATAATAAAAACGCATAACTGATTTTGGTTTCGAATATTAAATCCTCGTATTTGCTGTCTTCGGTCTTCTTCGAATAGTTAAAAAGTGTCGCAAAACTAATAAAATTATATTGGTTAAATCGTAGGGCACAGTACACTATGAAGTTGCACCAAAACTTACTGTATTCGGCCAATAGGCATGCGTTGCACCTCAACATACATACGTTCCAAAACTAATGCACGTAAACCACTGGAGTTATAGTTAAGAGTTGCATTAAAACTTGGCGGTAACGATACTATTGACAATCTAATGGGTGTTGTTTGTTGATATTCCAGACTCGGATAACCACGTGACATATCCTACATATATACATGCAGAAAAGTATGTTAAATAATACATTGTAATAATATTCTTACTCACAAGCAATTTTGTTACTAAAAATGTTATTACATTATTACTCCGTAAAAAAACATCTTTATGCGACTTCGTTGTATATTCTTTATAATTATATTCTCCATTAAGCTGGTCCAATGTCTGTTCGCTAATATGTACTGCATCAGTAACTCCAGCTTTTTGCAAACGTACTGTTATATTAACATCTCTCGACCAGACCTCGAAATTCCATTTGGCAGCGCCAATTATGCCGGAGTAAACTTCACCGGAGTGTACACCAATATTCATTTCAATTTTCACTTTATGCCTTTGGCTATTATAGCAAATAAATAATATTATTGTAGAATATATGTTATATAATTCGCATCAAGTTTACCTTATTTCTTTAACTGTCTTTATCATTTTCAAGCCTAGATCAATACAGCACTTGGCGTGTATGGGAATCGGATATGGTATACCCGAAACGAAGGTGAAAATATTGCCCAAAAATTTTATGGGTGTGACCTTGTGTTGCTAGTAAGTAATGTTAACATTTTTGGTATTACTCAGAATTTTCAAGTTAATTAATTGAGCTTAAAAGTTAATAGTTACTGAATATATGTACCTCTGCCAACGATTCAAAGTTTACAAACAGCTCATGTAACATTGCCACGACTTTTTCAATGGGTAGAGTGCTTGTCAAATGTAAATAGTTAACAATGCAGGCATTCAGTATGGAAACGGGTGAGATTGGCTCTATATATAATGTGCTAGAAAATTTATGCAAAGAATATAGCTTAATATTTAATATTAATATATATATTTTTTTAGTGAATTAGGTGAAATATGAATTAAGAGAATAAAAAGCCAAGTACAATAATATTTTGATAAGAGCATGTCGTTTGTTTCCTTGTTAGTTGTTGTTTTTTCTTACTTGCTAGGTTTTTAGCTGTCACCTTTGTGAAGTTTTACTTTTATGCTGATACCTTACCAATTTTGTGAGCGCAAAGTAGAAAAAAAGTGTGTGCGTGAATATTTTTACGTGGGCTTGTACGTGTGTTTTTTTTTTATAATTGGGTTAGTAACATTTTCAAAAAGCTTTTCACGCGTTTTACGTAACTGATTACCATTTTCATTGATTTTTGCACAGTTTGCCTATTAATACAATATATTTATATCGGATTCTTGCTCATCTCAGCGTTTTGTGTTATTATTACCATGTACGTCTGTGTTGTTGTACTTTTGCTTTAGCTTATTGTACATACTAAAGTCGTTTTTATTGCAAGCAGCTAGAGTATTCATATAAACATGCCACGTTTTTGGAGTTAGCAACGTCCCGCATTAAAGTTTTTGTGTGGAACACTTTTATGGAATACTCAAAACTTATTTGTTGTGAAGCAAAATAAACGAAAATTACTGTGTACTCGAACTAAACTTGTAATACAGAAACTTTGTTATAGTGCAACTACACTGTCCCACTTTACATGTCATGCATTGAGTTTATAGAATTTCTTATTTAATATTGTGTTCGGATGCTTAGAATTTAATCCAAGCTACGACTCGGCATGCCTTACAATATATATGTGTAGCATCCCTTCCTAAGAAGTTACCATACCAAATTTAATGTTGATATTTGCTGCAGAAAAACGTTTCCCGCAGAAGAATCTTAATCTTGGCATAGTGAGCGTATGCCAAATGTTTTAGGATCATGAACAAACTTAAGGAACAGTTAGGTATTAACAGTCGAGCTTATCAAAATATAGCTATATATACTACATGGGATCTCTGACGAGATCCCATGTGACAAAATTATGTATAAATTAGAAGAAAAACAGTGAACCTGGACATAATAACTATTGTTGCCTAAAGAATCGATATACATTCAAGCTTACCAGAAGATTAAATACTCTCTACCAGCTTTTGCAATTGTTCTACAATTTGACTGAATTCTGTCGTTTTATTGCAATGACATATGTTTATATATATTTTCATACAGATACGCGTATGTGAAAATAAACTACAAAGAGAAAGCATGTAGAAGAAACTCGAATTAACCAAGTACGACAAGTGAGCACGATAATACTACTTTTATTTCACCACATGGAGAAAACATAAATACTCATACAACCGTATCTATAGTCGTATTCCATTTGACTAATACGAGTGCATTCATCATCAAAGCACTGCCGAAGCTTCTAATACAAGAGAGCTGATTTCTATACAGCAGTTTTATTTAATTTAAAAATTCGCATGAAGATGGGCGTTTGCGCCTCTGTGAATGAAAAGAGAGTTCAAAGATTATATTTCTTTTTCATTTCTTTTTCACCCGCTTATTTTAAAAGTCGGTTTATATACTCTACTTAACAATTAATTAAATTAAGTGGGAAAACGGGTGTGAAAATTATATTGAACACATTTTATTTTTCATTCATTTTGTATATAGATGATGGATAGAGAGAGATGAATATATCGACTCAGCTTTCAATGGTGATCACGCATATATATAATTTAATGCATTCCTGTTTTTGCCTGTTACATACTGACGAAGCTAACCGCCACAACATTTAGCTATATATTTCTTTACCCTTTTAGAAATGTATTTAGTAGTATAATGTAAGTTGCTTATGGCCGTATGACCCACGCATACAATCAGCAAATTGTTTTCTCCTTTATTGCTGTTAGAGCAGATTAGAACATAGACAAAGCAAAAATTCTACAGGTGCGAGAGGTTGAAATATAGTTTCATCAAAAAGTGAAACGAAAAGCAACAGGAAAATAAACAGCAAAAATACCATATTAAAATGAAAATCTATGCGAAAGATGAGACAACTCTGGCCTCAAAAATGACAAAGTACCAAAAGCTCGGCAGAAATAGTGTATTTATTTATATTTTTATGGTGTTTTGGATTATTTCTTCATTCGGTCACTCTTTACACAAAAAGTGTACTAGTGCACATTAAAACAAGAAAAAAGAGCAACAATGAATAATGCAAAGACAATTACTTTGGCGTGTCATGCGCAAATGGTGAATATACTCAATGCATGCATTTTTAAAATGCTTTCCTTTTTTGATACTGTACTATAATTTAATAGAACCATAAACAAAAGTCAAGTGTGACCTATACGAGTCGATGTGAAAAATGTTGCTGTATGTAGTATATAGCTATCCCCTTCGCAAGGTCTCTGTCATGTTTAAAATCCCAGAGCATTGAATGGGAAAACATTTGCTGATTGTTATTCGTGTGTTAGAAATTAATATTATGAAAACCATTCGATTATCAGATATAATACTAAAAAATACTAATACTATAAAAAAATACCACAAACGAAAGACGATCGATTTAATCCCAGACTTTTTGAAAAGTGGTGTTGACAGGCGAATGCAGCGTGTGGGTTGATAAAAAATAAAATAAAGTTTAGTAGTCAGTTCTGCCTAAATAAAATCAAGTGTCGGGAACTGTGAAGTGAAGTGTACAGGTTAGGATTGGCAATTGTTGCCAATTTTGTCCCTACGTGGCGTATATATACTGCTATAATCGTGAGCGATCGAGGTATGATTGGCATCTATAGCCAATATTCTCTCGACGTGCGTTGTACACTTGCGGGAGTGGTACTTCTAGGTTTTGCAACTGTTCCCATATATATTCTCCGGGTAGGCGGTACGCATTCGGGTCTGTTATGATTAAAGTGGCATACCCATGAAAAATACGTTGCATACCCCCACGAGTAGATCCAAATAGGGTTGGTAACTGTATCAACATTCTCCCCAAATCCTACATAGATACACACATATTTCATATTTACACCCGCACTCGTTACACCCATATATTCAAATATCTGCATCTTTTAAAGTTCATTGTAGTAATAGTACAATACACAGACACACACATGCACACACACCCTACATCAAAACGCTGAGCTATAACACTACTCGCATAAATCAATGCCTCCTAACATTTGCACCCTACCTACATTCACCGGTTAGATGCTGGTTTACATTTTCACAAAACCACGCCTACTTATAAATAATTATGTTATTGGAATAAAGGAAGTGAAATCACTATAAACTACAATTTCTTTTGGAAAATTCGAGTCGTGGGTCGCCAAAAAACTTGATAAACTTTTTGTAACGACAACTGAACCATTCGATGTGCTAACCTCAGCCTGTGACTTCGTTACAATACATTCGCACAAAACTTAAGCATTATACACAATTTTCACTTCCGTTACAGAGTACATTTTCCAGAACACATCTAAAGCCAGGAATTGTTACTACGTACATACGAGTGTGTATAAAATTGCGATATTTTAAAAATAACTTACCCAGCCGCAACTGGCATATTGTTTTGCTTATTTATGGTTGCCTTTATGCGTCGTTGTATATCCTGTTCGATACTGTATGAGGTGTTCAATGGTAATATGTTACGCATAACTGATTTCTGATATAGTTTTAAAGAGAACACCATAAAAACAAACATATTGAAGAACATTGTCTGCGTTACAAACCTCACGCTCCAAAGCCAGACGTAATACCATATGGTCCTCAATCAGTTGATAGCGATTCAATAGCGCAACTCGAACAGTATATTCGCGTGTTTGAAAAAAGTATAGACCCACCATATGCAGCGCACTATGCCTAAGCATTATGAATAATATTGCATAACCCAATTTTTCAGACACATTGGATTGTTTGTGATAATAATATATGGTTTCCAACATATAAGTCAATGTTGCCAAGCAGGCCAAGCAAAAAGGCCAACACTTATGTTGAAACGGAAAATAGAAATAGAGCATTATGATTATCATATGATCGTACATATATTCGACGGAAGAATTTGCGTAGACGTGTAGCCAAACGACAAGTGTATCTGAAATTTATGCATAAATTAGTAATGGTTATTTTGGGTTAAAAAAATAGACTAAAAATACCTTTGAGATAAATAAGTATGGCTGCCAAACAATTGACCAATGTTAAGAGATGAGGTCTGTTAAGACGTAATTTTTCCTTGAAATTGGCCGAAAGTAAGATGACGACCATGAAGAGTGAAATCAAATAGACAAATATATCGGTATAGGCGTAGTGTAGCTCCTGCATATAAGCGTTTATTATGCAAAAATATATATGTACAAACTAATTTTTTGACACTCACCGAGGGTTCCATCGAGGCTAGTAAAAATATAACATGCAAGAATACGACGAGCATATTAACGAATATGGTTAACGATATATTGGTAATGCTCAGACGACTGCAATATATATTATAGCACTCTTCGATGCCCATATTGCGACATCTCAACTATATGATGGTTTTTCTATTGAAAAGGCTTCCTAAAAAATGTGCAAAAACTTACGCGCAAATATTTGCACTCCCATTTTTTTAAATTTGTTTGCAATTGTCCATCCAGTAAACGATCGTAATCGACATCCTTTTTATATTCCATTTGGAAATATATATTATATTATACTCTTAAAATATATACTGTTTTCATAAATTGTTAAAATTTTATTTATGACAGATTTCTCCAAATATAAGTATGTCGGTAAATAGGTATATCAAATGAAAACAAGCACACTTTTTTTGAATTCAGTCTTCAGTCTATTTGAAAAGTAACATTTCCAGCTGGTTCTACGTCACCTTGCGATTTACGTGGCCCAAGCTCTTTAGTTTTACGCTCAAAATTTATTTCTTCAGTGATGCCCACAAAATAGGTTGGTATCTCACCGCGTCCCTTAACATATGTCAGGCCGCGATAGTGACACACTACATCATATTTCTCCAGTATATGTGCAGTTTCTTCGGTAACCTGCATACGACCCACCAAACCAGTCGAATCCATGCGCGAAGCCATATTGACCGGGTTACCCCAGATATCATAATGCGGTGTGGTTAGACCAACAATGCCGGCCATAATTCGGCCAAACGATATGCCTATGCGCATTTCACCAAAATCTGAAGTATCACCATAGCCGAGCGTCATGCTGGCACGATTGAAACTATATAGTGTACGTATGAGATCTAAGGCAAATTGTGCCAAGACAAGTACGACAATATCTTCATCGGCTGTTTCGTTCTCAGCTGTTTCAAAACTACTCTGGCTGTCTCTGAATTCATGCTTATTTTCTTCTTCATCTTCTTCTTCATCATCTCGTTCTTGTTCCTGTTCTTCTTCTTCTTCTACTTGTTCTTCTTCATTATCCACTTCATCTTGTTCATAAGATAAACGTAAAATATCACGTATTTTTTTATCCATAGTAGGTGCGACACTTGAACGTTCTATGCGTCTAACATCCAGACCGCATGCAGCCATATAAGTCCAGCCGACTACCTTGATTTTCTCGACTTTATATTGTTTTGTATAATAAGCCAGCTGTCATAATTTAAATTTGATATTAGAAGTGCAGAAGAAATGCCAATGCAATCAAATGACATACCACTTCATCAAATTCGCAAATAATCTCATTAAGTACACGTAGTCCTACTTTGGTCATGTCAAAATTTTTAATAGATGCAAACATTACTGCAACATTGTCGTACTCCTCGAAGTATAGTTCTTCCTTAATGCGTGCATGCAGATAGACATTTACTGAAAGAAAAAATGAAATTCATTTAAGTGGAGACAAAAAACATATTGAACGCTTGACATACACAATTTTGACTCAGATTTTGATGCTCATGAAGCATATATATTCTTTATACAGACGGACGGACAAAAGACAGACGGACAACAGACAGACGTACATGGCTATATCAACTCAGCTGTCGATGCTGATCTTAAGTCTTCTTCTGCTTAACGCCGAACGGGTGCATATGAGGTGTTGGATGGATTCCTCATAATCTTCTTTACGACAACTTCCACATATGTTTTTCGAGCTGATGCCAAGTCTAACAGCATGGCTGTCTATCACTACGACGATACCGACTAAGGTTGAGATTTCTATTATATTAAGACTAACAAGGAGATATAGCACAGTTGTCCCATCCGATCCAAGGCATTTGGGCTACATTTTGGTTGTGTTTGTTAAGAAGGAAAACTTGACCAGTAACTTCCCAATCCAGCCACTTCCTGGAACAATCTGCATTCATAGCCTAGCTACTTCATCAACATTTTCGTTGCTCGTTATATCGCTATGGCAGGGTACACGAATGATATGGATTCTTATGTGCTCAGCAATCGCATATAGAGATGTGTGGCATTCAGAAAGTTTTTTGAAAATGGGGCATCAAGAACTTTGAGTGACCGAATATGACGTGCCCGAATATGACGATGTTGATACTAACTGACCAACTAGTTAGGCAGACTATGGCGTTCTGGAAAGCAGCAACCTCTGCCTAGTATACACTGCAGTGGTCAGGTAGTGTTCCAGCTTCGCGGACTTTCAGCTTGGAACCGTCAGTGTAGATATTGACTATATCTAATTATCTGTGTGGCCTATTGAGACAGACTTATCGAGTGGGTATTGCAACGCAGCATGCTTTTTCAAAGGATAACCTGAGTACGCAGTAATCCGTTCTTTTTAAAAGATGCAGTAGCCTGTAGAAGAACTAAGTTAGCATAGTGTCACGCTGAAGTCTCTCGATGTCTGACGGTGGATATTAGGGCGAACTGTTTAACTTGCAAGTCGTCTGGAGTTAGATGCTGAATTGTATTAAGGGCTATTACATAATTCTGCGCTTCTTTGGACTGTTTCTAAACGTGTTCTAATGTTTCTTTTATAGGCCGCACAACGGCTAAATAAACCACCAAGTCTCAATAATCCTTTTACGCGCAAATGTAACTACAGTTGACGTTTGCAAGCCTATTCCATAGTAACTTTCTATCTATATAGTATAATTCCCATGAAGTGTTACTAAAGTTAAGATGTATGCCGTTTTATTTCGGGTTAACTCCCAATTCGCAGGAGGCTGTCCATGAAAGAAAACAGTGCTTACTGCTCTGTGTATAAGCATATGGCGAGTAAACTCTACAAGCAAATCTTCTACTCTCAGATCCGTTATACACTCAGTGATCGTCCTATGGAGGGATGTCAGTGAGTATAGTTTAATAATAAAAGCCATGGTTTAATATCCTGTTACATACCTTTGCACAAACCTAGTTTGCCCTTCAGGCAGTGTATAACTAAAGAGATAATTTGATAAAATCAGAAACCACTATTTTAACACACTATGCTGAATATATGCTCTGCAATTATAATCCACTTAACTATTGTACTTATTGTCATAAAGGTCACCATCGGATATGTTCCCATCTCTGGATCTAATATTTCGCCAGCCAGTGTTACGGAACTAAGGATGGACAAACAAGTGTGTGATGAATTTCGATCGAAAAGTTCCGACAATTGAAATTTAATTTCAATCGAAAAGTTTAATGAAAACCATGCAAAACCATTCAGGATCAGTATAACCAATATTTTCTGCAGAATTTTACAATCTCCTATCCATATAAACAATACAAAGAACATTCAATCTATGTACGAGAGATGGATAGAAGTGTTGTTGCTAAGCCAATATCTTGCATATTCTAACAGAGTTTCTGGTATTCTTTATTTTGATCAAGATGATCCGATTTTTTATACTTGCGTCATTCACTCTACCCATGTATGGGATTCTCTTCTGATTAACGATGCTACTCTCAGCCTAAATAACTTAGTTTCATCATTGTTTCAGTAGCATAACGAATCTTGAAAAATCTTTTCTAAATCTTAATAGAGTAAAACTTGTTCTCCAGAATCTCTTTAAGTATTGAATTACAAAATACTATCAATAGATTGGAATAATAATGTTAAGCATATGTTCAAAGGAGCCTGACAAAATAAACGAATACTCACCTACATGTGTGGGTAGTATATTATTCAATAGCATATTAATGGTTTCATCAGTTATGGTAGCCGCGAAGCGTTTTTTCATCAGATCTCGCTTCCAGCTGCAATACAAAAAAAATTTTAAAGCATTTTTTTTAAGCTCAATAGAGTCTGAGATCAATAAAAATGTTTGATGCCGAAAAAACTTCATATACTCAAAATCTTCATATACTCAAAAAATAGGTGACAATGAGTGTGACCTTATGCATTTCCGTCCAAAAAAAAAAAAAAAAAAAAAAAACACCCCAAGAAAAATCAATTTGTGTGGACTTTTCACCTAATAAATATCTGATTTTAGTATTTCATGTTGATTTGGCAACACTGTTTTTTTTTTGTGGTTTGTTTGACATAGCAATAATAATTACAATTTCTCGGTAGCAAAAATTTTCATCGATCTCAGTATTGCGCATTAAAAAGGCAAAGCATTTCCTATGTACCAACCAAAAGCTAATTTTCGTATTGAATTCAGTCTGGCGTTCCATCAAATAGAAGCAAATGAACATTGTAATCACATAAAGCATGTGCATCCAGTCGGCACATAGATATATATTTGTCGAAACGCTTGCCTCGAATACATAATCGTATTCATATACCACTAAGACGATATAAATGGTCACGATAAGTGCACCGAGTATTGACTTTATTATGAATGGAATCCGTGTAAAGAGAAACGCAATAACGAGCGCAATTGTTACGGAACGGGAAATTATCCATGCATCGAAGCATAATTCCGGATAATCATAATTGAATAATTTACTTTCAATCATAACAATTTCGAATAATTCACGATCGCATTTCCACTAAATAATTGAAGAAGTGTAATTTATGACATGACATATGTATTGAAATGATGTTGAGATGGATAACTTACAATTTCCATAGCTAATATTGCCCAATATGATATTAATACAAATAAGTAGATGGTTATACGTATAAAGATGTTGGTTTGCAGTATTTCTGAAGCACGATAGATCATGTAACTGCAACGCATTTTTGGCAGATCTGTGCCGCGTTTTGCAAAAAATATGATCCATGCGCGTTTATACCAAGCAACGAACAGCAGTACGGTGAGCACCAGTAGGCATACTGCATCTGTGATCCAGTAATACGAGATTTTGCTAAAAATTAAAAAAAAAAAAAAAAAAAAATACATAATCTACATAAGTATATAGGGTATATCAACTGCTATACTCACTGCGCACCCAGTATTTGAGCAATTACCAATAGCACACAAACCAGCAGTGACAGTGTTATACTATAGCGCAGCATCGGATCGGGCAGTTTTAGATACTGACGTTCCAATTTGCGTTCACGAAAAAACATCCAGAATGACGAAATCATTTTCTCCAATGATTGCGTGTCTTCGTCACTTTTTCGACGAGCTTTTGAGTTATCAAATAACTTACTAAGGCTGTGTAAGATTGTTACGATTGTTAGTCAGTAAGTACAAGTTTAAGTTGCATTGGTTTGGCTTACCCAATTTTTCCCACTGGCATATGGTCTATCTCGTCGTACATTTCAATTGTTGTCTCCTCCTGAAGATTGTGATGTCTTCTCGCTATGACTAGCGAGAACGATGACTGTGAGGCTGGCAGTTCTTTTTCTAGCCAGTAGTGTGATTCCCGAAACTCGGGTTGCATTCCCTGAATCAAATATGTGCGTATATTCCACATATGTAGCATTGTATCTTCGCGTGCCGCCGTCGTGCCATCCTCATAATCATATTCATTATCAAGAAAATTCAACGTCTGTTCGCTGATGTGCACGCGACCCGGTAAACCGGTGCTCTCCAGACGATTGGCTATATCGACGTCTTTGGACCAGATATCATATTGGAATTTAACCGAGCCGACAACGCCGGCTACAAGATCACCCGAATGTACACCAATGCGCATGTCTATATTTACATTACGTGATACACGTACTTCGCGTATTTCCTCGATCATACGTAAACCGAGATCAACGCAGCACTTGGCATGATCTTCGTTCGGTTCGGAGAGTCCCCCTACGCAGTAGTAGCAATCGCCCAAGAATTTAATACGTTGCACATTATATTGCTGTATGGGACAGAAAATAAGTGGAATTGAAGTTTAGAAATGCTGTTAATTAAAATTCATTCGTTTTTGCAGAGGTTAGGTAAAGTTTAGAGGGAATTCATAGTGAATCTATTCAGCGAATTCCAAAAAGCTAAGCTTGCGAAACATTTCCAAATATAAAACACATATTTGAACTCACAATAAATTTGCTATAAAAAAAACCTACTTCAGCTTTATAAAAATAAAAAGTTACTCTTCTACACAATCTTCTCCAGTCATCTGTAATGGTTTTCGTGGAAAAGTGATGAAAATTTTGGATTATATGGAGTGTCATGGTGTCTTTATTACAGCAGTGCAAGAGACCAATGGAGCAAGTTTATATGATCTCTCTATTGTTATCTCTAGCTGACTTCAATATAGTCAGGCTAGAACAGTGGAGGAATGAGTTCTGGCACACATAGTTCATCGTACGGTAAATTTCAGAACACTCTCATACAATTCTGTTGGTCGACCAGATTTATGTTTGGAAACAGAATGTCTGGCTGTGAACTTAGAAAATGTCGAGAATGAGCCTGTAAACAGCTGCGACTCCTGGTATAGTCTGATTATCGAGTTATATTTGGTGATCGTAATGCACAACATGAGATGTGGTTCTCGGCCCTGGAAAATGTTTCAAGGGAAATTGAGTCACCGATCAAATATACAACTCTCGCTTTTCCACAATCAATGTGAAACACTACTAAAAAAAAATCCAGCACACTATCCAACATACCAGAACCCTAACTATTTAACTATCTAAATAGTAGGATGGCATACATTTAGTTCTGGAACCCGAGATCGGTGTATCGAAAGTTTAAAATAGGTGACGGCAGGCTACAGTTCTCATCCTTTGCTGTTTGAACTGCCATTGGTCAAGATGTCTCCACCTCCTCACTGTATAAAATGGCTGAGCTATGTAAATGATTGCACCATTTTATCTTCGGCCGTGTACGTCGATGAGATTTGTGCGAGAAATAATACCTAATTGGAGAATTTGCTCACAACATCAAGCTTTCAGCTTATATGTCGTCGGCTTTGATCTTCACCTCCTAGATTAAGAAGGTTTAGATGGTATTAGACGTGTTTAAATGGAGTTTTTGTCTTCCAATATTTCTTTACCCGACGATAATTGGTACAGCTTTCGATTCCTGTTTAGATTTTCGACTAACTCTACCAAGAAGATCTGCTAAAGTCGAGAAGGAAAGTGTTCAAGGCCATGGGAAAGGTGTAAATATAGCTTGCTGGGTCTACTTGGTGTAAGGGCAAGGAGATTATTACCATGTATAAAGCTATTCACCGAGCTGTTCTAAATTATGCAATTTTTCTCGATCCACACATCAAGGTCAAATAGAGAAGATCTTTATATATACGGTAAGACATTGCAAATATTTGTAGTAGAAGAGTCAATAAACTCTCTCACGGACAATACTGTGCTCTGCGGCAGACCGCCCCTTATTTATGAGATAAGATGTATCTACCTCTCAGAACCAGTACTAAATTTACTGGTTGAGTACTTCCTGACAGTGTCCAATTGAATACATAGCTTTACCTTCCAAACGAATACGTTCACCCACTGTCTTTAAAACTTGTTAACCTCATTTTCTTGCTAATAAAGCTCTATAGATATAGTTTAATATAGAAATGCCATACCCAATGATCTAACAAGAAGTATTTTGGATTGCCCCAGCACGGATATATATAGAAGGTCAATCTCATCCTAAACTAATGGATCACTGTATCCACAACAAAAAGAATAATTGTTCTATATTTCTTAAACAAATTTTAAAGAAAAAAAAAGTATATACAAACTTGCGAAGCATCATCGAATCTATAATACAGATCATGCAATAATTCCACCAAGGTTTCCACATCAAGCGTAGTCGTCAGATAGGTATAGTTTACCACATCCGCATAGAGTATGGTAACATCCGTATGTGGCTCGAATACAGCAGTTCTATACAGAAAGTAAAGTAAGCTATTATGTTTCTCTAATGGACACAAGAACACTTACTTGGCCATACGCTCATTGGTTTGCTTTGTACGCAGCAACCGCTTCTGTATACGATTCTCTATGTCCAACTGAAGACGCACAGCGATGCGTGGCGGTAAAATACTGTGCAACAATGTCTGCTCCTGACCCTTGGCATCACGGTATAGAATATCCTCTTCAATGTACATATAACGATCCAGAAACGACGAACGTACAATAATATCACGTATATAACGAAAAAATAGACCAATCAGATTAATGCCAACAAGTTGAATTATAAAAGATATAAATGATACAAATTCTGACAGCATATAGTATGCAGTATATACTATGGTCGTAAAGAGACCCAGTAGAAATGGCGGCCAAATATGCGGTATTGGCATAAAAAGATAAATCACAAATAGTAAATACGAGTCATAGAATGTTTCCATGCTTGCACCATGTGCAAAATAGTGATACGCATTCACGCCGATGTCTGGAAAATTAAGCAAGAAAATTTAGCAAGAAGTATTCAAAGCTATATTGTAGAACATTGCAGAAAGCCAACCTATGGATATTATAACTAAAACCGCTATACAGGATGTAAGATATGGTATCCAACGTAGACGCTTGACGCGTTCCTCTTTAAAATTCGGCCAGAGTACAAGAGCAACGAATACCGGTGAAATTAGATAGCAGCCCAAGTCCACATAAACCAAGTGACGATGCTGCAAAGTAGCTTATATAGAGTTAAGTATAGATGCATAGACGAAGGATACGCACTGTCACCGACAGCAGCAACATGGCGTGTACAAAGGATAACAACGCATGCAGCGTTATGAATAACGGTAAATAGGAGATGAACATGCGATGTCTATAAGAATTGTACAGATCCTCCAAACCTAATTCCTTGCAGCGACGCTGTTAAATTCAATAAATCATGTTATATGTTTGAGGACAGCTGATTTGCATACCTGATAGTATTGACGAGCAAATCTTTTGCTGTGCTCCATATCGAGCACTTCGGTTTTGTCCTCATCGCTGCGATACATTTTTAAGGTTGTGGATTGAAAATTGTAAAATGAATGTACCACTTTCACCAGGTTTTGTAGAGCTTAAACAAACTTTTGACTAGTAAATCAGAGCATCGTATGTCATTTTTTTTTCTACAAATTTTTTATTTTTTATTGACTACACACAAATATTTCATTCAACTAACAATTAACACTAACACACTAGTACTTCACGCTTCACTCTGATGCGTCATAAAATTATAATCATCATCAATGCCCAGTATATAGGTCGGTATATAGCCACGCCCTTTGACAAAAGTCTTGCCACGATAATTGCATAATATATTATATTTGCGTAGTATAAGCGCTGTCTTCTCGGTGACCTGTATCTGTCCGGGTATACCAGTTGAATCCATGCGCGATGCCATATTCACCGGATTACCCCAGATATCGTAATGTGGTTTCGATATGCCTACCACACCAGCCATGGCACGGCCATGCGATATGCCTATGCGTAGCATACCGTAATCTGTGGAGCCCTCGTAATCGCTTTGCATATTCTCTGCATTGAAATCGCGCATTGTGCGCATTAAATCCAACGCAAAACGCGCCATTACAAGCACAACTTCATCGTTTTTCTTATCATCACTGCTGCGTCGTCGTCCCACGGAAGTTTTAACGTTACCCTCGTACTGACGACTGCCTGCCTCCAAATCGAAATGTGCCGCCGCCGCCGCATCCGCTGAGGTGCTTGGTTCAAAACTTATGCCGCCAGTTGTGACATCGTCGGGACTGCGTACCGCATAGCGACTACGTCGTCCATTGGGCATAAGTGAAATGTTGCGATATTTCATCTGCGGTGCATTCACCTGCTCGGAACGTGAAACATCCAGACCACAGGCTGCCATGTAGGTCCAACCTGCCACTTTAATCTTTTCTACACGCATATTGCTGGCATAGTAATTGAGCTGGAAATACAGTATATACAAATACTATTAAGCTATACTTTCTTTGAAAGAATTTCCAAAAATCACATACCACATCATCAAAATCACAGATGATCTCATTGAGCACACGTATGCCAATTTTGTCGGTATCGAAGTTTTTTATCGAGGCAAACATAACAGCAACTTTATCGTACTCCTCAAAATAGAGCTCATCCTGTATTTGAGATGATAGAAATACATCAGCTGTGGAAGAAATAATTTATTATCTAATTATTGTGAATAAGAACTCGTTCAACTATAAAACTTATATAAAACAATATAAATTCACCAGCAAGATTAAAAGCTAATCTATAAAATAGACTGTTCTAATTATTATGATCGTCCCATGGCTACAATCCATATTTGTGTCTGAAAGCTGGAGGACATCACGATTTGTATTCCTGCCCCAAGCGGGAAAAATGCAGTTACGTGCAGCCAAAATACTGCATAAGCCTTACCTCATTCCTGCAGAAGACAATGGAAAAACTACTGGATCTTTATATAAGGAGAGGCTCGAACCTAACCATGGAACATAACCATGAAACCCAACCAACACGCCTATACGAAAGGGAAATCGGTGAAAATAGCGATACATTTTGTCCAATATTGTGAAAAAAAAAACTGTAATACAAAGAATAGGCACTATAAGCATTCTTATGTGTCAAAGGAAAAGATAATGCAAAACCTCACATGCCAGTATACTCCTGGATACATAACCTTCTTATCTTGAAATAGTATTGGATAGCGAGCTGAGGAAGAAAGGGTGAAAAAAGCAACCTTTGTGTTCTATGCTTCGGAAAAGATGCTGAGCACATGGGGCCTTTCACCAAAACTAATGCACTGGATCTTCATTTCAGTAGTACCACCGATACTATTTCATGGAATTCTGGTATGGTGGCAGGCCTCAAAGAAGTCCACATACCTAAGCCTTTGCAGTGGACCCAACGGAAGGCTTTAGTCTGCATCATGGGCGGTGAGGTACACCCCCACAGGAGCACTGGAAACGATGTTAGGAGTCTCGACTGGCACCAAAGCCGAGACAAAGCTATGGACATAGCTCAATTGGTAAGGAGTTCAGCAGTACAACGGACTACATGACTCCCAAATCTAACTTCGCACAGACACCAACTTCACTGGTATCGGGTGACTGGCACAAAGGTCTGGTCCAGTGCGCAATATAAATATTTACAGACGACTCCAAAATGGAGTTAGGACTTGGAGAAACGGTATACTGTGCAGAGCGTAGTCTGAGATTCATATATTAGCTACCTGATTACTGCAGCATATTGCAGGCAGAAGTATTCGCAATAAGGAAAGCAGCAGAAGTAGGCCTCCGGCTGTACAATATCTAAATGTGCAAAGAACGCAACACCTGCTGCGGCTTCAGAGGAGAGTCATTGGTAGACATTCTAACAGGGCATTGTCTAGCAGCCGTTCATGAGCAAATGGTAGGCATATCCATCATGGACGGTTGTAGGAAATTTAAGGGAATGGAGTCACGGAAACTATGGAACACCTTATCGCCAAACATGTAAACATTCTACAGGACTTTAATAACTCCTGAACGACCTCCATTATCGGCCTCCATATTGGTTTTCAAAATTTTTAAAGCTAAGCATCGGTTCAGAAGTTTAAAAACTTAAGCAAAACACCAGCGTTGCCGAGCAAAAAGGGAAAATGTGAAGAGTATTAAAGCTTCGGTTCTAGTTTATATAAAAACTCAAATATATTATAAGCATATTTAATAAATTTTAATACAGACCAACATGAGAGGGCAGTATATTCTTTAGCAGCACTTTGATGGTCTCATTTGTCATGAATGCATCCTCTTGTTTCTTCAGAAGCTGACGTTTCCAGCTGGAAAAGGAAGAATAAATGGATTATATCATATAAAATTAGATCTATGCTCAGGTTTAATATACTTGTAATCCACTTTTGCTATAAATTCAGTCTGACGCTCCATCAAATGAAAGATGCCAAGCGTTATAAAGATCAGCAATATATGTGAATATTCTGCATTGAAGCTTACATTCGTCGGCGGACTACTCGAAAAGATATGATTGAACTCGAATATAACAAGCACAGCATAAGCAATGGTAATCAATGCCGAAACAGTTGCCTTAATGGCAAAAGGGATGCGCGTGAAGAGAAAGGACATGCCTATGATGAGCGTCATACAGTCGGTCATTATCCACGGATGAAAACAAAGTATGCGCTCTTCATACTCGTATAAATTCCAGTCATCGGCATCCTCATCATAGGTAACCTCACGGCAGTCAAACTGAAATGAAAATTTAAAGTTGGTAGATTTTATTGATGGTAATTAAGTGTCCTTGCAACACACCTGCATTGCGGCTATGGCTATGTATGACATAATAATGACAAAATATATAACAATCCGTAGTATGACATTCCGTTGCATTACATCTGACATACGATAGAGAAATGCACTGATCGGATTGCTAGGATGTGAGAACTCTGCATCGGAAACGTACATAATCCACAGTTTCTTATACCAAGAAAGTAGTAGCAGCAGCGTTAACATCATGAGCGTAATGCCATCGATAATCCAGTAGTGATAACGTGGACTGCGGTTAGAAATAATATAAGTACAACATTTACATATTACTTGGTAGTTAATAATAGAGCATTACGGAAATCACACGTTTGGCAACTACTTACAAAAATCTCAATGCCTGATTTCATTTGATATTGAAAAAATGTTGCAAACAAAAACGAAATGTTTCCACCACAAGTTGTAAGTTGTGGTGAACTTGGTTCAAACCGAATGAAAAGCCGAGGCAAATATGTTAAACAGACGTTTCGATTCACTTACTATGCAACCGTGCTTGTCTCGTCTGTCTTTTTCGCACTTTAGTTATCGTTTCATTTGCACTCTCAAAGTAAAAATCTCTTTTTTTTTATCTAACTGCATATGAGCACAAATGGACATGTACGGGTATGTATATTCCTGTATGTAAACATTTCTATGTACTTATATGTGCAACTACGTCGTTTATATATACTAGAGCGCAAACAATCGAATTCTACATACATATTTTTGGAATAAGAAAAGGGAACAACAATGAAGAGAGCCATGCGCACGAATATGCTTAAGCATTTTGATCGTTTACTCTCATTTGTGCTCAATAAAACTTAAAATCTAAACAAGCATTTTGATTTTTTGAAATGTGCGCATAATGCTTAATTGGTTTTGTTTGGTCAAACGAAATACAAAACATACAATTCTACAAATGCCTCGTTTGCCATTTGGAATACATTTTTGCAATCCACGGGCTATTATTATTGACTTACTCCTTACTTAGCAGCTGTATTGCCAGTAGACTACAATACACCAACCAGGCGAGTGCAATGCTATATTTAAGCATAACATCCGGCTCTTGCATATACTGAAACTCCCATTTTCGATGCCGAAAGAACAGACAAAATGATGTAATATTACGCCTAAAAGTTTCCTCCTCGATTTCATCCTGTGTAAGACGTTTCGAGCGTCGAAAGATTTTGGCCAATCTGCAATCCAAATGTTTTTAATAATAAGTAATTTTAGAAATATTTTAGTTGTTATGTTGGCATTATTTTTACTGTATTCTACCGATGGGCATTTTATCCAGTTCCCGACTCATCTCAAGCTTCGCCTGATTGCGCACCTTATTATACTGATGCAGCGTTGCATTGTAGAGTGTTGAATTATAGGATCTTGATGCTTCACTGTCCGGTGCCTGTTGTGATTGCTTTTGTTGCTGTAGACGGCGCATATCTGGTACGGTGGCCTATAACTTTGTTTGAGCGTTTCAGATTTCTGGCGAATATTTTACGCCAAGAATTCACGATTTTACGCTACTCACCCGCATGTATTTGATGAGAAAAGTGCGTATACCATGTTTTTTCAGTACAGGATCTTCGCGTGCCTTTTCCGTACCATCTTCGAAAAAGTATTCACCATCGAGTAGACGTAATGTTTCCTGGCTAACATGTACGCGTCCAGTGGCGCCGGTAGATTCCAAACGATTCGCAATATCAACATCCTTGGACCATATATCGAATTGCCATTTGGCAGCGCCAATAACACCAGACAGCACATCGCCGGAGTGTACACCAATGCGCATATCAATATCTAGGTTACGGCGTTGGCTGTGAAGTAAAATGGAAATCGAAATGAGTTGCTGCAAATTAGGGAGAGTGATGTATCGTCGGTATATAAGATAACGCTAACTGGTATGGCGAAGAATCCTATAGTTCTTACTACGTAGTTAGTTCCAAGACATCATCGAGAACTTTTTTATTTCCTCATATGTACTTGTATATGTCCTCGTCATATAGTGCACCATCATTAACGGCGAAAACTATGTAGAGCCAAAAAATTCTTTGTCAAAACAACTATTATGAAGAAACGCTTCTAAATGCAAATTTGTCATAAATTAAATTACTAATCCGTTCCTAAGCAGCTCACTGTATAAGCCATCAAGTTGTTCGGCTGCACAGGTTCTGGTTAGTGAGTACTAACTCTCTGCCTAACCACCGTCCATGCATTTGCCTAACGAATTTAACATGAGCATGTCATTGGCCAGAACCGAACGGTATGATGTTGCATCTCCTTTCGCTAGCTTTTCGCTAGAGAAGAGGGATAATCATTCGCTAGGTCTTAGAAGTCTGCTCTTCGCTAAGCAAAAAATGTTAGCCATTTGTTAGGACTAAGGAGTTTGCTATTTGTAAGGGAAAAGAGTTTCTTTTCTCATTGATTGTCCCCGCAAAGACAAAAATATTTAATTTTTTTATTATTTTTAAACAGGCTACTTGGGTACTGACGGGTACAATTTTAGTTGATGCAATTCTGCACGACAATACAATTTTAGATATTGCGGCACTGCAAACCTTTTCGCTAGGACTAACGATCAGTAGTTAGCTAATTCGTTAAGACTAACGGTCAGCACTTAGCGAATCGCTAGTGCATTGAGACAACGAGCCACCACTCAAACTATACGGCTGCTACTCGCAATGAAGTAAGAAAAAAAGACTTTTTTTCTTCTAATTTGTCGAGATTCAAGAGAGACTACTATAAATATAAAAAGTGTTGAGAAAACCAATACAAAATGAGAATTCACACAGTAAATAACCTAGCGACAGAAGGGGGCGCTAGTACCGGACATAGCTCTTTTGTGTCTTTCCGTGAAGCCTCGCTCAGACCAAAATTTTGAACCGTATAATGGTTCGATACAATTTTAAAGTATCTGCTATGATTCAAAGAATTAATGGATGACAACAACTCAGATTGTCTTCTGTTTCGCTCGTTGACGAACAGTCAGTCAGTGGTTGGTTTTCCAACTAATCCGACACATCACAAACAACATATACCATCACAAAATTTAAGATTTTCAGAATTCTAAAGAGCTGAAACAAAGTACAACCTTCTTTGTACGAATAACTTAGTCGACAGACTGCAGTTCACTGACTCCTATGTGACCTCACTCACTCCTGTTGACTTAACTCCTATGTGAACTCACCAGAACTTCGAAAGTCAGACAAAAAATTGATCGACTGGTCGACACACCCAAAATAAAAGCTCAGTCACTGATATTCTTCGTAAAAAACTACTTACCGCACATCACGTATATCGTTGATCATACGCAGCCCCAGATCGACACAACACTTGGCATGGTGTTCATTGGGTGTGGCCAGTCCAGCGACACAGTAATAACAATCGCCCAAAAACTTAATGCGTAGCACATTGTACTCCTGCAAATTAAAAATAATAGTTTAGTAGTACCCCTGTCCAACATAATCGCAAAATCCTTTAAAACTTCACCTCTGAAGCAATATCGAAACGCACGAAAAGATCATGCAGTGCCTCCACAAGTGTTTTGACATCAAGCCTAGTCGTCAAATAGGTATAGTTCACCACATCGGCATAGAGTATGGAGACATCTTTGTGTGGCTCAATGAATAGTGTTCTGTAAATTAGATTATAGTAAATCAAATGCTATACATATTTCTACAACTCACTCATTATCTGGCTGTCGCCAACGCTTCATGATCTGCATATTGGTGCTCTCACGGAATCCAGTTTGTACATGATTATGACGCTGATTTAGCTTGGAGCGTTCGATGCGATAGCGTACATCCTCCTCCAGACGGCTGGCAATTTGTGGCGGTAAAATATTGTGCAGCAAAGCTTTCTAAAGGATGGCACATTATTTTAGTGTTATAGTTTTTTTTTTCAAATTTTTTTGAAGGAGTTCGTGAAATAGGTACATTTTACTTAATTTGGGTACGTTGAATTCAGTGGTGATAACCGTTTTGCTATGCTAGCGAGTGCCTCAAAACCATATTTTAATTGGAAAGTTTTTTGAACAAAAACAGGAAATTTTTCACATTTTGGCCTGTATCTCAAAAACTAGCCGAGATACGGAAAAGAGTAGTCATATATGGAATTAAATTAAATTAAATTTGCATGCTAAAAGGTCTTTAGATTCTAAGTCGTAGGAGTGAAAGTTTCCGAGATAGAAGGCCGCCAACACGGCTTTTTCTAAAAAAGTTCCAAAAAACCGGAACTTTTTACATTTTGGACTGTATTTCGGAAACTAGCAAATATACGGAGAATTTACCCTTCAAAAAATTTAAATAAATTCAATTTACAATTTGGCAATTGTATGGAGCCACTAGAAAGCCGTTACTAATGGTGTTACGGATATTATACGCGAGAATGGATGGCACATTTTTTGTCGAAAACATGCTTTAATCCTTCGATGACAATGGAAAATTGAATTTACTTTAATTTTCTATATGGGTATATTTTCAGCTAGTTTCGGAGTTGCAGGCTCAATTTAAAAAGTTACGATTTTTGGAACAACCCGTGTTTCCGTCCTTATATCTTGGCAACTATCACTCCTAAGACTTAGGATCTTAAGACCTTTTAACTTGCAAGTTTACTTTAATTTTGCATATGGCTACATTTTCCGTGTCTCTTTCAGAGATACTGGAGAGAATTTTAAAAATTTCCGTGAAAAAAATTTTCACTTGAAAATTTTATATATGAAGATAGCCGCTAAGCTAACAAAAGGGTTTTCACCACCACTAAATTCAGCGTACCCAAATTAAGGAAAATATACCTACCTCACGAACTCCTAGAAATTCGACTACAACAAATTTATACTAACCTCCTGATCTCTGGCATAACGTAGCAATAGATTTTCCTCCACATATTGACGTCGATCCAGAAATGTTGTTCTCAATGCTATATCACGCATTAAACGAAAGAAAATGCCCATAAAATTAACACAACACAGATATATGGCCTCGTTTAGTATGCTGTGCATTTGTTGATCCTGCTTCGAAGTAATTACAAAACTATAATTGATTATATAGCAAATTGTTACCGCTATACCCAATATGAATGGTTGTAGTATATAGGGAATCGGTAGAAACATATATATTGCATAGAGCGTATATGCATCATAGATGGGATTGAGTATGTCGTTGTTGCTTGTCGCATGATAAACATTTAAACCGATATCTGTAAGATTAAGAAATGCTATTATTATTATTTCTGTATATGCATTGTATGTATATACGTTACCCATTAACACCATTATACAAACTGCCAGCCATGATGAGGCATACATGATCCAACTATGTTTGCTCACCAATTCCTCGTTAAAATTAATTGAAAGCACGAACCAGATTAGCAAACCACAGGCAACATAGAGCGCCATATCCACATATGCAGACGACAGATCCTTGAAAACTTTATGTTAGGATAAAATTTTTAAAAAATTTGATTCAACATATTTTACCGAGGATGTCAGTAGTAGCAGCGTGTGTATGGCCATTACCAGCAGTTCGATGAATATGAAGAGTGATAGGTAACTTATGCGCAGGCGCTGCATATATAGATTGTAAGACTGCTCCAGCTCTAGGTTTCGACATTTTCGCTAGAAGAGTGGTAGATAAAAATGAATGCGCATTTTGTACTAATTAAATTTAATATACGAAATTCAAATTTGCCTACTACACGCTAATATACATTATCTATACATAATGTAACCATCTGGGGCATTTGAGGACATTCGGAGACCTTGGTCCAAATTCTTTAACATTTTTTAGTGAAAACGAATACAATTCGGGAATCATTTTTAAATAAAACAAAAACGCAGACTTTAACTTAAAAAAATTTATGTACATTTTTTTCTTTCAAAAATATTAATTTCTCCGACTCGTGTAATGCCGCCAAAGTTGACTTTAGCATTATAAGCACCAAATCCAATAACTTTCAAGTAACATTTCTTTGCGCGCGATATTACGAGTAACTCAGATCTTTTTCTAACGGAAGTAACTTTTTCGCGCGGAAATAAACAATTGGTCATGCGTTCGTAAGCTAACTATTGATAATGCATTCACGTGTTCGCGCGTATTTAGGCTAAGCTAAGAATATTAAAGCTGCAAACGAAAAAAAGGGGACATTTGTGTGAACGTTTAGGGGGATGGTTGAGGAGACATTTGTGTGGACGTTTAGAGGGATGGTTGGGGGACATATGAGGGAACTTAGGGGATGGTTGGGGGGACATTTAGGGAATGGTTGTAAAAATGAAAGCTTAAAACGAAAAAAAGTGGGAAATTTGGGGGACATTTAGGGTCACATTTGGGAGGACGTTTGGAGAGACATTTAGTAGGACGGTTAGGGGACATTTGTGGGGATGGTTAGTGGGATCGTTTGGGGTATTGTTAGGGGGATAGTTGGGTGGACATTTAAGCGGATGGTTGGGGAACATTTGTTGGGATGGATGAGTGGGACGTTTTGGGTGAACATTTAGGAGGACGTTTAGGTTGACTTTTGGGAGACGTTTGGTGGTTCATTGCGGGAGAAGGTGGGCAGGGGAAGATTGATGTAAACTGTTTATTTTCGTAACTAAAAAAGAAACATTAATTACAATTTTATTACGCCTGATATTTCATACATAATATATAGCGGAAGGAACTTCTTTCCATTCGGGTGTCCCACGAATCCTCTATCTTTTTATTTTAAGTTTAATCTTTTTAGTGACACAAACAAACGAACCAGAACAGACAACATTTTCATAGTTCCCATGGTTGGATGCACCGGCCAACAAACTCACAAAACGGTTTTACACATTAATTGCAATTGTTCCCCATTTGGTACGCGCAGAGCTAAGCTTACACAATATAAAAAAACTTCGAAAGACTTTTGATGCGCAATCGGCAGAAAGAAAATGTGATTTTCGGATATAATATGACATGCCCAGACTCCTTTGGCCATAACAGTTTGCAAAACAATTTTATCAGCTTGCGGTTTAGTGAAAAATTAACAAAATTTAAAAATAAACAAAAGCAGCGGCAGATATACATTTCATGTGTTTTTCTGATTTTAAGTATGCTTCGATGAAACTTTTCCCCGCTATGCGCAAAATTAAAGTTTTGATGGCACAAATTACGTGAATGCTGTTTCCATTTTTTGTGTGGGAGTTTACTTTGTAAATCTGTGGTAAATATGCATTACGCTTTCTCATTTTTACTTTTTGCTTTTGAATTTCACAAGCGGAATCGTAATATGCGTTTACAAAGCACAACATACACAATACACAATTATTGCAAGGCATACATCGTTTCTTATTTCAACGCTGGCAGAGTATTTTAAATATAATTGAAAAAATTAAAATTTTATTAAAATTTTATTTTTTTTCCAACTTTGTCGAGAACTTCTCACTCAAAACTAACAACACTTCACTAAAACTCTCAAAAAAAAAAAAAGAACAAAGAAAAATCGTGAACTGCAAATTATTTGCATCTCTCGAAGATGCGAGCACCGTCAGCGATCACATCACCGCCGACTGATAGACACTTGGAAAGACATTCACTCGATTTGCGATATCATGAAGGAAAAGATTTTTAAAAATAAAATCCAAAAAGCAAAAAAACACAAAATACGAAATAAAATTTGAAACTTTCAATTAACTTTCAATTTTAAACTACAAATCTTTACCAATGTAAAGCACAAACTGTATGCGCATTATTAACCTTAAAACATGCTGAAGTAAAAATTGTGTATCCTATGTACATATTTACTGTGATAGCGTATAATATGCATCTTTCATTTTGCATACGTAGGAGTAGCTGCATTTGTGACGTGCTGTCTTTTTTGTGCAAAGAAATTTAGAGTGATTCCTTTCAATTTGCGGATCGAAATAGTTAAACACAGAATGTAAGTAGGGTGAACAAGTGGTCTAAAAGAGAGAATCTCTGAGTTCACTTGGGACAGTTATAGTATGCGTTGCGTGACAATCTGTCCCATTTACTCGGAATATGTCTCCGAATTTTGGCGGTTGTACCGGCGTCCCGAAATCGAGACGGGACAAATTTCTTTTATTTATAAATGAAAAATTGGTTCAAATACACCATTGATATTAAAGGCAAGTATACAAAGTTAAAAATTCAAACAACGCATGTATCGTACTCCTTTCCTTCTTTCTCTATATCACTGTGGACGGTAGTCCTCGCAAGTGACGAAAGCCCAACTCAGTGTGGCTGCTGCACGAGCACTATATTATTCGAGCAATATCGAAGTTTTTACTGTTAAGTCCGATATACCATTAAAAAGGTCTTGAAACATATTTTCAGAAAATGTTAAAACATATAATATCGGATCACTCCAGTTCGAAATATAGGGGGTTGAAAAATACCCTCCCTTAGCGGTTATGGGGCTCGTGGGGGGGGGGGGCTATCACCTCAAACTTATTTATCATTTATTCTTGGACGCCGAGACGAGTCCAACGTGCCCAACATCACAAAAATCGGTCCACCCACTCAAAAGTTAAGAATTTTACAAATTTTTGACGAGTTGATGGAAAAAGTTTATTTGCTTGAATTCTTTAGTAAACCAAAATTTTATTGATACAGGATATTAGTACACAAAAAACTAAGAAACTTTTGTTCTATATTTTTTTCAAAATGGCGGATTTTAGCGGGAAAAGCTCAAAAAAAGCTTTAACTTCAATTGGTTACAGTGGTCAAACGGCTTAATATTTTTCAACGTGTAATGGGGTTGGAGAGGTCTTTTGAATACCTTCAAATGAATGCTAGCATGGTGCTGTACAATACCTACTTAAAAAATATAGGTCAAAAAAAATTTTGAAAAGTACATTTTGCGATTTTGCCGTAAAATGAAACCAAATAATCGTGCTCATATTAGGAGTGATAAAACTTCGCGAGATTGCGAAAATTTTGTTATATTATACTTTTCTGTGAAAATTCCGTGAGCCGAGATATAACATTACAAATATCAGAGTGTGCAAAACTAGTTATTTTTCCTAATGCGTCACTATGCGTACTAATGGCTGTTACTGTTAAGCTGCTGTTACTGTTAAGCTGCTGTTACTGTTAAGCTGCTGTGACTATTACGCAGCGTTAACATAAACCTGTTATACTCTTATACAGTTTTATTTTTTGGATTGTTTTTGTATGTATTCATATGTACATATATACATGAATATGCATGCAAGAAATAATATATATATATATATATATATATATATATATATATATATATATATATATATATATATATATATATATATATATATATATATATATATATATATATATATATATATATATATATATATATATATATATATATATATATATATATATATATATATATATATATATATATATATATATATATATATATATATATATATATATATATATGTATGTATATAAGTACAAATCGCCATAAAAAAAATTAATCTCGCACATTTATTGCCATAAATTGATATGTATTTATTATACAAAAACAATATGTCTATTTTTTATACCCGGTACCATAAGGTAAAAGGGAATATTTATTATGTGGAAATCTATTTAACAGGCAGAATGAGAAGTGGTAGATCCCATTATGTATATACGAGTATATTCTTCATCAGCATGCAAACGCTCAATTACATATTACAATCGATTCCAACCATACAAATGAAAAATATAAATATATCATCACAAAATTTATATCAGTAGTTTTGGGTGTTCCAAGTATGCTTTCGTCACTTGATTTTTACCTCGTCAAGAGGTTTTTTCATTTGATATTAATACTCAACACTAGCTCATCTACGTAGCCAATTATGAATTTTGAATTGTTGCGCTATATCTGTTGCGTTGATCGGGCAATAACTGGAAGTGTTTGTCAAAAATCATCGGACAAAAGAATCATGGCTCCGCCAAAAAATTTTTTGGTTGTCACGAAGATCTCTCAGCGTTCTGTCCAGTGCCTCCAGTGACCTCTTGTGGGCCATCGTGCATTCGTCCCAAACAATCAATTTGCATACATGGAGAATCTTTGCTATTGCGCTGTTTTTGGCAATGTTGCAAGATGGTGCTTCGTTGACTTGCATGCTCAGTGGCAATTTGAAGGTAGAATGTGCAGTTCGTCCGCTTTCTAACAAAGTCGCAGCTATTCCAGAATGCAATGAAATTAGGAACGTTTTTCCTGTCCCTCCGGGAGCATCGGTGAAGTAACTTCCACCAGTTGTATACAGCTTCTATCAAAGAATCGTATGAAATCCTTTGTTGTTCATTCAATTTTTGAACATTTGTACGTTTAAGAGTAAAACTAATATATATAGTGACAGATAACAGATACCACCCAGATAGTGATAGATGTCAGATCAAAATAAACAATCGCGAAGTGTACCGTCACTTCAGATAGAAAATGATTTTTTTTTATTTTAAATCATCTGTTAATTATAACAAACAAAAAAAATGGTTGTCTGTAAAGTCGGTTTACGGACGATAATTTAACGTGATAACGTCATAAGAAAACATTGATGAAAAATTGCATACTTTTGTGAATTGAATTCTAATGTAATTCCAATAATTCAATCAGTACACAAACAACTTGTCATATAAAAGAGTTTCGTTACCAAAAATAAAGAGTGAAATATACGCTCTCTCTCTCTCTCTCTCTTGCAAAAGTAACTGTTATTGTCGTCTTCCTTGATCTATGGTGTGCGTGCTTTGTTTACTTTGTACATGTATTTTATTTGAAACAAACTTTATTAGACACTTACAATGTTATTATTCATACATTCTACCATGTCCATACCGCACCCCACCGCGCTAGATAACAATAATTCGCAAACGCACACACACACATAACTATAGCTTTAAATAAGCCAATGCACGCTGGTCTGTCTATCGCTTGCTTGTTCAGGCGGAACGACACAATCGTCACATGTATTCATATGTGTACGATTATATGTTCCGCCTTTTGCTTTAACCCAACCGATTTAATAGACGTTATAATGTCAAAAAAATATTCAAATCGGTCAAGACGTTTTTGAGTTTTAGCGAGACAACGAAAGGCGCTCCAGTATATATATATATATATATATATATATATATATATATATATATATATATATATATATATATATATATATATATATATATATATATATATATATATATATATATATATATATATATATATATATATATATATATATATATATATATATATATATATATATATATATATATATATATATATATATATATATATATATATATATATATATATATATATATATATATATATATATATATATATATAGATTCTTTCAATTATATATAAAATACCTACTTTTTTTTCAAAATTATTATCTTTGTAAGGAACATTACGTAAAATCGCTTGGATATAAAAAAAAAAAACCCTAAGAAAATATCAGAAACCATATACTAGCAGTGATAAAAGGCAACGAAGCAATTGAATTCAAAAAAAGTGCTTATAACCTTACGACAAACGAATAACAATCAGCAAATTGTTTTCCCCTTCAATGCTCTGGGATTTTACCTTTGCGAAAGGGATAGCTATATACATACAGCAACATTTTTCACATCGACTCGTTTAGGTCACACTTGACTTTTGTTTATGTTTCTATTAAAATATACAGAATCAAAAAAGGAAAGCATTTTGAAAATGAAATGCATGCATTGAGTATATTCACCATTTGTGCATGACATGCCAAAGTAATTGTCTTTGTATTATTCATTGTTGCTCTTCTTTCTTGAAGAAATAATCCAAAACACCATAAAAATATAGATAAATACACTATTTCTACCGAACTTTTATTACTTTGTCATTTTTGAGTAGAGCGTTGCCTTATCTTTCGCATAGATTTTCATTTTAATATGGTAATTTTGCTGTTTATTTTCTTGTTGGTTTTCGTTTCACTTTTTGATGAAACTATATTTCAAACTCTTCAATTTGCTGATTGTATTCATGTGTCATACGGCCATAAAATAGCTTCATTAGGACTGCCAACCTGTGAGCATTTGCATAAAATAAATTTTCGAACATAAATTTTAAGTATAAAATTGAGATGTGTATTTTAATAAGCACTAATTTGGGAAAAAATATAATTATTTAACAAATAAGTAAATGTACAAATGAGTTTTATGTTATGTGCAATAAAATATGCAGCCAGAATATGTTGTATTGGCATCTCTGCTACACTTGAAAAGAAACAAATCGAATTGTACAGCTGATTTTATTGGAAAACGCTTATTCGAATATTGCATTTGAGCTTGTATCTTTCAATCGAATGCTGTCACTGCATGAAAAAATTTGATCAAATTCTATCAGTTCAAGTGACTTTGTATCTATATACTAATACCGTTATTTAAGACATAATAGCTTAACTGCATAGAAACTAAAAAGAAGCGTAACATTTTTGTGTCCTCAATGCTATAACTTACCACCAAATAGGTCCATTCCCAATTCTTTTCGTTTAACGGCGTACGAAGTTGATGATTCTGATTGTATTCGATGGCAGAGTCAAAGTACGAATTCATTTTCACTTTGTTTGACGATAACTCAAAAATATTTATTGAATTTGTAGCATTTTTTTATAATTCAAGATAAACTTTATTTGTTATTAGTGTGTTGTGTGTGTATAAATTTTATTTGTTCCGGAACTGTTAATAACATTTTTTAACGCGATTAGTATAATTAGAGCTGTACTACAACGGAATGAACAAAAAATGCAGTACTTATCACAATATATACTCATAATATGCACAACGGAAAATCAAAACAAGAAAACTAACAAAATTATATTGCATTTGACTAAACCCGTGAGAGCACTTGAGGTCTTATCAAAAACCTTAACAAAAAACACACACACACACACACACACACACACACTTTACTATAATTATTTGGTATATATTTCTTTTATTTCTTTCTATCTTTCTAAGGCGCGTCCAGCACTTTTCGTTCTCACTCAATGTTTAGATAATCCAAAAATGTGTTGTTGTAGAAATTTCCGAGATTTATTGCAAGTTTTTCGGTTAGCTATGATTTAGTACGTCTTGTCACCATATATAATACTATAATTGCGTTAAAATTAATTTCGATTGGCCGTTATCATTATCAGCATGTATTATCATCACACTTCACATTTATAAGCTGCGTACTCTATTTGCGAATTTATTATAATTTATCACAATTTATTAAATTGTGATACTGAATAGTATGAAGATCTCTCTGATAGCGGCATTGTATTGGACTTTTATTGTATTTGTTATATAGAAACCGCGCGGATCGAACGGCAAATGAAAATAAATAAGCCAAAAAAATTAACAAGACTTAAGAGAACCGATGACGACAAATAAATTAACACAAATTACTCATCAGCAAAAGCCGATAAGCGTGTTGATTGGTCTATTGAATACTACTGGCTCCGTTCCGTTGAAATTTTTTGTTTAGCGTGGGTCCGCGTTTGATGTTTAACGCAACCAACGTGTTCGAAGTACCCCGATTAACTGAGTGTGCGAGTAAGCGATCGAACGACTTAACCTGGTACACAGAACTCACCTGTCGATAGTGGTGTCTCTTATCAGTTTCAGTTGAATGAGTTATTTTGATATATTATGCAGAACAGTAGCGTATTATGATAAAAAACAATAGAAGGGGTTTACAGAGCGAAATTTGCTGAGACAAATATATTCTGGAAAAAAAAAACACAATTTTATATTTCTCTAGACATGGCAACTCTTACTTCCAAATTCCAATCGAAATTCAATTCTTAGATTTGAATACATGCTTCTCTAAACGAGTTTTATAAAATCAAAGCACTCTTACAATTGGAAACTATCAAGGGTACCACGGTAAACGCTTTCGCTTGAATTTGAATTCACTAATTGCAATTCATCTCCAATTGACTAAATACGCCAGTAAAATACATTTTATAAATAAAATAGCCTATTGCAGATAGGTTGCACTGTTTGTGAATAATCAACATCAAAATAAATAATCATTTCATATGTTGTAATTAATAAATTAGCATTTTTCCAGCTGGTAGCAGTGAAAGTTTTCATTGGAAATCACTAAACCTAATTGAACGGACATTCGTGAAAACGTTGTAAGAACCAGGTCTGGGATGCTGACCTCACTGAGCTTGGCATTTCCCACGACTGCCACCAGCGCGCAGAATACTATAGCGACTGGTGCACCTTCATATGTACGCCCATGACAAATATACAGTTGTAGGGTCATATAAGTACTAAGTAGCAAGGCGCACCAGTGCACCTGGTACCAATTGTTGTTAGTACAAAGTAAGAGTTCGGCCAAGACTTGGTATTTCCATTATTGTCCCTCTCGAACGTTGTTTCGGCGGTCCTCATCGGCAATGTTTTCGGGTTTACCAGGTTTAATAATCATTGTGATCACAGCGCACTTCCATTATGTGGGAAAGTGTAATACACGTAGCAATTTCCTCCGCCTTTTTTACATCGGTTCTGCACCACACCCCACTATCATTCTTAATGGGGTGTTTTCGTATCAGTTGTCTTTTGATGTTCCGAGTTAGCTTCTACAGATTAAAAAAGGCATCCTTTTCAGGGACAGTTCGCGAAGCAATTAAGTTAAAGCATTTGCTCCAAAAAGCATTGAAATCTAGTCAGGTCAGAGTCAACGTGTCTTTGCGTAAGCGAGTCTTTGTTTCATTTGCCGCTGCTTTAAGTTAAGTTGAATAATTAGTGTTTATAATTCGCAATTAGTATATACATTTTTTTTATTTATTTTTAGAAAAAGTATTAAAATTATATTTGTATATTCAAAGCAGTTGGCTATGGCTGAAAATACATTGCTACGTTAGCAGTTACTTTGAAAGCATTAGGCAAACAAGAAAGTTATGCAAAAATTTGATTATATTTTTTATTAAAGCAAATACAAAATGAACGAACAAAAAATGGCAACGGCACGCAGCATGGCGAAAAGCATTATGACGTCGTCATCAGGACGTTTCATGGCCAAGCCACGCTACGTGGTGCCCATGCCGAAGCGTGAACACGTTTTCTTAGTACGTAAATCGCTGGCAGAACTTGTGGACCAAGAACTGGAGGAACAGGGCGTCTCAGTGTTCTATCAACGCATTTTTATACTTGCAAAAAATGCATCGTTCGTTGGTAGCGAGGAGGGCGCCCGCGATCATAACGTGTTGCAGCAAGACGGCAGCTCCATATCAATGGTAACGAGCCTTACCACTGGAACACATGGCAACGCTGAACCTGGTACTATAATTATGGAGCCTACAATAGAACCGGCTGCAGCTGATGCAACAACATTTGGCACTACAACCACACAGCCGCAGACAACAACCGGTGGTACATTGCAAATCGCTACCGCCAATACAACTGCTACAGAGCCTGCGGTAGCCGTGATACCCATCGACGTTACGCCGAGAGGTGTTGAGAAATTGACAAAGAGCTATAAATTTCAGGACGATATTACTGTGGAAATTGCCAGTGGTGCCGAAGCTGAGGAATGCAGTGTCGAAATCGCTGTCGAATCGCAGGAGGAGATTCCACGTGGCTTCTTTGAAAGTTTTATGGAACGTTTGCAGCAGTTGGCCACCCAATGTCGAACTAATATCTTTACACCGGATCCGTTGCGTGGTCTTTTTCTATATATGGGCGATTATACCATGCTAATGCTAGAAAGTTGCGAGGACATGATTGGTTTGGTAAGCAAAGAATTGGTTAAAATAGCCGAAGTGTACTGGACAGACAGTCGCATTTTCCAAATCGAGGATAAGCTAATGGAAACATATTTCGATACGTTGTTGGCACGTAGAATACCAGCCGCATTTATTAATGAGAAATTTCCTACATCGACACCGAACGATGAGTATCTGATGGGTAAACAGCATATTATAATGAAGGAAAAGATACGCATGATTTGCACCATGATCTCCACAGAGATGCGAATTTATCAGCATCCGGTGCTAAATATGAATGATGTGGAATCAAACAGTAGTGACAACTCCACCGAACGAAATTATTTAGCTTCCCATATATCAATGCATTTGCCTGTGGACACGTATCGCAGACTATTGCCAGAGGTGCAACGTATTGATTTGGTACTAAATTCAACACGATTCTATTTTACAATTTCCGAATTCGCTAAGATCTATGGTACTGTACCACATGCAGCTGATGAGTGCTTCTGGCCGTTTGGCAATAATTATACGCCGACGAATATATTCGACCGTTCTCCGTTTGATATTAATTTAACGTTCGCTGATTATGGTAAGGATACGGAGGTATATGAGCCTGCACCACGTGCAACAGTCCTATCCCAATTGGAGGGCATACAGGCTAATAAGTCGAAAACCAATGTAGAAGGAGTAGCTGCGCCAGAATCGACCGCAGATGCTGCAGCTGTTGCTGAAAAAAAAGAGAATTGAATATGAATTTTATTTATTGAATTTATTATTTAGCATTATTGACAGCTCGAAATAGAAGCGTATTGCATAATTGTTTGTCATTGATTTTATGCCCGAACTGAAGTTTTTAGACTCATCACACATGGTATGAGAAGATTATCATCCAATAATTCTACATATCTTTGGCCACTAATCCTGGTTGATATAACTACTTCCTCTCTAAATCGAGATGCACATCCGTATTATTAGTGTCCTACCACAAAAGCCATGTTTGAAAGAATTGCGTCGGTCCTGATCCATTTTTTCCAAAAAATTCTTGCAGTTGTCAGGGCCATTCAAGCTAAACTTGTTCTCATCACTAAATATGACATTGCGATATTCCTCATCGCAGAACTAATACCAGTTTTTCGAACTTCATGCGCGCCTTATTGCATGAGTGGTTTTTCTTCTTTTGTGTAGGTATCATGGAGGTCTATTTAAGATAACTATTTTCAGGTATATTTTTTATTTTATTTTATTCGCTGTTTTCGGATATGGTAATTCTATGGCTGTTAATTCTTTTACCTATTTCTGCAATATATAATATAACCTTCTACAAAAAGGTTAACAGTATTTGTTACAAAATCGTTTGCACCTGTTATTTAATAAAATAAGAACAGCATTTCCCGAAATACTTCTTGTTTTTTTGGTTCAAAGTATTAATTTTAAGAAAAAAATACTTTTAATGAATAATAGTTCCATTAATTTACTTATTTTGTACATTGTTTTTACTTATGTTATGCAAAAAAAGCCAAATGGAGAAGAGCTGTGAAATCCTCAGAAGACTGCAGAAAAACGACTTGTTTTGTTCATTTTCTAAATATATAAAATGGCACAAAAATAACATTTTTTGTGGACTTTTCATATTCTAAAAATGACGTGGTCAATCTGACCAACAATGACCTTTACGTTACAAAAATAACGACGAGCGTCCAGGGTTAATGACATAGGTATTCTCATGAAACCTTAACTTATTTATAATAATCACATTTGTTCAATAGTAAATAAAGCAAAAGGTGACCCTGGCTTTGTTAAGCGTTGGTTTAAGGAATTTAATGACCCTTATACCACTAAACTCCTATATACTTCTCTTGTTCGTCCGATTTTAGAATTTGGCTCTTGTATTTGTATTCACAAGGATCGTATTGAGTCAGTTCAAAAACAGTTTCTTCTGTTTGCTCTTAGGAGTCTCAATTGGGATCCCGATATAAATCTTCCACCCTACCATGACAGGCTAAAATTAATTGATCTCCCAACCCGCTTGTCACACCGTTCTATGCACTCTGTTGCTTTTCTTCATAAAATTCTTATTGGGGAGATTGATTCTCCCTACTTACTTCAGTCCATAGTACTAAATGTCCCCATTCGGCCAACTCGAAACTTCGTGCCAATAAAATTGCCTTTTTGTACGACAAATTACGCGCTCAATAATTCACTCCGAGCTACTATGTAAAAAACTCTGTACTAACAAATCTCTATTCAATAAATTTGTAAATATCTTTGTCTGATATCGTCTGAAATTCGATTACTTTTGTCATATTTATCGGTCAGCTGCAAAATGCTGAAGAGGTGGACAGTTCAGGCATTTGCACAAATGTAAACGCATAAAAAGTATAAATTAGAAGAAAAATTGGATGAGAGTGAGCGCTGCCGTAGTAGAAAAAAAACCGGACTCGCGCAAGAAAGGTTTCGTACCATTATCTATAAAAAAAAAATCACTTTTATTGTATGGGAGCCCTCCTCTTAAATATTTGTTTTATTTTAATTTAATTATTTATTTTTAAAGTGAATATATAACTAAATATTCTGTGAATATTTCAAGCGTCTGCCTGTTGCCGTTATCAATATCGAGCAAAAACGAGCAAAAAAATCACGTTTGTTGTATGGGAGCCCCCTTAAATGTATACTTTATTCTGTTTTTAGTATTTGTTGTTATAGCGGCAACAGATATACATAATCTGTGAAACCTTCAACTGTCTAACTATCGCGGTTCATGAGATACAGCCTGGTGACAGACAGCCAGACAGACGGATGGACAGCGGAGTCTTAGTAATAGGGTCCCGTTTTACCCTTTGGTACGGAATCCTAAAAACGAGACAATATCCAAGTTTGCATTCCAAATTTTCAATTTTGTTTGTTTTAATTTGGCTTTGGCTTGTTATCGAAATTGTAAAGTCAAGTTGGCAGATATCTCTGAAATATATACAAGTATATATTGGCAATACGTTTATAGGCTTAATAGTATTTACAAGGTTACGTTTATAGGTTTAATAGTATTTACAAGTATATATTGGCAATACGTTTATAGGCTTAATAGTAATTGTGATATTGAGAACTAGGATATAGTGTGAAAAAATTACATATAAATTTATAGGCAAGTCGTGAAAATGGCACTAAAACGATAACATTGAACACATACGAAATCGTTCACTAACTAGTTTTGAGTTCTAAATCGAGTTCGATTGAGCAAGACATCGGTTTAAATTAATCAACGTGTTAGTCATACATTACCTTATCTACTTTACTTAGTAAAAAAATACAAAACTGAGCAATCTAAAGCTAAGTATATTTTTTCCAATTTTAGAAATAAATTTATTGGCCGCATTTTTGTTTAAAAATTAAATATTTTAAAATAGTTGCGTTTATAACTTTCAAACCGCGTAACGGATATTTTTGCTTGTTTTATTATTGCAAGCAAATTGGTTGTTTTTGACTCGAGATATAGCTAAACTAGTGAAACTAGCTGTTAAAAAACTTTAAAAATTCATACCGCGAAAAATTAATCTAAAAAAAATTTGTTCAGGCTATGTTGCAGAACACAATCAATAAAAAAATATATGAAAACGAAAGTGATAATATTAATTTTTTTTTTAATTTGTAGACTAGTGTTAATTGTAGGAAAAGTAATTTACCATTTAAATCTGCAGAACGATTAACGGTTTTACATACTTTGGTATTTTCTAGTGTATTAACGCGGAGCATGTTTTTTTGTTTTAGTTGCAGTGAAAACGTTCACACTGCTTGAACAGCTGTGCGCGACTTTGCCAAAGAAGGTAGAAGCAATGCAGAATCGAAGAACGAGACGAAGAAGAAGAAGCAGCAAAGACTGCGATTATTGTTTTTCATTCTCGTTTTTTCGTTTATTTGTTCTTCGCAATTGAAATACATTTTAAAGTTGATAACAAAAAAGTTTTTTACGCATATAAAGTGTAATAAAAAAACGTGTTGAGCGTTGCACATACGTAAATAAATGAATAATTATATAAATTAAAAAGCCAAAAAAAAAAATACAAAGCAATAAAAACACGCTGAGCAAATTATTCTGGCTGCAATAAACGTATAATGTCCGCATTTACGGAAACTGCACTAATTAAGAAACTAAGTGAATTAAATTCGAGTCAGCAGAGCATACAAACGCTATCACTCTGGCTAATACATCATCGGAAACATCATTCGCCGATTGTTAAGACATGGATGCGGGAGCTGTTGAGTGGTAAGTGAGGTCGCCGGAGTCTCTATTTTAGCATGAAAAATGAATTAATTATAAACATTTAGCAGTGTCCGAGAGTAAAAAGCTGACGTTTATGTATTTGGCCAACGATGTTATACAGAATAGCAAGAAAAAGGGGCCCGAATACGGCAAGGAATTCTCGAATGTTCTGCCCAAGGTCTTTACAAACATAGGCGAAACATGTAAATCGGAGAAACTCATGGGCAGTCTGGGACGCATATTGAATATATGGGAGGAACGTGGCGTTTACGAGCCAAAAACTATTACGGATTATCGAGCGCGTTTGAATAAAAGATCAGCTGGCAGTGGCGGAGGAGGAGCTGCAGGCGGTGATGCTGCTAGTAGCACTGCTGCTGTTGAAAGTAAATCTTCAAAAAGCAGCAGTAACCATACGAGTGAACACAAAGAGAAGTCTGAAAAACGTGAAAAACGTAAACACGATGAACGCAGTAGCTCAAAATCGAAACGTTCGCGTTCCGGACATCATAGCAATGGCAGCGGCGGACACACAGGCGCAGATGAAAGTGCTGCAGCAAGCGCCGCTGCAGCAGCTGCTGCTGCTGCTGCTAAATCATCGTCTAGCGATGCTGAAAATGGACACTTATCGCCGTATTTGCCGCTTGGTGAGCCACCAGAACCCGAAGAGCTTATCAAAGCGTTAACTAGCATTGAGAATTCCGCTTCGAGCGATGCGGTGGTGCGTGAACGTATTATTAAACTACCGCCGGAAATATCGGATATTGCATGCCTCAATAAGCTGGAGGATAAAGACAAGGCGAAAAAGTTAGCCACTGAAGTAAATATAATGAAAAAAAAAAAAAAACGTTTATAAATTAAAATTTTACTTATAATATTTAAATATCTTTATTTGTTTTAGGTCAATGCCGCCGTAGAGCTGCTTAACGATTATAATGCAAGACTCTCTGCTGAAATGGAGGAACGCAGCAAGCTTGCTTTAATGTTACGCGATTTTCTAGCTGAGCAAAAGGAGCTGCTCGTGCAGGCAGAACAGCGTTTAGATGTACGTTTTCAAAAACTCAATAGTACAACAGTGTTTTAAACACAGTGATAACTAGTTATTGCTTTTTATACTCTTCACATGTAGTGTGAAATTTTTTACTAATTTCCAAACGTTGCTCGTTCGTGAACTTTAATATGATGAAAATTTAAACCTTGAATGACATTGAAAGATTCTGAAAGAAATTTAAGATTGCTTTGTTATTAAAATACAAAATTGTTATGTTACTAGCTATGCTCGTTTGTCGCCTGTCAGTGTATGTCTCGATTATGCAGACTTTTAATGTTCCTAGGCAAAACATAAGTCAGCATGGTTATACCACGCGCACTTCTAGAAGTAACCTCCATACAAACCGAACGTTTACTTTTCAGTTTTTTATTACTGTCAATATCAACTTGACATCGATATGATGGTTTTTTATGGACTTAAGTTTCATTTATATAAATATGACCGTGTCCCGCCCACATTTATGTGTAGTGCGCATACAAACCCAACGTTTATCAACTTGAAATTCGACACACACATATTTGTATTAAAGGACGTGTTGCGTCAAACCCACCGTCCACTCTTCAGGTTTTTTATGAAAAACTTTTTTATTATTCAATATCAACTTCGAAATTCGATATGGTGACTTTTTATGTAGTTCGTGTAGTTATTAAGTAGTTATTCTGCACACTTTTAGAAGTGGTTCCCATAAAGCCTAATGATTACATATATTATTGGACGAGTCCCGCTTACTTTTAGGTGTAGCCACCATACAAACCCACCGTCCACTTTTTGGCTTTTCTATGAAAAACTCTTTTATTATTCAATATTAGCTTGAGCTTCACGATGGTGTCTTCACATAGTTATTAATGTGACTATTTTGCCACGTTTAGCGGTGGTTCCCACAAAGCCTAACGGTCACTTTTTTGTTTTTATTTTTCAAACTAACCAACTTAAAAATGGAAGGAGGCGTCAAATTATCATTAGAGCATTCAAAGACTTGACCATAATTTAATTAGATACTTGTGAAGATTATTGAAGATTCGGTTCTTCCGAAGTTTTATCTTGCGTTTTGCATAAATACAAACAAGCCGCTAAGCTGTACTATATGACAATATAATTTCTATCTGGCCTGTTTCGGTTTTCACTTTGATGAAGATTTTGCGAAAGTGAGTTCGACCAAATGATAAATTTTTCATGTTTGGCATGATTTTGTGATTTTAATTCGCATGCATTGTGTAATAAGAATTTACCGTGCTCAATGCCCATGCCCGTGCTCAATAAAATGTAAAATTAAGTCAAGCGTAGTAAAATTACTTTTAAATCGAGTGCACTATCGAAAATCTGGTCGAAAAGTAGCAACGGAAGTGACCTGTATTTGTTTTATTCTAATATTTATTAGTTTAACTATTATTAGTTTAACTATTTATAACTATTTACTTACTATTTTGTATATTGCAGGAACACAAAAAGAAACTTGGCAAAATGATTAACATACAAAAAGAGATACGCGATCATCTGTCCAATTTACCAGATTTAACGCAGCTACCGGATGTCACAGGCGGCTTGGCACCTTTGCCCTCCGCAGGTGATCTCTTTAATATACATTAAAGTGGTTCTATTGTGAAAACCAAACATGTTTCTAATGCAGAATGCAGAATTGGTTTGCAGCGAAATTGTAGAATTTAAGCAGCATGAAATTTAAGCGCAATTAAATATCGATTTAAAGTAAAAAAAACAAACAAAAACATAATTATTTTCGATATATTTCGAATTTTTAAATTGTGCTTGGGATTGATTAAATTGAATTATATATAAACTTAATAAACACTTAATACACATTATAAAAACATGTAAAATTTATGAACACAGAAACAACTACGGTCATATATTAGTATATATAATAATTATACAATATCTAAACACACAAAAGATATATAATTAGTTTGCAATTAAATTCATATATGAATAAAAAAATATAATGTATTGTATTAATTGTAAATATATATTTTAAGCAGGCTCTTAACTATGTAGAAGATTAGGTAGCGATACCGGGCTGAAACTAATTACGCTGGTCTTGTTATTGTGTGCTATTTTAAATGCCTTGAAAATCATAAATCTTCCCTTAAGTAACACAAATCTTCGCTAGAATTAGTGTATTGCATAGGCACGAATAAAAATTTTGAAACTAGGGCATGAGTTAAACCATGCGACAGGCTCTAAACAGTGTCCGGCTAAACGGCTATGCATAATATAAACTCATTACGCCCACGTTTACTCCCTTATCTTAACCAAATGTTCGTGGTCCTAATACTAAATTAAAATCAGTGAAGGTATCTTAATAGTATGTGCTCAGCATCTGATGTTCTTGTATTTGCGTAAAGTTGTTTTTGTAAACACATATTTTAAACCAGTTATTTGAGTCATTTCATTGTTTATAGATTTATCAATATATAGGGAGACGTGTTGGCGGTGTTGTAATTGTTGTTAAAGTGAAACAAATCATAGAATTCGTCGCGTTAAAAATGAAACCTAATGATATATAGTATGCTCTTACATTTTGCCGAACTCTTCAGAGCAAATTTATTGTTCGCAAGATAAACGAAGGCAACAATTAGTCTCAAAAATGTGTAACTTTAGCTCTTGTTGTTCGATGCAAGACCTTAATCTTCCGAAGATTAGTTGGCTTAGTTCATCTGACTCCTCTGCTACTGTGGACTTAGTTTTAAATTCAACTAGTTTTCTGGTAACACAAATATCACGTTACTTGATTTGATGGATAGTGGATAGTTTTTGTATTTTCAATAGACTACCTCCTCTTATGATATCTGTACAGCCAAAATTAGCAATTTCTTCAGCTTCGAAACGTTTATTTTATTCCATTCTGAATACTAAATTTTCAACTATATTTTTTATATACATAGTTCGAAAAGTATGTCACGCCTGTAATGCTAATGGACAAAAAACAAATACCGCCGTGAAGTTCAAAATCGCTACAATATAAAAATAATTAACAAAAAAGAACACTGCAGTCGAATATGTTCGATTTCGAAATACCTAGGTGCCTGGCGAGTTTATTGGGACTAGTGAGTGGATAGTCCACTGTGACTGGTCTTAGGGTAGTCCATTAAGTCTGGAGTGTGGCTGGGAAAAGAAGCTGCAACGTCGCACCGTTCGTTCCCTTTCAATGACATCCCCGTGTAAAATTCGCCAGTCAAATGTGTTGGTGGTGGATAGACAGGGGACTGGTATCCGCCTCTGGTGGCCGGTGAATTCACTAGTTCTTATATGAACCATATATTTAATTCGTTAATGGTCCGATCTGGATATATGCGGGATATTGTAGGTATTGACGTACGATACGTAAGATTTGGCATTTCATTCTTAACTAAGAGTAGAACCAAACAAATTTTCATAAAAAAAACTTAAAAATAAGGTTTGTATGGGTGGTACTCCTTAAAATAGGTGCATTCAATACTAGTTATCTGTGTAGTTGAAGTCACTATCTCCTAAAGTCTCAAAGATCTGTTCGTTCAAACAGACTTTCGGACGGATAGACGTACATATCTATATCGACACGTCTTCCAATGTTGATCGAATACTTTATAAGGTCATTAATTTGCATAAACTTAATATACCCTTTCAACCTATGGGTACAGGGTATAGAAACAAGAAAGAACGCTGCAGTCAAGTATGCTCGACTTCGAAATACCCTGTATCTTGTGAAATGCTATTTATTTGAACCATAGATTTGTATGGGGCTATGTTCTATAGAGGTCCGTTCTGAACATAAGTGGTATATTTATATATTTAATAAGATTGACGTAAGATACACCAAATTTGGCGTTTTTAGCGTATTTAACCAGAACATTTTCAAAGTACAATATGAAAATGTAAAAGTGCGGAGCGGGTTTGTATCGGGGCTAGCCTTTTTAGTGGGATAGGTTAGGTTAAGAAGACCACCATCAAGAAATACCACCATCTGGTACTGGGTGGTGGTACCCTAGCTCGCAGGCTCGTCTGCCTGACAGTTTCCCACGATTTCACTGTGCCTTGGCACCCAAAAAAGGTGTGTGTACTATAGTGCTATGTTCCTAAACAGGGGTGATTTACCCCGTTCAGCGCCCTCTCTACGGAACTGGCTGGGTCATTTCTTTAAGAAATATGCTGCGGAGTTTAGAGCAGCTCAATATCTGAGTATAGAAATACAGTACAATTTTTATATTTCAACACAATCTGCATCCAAATATTGTAGTCACAGATGGAATATGCTGGCAGAATAATAAGCGTTTATTGACACAATTTGAAAATTTATATATATGCATTATCATTAATTTTTACAAATAAATATGTGTAAACTCTGAGTATGTAAAGAACTATTTTTAAAATTTTTTTGTTGTCTTAGAGCGCGAATGTAACTCGATGAATGGGTAAAAAACTCAAAAAAATTAGAAAAAAAAAAACATTTTGTTTTTTTTTTCTCCGTAAATTGTGAATGATTATTCAATTGCCAAATATTTCCGATTCACTTTTTTCGAAGCCGACTTTCCGAAACAATTCCATTAGAGAATGACGTGCGTCTTGGTCTTTCTTAAGGCATCTGCAGAAAGAAGTATTGTGAAATTGTACCGGCAAACGTGTTTTTAGTACAATGCGGGCACGTGGCTCATCCGAGATGCGCTCGTAACAGCGAACGACATGTTTCAGGATGCGAACCGATGGCTCTATTGAGAGCTGTAAAATCACTTTATGCAGCGTGAAGAGAACTTGTGTAAATTGGTCCAGCTGCGAGCAGACGTACTGTACGGCTATATCGTGCTCGAGGATGCGCTGCACGATCTTGACTGAAATCAACTTGCATATTTCTGAGCCCGTCTCGATGTGGCGCAGCACAATTGATATCATTTCCGATGCTAATAATAACTCAATCGTCTCGTCACAGGCCTGCCTTAGTAGTACACCAAAAACGCGAAAAAGTGCCATACGGAGATATTCAATTGGCCGTGACTGCGACGTACTTATTAACAACGGGTTCAGATAGTTCAGCACCTCGGCACGCAGCAGGTGTACCTTCGTCTCCGGATCGCCGGCGATTACTTGCAGCAACGAAATTGCCAAACAGGCCCTTTGGGATTCCGCGGACGTCAGGGTTTCGGACATTACTGGATGAAGCACATCCAACATTTCCTGTAGCAATGCTGTCCTACAGCCAAAGCTGTGCCACAGCAGAGAGCCCATGTTTTCAATTTCTCCACGGTGGTCGCTCAGTGCACTCAAAGCCTCCAAGCGTCTATCTCTGCAGCGGAGTAGCTGCAGCCAACGATGTGTTTGTTTTTCATCGTCGGTCTTATTTATCATCAAATTATTCCACATGTCGCTCGGATCCATTATTGAAAAGGGTGCGCCGCGTCGAATATTCTTTACGAGACTTTAAAAGAGACTATGAAAAATCTGAGCAAATTTTATATAAAATTGACGTAAAATCGATCGCACACTTCGATATGTCTACTAAATGCTGAGAAATATTTAATAAAAACTTCAACCTTAAGCGATATTTACAAGTTTACTTAGATTTCATTAAGTTTTCTGTCAGTTGCAGTGGAATTTTGATACAGTTGACATGAAATAGCAAAACACAAAAGTGAAAATGGGTGTACTGCCGAATAAAACTTTTGATGGTCAAATTTAAACCGCTGATGGCCAAAATTAAAAATAATTATTGAAACTAGTGACAAATTTTCAATAGGTTCCATATTAAAAGGAAATTTTTCAAGCAAATATAATAGGATCGATTTGATCGTTTTATTACATTAAAATGTAAGTCTTTCACATATATTCGTTTTGAAATGAAGGTTTGTAACACCTACAAAGTGTTGTTAGAGACCCCATAAAGTATATAAAAAAGGGTGGGTTACATTTTTACGCGACCAAGCATATAGCGGAAACGTTACCAACGGAAAATTCTAAGAAACCATGGGTCTAAAATGAGTTCATACTCTGCGCCAATAGCTATGAAACATTTGGGCACCAATTTTTAAGATATCCGGTTGAAAATTGGCGCATATACTTCACTTTATTGAAGTTTTATTGCGTATCAAAATTGACCGCTTTTCGTGGTGGCCCTCATAGAAAATTAAATTCCAATTCTGGAATTTTGCATGAAAACTTTCTTATAACAGTAAATATTAACTAAATATCCTCACATATAGAGAAATCGTAGATGTGATTTTTCCATTCTGGATTTTTCATGAAAAATTGTTATCATTTTAGGCAAAATCGACTTGACATCTGACATGCTGACTTCAAAGGGACGGCCGCTTCGAATAATTCAAGGGGCGAGTCACGCCCACATTTAGATGTAGGATATTGTATTGTAGCTATATGCTTTGGACCTTTCTTTTTAATCTGAACAAATTGACATACACTAACATACATACTTGATCAGCTTGTAAGAGTACAGAAACTTGTATCACAGGTTTTATCCATCTGTCCAAATTATCAGTCTCTAAATTGGATTGCTACGCTCTCTTTCAGTGGTAGTTCGTTAATATAAATTTTGAATTTGACTTGGTGTCTTCTTATGGATAGACGCTTACCATGTATATAAAGGGGCGTGTTCTGATTTTGATTTGTGTGTGTTGTTTTCTCACCCTGTAATTAAGCATGTATAGATTTGAAGACTGGATATATCAACTATCTAGTGTACTGACTAACATTCGAGAGGTCATGGCTACAAACCTCTTGTATTTGTATTCTTCTTTAATTTGTTACAAAAATCCGTAAATAGTGGCAAATACATTCATGAATACATTGTATTTTATTGAAAATGGTTAAATTGGAACACCCTTTTCAACATTTCAAAACTGAAGTAAATTACAACGTTTCCGAGCAAAGGACAAGTGTAAAGAGTATTTTAGTTTTGGTATCAACCAATACTAGCGTTCTTTTGTTTTTTCTTTCTTGTTTTTTAAGATGATTTATTAAGTTTTGATTGATAGTATTTACGATTTTAAGCAAAATTTTGTAATACCAATGATTTATCCTGGTTTATATTTTGTAAGAATGTTGATCCTGAACGAGTTTGAAAACTGCTACTGAGTTTGAAGTAATACAAAATACATTTTAATGCATAACATAGTTAGCTTGTCCCAGCAATTTTTCGGTAAAATTAATGATATCCGCTACACCACTAGCTGGAGACATTTTGACAGCAACTGAAAATTTGCTCCAGACATCACGATTCACTTGATTTGTGGAGGATTTAAATGTAACTGGCTGACGTCCACGCACTGGATAAGCGCTCAACATACAAGCGACATCATTAGCGCCTAAACTGGACTCATATAAGCCTCTATCATCGGTAGGCAATACCTGATCAACTTGCTGATCCATGCTAACTGCAAGCACCCATTCACGCACCTCCTCATGCAGTCCAGGATCGTTTTTAAGATGTATATCTTCGGGCAAGGGCACAGAGCTGGGAAAGTCGGTAGATGCAAGATCCGAATGATCAACTAGATTACCAGAACCCTCTTCGATAGCCTCACAAACATCCAGATAATGATTGAGCATAACGAAAGCCTCTGCTTCACGTCCAGCATTACGCAAATCCATGCCGGCCTCATAGAAGCCCTTATCGACGGGCAATAAATCGGTGTAGCGCAGCAAGGCAATGGATATGCGTACAGCAACCGGCTGTAATGATTGCACTTGGCGACATGCCGCACGTGTGGCATAGTAGTGTGCAATAAGCAGAAATTGTGAGGAATTCTTGGTGAATGTATGCTGTGCATGGTCGGAGGCTTTAAGCGATTGCAGCATTTTATACAGAAATTCACGCAAATTGCGCCATAAACCCTCAACTGCCTGCTCCTCACGTAAGGCAAAACAGTCCAATGCAATGCGTGTATAGATGTTGAAGTGTGCCTCGATTGTCGGTGCACCATAGTTGAGATACAGACCCAGCGCTGAGATACAGTCGCCCTCGCGTATCAGTTGTGCTGCATAGAGTGCAACATACTTCTGCAGCACCGGCGCACTCAGTTGCTTGGCCTTCTCCAGACAACGCTGCCATTGACCCTGCTCGGCCAACATATCCAAGGCGCTGACAATATCTGTAAAAAAAGCATTTATAGTAAGTGGTTTTTATGGTAAATATTTGTGCGTGTACCCACCTATATCAGCCAATTGCTCCACATTGCCATCATTCTTCAGGCGCGACTTCTGCTGTTGCTCGACATAGTTTAAGAGTTCCGTGTCGATTTCCTTCGCCAGACGTCTGGCCTTTGACCATTGCTCCGCACGTATAAAGACATCCACTGCCTCCTTTGGCATATCCGCAGCCAGATAGAGCTGTGCAGCCGGTCCAATCTGCTTGTGCTGCAGCAAACGTGGACCCAGCGCATTGGCCACTTCGTTGGCATCCTTGCCCTCCAAAAATTGATTACAAATCTCTGCAGCACGCAGCAAAGCACGCTCAACAGTTGCTGCATCCTCTGCATTCGAGGCATCGATTAGCATAAGACATTCAGCGGCCTTACGAAAATCTTCACGTTTAGCAAATTCAGCTGCCTTCTGTAAGTAGATGCGAGAATCATCGTTTTGTTGTCCGCCGCCGCCGCCACTGGCGCCGGAATGACGCTGTTCATGTGCCTGCAGCCGTTTTAAATCATTCAACGCTGATGGATAGTGTTCCTCTGCTATGCGCAGCGCATCTTCGAACATTGATTCGTTCTTATAGTAATCGACTATTAAATCGGCACGTTGGGCACGCAGCAAGAGTGCCTCGTAGTCCTGGTAATTGCGTGTATCCAATGCAGCAGCAGCTTGTCCTATCAACACTTCATTCACCGCATCCGGCAGATGATTCTCTGCTACATGCAATGCGGCCTTCCAGTCACCGGCATGTGTATACATCAGTATAGCTTCTTTGGGTTTGTTAGCCTTCAGAAATTCAGCTTCAGCCTCTTCGAATTTACCCACATCCTCCAGTGACATAGCAATTTTCAGATGTACCTCCTCGGTAGATTTACCCGCAAAGCGACACAAATCCATAGCGAAATCGAACTGTCCCGAATCGCAAGCAAAACCCACTGCTGTCTCCAGCAGACCCAGCTTGGTGAGTAATCTGACTGCGCTCTCCACCGGCATCGATTTGGCCCACATGTAGGCAACCTGATTGCTAGCGCCATCGCTACCCTTCTGTTTGGCCACACGATATCCATCTTCCCAGCGACCCGAGGAGCAATACATATGCACTGCCGACTTCCAATCACCGGAAGCTATGAAATGTACTTCAGCATTTTTGAATTTACCACGCGACTCTAGTTGACGCGCCAAATGTAGATGTGTGCTGTCGAGCAGATCCTTGTGAAAACGTTCCACAAGACGTATCATTGAATCATACAACTCACGACGCTTGTACATGGCTATAGCCAGATCTGGTTCGTTCACTGCTAGCAGCACTTTCTCAGCATCACGGTACTTGCCCTGCTCCTCGAGACTGGCAGCTAAATTCACAAAGAGATCACGCATTTCCTCCGATTTGAGATATTTCTCACCAATAGCATATGCGCGTTCCCATTTGCCATGACGATTCAGTAATTCAATGGCATCCTTGAAGAGATTTGCACGCACTAGCATATCTTCGGCACCGTCCAGATCACCGGCAAACGCCAAATGCTTGGAAAGATCCAGCGCATAGCGTTGTATCTCCTCCGGTTCGTCCAGCACTTTGGCTATCTGCACCGCCTTACGCCACTGCTTGGCACCAACAGCAGCTTCGAGTGCCTTACGTGTAGCGCCCGCTTCTATGTAATGATTAATAGAGGCGTCCAGCTGCTTACGTGCCACCAACCAATCACCCCATTCCTCCTCCAGTGCAGTAACCTCATCTGGCGAGACTTGACGCGCCAAATCCAGCGCTCTGGCATAAGCGCCACCTTTGCGATAAAGAGTCAGTGCAGCTTCCGAACGTGAGAGCTTATGCGCTATATCGCCAGCCATCTCGAAGAGCTCTGTAGTACAGTGCTATTATATAATATATTAGTTTATAATAAATTATTGTACTATACGCACCACAATTGACCAAACCCTCGGTAACTTTCAGCATTAGTTGATGATCATCCATTAAATGTGGCGTCTTCAGCGCTAAACGCGCCGCACGTGCTGGCTTATTGGCCTTCAAAAACAAACTCATGGCCTTCTCTACCTCTCCCTGATCTTCGAGCACTTGTCCCGCTTTCTCCTCCTGTTCGGTGGAGAGCAAAAAAGACATATGTTCCTCCTTAAGCTGTTGCAGTCCACCAAAATTGCGACGTTCAGCTAAATTAACCGCCTCATCCCACATGCGTAGCTGTTTATACATATTCAGTGCAGTCTCGATATCACCCTGCTCCAGATAAATGCGTTCGGCGGTGCGTACATCCGAACTGAGTAAAGCCAACTTGGCACGCACTTCCGGACACATGATGCCCGGTGAGCCGGTGTCAGCTTCAAATGCATCAGCTTCGCAAATCATTTCATTTAAATAGAATGCCTTCGAGACATTACCCAGAGCTGCATAGCAGCGCTGTGCCACACGAAGATTGCCATCCTCCATGGAAATTATAGCCAAATTGTGCCACATTGCTTTAGCGGCAGGTTTGTCGCCAAGCGTTTCGAGAAAGTGTATGGCGCGTCCAAAATCGCTATCATTGACGGCGGTACCAAATTCGACGAGACCCTCATCGAGCTGATAGGTGTGTTCGCTGGGTCCATCCTGTGTGCGTACCGTGGTGCGACCCTGCAGAGAAATGTCAAATGCAGGAAGTTTAACAAAATAATAATAATAACAACAAGCCGAAGGCCTTTAGTCATTAGTTAGTGTTCATTTTAATTATATCTAACTTTAATATAAATAAATAAATAATAATAACAAAAAAGAAAAACATTGGCCAGCTGTTTCCCATTTAAATCAGCTGTTCAAGATTTGTTTATATTTCAACAATACAAGAAAAAACTATTAACAGAGGAGATGCCATCTGAGAGATACAGAGAGAGAGAGAGAGAGAGAGAGAGAGAGAGAGAGAGAAAGAGAGAGAGATAGAGAGACATTTTGAACCTTGCGATTTGTTCTGTTCACTTTTAGAAATGGATATTGACGTAAATGACCACCTCGAGAGCGAATAGGGGCCATTTCCTGACGGATATTGTTTTTGAATGCTTCCAGACTTATTGACATAAACTTTATACTTGAAAAAAGCCAACAGGAAAAAGTTTGAAGTCTTCAAATCGGACGATCAGTCAGCAAAAATCTCCATTATTCGAAATTTGTTCAATTTTTTGATGGGGTCAAAAATGCATTTATTTCAGAACGAAATGATTGAAAAGATTAATCAAATCATTTTCCACAGCTGGTTACTACTTTTTCCCACCTCTCCGGCAATTTTTGTATTCCATCTCGAAAAAATGTCTCGTCTTTAGAGGCAGTCCAAATTAGGAGTCAATTCTCGATTTTTGCGAAAGAATTGAACAGATAACCTGCCAAATTACGCCTCATCCGTCGGAACAATCAGTAATCAGAAGGAACTATGTCCGGAGAATACTGAGGTCGCTGAAATATAACCCACTTGAGCGTTCCCAAACATTTTTCCACGATTTTTGCGACATGAGGCTGAGCGTTGTCATGCAGAAGAATAACATTGTCATGTCTTTGCACGTATTCCGGCCGTTTTTCATGTACTTAATGCAGCGCTCAAACGAATCAATTGTAGCCTATACCGAGTGTCCGTAATGGAATTGCCAAGTTGTAGCAGCTCATAGTACACAACTCCCTTTTGGTCCTACCAGATACCCAACGTGCATTCCGAACCATGAATATTCGGCTTTGGTGTTGATGCTGAGGACGATTGACCGCGCATAGCGTAGTATCTTTTGTTCTTGGGTTTATCGCAGAATATCCATTTCTCATTCACAGTCACAATTCGTTGTAAAAAACCCTTTCTTTGTTAACTTTGATCCACCTGCTCGCAAGTGATAAATCGTCTCTCGGTTTCAGTTCATAAGTCACCCACTTGCCTTACTTTTGACTCATTCTCATGGACTTCAATCATACAGAGTCACTCCCAATGATTCTACAAGCGTATCTAATTCTTTGTCTTTGAATTTTTGTAGGTTGTCCAGAGCGAGGCTTTTCTTCAAAGCTGAAATCACCTTTCTTGAAGAGTCGAAACTATTTCCTACATAATTTATCAATTGGAGCATTGTCACCACAATTCAATGCATTTAAGTTACACTTTTCTTCCAATTAATGCAGAAAACTAAAACCTTCCGGAAAATTTTATATAATCAACACAACTCATACGGGTTTTTCCTAAAATTCAAGGGAATATAAACTGAATATAATTGACAAATATTTGACCTCTCTGAAACTACCGAAATCAGCTGTTGCTACGAAACATTCACAATAGCCAGAGCCATCTTTTAAAAATGGGTCTACTTACAAGTTCACGCAACACCTCGACAGCCTCACCGCGTATTGGCTGCATGGTAACATGTTCCGGCAGATCTATATTATACCAGATAGCAAGATTATTATTACTCTGCGCTATAACCACATCACTTTGCGGCACCCACTGTACAAATGATATATTGCTAAGTAGTGTTTGCTTCTTGCCCGTATAAATATCGATAAGTATTAAGCTGTAAAGGAAAGTTAATTAGTTTCATCTACTTGTATATATGAGAGATATAAATTATGAGTAAACCACACAGACTCACCGCATTTTCTTATCGCGAAAAAGTAATTTATGCGCCGTCTCACTTAATTCAATCCAATCGATTTTCGTTTCATGGTTCACCTGTCCGATGACCACCTGACTAACCAGATCCACAACGCAGATAGTCTTAGCGTCGAGTAGAAATGCCAACTTTTTATTATTACTGGAACTGCCGCGCTCATTTAGACGCACTGAAATAACGTGCGGATTCACAAATTCTGTGCGCACAGAGCCCAAAATGCGATTTTCACCATATTCCACCAGACTTAATTCACCAACATTGAAGATTAAACAGACATTGGGATTTTCGAAATAGAAACGCTCATGACGTCCGGTAGCACTCCAGGGTACTTCGCTAACAAGATTACGTGTTAGATCGCAGAGTATAAGCGATTCTTCGGTACGTGCGGCCAGATAATTATCCTTGCCCATAATGCGTACATCGTCTATCTCAAGACCCAACTGTGATTCGATGGTTAGTTGCTCGGTGGGCTCTTGCAGTGAACGCACCAAAAGTTGACTGGGCGCAACGAAAATTAATTCGAATTTATCCTGCCAAATAGTGCGTTTCAGTACCGATTCGAAGTGCACTACTGCGCCGGTAACTGAACCTAAGGCGAGACTGTTAGAAAAGTTTAAATCAGTAAGTTTGCAAATAAGTTAGCCAAGGCAAAGATAAGTTAGAGTGTAGAAGCAGATATAAAAATCTGGATAGGTAAGTAGTAGTAATGAAATAAAAGTCTATAATAATTTTAGGCAGGAAGGAAGTTGGATGATTTGAGCAAGTATCTCATCTATCATGGTTAATGCCTTAAACGTTAATCGATAATGTCCGATTCAAATTGAGAACCGAAACCAGAACCATAACCGATATTTTAATTTTTGTACTATATACTCTTTTAAATAGCTAATACTCATGCGAAGATTTGTATAACTAATTTTAAAAGCGTTCTGCTCATACATATACATTACTTCATACATATGTATTACTTCGAAGTATAAAACGTACGACTTTCTTTAGTGTGCTTCAATGTACGACCCGTACAATTACTCACCGTGCACCGTCACGTCGCCAGAGTAATGCTGTAACCGTATAGAAGCAAGCAATATCCTTTGTAGCGCTCTCACTCCACGCTGCCAAACGTGGACTCCATGTAAACACACGTACACGGTCAAAACTGCCGAAGGCGACTGCCTGTCCATTGGGACTACAGGCAGCCACGGTGAACTCACGTTCGCCCTCGGTGCGTGCATAGTCAAAGGTGCGCAACTGGCGTCCCTAAATGTTTGAGTATACTTAGATTTATGCCACGTTTGTCACACAAAACCAACACATTACCATGGTATCGTAGAAAACAATACGCTGATCACAGCCAGCCGCACAGAAACCACCCTGCGGCCAGGCGAGCGCAAATGGCGGAACTGTATGCTGTGCTACACGTCCCGATGATTCGGTAGCATCATCTGTCAAAAAGTAGCGTATAATAGTGCCATCATTATGACCGGACAGAAACCCACTGCCTTTGGTATTCGAGGCTAGGGATATGCAAATGCTATCGGCGCCGTAAAGGCTCTGCGACTTATTGCTCTTACAATGCAGCGCACGCACTTTGCCGTCATCGAGTCCTGCGCGAAAAGTGTGTGCTAATGATTCGTTTTGGCATCAACAACACCATCAACTTACCGGCTATAATAGCTCCTGTCGCCAGCCAGATCAGCGACGTGACTGCGCTCGCCTGTGGAAATTTATTGCATATAACTTTTTTATCGTTCCACGTTTCGCCTAGCTTGTAGACATAGACAATATTATCGCTCTGTCCCACAGCCAGCTTGGTGGAGTCCGGACTGAAGGCCAAACCGCGTATGACATAGGAATTTTTACCATTTGTTGCATTTGCTGGTTTCGTTGAGAATTTATCACGTCGCTCGCCGGCATCGTCATAGAGTAATATATGCCGATCTGCGGTGGCTATGGCAAATTTCTGGTGATTCGGTGACCAGGCTAAGCCCGCAATGCGATTTAGTTGCTCCTGTAATAATTTCCAATTGTAAAATTCTGTTCTATTTAAAATTTTTACTTATGCACCTGTCCCTCGAGCAGCGTACGTAAATATTTCAATTGCATATTTTTACACAATTAAATTAAAGCAAAATGAATTAAATTTAATCAAATTTTCCATGCAATTTGCAACAAAGTAAAAATTTTCATTTGTTTGTGTCGCTTCTGAAAAGTTGTTTTGTTGTCATGGTGACTTGCAGCGGGAACATGTTTTTTCATGTTGCTGTCGGTTTCCGATTTGCGCCAGTGTTTCTAAATAAAAATTTTACCAATGGTTTGGGGTGGTTATTATTCCAAGCACCCCTCAACTGACAACAACGAACTGTTGCTGTTGCTTCCGTTCTGTTTGTTGACGTCTGTCCGTCCATACGTGAGCAACCCTAAAACTTGTGAGTCATAATTTTCAATTTCAATTTGTCTCTGAAAAGTTATTTTTAAATTTAAGCGCTTCATCTTTGTCATATTTTCTCAATCTAATACTATATCATGTAGTACGTGGTTGTCTTACAGGATCATGTTTAAAACACCATATTTCATTACCAGCTATGATCGAATCAAGAAAATCTGGATCATTTTTAGCTGTTGAAATGCTGTCTATGCAATGCTCCACACGAGCGATTTTACGATCATCATTTAACTGACCTTTCTTCTACCCAAATCTGCAGTTAATATGCTCACAGCGAAATTTGCATCGATAGCGATTATTTCACATACTTTTTCCACTAACTCAGCACGATTAGATGCTTCGGGTCGTCCAGGTCTGGGATCGTCGCGACCGTTTTAAATCGTGCAAACCACGTGTAAAGTTTAGTACGACTCATACAATCAACATCATAAACTGTTTTTTTAACAATTCGTAAGTCTCAGCAAATTTTTTACCGAGTTTAAAACAAAATTTGATCTTTTTTTTACAACATAACTACAAAAACTGCTGTTATTAAAAGGTGTGCCATTTTGTAACCTGTTATACGATTTGCATGAACTTAGCTGTTTTCGTAAGAAGAAAAATGTACCTTGCCAATACTGTCAATATTTAATAGATGGCACTACGTGTTCTATGATTTAAATTAATAGTTCGCTTATTTTTAGATCTAAGTTTAAGTTGTAGTTTAAGTTTGGCTGTATACTAAAAAGTCACGGGCCTGGGGTGATTTACCCCGTTTAGCGCCCCTCTTTACGGAACTGGCTGCGTCTTACAGTAATGGTTTTTGATTTTATTGTGCAAGATTTTAGAGCAGTTAAATATCTGAGTGTAGAAATGCAGTGCTTTGTCCCATCGAATGACATCTTAGAACATTCATAACTTCCTAAATGTATGCAACCTTGGCTTGATAGACGCCGCAATAGTTTGAAAGCCTGGAAAAGACTTCTACCCACATTTTTGGAGCGTAAAACACTTTCTCCGATTTGATTGTTTAGAGCTTAGAGCCGTCAATGTTTCGTACTGCAAGGTGATTTGGATCCCATGGTTTTATAATCCAACAAAAACAAACTGTGTTTAAATAAGAAAAAATGCAAGCGTTCGTCTTTGCACAGACGTAAATTTGAAACAACGAATTACATTTGCAAGAATGTACTTGAAAGAGTGAAAATATTTTGTAATATCGATTTCCAAAGAGATTGCCGTTTCGTATATAACCAAGTTTTTGTTCACTGCTTTGAAGCGCCCCATTCTTGAGTTATGATTTTATAGTATAGAATCTTCTGTACCAAGTTCACCATAAAATATGCATAAAAATAAATCGGTGGGGAAACGGTTCCAGTTTAGCCTTAACTAGGACACTTCATTTCCTTCATCGTATTTGAGTCGTCTTAAATTACTTGAGCATAAAGTAATCGTGAATTATTTCTTCAGAAAGTCCGGTGAGAAAGCTGGTTTTTCCGGTATTACATAAATACATACACTTTGATATTTCAACAAATTCTGCATCCAAATATGTTTGTGCTGCAAATAATTTTTAAATGATTTACATTTTCGATGATTTTCATGTGTAGATTGTAGTCACAGATGGAATATGCCAGTAGAATTAAAAGCTTTTATTAACACAATTCGAAAATTTATATATCAATAATTTAAATAAATAAATGTGTGTAAACTCTAGGTAACTCCTTGAGTATGTAAAGAACTTAGAACATTTTTTGTTCTCTTAAAGTGTGAATGTAACTCCATGAATTGGTTAAGAACTAAAAAAAAAAAAAAAAACGTTTTGTTTTTTTCTCCTCCGCAAAAAAATCAATTGCCAAATATTTCCGATTCACTTTTTTCGAAACCGACTTTCCGAAACAATTCCATTAGAGAATCACGTGCGCCTTGGTCTTCCTGAAGGCATCTGCAGAAAGAAGTATTGCGAAGTTGTACCGGCAAATGTCTTTTTAGTAAATTGCGGGCACGTGGCTCATCCGAGATGCGCTCGTAACAGCGAACGACATGTTTCAGAATGCGAACGGATGGTTCTATTGAGAGCTGTAACATCACTCTAGTCAGCGTGAAGAACACGTGTGTAAATCGATCCGGCTGCGAGCAGACGTACTGTAAGCCTGCTTCGTGTTCGAGGATGCGGTACAGGATGTGTACAGAAGCCGACTTGCATATTTCTGAGCCCGTCTCGATAAGGCGCAGCACAATTGTCATAATTTCCGATGCTAATAAGAACTGAATCGTCTCGTCACCGGCCTGCCTTAGTAATACGCCGAAAACGCTCAGAATCGCCATACGGAGATATTCAATTGGCCGTGACTGCGACGTACTTCTTAGCAACGGGAACAGATATTTCAGCACATCGGAACGCAGCAGGTGTATCTTCGTCTCCGGATCGCCGGCGATGACTTGCAACAGCGAAATTGCCAAACAGGCCCTGTAGGATTGCGTGGCCGTCAGGGTTTCGCACATTACTGGATGAAGCACATCCAACATTTCCTTTACCAATGCTGTCCTACAGCCAAAGCTGTGCCACAGCAGAAAGCCCATGTTTTCAATTTCTCCACGGTGCTTGCTCAGTGCACTCAAAGCCTCCAAGCGTCTATCTCTGCAGCAGAGTTGCTGCAGCCAACGATGTGTTTGCTTTTCAACGTCTGTGTTATTTATCATCAAATTATTCCACATGTCGCTAGGATACATTAGTGACAAGGCCGCGTCGCGTTGACTATTCTTTACGAGACTTTCGGAGAGTCTATGAAAAATCTGTGCAAATTTTATATTTGATTTTTTCAAGTCTTATAATCAAAATGACGTAAAATCGTTTGCACACTACGATATGTCTACTTAATGGTGTGAAATATCTACATTAAAGTCCCTGCTTATGCGATATTTACAATGAAATGAGCTGAAAGCTGCCAACTCAGCCAAATGAGCTGAAAGCTGCCAACTCAGCCAGATATTGGAAGCGAGGTGGCAACACAAGCCAGCAAAAGTACAAAATGTCAAAAATGTATAATTTAAAATGTAAAATATTAATACAGAACGCAGAAAATGATTATTTGCCTCTTCGGCTGACCAAAACGTAAAAAAAAGAAATATGCTTAAAAATCATCAGGGAGATAGAAGCCAACCTTGGGATCTGGTTTCGACTGTGCCAAGGTTGTTTAATTTTTAGCAGATATTCTCATCTTGTACGCAATTAATTGACCAAAAACAAGGTTAATATTCTGCAAAACGCCGTATTGATCTGATATAATCTCGTGTGTTTTCTTTCTACTACCACGACTCAAGTTGCCAATCTTCGGAAAGCGATTCGAATGTGTAGAAAAAGAAAATTTCGAGAAGGACTCTGAAAGTTATTCTCAAAATCGAGCTATGTTCGAGTATACAAGATAGGAATTGCTTTGAAAAAGACAAATTAAATATTAAAGAATAATTCAAATGTTTTTGTTTTATTGAGAAATTCCCGGTACTTTTTGCTCAGAAGGTATTTTTGTTATCAGTGCAACAAGACAAGTCGATCTAGTCTTGCCCGTCTGTCTATACGATTGTAAATGTGACTGTATTTCGTGTTCCGTGCGCTCAAATTAAACTAAAAAACTTTACATTTTTTGTTTGCTATAAAGTAAATCTTTTGAGAATAACCTCGCATGTTTGTTAGTCTGTCGTTATGTTAGTTTGTCACCACTAGTTCTTTCTCTCACTCTGTCCTCTCTTTGTCTTCCTATGTTGTACGGTCATTGTGCCTGGCTGGCTGTCTGTCAGTCTGTCAGTATGTCTGTCTGTCTCTCAGTCTGTCGTTTATTCCATTTGCCAGAATGCGCTTACCTTAGCCACCTTCTGTCACTTTGTCGTAGTCCTGTGCCCGCATAAACACTTTAGATACATGCGCGGCAGTAGTTTCTGTGTCGAGAGCATACAAAATATACATACACATATGCACGGGAGAGCAATGTACGTACAGCACTGTTCTGTATCCTGACATTTTTTCAGTGCGTATATTTATGTAGTATAGCGAAGGTTTTACAGATAGTTGATAAGACATGCGGGGCACATACATAATTTTACATAATGTTATACTATGCTGCCGCGCTGTTATCTTTGTTTATAACAGTTAATAGTTTAACTGGTCGAATTTGCAGCGCCATCTAGTGTAGATTTACAATTAGTTAATGTTAAAACCAAAATCTGCGACAATTGGTTGTTATAAAGAATGTGTGAAAATTGGTATACACTGCATTGGTGCTATAAATGATTTATAACAAAATGGATTGATTGTTATAAAAAAGTCTAAGCAACCAGAAACTATTATTTTATATGCATAATTTTTCTTTGTACAACAACCAATTCTTTTACAAATTACATGCTAAGTAGAAAGTGTTATACGAGAGTTCTCTCCTATACTGTTATAGCTGAAATCGTATGTCTCAGGGCTAGTGATGTTCAAACAGTAAGAGACTGTTATTTTCAACCTATTGTTTCTAAATGTTACCTTCTAACAGTTAGTAAAACAGGAGTAGTTTTTGCACAAAGAGCTCGCGCTATATTGTATATGCTAAAAATGTTATATGTTTCTCTCAGTATTATGACAATATTATATTTTTACTGTAGACAATAATCAAATCATCGATTAGAACAAATAAAGTTACATAGAGACTGTATACATTCGAGTATCGGAGTAACTGTTATACGAAAAATTGTATACAAAACCATAACTGTAATAGATGCAGTTTATAATTGTTATATATAAATTAGTTTTAGCTATATTATACTATGTGAGAATTCATGTTTTATTTATTTGAGGTTAAAACCATTCCTTTTTGTTGTTTAAACTAAACACACAGTGTTATACAAAATTTGAAGTAGACTTTAATTTTAATTCGCGTACAGTTTTACTAGCGTATAAACTTATGTTATAGGTTAATTTTTTTTTTCTTTGTACTTAAAAGTAGGTCATATACATAATTGTTTTGTTTGTTTTTTAGGGTTAATATTTCTCAATATTCGAAAATTTAAACGTTTCTCTTGTGACAGCAGACACAGATCAGCTGTTCGATTTTAACGTTTGTTAAATCCGTAACCAACAAAACAATTTGTGGTTAGCTCTTAACGCAATTGTGCATACTTCGTACTTGATTTTTTATTTTTGACTGCAAAACAACTTTCAATCATTTAAAAATTTTGGAAACATGTGAATTCACGAAAAACTTGTTATGCTTGTACCGTGGTATACTAAAGTTTGAAGCCATGGTTACCATCTAGCATGTTTTTATCTCCCTCTCATAAGCTTCTAGATGGGTACAAGACTTATTGGGCCATGTCTCGAAGGCTTGCAAGTGTCGTCCTGTAGTCCATTCGGTGACTTATTCAGCTCTTTGGCACATCCGCACGCAGAGATATGACGCTTTGCAGAGATATGACGCTCTTCCAAGTAGGAAAGCATTATACAACTGGATCCGGGATTGCCTCCTTGATTTTATCCAGCAGCACTGCATTCTACAACCTGTCATAAGCTTGCTGTAAGCCACTGAAGATGCCATTGTAAAATTTCTTGCTGCAAGTATGTGATTCAGGACGCGTTGAAGTGGCTCGATGATGTTATGTTCAGCACGAAACTTAAACTGGTAATTAGGGATAATATCTCGAGAATTTATAAAGTCATCGGGCCAAGCGATATTGATTGCAGGAGACTGAACGCTTGCTATGACTCGGTGTCATTCTCTATACACTATAAAAAGTAATGCATGCATTGGAAAGGCTCTCCGAACACTACTCTTTAAGTATTGAGGTTAGAGACCGTTCTGTAGCCAAAACTTCATCTGAGGTAGCTATGTATATGGAAGGGCATGAAACAATCAGCAAAATCAGAACGTCACCATCTACCGCTGGCGTTGGCGACGTGTCGAATTGGTTGACGTTATAAGACTACTGGTGGCTTTTCAATGAGAGAAAAGTGTACGTCGCCGGTTGTGTTCATGTTCTCCAACATGTGCTCAAAGTATCGCGTGTTTCTATTTCTAAAATAATAAACTATATAATATTGAATCTGTTGCGACTAATAAACTTTAATCTAAACTGGAGCACATTTATAATACACTACTAGTATATACGATTGCAATGATTTTAATCTAATTTGAAAGATGCAAGTGCTAACTAACGGAACTGGTAAGCAACTGGTAAGCAACTGGTAAGCAACAGGTAAGCAATAGTTTAAGATTACATATTCAAGGCGTTGAAGTGATAGATCAAAATTATGAGAAAAATTAAAAAATTCAGTTGTAGCGTAGCTTTATCTGTTATTGATACTAGAATTTGTTTGAAAGCTGCAAGTGAAGTCTGCGCGAATGGATTAAATTGGAAGTTTATGTCTCCTAAAACAAAATATATCTTTTGATAAAGGACTTCCGAAAACATAACACTTAACAAATCTCGAAAATTCAAACCAACCTTGAAAAAACGATGTACGCCATTGAAAACTATGTATTGGCATGAACTTCACCAAATTGTTTTTCGGTTGTATAAATATCGAAAATCATGTATTGAAGTTCTGGACGACTTTAATGTTATGTTGCATATTAAAGTCCATCAGTTAAACTGCACATAAACTGTTATACACCGTTACTTTGTTTAGCAGTTGTAAATGCGCTCAAAGCTTTAAGCTGCCAAAGTCTGCGCTGGTTTGCAACCAAACTTCACGGATGAACACTAACAATGTGTAAAGCTCTTTTTTATAACAGTACATTTACAAACATTTCGGAGTAATTCTCCAGTTTTAAGAACAACTAAGCTTTTCAACATACTCTTCTGACGCTTTCTCACACATTCTCTCTTGCATCCTTATACTCTCCGGCTGCACAAGATGAAAGCCGTTTAAAACGCCTTAAAGTACTTCGTGTCAGAATTTGAATAAAATTCGCTCTTGCATTATGCTTTTGGCATTTGTTAGCATAGGCAGGCAGCCAACATTGCCATAAAGGACACAATATCAACTTTATTGTACAACGTGGTAAAGGATAATACAACGAGACGAACATAAGGCAGCAACTCTGCGCAAATTGTGGCAGGTCAAAGTTGTGCGCTGAGAAAGACAACCAGAATGAAGATTTTGCTAAATGTGCGAGTAGTATATTTGCTTGGTTCATGCTTCGTTGGCTGGTATCCTTTTAATGAGTTTCATTAATTAATGCTACATTGTAGATATTATTGCTGCTGTTGTTGTCATTGTTGTCATTGTTGTTGTTTTTGCTGTTGTTGCTGTTGTTGCTGTTGTTGCTGCGTAAACATGCAACATGAAATTCGTCCTTGACTTTTAATGAGTTTATGACAAAATTGTTGCCATTGCGCGATATCAGCAGCATCCGAAGCAGCTGTTATCCCTTTACTCCTGACGCTGCTATTTGCTGCTACTGCTGCTGTTTTTATTATCCTTGTGTGCGTTGCTAATGTTCTGTTTCAGCTTGTATCATTTTCGTCCATTTAACGCCTCTCGAATACAACATCATAGGTTTTAGTATTAAATTTCGCATCGCCCTCTGCTTCATTCCTTTCAATTAACTTGCTCTTAAGGTATTCTTACACTGTTTCATGTTAATTTTTAGTTTTATATTCCTCACTGAAATAATTTTAGAATGCTTTTTCAGGAACTGAAAATTTAGTTTACTGTATACTTTCTTACTGTATACCTTTCTCATCTATCCAGAAGTTTGTCCTTTGAAACATCTGCCAACTCAATGGCTTCAACTAAAACTTGATTCTGAGTTTGAAGAACTTGGCTCAATGATAGAGTTAAACATTGAATTGAATGGAGAACATGTAGTTATACTTGGAATTGCAAAGTTTGTATGTTTTCGGGTCTTAGTCTGCCCAAGTGGTGGAAATAATCTCCAAGATGTCCAATAACTGCTGTTTCTAGATAAATAATATAGATTCCAACAGACTCGTATTGTTCCACTCATCTTGTTGTACATGATTGTTTCAAATATTTTTTCGGCTGCGAAGGTTGTTGCTCTTATCAAATGTAAGCTGCCGTTCTGGATGATCGATGGTGGATGGTTGATGAAAATTGAACACTTACCAGGCTAAGGTGTATTTTCCTGAATATAAGTTTGAGTTCCGCGAAATTTACCGTTCATAGCACTTGCATCATCGTAGCATTGACCTAGAATTGTGATCGTCGTACATTGGCTGCACTTCAGCAATTGATTCAATAATCCTGAAGAAGATTTAAATTCTTCTTGTCTATATGCAAGTCGAAACTTTTTTGTGGGTGTCAGGCCCATCACGTCTCAATACGGCAAAGCGCATTCTATATCGCAGACGGTAATCATGTCAGTACTGCAAGAAGCGAGTGCAATTCTCCCGGCTTATTATATTTGTAGTCATATGTGTGGCAAATTTATTTGAGTAATAAGGAAAATTCTGACGATACTCGTGGTCCTTCGAGCCGGATCAATATTTAAGATATTATTTCTATTACAGCTTCATGGAGCGATATTTGTCTTCCAGTGTAGCTCTTATTGAACTTATTAACTTACTTCTATATACTGCCTCTAGTTCTTGCATATTTCAACTTTGCTTGAGAACGGTTTTGCCTCACAGATCTTGATTGAAATTCACTTTGACTCAACTGACACATATCCTATGTCTCAGCGTCATCGCATTTCAGGCATTTATATTCCTTCTACCCGCCAGTTGCATTGCCTTTTCATTTAATCCTTGTTGTCTACAAAGAAAATGACGACGTTTGCTATTTTGTTGCCTGTCATTTAATCCTTGAAGCATTTTCCTTTTTGTTATTTCGCGTGAACAAGTTAATTTGTTAAGTTATTATTATATTGCACAAAGTGCTTCTTTTGTGACACTCAGCACGCTTAAGCATTGAAATTGTTGTTAAATAATTTTAGAAGAACAAAAGCCGTTGTAAAGAATTTGAAGACTGTTGAGCTTTAAAAGTGTAAAATTTCATATATTGTAGCTATAAAGTTCTCTAAAGTTCTTTGAGTGTCATTTGTCTGAAGCTTTTCCTTTTTTTTTTTTTTTTTTTGGGAAGATTCTTTCAAAGTTCTTGGGCCAAAAATAAAAAGAAGACAATTCCTTTTGGCTGTTTGGGAATTTGTACAAATTGGGCAGCAGCTGTTTGACTTTTTCGAATAGTTGGCACACTGACTTTTGATAGTGAAAAGTTTTCTCTGTAAAATAACTTTTGAAGTAAACGAAAGAATGAATTAATTACGCTGTGTTAAAATGCGTTAAGCAAACGAAACGAATGAAACGAGTGAAAGTGTTGAGCAAACATGTCAAATAAAATTTCAAAATGGCGCACGACTTCCGTTTCCGTTTGACCCTGGCGATATTTTTCCAAATGCTAAATTTATACAATGTAAATCAACAATTTGTTTACAATAACTATGTGCAACTCAACTATTTCAAATTTTGAGTGAGTATGAAAACAGTAAAATTTATAGGAAATTTTGTTCATATTTTCCGGTCAGTGGATTTATTCAAACTTCAAGTAAATTTAATGTGATTATTAAACGAAAAGAAGTTTTGAAGATTTTAGTCTTACGAAAGGAATTTTAAGAGTTTGAGGTAAAAGGTATTTCTGCATCACCTCTGATAATATTGTATTGTTATCTGACTCACGCTAGCTTGTCCAATTTCAGCACAGTCTGATAAGCGGAAGTGGGTCAAAATTGAGTCTCAAGATTTAAAGATATTGCAATGCAAATAGTTTCAAATATCTACAAATATTTAAAAAGTTCAACTCTTTCCAGATATCTGCCACCATCTGAATCTGCCTTAATATAAAATTCAACAAGCTAAAATTCAATATGAAAAAAGAAAAAAGCAGAAAAAAAACGATTAAATAATATAATTTACAAAAAATATAGAACAGGATGTTGGCGTTCAACTGCTGAAAAATTAATAGAGGAACAAAATTCTAACTTAGGCAAAGCCGACGCTTTTGTACACTTACCGCCAGTGGCCAATCCATTAGTTCGCTAGTAAATTCACCAGTTCTGCTCTGCATTACTGAAGACTGGTGAATTCACTAGCTCTCGCCTATGCAGCAGGTAACAGTCTAATAATAAAATAAATAAGTTTTTCTTTGCGACTTCAGTCAAAAAAGGGCCATCTGCATGTCATTCAGCAAATCGATGAGTTGAATGCTCGTCAGCTGATGTAGCTAAGACTGTTAGATTTTGTGCTCACCACCATGGTTAGTATAGCGTTTCTTTCACTAAAAGATATTTTAAAAACTACGTAAGCACAATTCAAAATTCAAATAAAATTTTTAAAGAATAGAACTGTAAATACAAAAAAAGAAAAAAACTTTAATTTCGGTTGAACCGAAGCTCTAATACTATTCACACAGGAGGGTTTGGTCATCCCAAAAGCTGTTCGGTACACGCTCACTAGTAGATGTGTATGAGGCGATCATTTATAAGATGCCACCATATCGAATTTCAAGTTGATATTGACGTTTTTTATACAAATGCATAACAGTAAGCTGTGGGTTTGTATGGGGGCTACCCCAAAAAGTGGGCGGAACTCGCCCATTAGTACAGGTATTTTAAGCGACTGTCTATAAAAAGCTACCACATCGCATTTCAACCTAATATTGACTTTAATAAAGAAGTTTTTCATACAAAAATATAAAAGTATATATATGGGGACTACCCTAAAAAGTGTGCGGGTTCTACACATTAATATAAGCGTCCGTTCACTAGAAGCTACCATAGCAATTATTAAGTTAATATTGACTACAATATTAAGTTTTTCATACAAAAATTTACTGTTGAATTAACTAGTTCGTCAGAACTAGTGAAATGGCTCATGGATGGTAATGCAAAGGGTGAAAAAGTGACCACTTAAAATGACATTGCCATGTTAAATTAATTCACCAGTCGAATCCATGTAAAATATATACAAGTTTTATTAGTGCTAGTTGCCAAGGCATTAGTGTTTTGGCAGTCTCGGACTGGTTATTTATCCTGAATGTTTCTTACACACTTTAATAAAAACTTAAGTATTACGATTGAAATTTAAATGGTTTTAGGTATAAAATGTGGGCAATATTCGCTACAAACTGAACATGGATTCAGATTTTTATTCAAAACACATTGTCAGATCAGCAAGAATGATCGTGGAAAGAGAGAAAGAGAAGACGAGGGCACATCATACATGGTAGCAAATGGTAAAAACAAACATGTGCGAATGGTGAATACATGGTGAATACATGGTTTAATTCATTGACTACAGGAGCGATTTTTTGATCATCATTTAACTAATGTGAAACAAAATGTGCACACAACTTTCTTTTACCCAAATCTTCAGTAAATATTTTGTAGATGAATTTAATTAATTCTTCATTCCATCATTCTCACAGTGAGTTTTGGATCGATAGCGATTATTTCACTTAGTTTTTCCACTAACTCAGCACGATTAGATGCTTTAGGTTGTCCAGTTCTTGGATCATCATTTAAATCATCACGACCGTTTTTAAATCGTGGAATTCAATTGTTTAAGCAAAAGTTTAAGCGTAGCAATTTGTAGCTGGCTTATGGAGAAAACTTTGAAAACCAGTATTATATCGTTAGATCATCAAGAACGATGGTGAAAATAGAGAAGGCAAAGAAGAGGGCATGGTAGCAAACGACGAAAACAAACATATTCACATGTCGTAAGTACATGTAGTTTAAATTCTCTCTCTCTCTCTCTCATTCGTTCTCTTTCTCTCTTTCTGTGTATTTTTGAACTGCATAGCAAGGGAAAGATGGGAGCAGCAGGTTTCTCTTTCTTTTTCGGAAACTCGCATTTTTGTTGATGTTACGTAGTATATCAATGAGGGGCATGTTATTTATATAAGTGGTTTATGTTTATATAGAAGCATAGTGCACATAATGCAGTTCAAAGTTGAACCATTAATATTAATTTGCATTATGTTCCTAACACAATGGTACATAACCATAGAAATGGCTACCAAGGTGTGGCAATCTGAATCAAGTCATAGCTAAAAACTTTGTTGTCTTGCCATAAAAATGGAGCAAACAAAAGTTGTACTTCTCACAGCTGAAAATAATAATAGAATTAACAGGAAATGTGCAATAAAAAAAGCACAAAACTGAATATTTTGGTTAAACTATTGCATATAAATAGATTAGTTTAAAAATACAATAAAAACTTTATTTAGCTACTCGATATCGCTAAGTTTTGAAATAGTGTTGTCAATAAAAATCAGCTGTGTAATCAGCTGTTTATCCGCATTATGTAATTATGCCCATTTCTGTGACAACAACTCATAAAACGAGATGATATTGATGCTGCCGGATGGAAAAAGAAGGCAGACGGTTTTTGCGATATTTGACCAACCAACTAGGCTTGTTAATAGGTGTTATTAAATCTGTGCCTAGTTGCTGTGAGCTTAAATAAACATTAGCCAATTATCACCATTAAAAATCAATAATTTTAATTTTTCGAGTTACAAACCTCATCATAATTTTAACATACTATCTGTACTATTGTACAAATATTTCCATCTATATTGCATGTAAAAAGCATATATTTTTTTTTTCATTTTTGAGCAAGCAATTTAATTTCTGTGAACTTTTGAGAGCAAACGCCTTCGAGCTAGCAAGCGAGTGACATAATCCCGCAGGATACAATCAAAGTGATTATGGAGCCAAATAAAAAGCGAGGAAGAATTTTTTGTTTAATTTTGTTGTTGTTGTTGTTGTTGTTATTGTTGTTGTTGTTATATAAATAAAAAATATAGTCAGCCATTTGACTGGCAAACAGTTCGACAGGATGTCAGACAGACGGACAAAAGGAAATTGGCGCAAAAATTTAACGAGCTTAAAAGCAACAGGACACGGTCGCTGCCTTTAAACTCACATGAAAGTAAGAGTGTGCAAGTGAATACGAGTGAGATTGATAGGTGGATAAAAGGAGCCGAAGTAACAAAAAGTTACGCCTAGCCTAGACAAACGAGAAGTATAATATAAAATAAAACACCGGAAATATATATAATTGCAGTAAAATATGCCCATTATAATGGATAGATGAAGACTGACTCACTGACAGACAGTCAAACGCACAAAATGGCAGCATACGCCAATCTGGCAATACTGTCACGACGACTACGACTACGACATCGACATCGACAGCGACGACGTCAACAATGACGACGTGAAAAAAAAGTGAACTGAACCATAAACTGTGAATATAATGAAACTCAAATATTTTCTTTTTGCTCGCTTTACGATTTTTCTGTTGTAAATTTTTTCTTCTTAGTATGCTACTTTGTGCTATTTTATGTACACTAAGCCAAAATACTCGGCATTGGATGGATATTTTGATTTCACCTAAAAATATAACAGTTGAAAGCTTTTACGTGTAGTCATGTTATAGTACTACGATTTTCTTGCAGATTGTGCGTTTTGGTAACACTAAGTGTTTTTAGGTGTCAACTGACATTTCCATTGGAAAGCTAAACATTTTTTAGCATACACGTACGCAGAACGTTTTGATGTACGTGCACTATTTGTGTTGTTTACAGTGACTTAGAAAATTCAACTCGGCAAATAAATGGAATTAACCCATAAACATTTTCGTGCCATGAATTCATACATAATCACCGTTTGCCTTGAGGCCAATCTAGATAAGGTCGTCCAAAAACAACAGAATCATCAAAATATAGTCAAGTATCTTAAAAAAAGATAGTATGTACTTTCTATCGCTTAAGCGGTGGTGGCAGCAGCAGCGGCCTGCTCCTCCTTAAGACGATCCTTCTTGAGTGGACCCATGAAGGCCAGCTTGTCGGCTGGAGTCTGGAAGCGACCATGACCTATCTTCGATGAGGTATCGATGAAGTTGAGCTTGCTCTGTTCCAACGCCGAACGCTTGTTGTGCTTCAACGGCGACTTGCGCAGAGTGATGATGCGCCAATGCAACAGCCCTTAATCATAACGAAGTCATTGTTGACTTTGGGAAACCACCCATGGGGTGTTGCTCTTATCGGTCAGAACATACTCGGTGGAGGCGTTGTTCTTGATGACCTGGCCATGCTTGGTGTGAATACCGACACCAATGAGGTAGATCTTCTTGTTGATTTCGGTACGATGATGGTAACCCTTCTGACCGGACACACGTGATGGATGCCAGGCACCAATACAGGCAACCTTACGCAGACCCTTGTGCGTCTTGCGTGACAATTTCTTGGTATGCCAAGGCGCGGTGACACCCTTGAAACCTTTACCCTTGGCTACACCGACGCAATCGATCATCTCATCCTGACCGAAGACATTGCCAGCCTGAATGGGCTTCTCCAAGTGCTCACGCACCCACTTGACCTTCTCATCGATGGAACCACCGTTCAGCTGGATTTCCATAATGTGCGCCTTCTTTTGACGCTGCGGATCTGAGATTGTACAATAACATGATTGCCTTTGCAGTAACTTAGCATCTTGCGGAAATCATTTTCAATTCCTCGGGCAAATGCTGTGCCCAAACATTGACCAAAGCACGCAGACCGAATGGTTTCTCGATATAACCGACAGCACCGACAACAACAATCATTCTTGTTAATCTTTGAACCTGGAAGATCGACCTCAAGCACAATGTGCGTCATATCTTCTTTGTAGCCAATGAAGCAAGTCAAATGCACTGGCTTCTTGATCTCATCCTTGTGGAAAGCCTTCACCTTACCACGCGCTTCTTTGGTAGAAGGCCATGGAGACATGACGTGGCGCTGAGAATTTACGATGAGACATCTTTAAATTTTATCACGTCTGTTCATTTCAGACGATGAAGACAGCATCGATGTTGTGCATTAACAAAACCATTGTGTGACATAGCGTGGGATCAAAACATCCTTGAACATTAGTGAGATCAGCATACATTCAATATGATACGAACATTTGACCGTCAATAAGCTTTGTTCTCGTTGGATGTTCTCGCATAATTTGACAATCGCAAAAAATCGTCTTCTATTGTATTGAACAAATACAGCCGCGGTGTTTCAAAACACTTCTATGACATCGTAAAAGGTGAAGAATCGTATGTGCATATTAGTTCGGGACAAAACACTGTATGTGTATTCCAAGACCAGGCAAATGCAACACAGTTTATCGGGGATGAATCACTTCGAAGTAAATGCACTCCAGTTTTTTGTTTTTTGGAAAAAACTGGTTATGTCCTAACTGTTCCATTAGAGCGACGTAGTGCGGTCAATTCTGAATACTACACAATCATTTGTTTATCAAAATTGAGGAAAACCAACCGCGGATCGTGCTCCATCACGGCAGTGTGAACTCTCATAGATCGGTTCACTCAACAGAGTGTTTGAGTACTCAAAACGAATCATCGAAGTAAGTGTTTCATCCGTTTTATAGCAATGATCCAACGACTTTTTTTCGCGCACATCGAATATAAATTGCGAGGTCAACGATTTGCGAAGCCTGAAGAAGGTGTTGAAGCTTTTAAGCAGTAAGTTTTGGAGGTACATGGCAAAAGTGCTTCGTAAACTTCCCTTAGAGGTGCCCGAATTATTGTGTAGTCGAAATCAGGAAAAGAACTCCAAACTAAAATCTCAAGTTTATTCTTCGATTTTTCGTACAAACGTACATCATTTCATGTTTTTCTGTACCGATTTTTCTCTTCTTCAAACAATTTTTGCTCCAGCATCTTCTTTTCTTGCTTCTTCATGCCATTATGTCTATTATGATTTCATTTCTTTATGTTGAAGAAATATTTTTTAAACTTCCGACAGTAAGAATGAAAAAAAAAAGAAAAATTTAGCCAGCAGTTTGGCAAAGTAAAAAATTGTATAGAAAATTGTTACAACAATTGCTAAATAATCACCTTAGAGAGTTTTCTATGTGTAACTAGCACATTGGCAGCTAGCTAGCTTCAGCATCAGCGCCCTAAGGCAGGCCACTATGCCCTACCTTTGCGTAGAGAGATAGCTTAAAATAAGGGAATGCCAGACCAGTTCATGCAACAATGAACAATAGTACAGCGTCTTATAGATATGTACATATACAAACATATACCCGTACAACTAGTTAGGGTTCCATATTCCCCAATAGGGAGACACTTAGTAGATCTAGCGCACCAGTTGGCTGCAATACTCAGCTGCAGTGATTGATTCACAATGCACGGAAGTTGATGTTTCAAGGAAATTAATAGTTGAAGTCGTAGAAAAAATGAGATTCGGAAAAAAAGCAACTATTATGCCGCTTTACACTTCAGGGCATCATTTAGCGAAAAAATACTTCCTGAAAAAATGAGCAAAATGATGCTATGTATAATGAATGAAATGGAAATTGTGCACCTAAAGTAGGTCAAAGCACCTAAAATTGTGACACACATTATTAAAATGAAAATTTAAGTGACAAAAATCTAACGAAGGACATTGCTTCTTTTAAGATATTTCTATGTGAGCACAAGCGTTTGTAACCATTATACTACTACAATACTATATATATATATATATATATATATATATATATATATATATATATATATATATATATATATATATATATATATAAAACAAAGAGTTTACGCGTTCTTATTATTACAAATAATAAGCTCAGGTCAAGACATTGTGTGAAATGTGTGCAGAAGTAGAAAAAAGAATTCCTTAATAATGGACACAAATTGTTGGATTAAGACGCAAAGCTTACACTTTATGAAAAGTGCACAAAGAGGCCAGCGCACAATATTAAAAGAAGCTTCAAGTATGTGGAGAATGTATGGAGATACTACTACTTGTACGAGTATGTAAGGATAATGTGAAATTATGATATAGCTAAGAGGAGAAAACGTTATAATTGGTAGAACCGAAGTTTTAATACTCTTCACTTGTATTTAAAATAGACTTTTAGAAACATTTAGATGTGCTACTGTGTTGTATTAGAATAACTCAATGCGTCACATGCGAAATGAAGGATGTTTTTATATTAGAAGTAATGATCGAACTTGAAATTGATTGCTCAGATAATTAAAATATTTTTGCATAAAAATTCCATGACTTCGTACTGATTTTCAAGTTGATGACTACAGAAATAATAAACTTAGAGAAGCTTAAGTGTGCTGTACCAAATATACTAAATCTACTAAATGGCGCATCTACGAATAAAAATATTTGTACACACTGTGGACATAATACAGGGTCTCTCAAAAGAAAGTTCACATTTGATTTGCTGATTTGCGTGAACGCAACTATTCCGAGGGGCGCGGGGGTTATGTCAATCGGTAGCCTAGCTTTTGGGAATTTAGTCGCTATGGAGCGTTTATCGGGATGCGCCAAGCCCTCGACTCATTGGAAAATGGGTCGAGAAGTTTGAAGACACCGGTTCAATGCTGGAAAAATCAAAATCCGGGCATCCAAGGTCTTCGAGAACGTTCGAAAACGTAGACAGTGTTACTCAGTCTGTTCGTGACAACATGGACCTTTCTATTCGGAAGCGTGTTGTTGCTTTAAACGTGCATAGATCATCATTGTAACGCATTTTACACAAAGATTTAAAGCTGCAGTCCTACAAAATTCAGTTGGTGCAAGAATTAAAGCCTCAGGATGAAAATTGATCTCCAGGAGAGCTGACATAAATTGGCCTCCACGAAGTCCCGATTTAAAACCTATGGACTTTTTCTTCTGGGGTTACGTCAAATCTAAAGTTTACTTGAGATAGTTAAAAAACATGTTGAGCTAAGTATTTTACGCATTTCGAATATTCCTTTAGAATTGTATGAGAGATTTATTTTATAGTGGTCCGAACTGGATTTCTGCTGGATATTTTATTAGGATTGCCGTATATTTGGCATTTCTAGCTTATTTAACAAAAACCAAAATGTTCAGACAAATTCTCAAATTATGGGGTCTACCACCCATCCTTCTGCCTGTTATATACATTTGCATAAATTGAATATACCCTTTTACCCTATGGGTGTAGGGCATATATAAAAAAAAAATTTACGGACTACTTAACATCACAAAAGATACGATACAGATGGACGTTAGGCATACAAACAAACATGTGTAGATCGATTTGTCTTCACAAGTATAATTTATGGGATCCGCGACGATTTATTTGAATTTATTTGAATTTTACTTGATTTCGAAAAATTATATCTGCTGTAGTAAACTGGTACTACGACAAACAGCACTGAGTGCAAAGTCTTATCATCTTAGCTACTTCAGCTAACAAACACTCAACTCATCAATTGTATAACAGGAATTTGGTTTTCTCCATAACTGTAGACGCAAACACAGAAATAATTTATTTGTCCAATGAGTGGAAATGGACACTCAATACAGCCAACAAAGAACTTCAGCAATTTTCGACAATAAAATTGCAAGCATAGGGATTTACTAATAACACAGGTCTACAAATACCGGGGTCATGTCAGTTGTTGGAAAGCTGAGGGTCATTTTCGAAGTAATTTGCTGCGTAGAATCTGAATACGGGATAAGAATTGGCCCATCACGTCATGAATTTGAGATATTTGAGGTTATGTACCCGAAAAACAGTGTTTTTTCTAACTTTTGAGGTTATGTACAGGGTGTAACAAATTTTTGTGCTCTGTCTCTCCAGTTACATCATTTAGTACCACTCTTACCCTTTAATTTAAGAGTTCAAGAGATCAATTACGATTTTTTTTTCGCAAAGTTATGGCTATTCGAAGTTCCGAAATATATCCCTTCGACGTCATTCGGGTACATAACCTCAAATATCTCAAAATCGTGACGTTATGGGCCAATTCTGACCCCGGATACGGATTCTACGCAGCAAATTACTTCGGAAATGAGCCTTAGCTTTTCAACAACTAAACCATGTTGACCTGTGTCATTAACTTGACAATATCTTTGGTCGATCCATATTTCTATTCATCTAATTTGGTATTGATAAGCGTTTTTTTTATTAATAGCCTATGCTTTAGAGTATTGGTTCCAATATTAAACGCCTTACCCATCTAGACTACATTAAAATGACTGCTTCTTTAAAAATATGCACTCTATTTCGGAATTAGTTTCTCAAGTCTGCTAGAATAGTATTTTTATTTAATACAATCGAAATTTAATGACCTTTCTATAATATAAATGGTAGTACTAGCAACTCAGACAGTCATATTCAGAAACATAGTTCGTCAGAGTATCAGATTTATTCGAAGTTTGCTTGAACTAGTGTAGCCCGCTTATAACATTGAACCTGTGTTAGTAATCAAATAGAGACTAATTACAGACCTCAAAAGTCTTTGGATCTGAGTCCCAGCAAGAATTCGAAATTTTCAGTGCGTCAGCAGCCCAATTTTCAGGCCAATGATTCGAAATTCGATTTTCAGTCTGAGCTTTTGTACAAAAATAAGTCAAATTCTACTTTGGTGTTTTATGCCGTATGTATGGCTGTCTAGTTGACAATGAATGCTAGTTTTTGGGGATGAGAGACAATCGTTACAACAAAATGTGTCACGACTTGACTTCAAGTGCATACACCAATATATAAACAAATTTTATTTACTTTCATATTGAGTATATGAAGAAATATAACGAAGTATTGTATAAGGAAATTGTTTGTGTAAGTTTTTGCTGGTTTATGGCAAGAACTGCGTGTGTGTGTGTATGCTGTTCTTAGCCAAAACAATCAACAGAATTATAGAGCATGCGAGATAGTTGTGGTTGTGCTATAGAAAGACAGATAACGGGGAACGATTAAAGTTGTTGTGAGATTTACACAGTTAGTGCGAAGTGCTTCGTGTGTGTAAGTAAATGCACAGCGTATGCATTACAAAAACAATTGTGTGTGAAAAGCATATGGACTGGGCACCTCTGCTCGACATGTTATTGGCATCAATACTTTGGTTAATCAAAAGACTGTAACAACGTCTATTGTTGCCTTACTTAAGTCTTAGTTTTTACAGAGAGTACATTATCTTTTTGTGCTTCATTAACGATTTTGGGTGGCTTGAAGTTTAGATTAAAAACTTTGGTCTTCTTGAACACGTTTTTGGTTACGCTTGAGGCATCAATCCATTACAGAAAACGCTGCCGTTTAAGAGTCTTCATGAATTTACAATGTTACTTTAACAGTTCTGCTAAAGATGTGTTATTAATTAACTTGATTTGGTAAATCGTTCTATTTAAACTATTATTTGAAGTTTAAAACCATGCAACATTTCAAAATTCACACCATAAACAACTTACAATAAACTATCTATTTCGAAAAAAAAAAAACAAACCTATCAAATATCTCTATTTTTGGTCTTTAGAGCAGTCAGGAAGGCGATTAAAAAGAAAACTACGTATGTCTAAAAATTGAATGTGTTTGCACATGCTCGTCTTAGTACAGAAAGCTACATTTATCCAACTACAGCTGCCCCCTGCTAAATGGTTTACTAAGTGCTTAGACGCGCCTGAGCTGAGCTGAGCCAAATCGAAACGACTCGACTCGACTCGACACGAGTCTTGAGCTTAACCATGAAAGCGTACAATGATCTCCAAACACAACCCAAACAACCAACTTCCCAGTGCTACAGAGATAATCTTTACTGTTTGTTGGTGTTGTTGTTGTTGCTGTTGTTGTCGTTTTGCCGGTTATGCGTCGCTGGCTTGGACAAACAGCGCCATTAGCAAAGTGAATGCACTGACTGTGTGTGTGTGTGCAGGAGTAGCAAGGAGCAGCAGTGCCAGCAGTAGTCGGGAAAAGTTTCGTTCGCCGTTTTGGGCCTACTACACAAAAGCATGAAAGGAAACAGTTTTATATTTATGCCACTATGTCACCATGAAACATTTTCCGTTCATATTTTCCGGGCCTGTAAGCATTTACTGCGCACACACCCACACACGTAGTGCTTGAGTGTTACAGACATGGACAAGTGAGTGTATGTATATATGTATCTATCTGCTTTCTGTTCATTCTGTTCATTCTTTCTTGTTCAACTTCCATTTCCGTTTTTACTCTTTGCCGCTTATGACTTATTTATGCAAATTAGCGCAGTTACCATTTCTTTTTTTTTCTCTCTCAAATTTTTTACTATTTTACGTACATATTTTTATATACCCTGTATTATTATTTTTAAAGGGTATTTTGGGCTTAAGTAAGCTGCTATCGCCATGGTTTTGATGACGTTTATCTAACTTATGAAATTAAGTTTTGTTATCAAGAGAGAATTTTGAACTTCACATCTCCAGTTTAAACTACTGAACCGATTGGTAAACCGATTGGTTATAAGCGACTGTTGCATATTTTATTACCTTTAATATGACGTATTTGGATACCAAATCAGACGTTTCAAATTCGAGATATGGCCTAAAATAAGTGAAACTATTTCGCAAAAAAAGTATCTCGGAAACCTATCCATAAAAACATTTTTTAATGTGGTTTTTGAGTTTAGCGAGCCATAATAGTACATAAGAGAAATATAGTCGCATGGAAGGTAAATTTTAGATGTAAACGAGTGTAATTTTAAACACATTTACTTTGAAAATAAATTCTCTAGCGTTCATTTTATGGTATTTTTTAAACCATTCTTTGTGGTTTCTGAAGATTTTTGTTCAACTTACATAGCAGGTTTCATCTGAACAATGATGAGATGGAATGTTTTAAAGAATACAGTTAAATACAGTTCCGGTAAATAATTGAGCTACTTATTTATCTATACATTTATCTACATTTATCTATAATATATGTAAGGGGAAAGATACCCTTTGGTTTTGTTGATATATTTTATAAGAAGTAATATTGTAGATTAATATTAATTAGTTGTAGTTTAGATAATAATGTAGATTTATTTGAATAACAACCTAGGATTAAGTTAATTTTAAAGTACAGCTTATGTTGATTAGTTTGCGCGACTGTTGACGACCGACTTTAATGACTGCTTACGAAGACTTCTCTTTTCGACTATCCTCGGCGTACTACTTTGACGCTCTTTTTCACCTGCTGCTGTCGTTTGCCCTTGATGTTGTAACGGGTGTCGCATTTATGTGTGTACAGGACCATTTTACATATAATACTATCCACCATGTTCCGGCTCTTGAATCCGAACATATCATCTTTTCGGATGATGCGCATTTTTATTACGGAACTTTTGTCAGCAACGAAAACTGTAGGTTTTGGGTATCAGAAAACACTCCACACGACTTTGTAGTACTCACTGATCGTTTCTAGTATTTGCCGTAGGTATTTTAGTAAATTTGGTCACTAAAAGACCTTTTCGATCATGATATATCGCTCCAGCCGTTTACACAGTACTAGAACCAAAATTTTGTTTTTAATTGAAGGAAGAATTTGTCCATGGTAGTTCGCACAGACAGTGGAGACTTCTTTCTTGAAGATAGAATAACACTGAGATTCCAATTTGTTGAGCATACTTTCATCGGACCATGTCTTGCATAAGTTTGAGTACATTCGCTTTACCAGTTCTTCGCTACCGGTTGCGTATAACTCAGCTGGTAGCTCATCTGAGTCTGCTGCTTTGTTATTCTTCAACTTTTTAATTACTGCGTCGAGCTCATTATAGTCCAGTGGCTCTATAAGAGAATCATCTTTAACTGGTGGTACTAGAAATACTTAGCTAGCGGCGGCCTTTTTTCAATTCGTTGCCTCCAAATAGGTTAGAAAAGTGACAACTCAAGTGATTTCTGTGCATCTGTAACCAGCTTACCATATTTGTCCTAGCAGAAAGATACTACGGGCTTAAAAACTTCGGCCAGTTGCTTGACCTTATGATAAAATTTTTGAGCTTGATTTATATCACTTTCTCAAGGTCACAGCTTTCTTGCACTTTTTTTGAGTCTGAAATGGTGTTTCTCCTCGCTTCGTTTCGCTCGATATGGCCCTATAACAGCTCGCATTGTTCTCGACTGCAAAGTTCTTCTTTAGGCTTCATCTTTATATGCAGTAGCTTGGGGATACTCTACGTTATACCAAGAGTGCATCAAAGGTCTGCCGTATTTAATGACCTCCATGGAGTGGGATATGTGTCACCATCAACTATATTATATGTCACTGGCTGCTTTTTTAGAGCAACCCTGTTCTATTCATCGCATATTTTGTATTTCGGTGATGTCAACTTTCTATTTGTCGAGCATAACAGCCAGCTGGTTAGTTGCACCTTCCGTAGAGAGGATTTGGACATTCCAGGTGTATATATATATATATATATAAACCATGGTCTATAAATAGTTTTCGGGAGTCGTAGACAATGGTGGATTGCATATGTGTCTTTCTCTGTTTCTTCACAGGCAAAAGTTTTATTTTGCGATGGCGGAAACCAAACGCAGCGCTTCATCTATCTATCTATCTTCTTTATCGCTTCAACCCTTAACTAACGGGATTTTCAGAGGCTACCGAGGGAATACGTGTCTAACCGACATTTGTGAGCTGTTTGAACCGTTTGCGAAAGAATCGTTTCGGCCAATCCCAAGTGAATGGCAATCAATAATCCACTAATATGGACTTCTGTAAACGACTTCAGTCTCCATCGTCGCTAAGCAAACTGCGTAGGGTATAATAAAGTTGGACACTGTGTCTACATTAACTTGTTTTAACTTTAAATATTTTATATAAATACATATATAAATATTATTTTTGGTAGGCACGCATAACTCCCTTCGGCAATTTTTTGTTTATTTTGTTTATTTTATTTATTTCTTTTTTTTTTTGTTTCATGGGAGTGTAGCCAACTTCAAAGCGACTTATATGATGTCTCTGTATGTGTGAATGCGTGCGTTCAATGCTCTATTTGTATTTGTACTTGTGTACATTTCGCCATTTTGTTTATGCACTAACAATTTGGAATTATTAACTCTGATAAATTGACTTATAACGGTTCTAGTGGTTCGAGTTTAGTGGTAGTAAAATATATTTCAAAATGACAAAATACACGGCGAACTATATGTGCGGAAATTTTATGTGACATTTGAAAGATTTAGCTTTCATTTGCTTTTACTTCCCTGTTTAGCGCATTTCCGTTCCGTAAAATTCGAATTGACATGCTTTATAAATTTCAATAGTCTACTTCTAGGCGTTGTATAGCATGTATTTTCGGCTTTAAACTGTTTAATAATGAATAACTATAAATCTAACTTGGTTTTTAATTAAACCAAAAATTTTAATAAATAAACTAGCAAATGAGTTAAGTTAATACATAAATTTGACCACTACACTATGTAATACAATTTTTGCGAACGAGATGCCAAAAAAAATTTTCTTTTTAGATTTCTCAGATATGACCTGCTGAATACGTAAATTGGAATAATATTTTTTTCTATGGATAGAATTTTGAGATATGAATTTTTGTATATTTTTCTTTCAGTACTAGTCTTATATATTTTAACATATCTCGACTTTCGGTTAACCGATTTAGTTAAGTAAAATGTCAAATGAAAGATAATACAATTACCTACAAATTTTGTTTAAGAACTTGATCAATCACCTCGGTAGTTAAGGAGCCATCGGAAGAAATATGATGATATGGTAATTTTTTTTTTGTCAACATTAAATTGTAAATTTCTGAAATAGACGTAAAGGACACTGGTAAAAAATGCTTAGTTCTCTATAGTTTAGCATAAAGAAGAATATTTTACAAAAAAAAATGAAGATATTGTTCAAAGAAAACCATGCAAAGATAACGAAGTTGTGTGCTATTGAGCGAAGGTTTGAAAATTCTACTTTGTGTAGCATTTTTGTTGCATTTTTCCGTTTTATTCCGGTGAATTCAATTAATGCATAAAAATAATCATTGTCCTTTTGTTATCTTGTGGTTTGAAGTATTTGAAGTGTTATGAGAAACCAAATACGAGTATAATCGCCATTCATGATTTTATTCCAACATACCCGACAGCTTTGCTTCATGGATTTTAATTGTTGGTGAAAACTTTCAACGCGTTCCTCATTGACGTCGTCAAGGTTTGGAGTGAAAAAGCTGAGTGGGAATGCATCTTCAAATACATTTTAGCTCATTTTGTAAGAATAATAAATGTTGGAGGCATGCCTTACACAAACTAAAATGAATGAATGCATTTGAAGTTTTGTAATCCATTTTTTCCATAATGCTTGATCAAATCACAAATAATTCCTTTGAATTACGGTTTCCTACTGTTTCGCAATAAATCTAAAGCAATCAACCAAAACGAATGCCAGGTTTCAATATCATGGGATGATAATAATACCTATCTCGAATTATTCGTCACGGAGACATCCGCAAAAACATCCAGCATAAGATTTGGAAAAATGGTTTCCAGATAAGCAAACACTCGACTCTCTTTGTCTAATGTTTTAACAAAGTTTTTCCGAAGCTATGCTTTCTGCTTAAACAAAAAAAGCAATCAGTGACATGTCACAGTGGTTCTCTCCAAATCATGACCTTGTCGAATTTCAAGTGTTGTGTCTTTGGGAAAATGGCAGTGGTCTATGGTGTTTTCATAACACTCTCTAACAAATACATACCTGGAAGTAGAAGCCCATTCGGTAAGAATTCATTGGTTCAAATGTCAAATCAAAGCCGGTGCCCACCATCCAGCAAAATTCTCAGTTGGTTTTCCAAAGTAATGGTCATATTTATGGCATAGCGAATCTGTTAAAATATATATTTTTTTCTTGGTGACATATAAACCGCACACGACCATGAAAGTACTGGCGCTTTCTTTCCGATTCACAAGGTTTCGATCCATAAAAGTAAAAAAATTGAATTAAAATGCTACGGTATATGTTGTAAACGACGACCGACAAAATTAAACTTGTTTTAACACTCTCGGGACGATGCTGGTACTAATAACAACTGTTAAAATTAAAGATGGGTTTACACCTCCGAGACGGTCAAGACTGACGGACTTGGTACTTTTACTCAATTGATCATAACTTCGTTATCTTTCCTTCGATTTTCTTCAACAGTAGCTTAAAATCTTCGTAAAACGTTCTGCTTTACGTAAAGTAATCATTTTTTAACATTTCATTGTCGTCAATTTAATGAAATTTTGATTTAATTTTTGACAGAAAAGCATGACTTTTCACTATATTTCTTCATTCTGCTCTATAACTACCGAGCCGATTTACCAAATTCTTGAATCAAACTTGTAGGAAATTTCATTATCTTTAATTTGATATATCACTTAACTAAATCAGTTAATCAGCTAAGCGAGATATGATAAAATATATAAGACTAGTTACGAAAAATTCGGAAAATTTTTTTAAAAAAATCATATCTCACAGTCCTATCATTCATATCGCCAAATCCTATACATAGAAAAACTTGTTTGTACGCTTTTCGTGTTCAGCAGTTCAAAATCTATAAGCAAAACCATAGTCTATCGATCAAAAATATGATGTTGCATAGTGTAATTAGAATTAATATTTAAATCAAATTAGCAATTTGTTGTTCATAAAAGCTGTCAAAAATATACGCCATTATTTATGCATTAGCTAAATATTTATCAATAAATATGTATGCGGAAAAATATTGACAACCGCAAAATAGAGAATTAAAATTATGCTAATTTCAATTTCTAAAACAAAAAAAAAAAAAAAAAAAAAGGAAAAACAAATCTCTGTACAATAATAACGAATCAATGTCGCTGCAAACCTTCTGCATTATATATATATATATATATATATATATATATATATATATGGTGTTGAGGTCAGTCAAACTGAATAGAAACCATGGCTGTATATCCTTACACCGCTACATCCTTTGGTACTTGCTGCATGGCATCTAATTTATTGTGGCTGTCTCTGCTCGTTGACAAGCGATTGAGATTGATTGTTTTTCCTGCTGCTTCATGGTGATGCTACATGCTGCCGCAATTCCAAACGGAAAACATGAAAATTCATTGAATTGGCCCATTGAAATTAATTAATAAACAAAATTTAGCGAAAACGACAAAATAGTTGGCAACAATAAGCGCCGAAAGAGACAACTCAACTCAACTCAACTCAACTCCACAAAATTGAACTCAATGAATCCAATGAAGCATCAAGGACAACAGTCGTCGACGCAGAATAGCCTTTTTTGCCATGGACCATTTGGCGTCATCGACATTGTTCTGCGTTCTTTCGCTTTCGCTTACGCTTTCGCTTTTGCTTTGCGCCGGAGCATATAATTTATTTGTGTGCTAAAACTTGTCGCTCATTAATTTCATTCATTAAAACATTTGCTATATTGGCTATGGTTGTACTACCAGCGCTGCTACTCATTCCTGTATACCTGTGCGTTGTTGCAGAACCTCTCTGAAGGACATACATAGGTGACAGCCCGCAAAAGTGTGACAGCTGAACAGCGTCTTTGCTTGTAATTGTCTGTCAAAGTAAATGACAATGAAACGATCTAATCACTTTATTAGGCATGACAATGCAAATCGAAATTAATTTTGGCTTATACGCTACACAGTTGCTAAGAATGGTGAGTATTTTTAGCTTTTATATTAAGTTTGTAACGCATTATGAGTGAGTTTGAAGGACTTCTGCAAAGTTGATAAAGGGTTTTTTAGTAAAACTCAAGTATAATTTTGCGTATCCAAAACAACTACTTCACCCTGTTTTAACTCTACAGCTCAAACCCAATCAACTTCAATATAGAAACACCTCTCAAACAAGGCATAGACTTTTAGCAAAAGTGTGTAGTGTATCAACGTTTCAGTATGGCTCAAATTAGCTCTTAATTATTTATTCATTTATTTTTTTCTTTCATTTTTTTCTATATTTTATGAAAATCCTTTGGATTTTATTCGTTTAATGCTACTTTGATTGTTCTTTCTCCCGTGTATATTTGCCTCGCTTCAGCTAATAATGTATTAATGAAATTTGAAAACTATTTGCGTAGAGTAGAGTGAAAATTAATTAAAATTTTGTTTTGAAAACCTCGCTGGCAGGATTAAACTAAGTCCTTACTATACAGCATGGCTACATCACCAATGCTTAATATGCATCAGAGTCTTATGACTTTGAGCCATGTATTTTAATTGAAAACTTTTATTGTTTACCTACTTTATTTGGTATTTGAATGAACGTATACTAAACAAAAGTTTTTAGAAATGAATTTCATTTTATTTGCTGCGTTTTTTTTTGTATTTTTAAGCCTTGTTTAGACGCTCATATATGATACATGGTACTGAAAATAGTTACAAATATCAACAAATTTCAACTAAAACTGATAGCTTACTCAACGAAAATTGTTACTTTCTCCGATTAATAAACCGATTGAACCTGACTTTAGTATACTTCTATAGTTAAATATATGGATACGCTAATATCTCGTGCGTAAACAGCACATAAGTCAAGCGAAAAAAATACTTTGCATAAAAAAGCGCACAACTACGAGTATGAGTCAAAAAGCGCAAAACACATGCATGAAAAACCACCCGACTCATACGTAATATAACGCATGACTCAAGCATCAAAAAACGCACAGCTCTAGTGTGAAAAAAAAACGCACACCTATGCGTCAAAAACGCGCACGACTTATGCGTCAAAAAGACTTAAGAAACATGCGTGAAAAAACTCTCAAATCAAGTGTAAAATAAAAACAAATGACTGCATGAAAAAAGCTCAAGGCTATGAGTCAAAAAGCGCACGACTATGCGTAAAATGAACGCAAAAAACTCATACGGAAAAACGCTCAACTCAAGTGTTAAAAACTACTCTTTTATATATTGCTCGAATTGGTGTCCAATTTTTCAAATACAATATCTTTCAATGAGATGTTATACGTTTGTTTGGTTTAAATCTATTCCTGATGGTTTGTTACAAAATAACAAAGTATTGTCAAAGAACTGTCAGCTCGGCTTGAAAATTATACCTATTGAAAGAGCTAACAGTCGAAAAAAAGCACGCTCTAAAATATTTTCCAACGAAATTGATGCATGTTGACCAACAGAGCTTTTAGCACTTGTCAAGCGGTCAATCTTCAATGGCTAAAAGCCTTTACACACTGTTATGAATGTTTTCAAAAATCGCTGCACTGCACTAATTCAAAAGTCAATCACTATAAACCATCGTTGACCAACACTCACTCATACGTACGATTTGATTGTCAATTTGTTAGCATGTTGTAAGCAATAAACTCGGAAAAGTCCAAATCAAAACCCACAAAAAAAAAAAAAAAGGAAAAAGTTTCCGAATTTCTTTCAAAAAATGTCTCTTGCATTCTATACAAGCATTCATGCTGTTTCTTTAGCTGTGCTGTTGTTATGCGTGTCCTTCATGCTAGATGATTGATGCAATGTCCTTCATGCGCCAGCTACATCTAAAATATCTATGTACGATGTGGATGGCATCTGTTTTTTTTTTGTTTTTTGTTTTTTTGGTTTGTCTGATGTTTTTGTGCGGCGGCGGCGGCGACGGCGGCGGCCATGATTTCGAGTGTCAGTCATTGTCATTCTATGCGAGTTTGTGTTCTCTAAAATTTTATGCATGCAAATGCCACTCATCTCAACTCGTGTCGAGTCGATGCAACTCAAAATTCATTTGTCCATGTTAGTTCATGTTTGTGACAACAATTGTTCCCAGAGTGTCGCTGCTGTCGGCGATACTCTAGGCATGCTAACCTTGAGTTCTGCTGAATTTTTGCATGCCAAATTTTTATGGCTCTAATGAAAATGCAGCACTAGACAATTCAGTTTATGTATGGCTATACGCTCACATTCTTTTCAAACAATAAATTCATTAGCGCAACCATTGGAACAGTGCTGCAGTACGCTTTTCACGCTAATACTCAGCGGGGTGCATGTACCTAACTCATATATTGAAGGCAACTCATCATTAATCACACGAAACTCCGTCAGGGGCAGTTTGAAAAGTAAGAATACTGCAGTCTTAAGTTTATGATTTCGGAAAACTGTAGCCCCTTGTATTATGTAGACTTCTGCTGCGGAAAAACATAGAGCTACTGGAAAAAAGCCGGTGCCACGTCCCCATATTGGATATATACAAAATTAGTCTTATCGTAGCAGTTTTGTGTGACTTAGAAAATATGATGTAACTGGTAAGTATTAAATCGCATCGGATCATCTTGTAACTATGTTCATGTTAAAGTGTCATCATTTTCTTCTAAAAATCAGTCTCTGAAGTAATGACAACATACTTTCTTTGTGCTCTAAAGTGCAGCTGATGGGCATCGATTGCAGCGATGAAGCATTTGGGGAACATGCTTTATTAATAAAAAAACCTGTGAGTACCGATTCCGGGGTTTCCAGAATGCCGATTTTGACATCAGTTCAAAAGATCGCTTAGAGAGGCCGGTAAAGTTTGAAGATAATGAGTTCGAAGGGCAGGCGCTATTTTAATAAGATTCATTTCAAACTCAAGAGAAGTTTGCCGAAACCTTGGAGTGACTCAACAAGTGATTTCAAAGCGTATCAAGCTCCTATGTATGGTGCAAAAACAAGGAAATTGTGTTCCGTATGAGCTCAAGCCAAGAGAAGTCGGATGAAGTTTTTTAACGTGCTTCAAATATTAAATCGGAAGAGTTTTTTTTTTTCATCGAATCGTGACAGGGGGCAAAAAGTAGATGCTCTACAACAATCCTATGCGCAGAAAATCGTGTGATAAGATCGTTCATCCAAACCTAAAAGAAGCTAATGCTGTGCATCTAGTGTGATCAGCTCGGAGTGATCTACTTTGAGCTACTTCAGCATAACGAAGCCATTACTGCGAATCTTTGCCAACACCAATTGATGCAATTGAGCCGAGCATTGAAGCTCAAACGCACCCAATATGCCAAAAGACATGACAAAGTCATCTTTCAGCATGACTACGCTCGGTCACATGTTGCCAAAGAGCAGAAGGAAACGTCGGAATAGCTTTGTTCACCTGACATTGCTCCTTCCAACTGCCGCTTCAGCCGGTCGAGGACTCATGAACTGCACTTAACGAAGAAGCCACAAATTGACGACGAGTAGGTTTAGCCATGTCCAACTGTCCGTTTGTCTGCGCTCTATTTCTTTCATATAACCCATAACCAAAGCGTGACATAGTGTCTGGGTCTAAGCCGTATGACGAGCCAGTTTTCACTGCGAAACAGGCAGGACAGCCATTTACGTTTACCTAAGAGATGAGACGTAGAGGGCAATCCTAACAGAAAACGGGCACTACGACATAACGGAATTTCTTTTGTACCCTAGTACAACTGTGGTTAGGCTAATTTATGCAAGATCTTCTATGTCTCTTTGATAAAACTGAGCATAACCATTGTCGATACTTTCTTGACTATGTCAGTTGTATTAAAAGTGCGGTTCACGTGGTCTATTCTGAGCCTAGCCAAGGCCGGAACGTCGCAGAGTATGTGAAAGCTAATTTCGTCATTCTCAAGACAGATGCAAGCCTTCCTTTCTGAGGAGAGAAATAGCTTGTTTAGATGATATCTCAGTCGGTGATGACCAGTGAGGTAGCGTATGAGTAGCCTTAAGTCAGACCTGCTGAGATCTTCTTCGATTTTGGGATATATGCTTAGAGCTGGAAGAAATATGAAATGAAGCATTTGAACTTAACCCAGCTATGTTCACAAAAAGATTTCGGCCCCACAAAGAGAGTTGCTGATCCAGTTCTGGGCAGCTCATCAGCATATTTATTTCCTTCCAATATCTTCTGGCTAGGAAACCAACAGATTATTACTTTGCTACCGATTGAAAGTTGTTGGAGAGTATTGTAGCACCGCAGAAACAGCTTTGAGGAAAAATGCCATGAAGATAATCCTTTAATAGCCATTTGGCTATTTGAATAGATTGTAATATTGGGTCATTTAGGACTCTTATGCAAAAGATAGCGAACGTAGACTTTAATGGTACTGACCCCAGATTGAAATAGCGTGGATCAGGCAGCCATAGCAATAGAGATCCTAGTGTTTTGTCCGAAGACAACCGTATCGGTGAGGGAACACTGCGCTTACATGCAATTGATATGAGTTTCTCTCATTGCATATTTTTGAAGCAAATCATTAAAATGAAATAGCTGCCTTATAATTTTCAGTAACCAATCGAACAGCCCTAAAATCATTGAAGCATTTTATACCTTATACGAGCATGTAGCTAGCAGTATTGCAAGGCTCATTCGCCGCAACGTACACATTAAGAGGAACTAACTCCATTGTTATATACCTACCTACACTCATATTGCTATTGCAACTCCTGACGGTTTGGCGCAATTCTAATGCCGGAAAGTCAGTTCTGATGTTTCTGCTGTATATAGACTCTCAGAACTTTTCGTGGCATTTGTTTGTACAAAAGCTGTTGCTGTTGCCTTTCATGTCATGTAATGCAGGTCAAAACGAAGCAATATAAGCACTTTGCCTCGAGAAGCAGGAGCAGAATTTGCTGTTTGTATGAGTATATAGAAGAAAAAAAATAAACTCGACTTTTCTCTGTCCCATTGTTCTCTATGGCGTGTGGAATTGTAGCATACAGTAAGGCGCTGTCGCACTCATTGCTTCTACTTCACGTTTTGCACGTGTCTATGATAATCATGTGTCATTGTCACAGCTTTTGTACTGTCTCTCTATGGGCATTTTGATGCCAGCTTGAACAGGACTTTCTACTATGCTGCCATTCCAACTGCTAACTCCTTTTCTTACAATACATATAGATGGTTCCTTTGTTATAGGAGATTTCGACACTCAGACGGACATAGTCGAAGTAAAGGGTTTTTCAATAAGTTAAAAACAATTGTTTTTATTTAAATACAACGCAGAAAGTGAAAAACTTTGAGTCCTACCTTAAATTGGGATTGATAGGCCTAATCAGTCAAGTGCTCTGCTGCAGAGCTGTGAATGCCGAACTGGGAGGTGTAGTCCTATGGGTCCTAGTGATTGATAAGACGCTTAGGTGCATGGAAGAGTGTGGATATCGCTTTATAGCTTATGCTGATGTCGTCGCTGTGGCAATAAGTTGCAGATTCTCACTCTGTGACCTAATGGAAATAGCACATAAGAATCTTTCAAGCTGGGCAGACTCATCAGGCTTAGGAGTAAACCCCACTAAGACTGAGCTTACACTATTTTCAATAAGCTACAAGATACCCGACCTAATTACCTTCAAATTGAATGGAGTACATCTCATATTCGGAGTTAGCATTGTGCATTGTGTACTACATCAAGAGAAGCACTAAACACGATCTTACATCTCCATCTCCTTTCATTAGATCTAATAGACAGGGAAAGTGCCACAATAGCGGCCATCAGGCTTAGAAAATGTGGTTATTGGAAGAACGGTACATGGCGAGACTCAACAATCTTAAAAGGAGAAAGAGACCTACCCGCAAATATAAACTATTGCATCCCTATCATGGGCTTCAATAAGATCTTTGATGTTAGTATCCCTTCCAGTCAAGATTAGCAGGACAGCAACAGAAAATAGAAACAAACAACACATTGAGGATCTTCACAGACGACTTGAAACTAGAAAGTAGAGTCATTGAAGGGGTGTGCATCCCAGAAATTTGTATCCATGCCTCCTTTAGACTACCGCTTTGGTCAAAAGGAGGCACGCTAAAACCATCAATGACTGCCGCATAACTCTTAATGAGATGGCTGAGAAAAAGAGTATCCCGCTAGTTTGGGTGCCACGCTACAGTAATATAGAGAGTAAATGTACTTACTACGTATAGCACTTCCAGACGGGCATGGCCTAACTATGACCGGAAAGTGACTGGGTCCCTACTTAGGATGAGTAGAACAGATGTTGAACATTTTATTAGGCCAGCATGCCATCAGACTGGCGCTTCCGCACAAGTCTTCTGTAGAAGTTGTGATAACTGCGTGGAATCCGAAACCGTCTATCACCTTCTATGTCACTATGATGGTCTAAGAGTCTAGCCGGATAGTCTAACGGTAGATTGAAGGGACAACTTTCTAAACTTTTAAGCTAGAGGTAAAAAATTTAATATCGACTCAGTGGAAAGGGTTCGAAGGAGTTTCTTGTAGTACCGCATATGCTGGGTGGGCTTTTGTAACGTATCCGACCATTCCAACCTAACCTTAAACACCGAATAATTGAGAGAGTGAGTTTAGTGTTGTACTTGTTAGAATTAAGTATGGAAATCGATCTCGTTCATATGATAACCGCGAGCACATTTGCTGCGCTCGATACTTTGGAGCCAATTTTCCAACACTCGTCCATACATATCTGGCGGAATTTTAATATTGTTTCCGAGCTTCGCTAATGCTTTTGGCTTATTGGTATAAACCAACGGCCTATCGTTATCTCATAAAGAGAAATGAGCGAAGTGGTCATTTGACCGGACCGGACCGGACCACGGATCCACATATCACTGATGAAAAGTCCATTCAATTCTGACCAAAAATAGGCTTCCAACATGGTACGACAGCGAACTCCATTGACCGTAACATAGCGCTCATTTTCATCGACGGGAAAAAATTATTCAATCATATCTCCGGCATGAAATCGACACCACATGATGCGCTTTTTATAATAAATAAGCAAAATTAAATAGCAACAGACCCACATATGCTTCAAGAGACTCCATTGTATCTGCAAAAAGTGACAGTGTGGTGTGGATTTTCTGTCATTATGTCAGATTACAATCAATGGAGTTCACTGTCGTGCTTCATCGCATCGAAGATGATTTTTGGATGGAATTTTCTACAAAGTTTTACAGAGCACAATCGAAGAAGTTTCGGGACTTCAAATGATCAAGAGGATTTTGTTCTTTGATCTTGTAGGGATGTAGATCATTTTAGACATTTCAAGATTCAGCTCATTCTGAACTGAAGCACAGGCACAGCAACATTTTATAGTGAATATGTTGACTCTAATCTATGCCTGTCTGGTTGGACGATTATTACCACCGAAAATTGGAGTAAGCGTTCTTAAAGTTGCGACCACCAACTCACAATTTCAGTATTGCTCGTCCGTAAACTTTACCATGATAAAAATCTAAACCTTGACTGACGTTTTGACATTGATAGATTCTGAAAAAATTTAAAGTTTGTATTAGTATTCAAATACGAAAATTGTTATGTCCATATTGAAAAACCCTCTATAAAAAATGTTGAGGTGTGAACAAGCTTAAACATGTTGTGCTTTTTGACTTCTTATGCTATGTTGACTCTGTTTGGTCAGTGCCAGTTGAGAGTGTCCTTTTCCTATTACTTTGCAAAATTTTGTTAATAATTAAAAGCATGTCAACATGATACTTCATCATCATTATAGGTATGCTCTGCAAAAAACCTTTGCTCCTTGCTTTGGTGTCCTTTTAATTAGTGCAGCAAGCTAACCTCAAAATAGTGTCGTCCATTCTTGTTGTCTGTGCTCAGTCGGTCGGT